>CM074736.1:11235159-12435159 GCA_037367245.1 Phrynocephalus guinanensis | reverse complement strand
TTTTCATTTTTTTGTGATTTTTTTGAAAAAAAATTGTTTCATTTTTTTTCGTTTTTCATTTTTCGTTTTTACCCTCTTTTGCGCAACTTAAAGCATTTCTGCACGCGGACGTCCCCCAACGCCCCAGACCAGAGGGAAAACACTTTAAAAAATGATGCTGGCAGAGACACAGTATAGACTAGGTACGCAGGGAGGCTGCAAAGGCAGCAGTGGGCGTTGCCCACGGCGTAAGGCAGCCGCAGAGTGGCTGCACTGTGGGGCGGGGGAGGTACTCACCGAGAGGTACACACACAGGGTGGCTGCAAGAGAAATCTCTTCTTTCTCTCCCCTTAGAGCAAGGCTGCAGCCAGCAGGAACACAGAAACACACACCTGCCTGGCTGGCCTAAAGTAATGAGTCACAGAGACAGCAATCCCACCCTGAACCACCATTTACAAACAGTAGATTGAGCAGAGATGTCCAGTGCATCGCCTTGCCCGGCATTGCTTTCCAGCTTTCAACCAGTGACGCCAACAGATGTGGACAGAGCCCTTGATCACTGTCGGGCCACCACCTCCTCCTTGGATCCTTGCCCGGCCTGGTTAATAAAAACAGCCAGGCCGATTATGAATGAATGGGCCACAGTAATAATCAATGGGTCTCTCCTTGAGGGCAGGGTTCCCCCGGCCTTCAAGGAGACTCTCATTAGGCCCATTCGGAAAAAACCTAATGTGGTGGCAGACCAAATTGACAATTATAGGCCTGTCGCCAATATTTCTTATATGAGCAAGGTCTTGGAGAGGGTGGTGGCAGATCAGCTTCAGGGTCTACTGGATGACACAAATGCCCTCGATCCTTTTCAGTCGGGCTTCAGGCCGCGCCATAGTACAGAAACGGCATTGGTCGCCCTGCATGATGACCTTTTGAGGGAGTCTGACAGGGGCAAAACGTCCCTGTTGGTCCTCCTCGACCTCTCAGTGGCCTTTGATACCGTCGACCACGGTATCCTCCTGGGGAGGCTCTCCGAGTTGGGGATTGGAGGCACTGCTTTGCAGTGGTTCCGTTCCTTCTTGGAGGACCGCCTCCAGCGAGTGCAGCTGGGTGAGATGACCTCCGCTCCTTGGTCCCTCAATTGTGGGGTGCCACAGGGGTTCGTCATCTCTCCCATGCTCTTCAACATTTATATGAGGCCGCTGGGAAGGGTCATAAGGGGGTATGGAGCTTCGTGTCACCAATATGCGGATGACACCCAGCTCTATATCTCCTTTCCATCTTCTGCAGTGGATGCCATTCCGTTCTTTGAGCGCTGCCTGGCGGCCGTCTCGGATTGGATGGGGGCTAATAGGCTGAGGTTGAACCCAGGCAAGACGGAGATCCTGCGTGTGCCCCCCCCCGGTGTCTGCGGGTCGGGGAACTCCCTCACTTTTGGGGGGTGTGACTCTCTCCGTGAAGGATGGGGTCCGCAGTTTGGGTGTCCTACCGGACCCGGCACTCAACATGGAAACCCAGGTGGCATCAGTGCAGCTAGTGAAGAATACAGCTGCCAGACTTCTAACGGGGCAAAGAAGGCACCAACATATTACCGCCGTGCTGGCAGCCCTGCACTGGCTGCCGGTACGCTACCGCATTGACTTCAAGGTTTTGGTGTTAACATACAAAGCCCTAAACGGTTTGGGACCTCAGTATCTGACAGAGTGGCTCCTCCCAAGAAGAGCTGCCAGGATCACCCGTGCCAGCCAGCCAGGACACCTGGGAGTCCCAACCTCGAGGGAGGCCCGGAAAGCTGTAACAAGGAGTAGGGCCTTCTCGGTGGTTGCTCCCCAATTATGGAACCATCTACCCCCTGAAATTTGGCTGGCACCAAATTTTTAAAAAACTATTGAAGACCTGGTTCTATAGAATGGCATTCCCTGATTCTTTAAGCATTTAGTAAGGCACTGTTTTTAAACCATTTTATCAAATCTCTTGCCATTTTTAGCTTCATTTTAGCTTCATTTTAGTTTTTGTTGTTGATTTATGTATATTTTATTTTATTTTGTACCTTGTATTTTGGTTTTTAAAATGTATTCCTTTGTTTGTTGTTACATGTTGTAAACTGCCCAGAGTAGCCCTTGGTCTAGATGGGTGGTATAAAAGTGAAATAAATAAATAAATAAATAAATAAATAAATAAATAAATAAATAAATAACTCCCACTGCAGACTGCAAGGAGGATGGGGGCTGCCAGAGCTTTTTATGCCCTCTGTGACTGCCACACCTACCCAGTCTGCAACCTGGGCATGCTATTGGTTGAAATTGTCCAAGAATTTACATGATCACATCACATGGCTTGCATCCATCTTGTGGCTGGAATCCATTTTGTGTCATCCTTAAAGGGAAAAGAAAAAATACATTGCGATGGGAGAAAGTAAAAAAAAAACGTTTTAAGGACCGCAACCCCCTGGTAGGTAATAATTTCAAATAATTATCACTGTGTTTTTACGGATTTCCAGGGTGTTTTAATACCCAAGAAATCAATATTAGGCATCTGGGAGCCATTTTGGGTTGATGTTCCCCAACTCCCCTTAAAGGAAAAAAAGTACAGCGATCTGAGAAAAGACATAAACACACATTTTAAGGACCCCAACCCCCTGGTAGGTATTATCAGGCAGAATAAATAATTATTGCTGGGTTTTTACGGATATTCAGGACATTTTTTAACATTTAAAAACAGCTCATTTCATTGTGTGTCGCCATTAATGAAAACGAAATGTAACGAACCTAATTTTCATGGTTTTGTTCAGTTTGTTCCAATTTCATCACAATTTTTGTTATTTATTTTGTTACATAACGAAATGAATAACGAATAACGGAACAATTTTTTTTTCATTTCGTGCCCATCTCTAGTTACAACGAAGAAGCTGAATGTAGCTCCAGTGTTATGCATATCTCTTGCACCACCCCTGGTACACTATTTCATAATATTTATAAGGTACATTTCCAAGGGAGATTGCACATAGGGGCACAGAAGATAAAAGTAAATGTACAATATAAATGCTAAAGTAGCAAATGGTAGCAATAGAGCTTACAGTACAAACAGCAGAAGAAAAAATGGACCTGTTATATTGACTTTATGGGAAATTTCATGGCATTCTCCCCACTTCATCCAGAGGTGAGAAATTCAGAGAGCTGTGCTTATTCTGGTTTATTATCCTTTGAAGAAGGGATCAGTGGAGATGTATCATGCTATCTGTAATGTATCATTTTCTCAAGGGCTCTGCCAGAAGATGTCCAGAACCTCACAGATCTTGAGAGATTGCTCTCAATTCCCAAATTCACAAATATTCTCTCTCTCTCTCTCTCTCTCTCTCTCTCTCTCTCTCTCTCTCTCTCTCTCTCTCTCTCTCTGAGCCTTTTCACACAACCCCTAAGATCCGCTGGCCACTTAAATTCGGACCAGAGATCTTGGGGGTTTGTCGCTGTTCCTGTGTTCTGTCTGCATGAGGGAGGGAGAAAAAAAGGAAGAAAAGAATGCCGGCTCACCTCTGTTCTGCCGTCTCGCTCTGCTCCCAGCAGCATTCCAGTCTCTTAGTATCTCTTAAAGTGGCGGGGGGCAAAAAACAACAAACAGAAGCGAGGAGAGCCCGGCACTCACTACATTACATCTGCATCAGGAATTTTTCACCCCCGGAGAGCAGGTACTTGAAAAGTGCACTGGGACAAACTTAGGTGGGCGTGGTTGCACTTAATTTTTTGTAAATTCCGGAGCTGGTGGGGAAACAATTTTAAGCTCTGGATCTGGGAGCCATTTGCTGCAGATTTTAGGGGTCGTGTGAAAAGGCTCTTTCTCTCTCTGTCTCTCTCTCATTCTTTTACTATTTCAGAAGCAGCAGAGCACTTACAAAATCCCCCAGGTTGCATGGCCCCTCTGCTTTTCCCTTGTTGTCCACCAACCTGGCTGAATTTTATCAACACACAGAAAGAAGGAAGGATTTGCAGATCTAATAAAAGCAGCACTAGCAAAAAGACAGGAGTTGAGGGTGGAACTGGAACTTTTGAAGAAGGTTTCAGTTTTGTGTTTAGCTGGAACAGGACAATAGGTCCCATAAATGTTCTGCAAGAACAGCTTAATAGGTTATATTGTTTAGCCTACAGTATAAATTGCTCATTGGGTTTGTTGGTGTGCTTTTTTACAAATAATGTCCCATGGTGGGAACAGAAGGGCTATCAACAATGGTCCCCACAATGTTGGACGTCTAGACTGGTTTCAATGTCAAGCAATGGCTCCCTCAACAATCTAGATAGTTAACAAATAACTGGCCTGATGAAAGAGAGAGAAAAAGTTGAGTCCAGATGTCTGGCAGAGTTTGATCATCTTTCATAATGTAACTTATATCAAGGGAGGGAATCTTTAGGCCTGCAACACCTTCAGCATCATCCAGTATGACCCATGGTAACAAACTGGGGGAAATGTACTCCCAGTGACAAACTTCCTTCATTCCTATCTTATGTTCATGCATTCAGGTATATGATATGACTTTACTGTTAATGCATCTTTAGAGAAGGGATGTAAATCCAGATCAATTTCTTCTGCCTCACTCGATGAGAAAGGGTAAAACCAGTGGCATAGCGTGGGGCCACCTGGGGCAAGGCAAGCATTGCACGTTGCAAGTCACGTGCCCCATGCAATAATTAGAATTGGCCGAAATATGAATTGGATGCTGCCAATGAGATGCTGAAGTATCTCGAGATGGAGTTTCCAAGATCCTGAAAGATGGAAGGGTTTTGTTAATGCAACCCCTCACTGAATTTCCATGGGTGGATGAGAATTTGAACCCAGGTCTCCTTGTTCCTTATCTGACACTCTGACTTTGACACTACCCTGATTCCTATTGATTTTGAGGGAGGATAATTATTCAGCTACAAAAGATTTGCATTTCAAAAACACCAGTCTATAATAAAGCAGATGAAAATCTAGTTCTTAACCTTCATTTCAAGTATCTGGTGGATGATCACACTGGATTTGCCTGTGTGTTCAACCAGTACAGACAGCCCGGTGTGCTTTTCTGTCTGTAGACAAGGCAATTAAAATGGTTACGAGGGCCAGTATGGAACCTGTTCAGTATTACTTGTGAATCAATCCCTGCTATTGAGTTTGTGCAGTGCTGGCAGACAACTAAAATGGAAGCATAATTAATTTGGATTCCCTCTGGAACACTTATGCTTTTTCCATACAAATTGGGGGAGAAAGAGTAAACTCCAATACAAGCTACTATTATGGAAAAGAGACGAGAAGCAAAAATGGGCAGAACAGAGGAGGGAGGGAGGAAGAGAGAGAGAGAGAGCATTAGAAAACAGAAATGATTGGTAACACAATATTATGTTCCTCCTCTCATCACCCCTCATCTTGGAAATGTCATTTTGAGATGGGTTTTAAAGTATGGTATAAAAATTATTTCCTCAGCTAAAGCTTCCGTCAGGCATTCTAAGAAGTGTTCATGCTGTGAGGTCTGCATGGATGAACTTACAATTGGGCCAGAAAGACTGTTGGGGCGGTTCCCTCCAACTCCTCCTGGGGATGGGGCTCACTTTTAACTAGTAGAACAGCTTTCCTTGCGTGTGTGTCCCCCAGTGGTCAGGTGTGGGCTAATGGTCCTTTTGCCTTGCTTACACTACACTGTGGGAGGGGCTGGCAGCTTTCATATTAAATGATTGAGACAGGGGCTACATGATGTCCTTTTTCTAGCAGAAGGGATTTCAATATCACAGAAAAGTTCTCAGAAAAATAAGTCCCTTGAGAACTTTAAACTCGCAGAAATAGGCTGGCTAAGTATCAATTTCTGGTTTCGTTTTCTTGCACACCACTTCCTTTGATTGAACATGTGTAAATCTGTTTTGACTGTTCTGTTCATATTTGGCATTTTGAACAAGAATGGCACACTAAACTGGTGTTTCAGTTTAGAAACAAGATATTTTAAGTACCACATGGATGCTGCTAAACCTGATATCATGGTGCCGAATTAATCTCCTTCTGATCTCACATCATCCCTGAACCTCAAGCACGTCTTTCCCCAACTACAGGACAATCCATTGCTACCAGCAATGCGTGGGATATTAGTCTATGGAACTCCTTGCCACAGGATGTTAGTCTATGGAACTCCTTGCCACAGGATGTGTTTAAGCCTAGATCCCTTTAAAAGGGGATTGCATAGATTTCTGGAGGAAAAGCCCATTGCAGGTTAAAAGCCATGATGGGAATACATGTTCTCTCCAGCATTAAAAGAAAGGTGCCTCAAAATTCCAGAAACAGAGAAGTGGCATCAGGAGATAGGTATCTAGTTGTCTCATCGGCTCCCATATGCATCTGGAGGGGCCACTGTGAGATACAGGAAGCTGGACTAGATGCACCCTTGGCCTGAATAGACCATTACTTTCACATGACAATGTCATCTCTATTTACACTATCCCATTTTAATTCTATTCATGCTTCTCTCTCACTGCAGTGTGATAGCCTGTCCCCCATATACATGAGGGACACCATGAGAAAATTCTTTAAGATGTCAGACCATCTAATTCATTCTAATTTTAATAATAACAAATCTTGATGCACTTCCCAATGATATTTTCAAGGCTAAAGGCTAAATCTTTGTTTTATCCATAATTGACTTGCTAGTTGATAGAGTTATAATTTATATGATCTTTTCCATATCTTGTTGTATTGCTAAGGCTTTGAGTGGTTTACATAAATTATTTTAAAATATACATTTTTAAAGTTGGAGGAACAAGATAGAATATCACTATTATAATAACTGTGATTTTCTGCTACTTATCAATATTTGCCAACAGAATCAATTGTTCTAGAAACAAGTGGCAGGTCTGCATCGCCTTTGAATGGGGGGTATGAAATGTATCTCAGACAAAGGACAATAATACCTCATGTGATGCATAGCAGTGATTTGGATCTCCATTATGAAATCAGCAAATCTCACCTTCCAGATTTGAAGCTTGCAAACATGCAGCAATGGTGTGGACAAATATGGTGATATCATCTATAGATGTAAAACATGAAGGTTTACATTATCCCTTATTCTTAAAACTGATGTTTTGAGCTTATTTTGTGAATGGAAGTGGAGAGGAGATGGGCACCCCATTACAAAAGCTACTGCACTCTACAAATTCAAACCTTCTCTTCCTCCAGCACTGCTCATCCTGATCTCTCCCCCCCCCAATGCATGGAGATATGGAGAGACACTGCAATTCACTGGGACTTCAGAGTGCATGGAACCTGTTTAAAACAACGGTATCAGAGGCCCAGCACAAGTGCATACCACAAAGAAAGAAGAGCTCATTTAAGTCCAAGAGGGCACCAGCATGGTTAATGAGTGGAGTTAGAGAGGCTCTAAAGCGCAAGGAGAGGTCTTTGTAAACCGCCCAGAGACTACTTGTAGTGGTATGGGGCGGTATATAAGCAGAACACTTTCTGTAAATGGAAATCCTCCCCAAATGAGGAAAATAAAAAGGAACACAAACTCTGGCAAAAAAATGTAAGAAGATGATAAGAGAGGCAAAGAAAGATTTTGAGGAACGCATGGCTAGCAATATAAAGGGTAATAATAAAAGCTTCTTTAAATATGTTAGAAGTAGAAAACCTGCCAGAGAACCAGTTGGCCCTCTGGATGGTGAGGGAGGAAAAGGGGAGATTAAGGAGGACTTTGAAATTGCAGAGAAATTAAATGAGTTCTTTGCATCTGTCTTCATGACAGAAGACATGGAGCAGATTAAATCAAATACAGGTTAAAAGAGAAGATGTTTTAGGACTAATTGATAAATTGAAGATTAACAAGTCCCCGGGCCCAGATGGCATCCACCCAAGGGTTATTAGGGAACTGAGAAATGAAATTGCAGATCTCTTAACGAGAAAATTGCACAGTCAGGGAATAAGAGGGCAGGTCCTCTTATGCAGTGCTCCCCAACCTTTTTGTCCCCGCGGACCGGGAAATTTTTGAAAATTTTTCTGTGGCCCGGGGGTGGGGGTGGGGAGGGGGGGAGAATGCGAAAGGGGGGTCCGGCGGGGAGGCAAAAGGGGGGGGTGAAAGCAAAGGATGGGAGGGAAGGAGGAGGGGGAGGCACGAGAGCAGCGGCGGCGGCACTTACCGGTTTGGGGCGTCGGGCGTGCCACTCCCCCCCCACACACACACGGGGCGGGGTGGGGGGGAACCCAGGGCTCCTGGGCAGGCGGGCCCCCGCCTCCTCCTCCGGCGCCGGGAGCCGCGTGCGGGTCTCGCTGCTGGCGCCCTGCTTGCTCCTGCTGCCGCCGCCGCCGCCGTGGGCCTCCCCCTCCGCCGGGGAAAGCGAGCGGGGCGCCAGCAGCGAGATCCGCGCGCGGCTCTTGGCCCCGGCGCCCCGCGCGCGGCACCCGCCCAGCCGCGCCGGGAAGCGCCCTCGCGGCACCGACGAGCCGCCTCCTCCTCCTCCTGTTCCTCCTCCTCCTCCCGCCGCCGCCGCCGGAGGAGCAGCAGCAGCCCACCCCCCGCAATCGCCCCCCCGCCGCTGCCGCCTCCTGCTCCTGCTCCGGTTCCTCCTCCTCCTCCTCCTCCTCCCGCCGCTGCCGGAGGAGCAGCAGCGAGGGCAATTGCGGAGGGGTGGTGGCGGCGGCGGCGGGACCGGGGCGATGGCGGCGGCGGCGGGGGGGGGCGATTGCGGGGCGGTGGCTGCTGCTGCTCCTCCAGCGGCGGCGGCGGGAGGAGGAGGAGGAGGAGGAACAGGAACAGGAGGAGGAGGAGGAGGAGGAGGAGGAGGCGGCTCGTCGGTGCCGCGAGGGCGCTTCCCGGCACGGCCGGGCGGGTGCCGCGCGCGGGGCGCCGGGGCCAGGAGCCGCGCGCGGGTCTCGCTGCTGGCGCCCCGCTCGCTTTCCCCGGCGGAGGAGGAGGCCCACGGTGGCGGCGGCGGCGGCAGCAGGAGCAAGTGGGGCGCCAGCAGCGAGACCCGCACGCGGCTCCCAGCGCCGGAGGAGGAGGCGGGGGCCCGCCTGCCCAGGAGCCCCGGGTTCCCCCCCACCCCGCCCGTGTGTGGGGGGGGAGTGGCACGCCCGACGCCCCAAGCCAGTGAGTGCCGCCGCCGCCAACGCCGCCGCGTCCCTCCTGGCGGAGCCCAAGCGGCCGCCGCCAACGCCGCCGGGGCGCCAGCGTTTGGGGGCGGAGTCGCCGGCTGGCCAGCCTGGGAGGAGGGGAGGGGAGGGGAGGAGGGAGGCAAAGGCGGCGGCGGCGGCTCCTCCTGCGCTCCTCCAGCCTTCCTCCTCCACCGGCCGCCCGCGGGAGAGAAGAGGAGGAGGAGGAGGGCGGCGGAGGAAAAGGGGAGGAGCCTCCCCGGCCTCCCCAGGCGGCCCGGTGCCGACCGGTCCACGGACCGGCACCGGTCTGCGGACCGGGGGTTGGGGACCACCGCTCTTATGGATTGAGAACTGGTTGAGATCCAGGAAACAAAGAGTAGGTGTCAATGGGAAATTTTCACAATGGAGAGAGGTGAAAAGCGGTGTGCCCCAGGGCTCTGTCCTGGGACCGGTGCTTTTCAATCTGTTCATAAATGACCTGGAGACAGGGATAAGCAGTGAGGTGGCCAAGTTTGCAGATGACGCAAAACTTTTCCGTGTGGTAAAAACCAGAGAAGATTGTGAAGAGCTCCAGAAGGATCTCTCCAAACTGGGGGAATGGGCTACGAAATGGCAAATGTGTTTTAATGTAGCCAAATGTAAAGTAATGCATATTGGGGCGAAAAATCAAAACTTTATCTATCAACTAATGGGCTCTGAGTTATCCGTGACAGATCAGGAAAGAGATCTTGGACAGCTCCATGAAGGTGTCTACCCAATGTGTGGCAGCGGTGAAGAAGGCCAATTCCATGCTAGGGATTATCAAAAAGGGGATTGAAAATAAAACAGCCAACATTATAATGCCATTATACAAAACAATAGTAAGGCCGCATCTGGAGTATTGTGTACAATTCTGGTCACCGCATCTCAAGAAAGACATAGTGGAACTGGAAATGGTGCAGAAGAGAGCGACCAAAATGATTACCGGGCTGGGGGACCTCCCTTATGAGGAAAGGCTAAAACATTTGGGGCTCTTTAGTCTGGAAAAAAGGTGCCTGAGGGGGGATATGATTGAGACGTACAAAATAATGCAGGGCATGAGTAAAGTGGATAGAGGGAAGCTCTTTTCCCTCTCACAAAATACCAGAACTAGGGGACATGCACTCAAATTGAGGGCTGGGAGAGTAAGAACAGACAAAAGAAAATATTTTTTTCACCCAGCGCATTGTTAGTCTATGGAACTCCCTGCCACAGGATGTGGTCATGGCATCTGGCTTGGATGCGTTCAAAAGGGGATTGGACAGATTCCTGGAGGAAAAGTCCATCACAGGTTACAAACCATGATGGAGATGTGTAATCTCCAGGCTTAAAACCAGGGTACTTCAAGGGCCAGATGCTGGGGAGTGGTATCAGGAGACAGATATCTAGTCTCATGCGCTTCCAAAAGCATCTGGTGGGGCCACTGTGAGATACAGGAAGCTGGACTAGATGGGCCTTTGGCCTGATCCAGCACGGCTCTTCTTATGTTCTTATTAGAGATGGGCACGACTTGAAAAATTTTTTTTTCGAGTTGTCGTTAGTCGGGCCAGTCCCGTTTCGGGTCGTTTCCGGTTTTCGCGAAAATTCGCAAAAATTAGTCAGTTCGTTTTTTCGTTGTCGTTAGTACTGGTTTTTGGGGGGGAGCGGGCTCCTGGAGGCACCTCTGTGGGGTGGGTGCCTCCTCTGGCCCGCTATAAAGGGAAAGTGGGCTCCTGGAGGCACCCGTGGGTGCCTCCTATCCTCACCCACTAGGAAGGGGAAGCAGGCTCCAAGAGACCCCTCTACATGGGGGTCTCCCTTCGTCACCTGCTGCTGCTGCAAAATGCTATGCAATAGCCATATGGATATTGCATAACATAATGTGCAGACAGTGAGACCAGTGTGAGAGTGATAGAATCATGCCTTCCCTGCACAAGGCTCTCGCACCACCATGTCTCACACAGAAGGGAAGTGTACTTGCTGCGTGTAGTGCAATACAAGCAAGTAGATCTGGCTTTAAGGTGGCTTAGTGCAAGGGCTAGGGTTAGGCTAGTGACGGGTAAGGTTACGGTGGGCTAGTGGGTTGCACCTCTGGGTGCCTCTCTGACTCACTAAGAAGACAGTCTGTGACGTATGGGTACGGAGTCAGGGTTAGGGCTAGGGCAGGTTTTAGGGGGCTTTTTGGCACATCCCAGAAGTCTCCATGGCCAAGTGGCCATGCAACTGGTGGGATGGCTCCAAAAATTTGCATGGTCGTCCACTCCCACATGGCTGGCCACTCGGCCAGCCCATCCAATGCGCAGGTGTAAAAAAAATAAAAAAAAATAAAATAAATGGAGGACAGAGGAGGAGAGGAGAGACATTTTGTTGCAAGAAAAAACCCACTGCTACTGTGAAAAATCTGGCAGTTTATAAATTTCCGCGTGTTTCTGTTGTGCTTGTGTGTTTTTGGACCACGATTTCAAAAACAATATTGCGTTCGCCGGCCCATTTTGGATCCCCCGCCCACACCACATGGCATGGCGAAATGGCGACTCGCGAGTCTGGCTGCCCAGGATGGGGGGGAGGCGGGACCCCCCTCCAGAAACCACCCCTCCGGTAGGTGCCCTGCGCCCTTAGTCAAGCAGGCATTTTTCCGCCTGCTTTTTTGGCCCGGGAATGGGTGGGGGGAAAGTTTAAAAGTTTTTTCCTGTGCCGTCCGTGCCGCTTGCTTGCGCTTTAATTGCGGCGGCCGGCGGCCGGCGAGACTGGGCTTTTTGCTGGCTGGCTGCGAGCCTGTGGCGAGTCCCACAGAGCAGCCCACTAGGACGGGGGATGGGGGGGAGGCCGGGGACCTCCAGAAACAACCCCTCTGGTAGGTGCCCTGAGGCACGGCAGGCATTTTTCCGCCTGGTTTTTGGCCGGGAACCGGGTTTTTTTAACTTTTAAAAACTTTTTTCCTGTGCCGCGTGGCATCGCGCGATGCAAGGAACGAGCACGACAAATCAGACCAAAATTGTTCGTTCGTCGGTTCGAGCTCAAAGTCTGGGGGAGTAATTCCCGTTACCGTTTCCGTAGAGTAACGGAACCGAGTAACGGAAACGGAAACGGGAATACCGCTAAGTCGTGCCCATCTCTAGTTCTTATGTTCTTAGAATCCTAAGGACTTGGTAAGCTCTCCCTTAACAGCTACGATCTGGCATTACAAACAACACATGAGTAGATGTCACTTATATAATGGGACTTCCCTCTTCTCTGTGCCATTCTGCAGGCCCCACAATTCTGCAGACTCTGCCCAGAGGGGATCTCTAACCCATTGGAGCAGGTTTCATCAACAGGAGGGCAAAACTGGTACCATTCAGATAAGAATATTTGGTCTTTATTCTAGCAGAGTCCAGCAGGTCAGTGTTGAGTTTCTACCTGTTTACTAAGAATAGCTAAAATGGAAATGCATATGGGTGTAATTAAACTCAGAAATGTATTGTGGTGTCATGACCCATACATACGAAAACACAGTAAAGAAACAATGAGGGACTGCCGGAATTTGGTGCATTTAAAAAGTGGGCGGTCATTATCACCTCTCTCCTCTTGCCCAAGGCAGCTAAAAAGAACTTTGCTCCCTGTGCTGTGATGTCTAAGTTCTAGTCTTCTTAGGCAGTATTGTACTAGCCATCTGGAAGCGTGGCCTTGGAACTTATTCAGCAATGGGTGATTCAGGTTGTTTCTAATTTTTTCATGGAATGGGCAGTGTAGAAGCAGATACATGACGAATTTGGAGGACACACTTCCACAGAGGCAGTTTCTGCCTTGACATGGAATTTCTTTATACCTGCCCTGGAGAAGTATATTGAAGTAGATTCAACCTAGCCAGCATGAATGCCCCCTAAACCTGCAGAGGGAGGTTAGACATCCTGCAGGGATCCTATATGATGGCAAGACACCTTGTGACAAAGGGGAGCATGTTCTGTGGATGTGAGGGTGATCTGGCTGCAATATCTGTCACCCCATTGATCACCAGAGTTGATTCCACTGATCTGGCTGGCTATGGGGGTGTCCCCTTTATCCCTCACCACTCCCTGCATGTCCCTCCCCAAGCTGCACATGTGGTAGATGGGGACAACCACCCCAGATAGAAGGAGTGTACCATTCTTTGGTTAAGGGTAACTGACCTCTCTAAACCTGGCTTCCACATGGGGATATGTTAGTAGCTATATGGACGAAGTCCCATGTGCTTTGATGTCTGCCTAACAAAAAGGTGTGAGTGGGGAGACCAATTGGTTTCCAAGAAGGAAGGAAGGAAGGAAATGTATCTATCACCAAATGGTCCCTTAGAAAATGTGCTGTATAAAACGTGCAGTAATCAAACTGGGCTCTCCATCCATCTGTCACCATCTTCTGGTTCAGGTTACTTGTTACATGTGTTGGTGCTTTGGATTAGCAACAACCCACAGACGTGATCTTTCTTTCACTAATATGCCTCTTTGAAAGAAATATGCAAAGGTGGACCTACCAACAAAGTAAAAGGTGGCGGGGGCCCATTTTTGACCAGGAGCCAATTATTGCCAGAATTAATGATCCAATTTTGACTAAGATGCCCCATATTTCTACTAAATGCTAAAGCCTGCATGATTCATTAGGCTTCCATTCATTATGAAAATAGGATAGCAAATTATGTCCTTTGTAAGTGGAATCATTACAGCAGTAATCTACAAAATATATTAAGCCCTTTTGATGATCTTTGAAAAACTGGGGAGGGGGGGAGTCCTTATTCCCAATATTTTTAAACATATTGCCAAACAATTATCATTTTAAAACTCTGGACTCGGCATTCACAGTTTTTATTACTTGCCAGGAACTATTTGTGTGTACATAAGAAATCCAAATTTAGGTATACAGTAGCTGCATGCTATGGGTTTTGTAATTGTCAGAAAGATTAAAGCTTTAATGGAATGTAAGAACAAGACATAATGGTAAATTGCCTTAAATTGATTCACTTTTCAGTTCTACATTGTTCTGGGTTAAATGAAATGCAAATCAGCTTGTCCATCAGGGATGAATGGCATAATGAAGTGTTCTGTTAGGTACCATAGCTATCTCTTTTCAAGAATGTATATGTTGGCATATGTATTTAAGTATTCGCTACTGATTCTAAAGAACCTGTCCAATGAGTTTGCTAATACAGTATTTTAAAAATAATGCTTAAAAACCTTTTGAAAACATATGATCACATTTTGTACTGTGGCTTTAATTTTCACTATTTCAAATGGGAGAGTGTAGAACTTGGATGCAAAGAGAAGGCTCAAATTGCAGCTAGCAAAAACAAAGTGAAACAAATCAGAAAACAAAATAAAACAACAAAATAAAACTCTACAATGATTAATCTCTGATACACCCATCTCTCCCTCCTCCCAGAAAAAATAATCAATGTGGAGTGCCTTTTTAACCAGTGTGTTCCTTTTTAAAAAATATTATTAAATATATTTGAGAGGACTCAGTACACTTTGCTGTCCAAGGCAAGGGGAAATATGGCTTCTTTCTTAATTGTGTATAGATGATACCGGTTTTAGCAGTGACCAGGAGTGCACCTATTCAACTAAACCTGGTGAACCAGGTGTGTCCATTCCTGGGCAGGTCTGATCTCATCATACTGATTTGTGCCTTAGTTACATCCTGGCTGGCTTACTGTAACACCTTCTACATGGGGCTGCCGTCTCGATAGTGTCCAGAATCTTCAGCAAGTACAAAACACAGCAGCCAGATTGCTGACTGGGGCTGGTTACAGAAATCATGTAAAATCCTGTTACAGCAGCTCCATTGGCTGCTGCTGCATTTCTGGGCAATATAATTCAAAGTACTGATTCTAATATATATAAAGCCTTAAAAGACCGTGTTTCCCATTGTGAGCCTGCTCAGTGTTAAGATGACCACGAGAGGCCTTTCTCTCAGTTCCACCACATTCATAGGTGCAATTGGTGGGGATACAGGAGACGGCTTTCTCTGTTGCTGCTCCCAGATTTTAGAACTCCCTCCCACAGGGAGGTCAGGCTGATCCCACCTTTGCTGTCCTGCCTCAAACAGGCCAATACCTTTCTCTTCAGGTAAGCTTTCCCCAACTGGCATGTTACCTAAGTGTTTTTTTTAAAACTGATGGTTGTACTTAACTGCCTTGAATGTGTTTTGGTGTTACTTTAGTTTACTGTTTTTTGTTTAGTTTGGTATTTGTTTGATCCTTTTTAGCACATGTTTCTAGCATCTAATATTTTCTTTTAATGATGTCAGCCACCTTGATTCCTTTTTAAGGAGAAAAAAGGGGGGATATTTTAAATAAGTAAATAAATGCTACATCAGTATTGGCCATAGGATAGCATCATCCCCCATAAATGAAGAGAACAGACTACTTCGGGGGAATGCAAATAGCAATTTTGTTCTTCAAAGGAGAAGAAACATATTGGGAGCACAAGAAAAAAAATGGAACTACCCAGTCCCATACTGTCTCTCCAGTACTGGCTACTGACACAGTGGCTTTAGTTGATGGTAGGACTAGTTTTAATTAGAGATTAAAAATGAATCATGTGTCTTGATGAATTTGGCTGATGTATCAAAATTCATCAATTTGTATTCATCATAAATGGAGTCCCCTGATGAATACAAATTGACACATGTTTGGTGATTTTTTAATTTGTTAATTAATTGGGCTATAAAATGGCCCCCAAGGTGCCCAAAGACACCAAGCATCCCCTGATTCTCTTCTACAATCCCTCCAGGTTTGGTGGAGAATGAACTTTTGATGTCTGAGTTTTGTATCCCAAAATCTCCTCCCGGGAAAGTTCTCCCCAGGCACCTGGAAACTTCAGATGGTCAGAGCAGCCTCCTGTGACTCTCCTCTACAATCCCTCCAAGTTTGGTGAAGATTGGGTTTCCCCAATCCAGTTGATAAAGTACATTTTCCTAGGCGTCCCCACTTTGTGGATGTATAACTCAGATGTCTGAAACCCTATCTGTACCAAACTTGGGAGAGTTGTAGGGGAGAGGCAGAGGAAGCTTCTTTGCAAATTTAGTGCCTCTAGGTGCCTTGGAACAGGTTCTGGGGAGTGCTCTTTGGGGGTGGATAGCTCTGATGTCCAAACAGCAATCTTCATCAAACTTGCAGGGATTGTAGAGGAGAGGCAGGGGGAGTATCCCTGCAAACTTGGGGCCTTTAGATGCCAGGGGGGGGATTTCATCACATTTTAAAGGGCAGCCAAATTTATTCATCAATTCATCACTGGAAATTTGTTGACTTGTCAATTCATCAGCCCCAATGAACCATGAATCACAACAAATCACAATGAATCAACTTTTTTTAAATTCGTCCCCATCTGTAGTCTTGATCTTTGGGCATTAGGCAAACTGAACATATAATAATAGTAAAACCCTTTAAAGAAGAAAACCCACTTGCATGAGGTGTCTTACACAATAGGAGCTTGTACACATACAAAAAAGGTCTACTCACACATCTTGGGGTAAATGGATAAGGTTGTGGAGCAGAAACAGTGCATGAAGTCTTTCTTCCACGTGTTAATTCATTATATATGGATTTGGTGTGTCAGAAAGGGATTCTTAGGTTTGGACTATCTTTTAAAGGGAAAATAGTTGATGTTTTTAATTATGGGTATTATCTCACAACTTCATACTCAAAGACAAACAGATTATAGTAAGACCACCGTCTCCACTGATTCATTATCCACTGATTCAGTTATCCACAGCTGGCAGAGGAAAAAAAATTAAATAATTCAGCAGCCACAAAGCAAGCTATTGTCATAAACAGCAGCTGTAGAGCAAGCTATTGACACAAATAGCATCTGTAAAGCAAGGTACTGTCACAAGCCGCAGCCATAAAGCAAACTATTGTCTCAAAAAGCAAGCTACTGTCCGGAAACAGCAGTTTGGGGGTGGTTGGGCAAGTGTTCTCTCTTATCCACAGTTTTCATTATCCACAAGAAGGCCTGGAACCAATCCTCATTGGATACCGGAGTCCTACTGTATATGCTGCACACCAGCAGTGTAAAGATGGGAACCATGTGTCCTCAGCAGCTCACCAATTAGTCCAAGATTTGTTCTGGAACAATCAAGCAGCTGTGGTGACCCCACCAGGAAATGGCATGTCAATGTGTCTGATGGTATACAGTTTCCCTGAAGGACTATTGCCCAGCTTCTACTTTGCCTGAGAATGATTTAGAAAGAGGTGCATGTTTTGTATAGTCATTGCACTTTTGGCTGGAGTCAGATAATAATCAAATTTTAGAGTTCAAATTGGTCCCACGAGACACCTAACCCAACCCCCTGCTCATGAAAGTCATGCACAGCTACAGCAATCCTTTAAACACCTCCAGTGAAGGACACTCCACAACCTGCTGAGGTAGCTGAATAGCTCTTAATGTTGGAAAGTTCTTCCTCCTTTTTAATTGAAATCTTGTCTCTTGTAATCTGAAATCCATTGGTTTAGAGCCATACCATGTCAACCCACAGAAAATAAGATTGTTCCATCTTCCACATGACATATCTCCAAATATTCTAAGATGGATTGCCACACCACACCTCAGTAGTCTGTTCTCCTGACTCTACATGCTAAACTCCCTTAGCTTTTCCTGGCATGTCTTGCCTTTCAGACCCAAAATAAACATCTACTGTTAATCATCTAGCCATATGCACAAATTCATGGTGGTAAAATGTACCGCAAAGCCACTTATGTTTGAGAATGGGGAACCAGAGAGTCAATTTCTTAAAGGTCCTTTTTTTCATAGGAACTTTGGAGGCAATAGTACCATTTATGTCCTTCAGTAGAACTTGGAGTAATGACTGCTAGCTGACCTCATAATGAACATACTTCTTCCTCCCAAATATTTGTATATCTAGCTTTTTGCTAACATGGCAGCTGGGTGGGAAATAACAACTGCCTACATATTAAAAGTTATGGTTCAGCAGGGGAAATGGGGCGGGGGGCAAAATATGGTGGAGGCAATTTGAACAGCCACAGCCATATTTCCACATACATTTCTACCCACCATTTGTTGGACATCCTGTTAATTTCTTCCATTATTCCATCCAGGATATTCTTTTGCTTTTACTTAGTTCTTCGGAGCTCAATTTTAATTCATTTTCAATGGGCATATTAAGAAATGTTGATGAATATTAAACACAGAAAGGTTATGTCAAATGCTGTGTGGGCAGGATGAACAATCAGGAACAGTATTTGCTAATTTTCTTCTTGAGGGAGGCTATCAGGAGAATGGGAAGAACAGAATTCTCAGCATAAAATTTAACTTAGTCCTCAAGGCTTGTGTCACCCTTTCTCTCTGTGTGTCTTTTCTTAGTCTGGTTGATAGAAAAGAATATAAGGCAACATTTACTTTGGAGATTGTAGTTAGCAAGAACTGAAGACAAAGAGAAGACATTGGCAAGAGATGCAAAATAAGCATGCTCAAGAACATGGGCAGGTCATGAAGAAAGGACATGAATGCAAGAGAAGCAATGCACTGTTATTTTTGTCCAGGCCTATGCATTTTTACATGTGTACTTGAGGCAAATTGGACTTTTTTGTCCTTGGCCTGATTCAACCACTTACCTTCTGGTAGAGAGGGAGATCTCCTAAAGGCAACAGAGAGACCCAGGAGGGACAGGATATGAGCAAAGAGTGAAATCAGGGTATTTTCAGGGTGATGCATGCAGTCTCTTTGGTTCATGCAGTCTCTACCAGGGCTGGTGTTCTGGTAGCAAAGAGAAGAATGCAGTTAAGTCAGGGTACAGAAACTGTTTGGGCTCCCTCAGTTGTTGGGTGATAGAAGTTGTAGCCAGTAATGGAGGGTGTCCAACCAATGCCTTCCAAATTTCTAGCCTAAGCAGTCCATTTCTCTGCAACCCTCCATTTCCTCCTCAGTGAACTGCTGTTGTCTGTTCTTCCTGCTGCCCACCGCTGCCACCCCTTTTCTTGTCAAGGGCAGAGCCAATGGGGAAGCTGGTGCTCCTTCTCCTGCACATCTGCCCTTTAGCTGAGATGGAGACCGCAGTTGACCTGACAGGCAGAAAGAAGACAATGAGCCAGGGAGGGTTCCTGCTATGAGCCATCTGCGGTTACCCAGCACGTGGATGCCTGCCTCACCACCCTTCAGGTGACCACCTTACGTGCTGTGTTGTTGTTGTTTTCTCGTCACACTAAACTGCCCCTAACAGCCAACATGACGCCTCTGTTGTTCATTTAAAGCACATGCTCACCCCAGCCCTACTGCTGTTGCTCAATCCACATCCGGACAGCTTTGGAAATGGACAAATTGAAGAGGGGCAGGGGATGTAAGCTATATACCCCAGTGGGGATCTGCAAGTCTGCTTAGTGCAACTCTGTCTGATCATTTCTCACCCATATGCTGTCAAAAGGGCAGCAGAATCAGAAATCTCCTATCCACACATGAAGATCAGGGATTCTAACATTGTGCCATTTCTTAGCCAGCCAAGGAATACAGCCAGTGTGCATATACATGGCCTTTCTGCTATGGCTCCGCACTGTCCCTTCTGGCCTCCACCTCGTTCGCTTGGGAAGACGCCAGGCAGGTCTGTGCAGAGAACCAGGGAGAGCTGCCAACCCAGGTGCACTTGGCCTCCGGGACAGCGGCTCTCTTGTCCAGCTTATGAGCCACTTTGGCCAAAAGGCAAGGTGCCAAGCCAGCTCTTCCTCCTAGTGGCTCTTGGCCCAAACCCAGGCCAGCATTGTTAATCCTGGCAGGCCTTTTGCTCGCCAGGAATTCTTCCTTCACAAAGGAGAGGTTGTTCCCCAATCTCTCTCTCTCTCTCTCTCTCTCTCTCTCTCTCTCTCTCTCACACACACACACACACACACACACACACACACACACACACACACACACACACACACACACACACACACACACACACACCTTGCAAGGCCTTTGGGCTTCCAGAGTGAAAATGAATGTTTCCAGATGACCCATCTGGCTGGACTACATTTGTATACATCTCCTCTGGTGTGAGGCACTTTGTCTAAACATGTCAGGGCTCCAGATTCTTTTCGGGCCTTGTCTTCAAATGATGTGATAGGATCTCAGTAATAATGAACCTGACTATGCAGCAAGCTGGATTTCTCATTATTGGCATCACCAAGGCATGGAATGAATGTAGCAAACAGCCCAGTGAGGACACTGACTGCCCTCTTAAGATTGCCAATCACTTCAGAGAATGAGAGATAGGGAGGGGAGAGGGGAGAGGGAGGGAGGGAGGAACATGCACTGACAAAAGTTCTGTCACTGGGGGAAAGGCGAGCCCATCAGAGTGAGGTGCCTGCCTCAGGCAGCAGATACCAAGGAGTAGCCACAATGCTTTTCCCCACCACCACACTGTGCCACCTGGTCCCCAAGGTATTCTGGCCTGTAGGAGCACAGAGGTGCATATGTTGCATGGTACATATATTCTGGGTCCCATCACACTGCTGACTGTGATCTCATAATTAATGCATCACTTATTCTAGTTGGAATTCGCAAAGTTCTTTTTTTCAATATATATATTAATAAACCCCAAGCAACTTTTGTTTTCTTAAATTTAAAGACTGCAGTGGAGACCACCCTGTCGTCTGCCAGTCCAGCTGCCTTCCATCACCTCAGGCAGCAAAATATCGTGGGACAACCAGGTAGGCTGGAGTTGGCAACTGCAGCTGTCTGTGCCTGTGGATATAGTGTACAGGCACACAATACTACTTGCCATTTTAAAGCACTGTATCTGAGTTGAACAGACTTCTGAATTCTTTACCCTGCTTGTGAGCTATGAAGGGTTGCATACTTTTTCATGGAAAAAAGGGGCCTACAATGATAGCCCAGCATACCAGAAGAAAGAAGCATTTCCCATATTTTCTAGGCTACTGGGCAGATTCTTGACTTAGTCACTGTACTATTGGAATCTAGCAATTTCTTGCTGCCCTGAGGCAGAGTCCAGGAGCCCAAAGAATGCTGCATGTCCTCCCTTTTGTGATCCCAGCATCCTTTCCTTGGCTTGTGGTAAGAATGCACACTTAAATCAGATTGGCTACAGAAGGGTGTGATATCACTTCCTTACTACATCATCTTGTACTGGCTAAGATAATGTAGTGGGGTAGGTGGAGAACATGGCACTAGGGCAGTGCTTCCAAACCTTGGCACAGCTAATGGTGAAGGCTCCTGGGAGTTGTAGTCCAAGAACATCTGGGGACCCAAAGTTGAGAACCACCGCTCTAGGGGAACAGAAGAAGCAAATGTGGAAGCATCATGGCTAGCCATAAGCCCAAAAGGGGGAAGGAATATATATTGGAAAGATTTTCCCTGACTAATAATTAGAACTCTGGCATGTCCTCCATATTCCTTTTTACTACATTCTTTTTTTTTCTTATTCTGTCATGGACAATAATTCCATTCTGGTCAATTAAAAAGGCAAATGATCCTGAGTGATTCCAGATGGAGCTTTTATCATGCCATTGCCCTGCCCCGTTCACTGCATTTTGTGAGGGCTCGCCGTGAGGTTATCCTTCTACCCTTAACTCTCTCTGGTTTCTTCACTGCTTCTTTCCTTTCTCTCTCCCACCCCCACCTTCCTCCTTACTGGGGAAAATCCACTGAAGAGAAAAAAAGACAAAATCACTGCACAGTGCCTTCCAGTTGCGAGCAAGGAGTCATCTGTCTCAAAACACTGCTGACTGTGATCTCATAATTAATGCATCACTTATTCTAGTTGGAATTCGCAAAGTTCTTTTTTTCAATATATATATTAATAAACCCCAAGCAACTTTTGTTTTCTTAAATTTAAAGAGCCGCTCCCCCACCATATCACCTGCCATCACATTTATTTCCTGTTACTTGATCCAGTTACCCTGTATTTGATTAGACTTACACTTGACTCCTTTCCTTCCTCCCCAGCAGTAAGAATATGAAGAAATGTATTAAAATCCTTTGTCCATTCCTGATTTTAAAAACCCAGCCACCTGCAATGCTGCCCTTTCTTCCTGCCCATACTGCAGGCCATTTGCGGTTCCCTGCCAGTCATTTCACATGGGAGAGACTCGTCAAGCCTCTTGTGTCACAGGAGGCAGTTTGATGGAGAGCTGGTGCAGTGAAGCGCCTAACAAAGCAACCTTTACTTAGGGGCTAAAATCCCACTGAGTTCAATTAGATTGCCACCCAGGTGCATATCTATAACATTGCACTGTGAGATACTGAACCGGGACATTTTTATTCCACTTTCTTGTCTCAGCCATGGATGCTTTAGATGGCTTTACCCAAGCAGCTTTCGCCTAGCTCCTACAAGTGCTCTAATAATACTGATAATATATGTGGTCTGCCTTGATTTGGGTACCAAAAATGTGGGAGGTTAATCCAAAAATGTGCTTGTGTGGCTCATAATTCTAGGTGACTCAAGTGAGTGAGCACTGGCTGATGGGGAGCGGGGCCTTACCATCTTTCATCTACACTGATCTGATAGAACAATACTTAGCCTCAGAGCTGTCAACAGCTTCGATGTCAAATAACTAAGTACAGTAACATGGCATTAGTTTCTGGGCCCTGCAACCTGATGTTGTCTCTATCATGGGTTAGTATTCTTCGTGAAACAGGGCAAGAAGCTGTGCAAGTGAGGGAAGGCACCTTCTTGTTCCCATCGCCTTTATGATACTCCCTACAAGAGTGAATCCCTTCACTGCTAAAAGCATCTAAGTGCAAAAGCAAGGAGTTTTCACACCTCACTCTAATCAGAAATGTAGGTGTCTGGTTCAGTTTTCGCTTCCAGGGCGTGTGCATGAGGTTCCTTTCAAGTCTGATTTCTCCAACACAAATGGCAGCCTGAATCACGTCTCTCCAACACTTTAGGGACATTTGGCTCCACCAGCAGAACGAGTGCCTAATGTCTGCCTCTGTATTGAGTGAAAGGAGTGCATACTACTTGGGAAAAGCAGCCACTCCCTCCCAAAAACCTCAGAAGGTGAGACTTAGGGAACCAAGAGACAGGGTACGGCGCTGCTGTCTTTGAGAAATCTTCTGCCTTGTCACTCTGCAGTGTGCCAGCTGTTACTGCATTCAGATATCTGTCTTGTGCTGTCCAGGAAGAGTTGAGTGAGCTGGGAGCAAAATACTTTTGGCAGAAGACCACCACAGGCAATGGAGATTCAGAACAGCAGTGGTTGCTTTTCCTTGGGTGTAGTTCCAAGGAACCCTGGGGCATCAGGTGAAGTCTTCATTTATAGTTTCAACAATGGATACAAGTTTGTCTCCAAGCAAAATTAGTATTCCCTCCACCAAATTCCAAAATCCAGACAAAATCCATCTAGTAATATTCCCTCTACAACAGGGCAATTTTCAAATTTTGTGTATTTATGACAATATTCAGACTCTCTCCAAGACCAAGTCATCTCTTGAGGGGAAAAACACCTTGCATTCTCACAGCAAAAGAGACGGGTTATTGTATTACTTTGTGTGCTGCACAAAGATGAAACAAGTCTTGATTTCTAAGACTTAGGGTCTGTCCAACGTGGCTGTTTTGAAGCAAAGGGCTGTAAATGGACATTTGAGGACATCCAAACAGAATGTTGACCTCTGTGTCAATTCAACAAGTCTTTCAGTGGAGCAAAGTGAAGTGAGACTATTTGCTAACATCCGCTAGATCATCGCTGATGTGATGAATCACTTTGACTATATATTTCTAAAAATATTTGCTTTTATGTATTGCTGACCAAGAAACGGATTGCAGCTGCAGTGTTGATTGGTATAATACAGAAGGGCAAAGCTTTTATTATTATTTAATTGAAGTGATTCACTGTATCAGTGACCATCTAGCACACACAATAAAAAACAATTTCTCTTCCTTTGACTCACCACAGGTGGCCAGGGGAAGTGTTCACTCTCTGCTAGTTGACACCAGAAGGAGCTGCAGGGATGTAGTTTAGTTCATACCAAGCCACCACACTTGTCAGAAAGGACTAAACTGAAGTCCTCCATTCTACCCCAAAATAGTAGAATGCCTTGACAGGGGTTCCAAACCATGTTGGTTGGTATACTTGATCCGCTCCAGTGATGTCCACATGTGGACCGCTGGGAAAAAAATGGGGAAACCCAGACACATCAGTAGACTGAACAGCGAGATAAAAGCCGGTTTGGACAGGAACAAGCCCCTATTGGAGGGATGGAGGAAGGAAGAGTTAATCTTGAATTAGAGTTCAACTCTTAAAGCAGTGGTGCCCAAAATTCAGCTCTCCAAATGTTTTGGACCACAACTCCCACAGTCCATTGTCATTGGCCATCTAGGCTTGGAATTCCGGGAGTTGTGGTCCAAAACATCTGGAGGGCTGAAGTTTGTACACCCCTGCCTTAAAGAGAGAGGAGAAAAGGTGTAAGTTGTGTGCTTCATGTACGTTGGGGAGGCTGGGGGGGGGGGAGAGCTCAGGCCACCAATTCCCGTGTGCCACATCCCTCTTCGTTGCACCTCTGAGGCCAACCAAAGCAGGGTGCCTGTCCGTCGATCACGGCATCGCTTCCCCTTGTAGAGGTGTGCATGCCAGCAACTCAGGTGTCCCTGCGCCGGTGACTGAAGTGACCGGATCCTCCCAGTGCTCCCTAACGATCTGCCGCCGGAGAGATTATTCTCGCCCCCCCCCCAACCCGCTTTCCTCCCGCACCCCACTCCCGGGTTCCTCTCGGTGCCGGGGGGGGGGTCATCGGCGGACCACAATCCAGCCCGGGTTTTCATTTGCGCTCCTCGTCGGTACCGCGGCGATGCAATGGGGAGCACGTTTCTCCCTCGCTGGCTGGCTGGCTGGCGCGGCGTGCGCGCCTCCCGTATTCCAGCCGCTGCCTCGGCTCCGGCTTGTTCGGCCAAGCGGCTCTCCGTCGCGCCGGAGCCGCGCTCGACCCGGGTGGACCCACTGGCTCTGGATGTCCGCCTTCAGCCGCCCCGGTCCTTTAGCTCGCCCAGTAGCCAGCGCCCGTTGCAAGAGCTGGACCGCGCGCTCTCCCCGGCGCTCTCCGCCCAGGCGCGGCTCCGCGGTGGCGATGGTGGTGGTGGTGGTGGTGGAGACGGCGTTGCCGGGCTTCGAATTCGGGGGGCTCCTCACGGCGCAGCCCAAGCGGGGCTGAACCTCGGCGGACTTTAAGGAGGACCAGCCCAGGAGGAGGAGGAGGAGGAAGAAGAGGAGGGGCGGGGGGCGGGAAGCGGCTCCTGCCGCGTCCGCCGGCTTCCCAGCGTCTCCCTCGCCAGCCGGCTTCTCAAAGTTTGCCGGGGCTCTTGGAGGGGGTTCTCCTTGGCTCCGGCGCACGGGGGTGGGGGTCTGTGCGTGTCGCGCTTCGCCCTGGAGGGCTCTGCTTTGTGCTTTTTGGGAGGCGGGGAGGAAGAGGAGGAGGAGGAGGAGGAAGAAGAAGACGACGGGTAGCAGCAGCGGTGGTGGCGGCGATCTGGACAAGTCCTCTGGATTTTATTCATCACGTGGATTTTGCAAATCTCTCTTTCAGCAGAGCAAGTTGGAGGGGTGTTTTGAGGCGGAGGGGGCGCCTCTCTAGGATTTATTTGGGGCTTTGAAATTTCATATTGTATCTATCTACATCTATTTGGGGCTGCTGCTGGTGGTGGGGCTTTGCTTTTGCGCACCATGGTGCCGTGGATCGGGGCGCTGCTTCGGGCTCTCCTCGGGCTGCTGCTCCTGCCGCCGCTGCCGCCGGCCCTTGGCGCGGCTGACGTGAAAGCTCGGAGCTGCGGAGACGTGAGGGAGGCGTACAAAGCCAAAGGATTCAGCTTGGTCAACATCCCTTATCAGGAAATAGCAGGTAAGACCCGGAGCCCGACCGCCTCCCCCCCCCCCCCCATCGCCCGCCTCCGGCGCTTTTTCCCTCTGCCTGCCTCCCGGAGGCGACCGTTCCTCGAAAAAAAGAAAAGGTTCGCTCTCCGAGGGATCCTCCGCTCGCTCTGCTCCCCAGGAAGGGAGCCGCGGCGCCTTGCCCGCTCGTGAGCGGCCGCTTGGGGAAGTTGAGGCGACGAATCGCTTCATTGTGCGGCGAGTGAGAGAATCCCTTTCAGATTTCCCAATCCGAGACCTGTGGTGGTGAGGGGTGGGCTGGCTTTAGGCGAGGGGATAAATTCCGAGAGCAAAAGGGGGCAAGAGGCGGAGGATGCCCTTTGGAGGATGCCCTTTGCGAAGCTCGCGTGAGAGACCCCGATGAAAGTTGCGAATAAGCGCGGGATGCAAGTTTCTAGTCCCTTTGATTGCTCGCGGTTCTTGTAGCCTAGCGGCACTGATGCGGAAGGAGTGGATTGCTGGAATCCCATAGGAAGACACGGAAGACTTTCTTTCTGCGTGAGAAAAAGAACAGAAACAGGTTCTTGTGACGTCCTCCATCCCGCATTTCAGGGTTTTGGCTTTCTTGTATTGCCTTTCATTTCATTTTTGCCTGCAGACCCGTGGTCCTTTGCCAGTAGGGTGTGCTCTGCCTTGTGCAGGATTCTGGCTCCCCCATTCTCTCTGGTGGAACACCTGTAAAGGATTAAATAATGATTGCTCCAATTGAGGGGGAAAATGAACTGTAAACCGGAGAGCATCTAAAAGGAATTGAGAAAAATGAAAGACTTGGAGTGAATTGCTATGATAGGAGAGCCCTGTCTGTACCAACTCATCTTTTAAACATCCAGTCTTTAGGCTAGATTAAGCTAGTTCGTTCTTTCTCCTCACCACAGGAATGATGCGTGAGGGCTTTCGTTTGTTCCTTCGACTGTGAGCCCTCACTTGTGTGTTTCTGCTGTAAGTCGGAACTTTTCTGTCCTGGCGTCTTACCGGTGGGGTGGACAACAATGTACATCATCCCTGCCCAGAACGGCCACACAGCATATGTGGAGGTGGCACAAACTGAAAGCAAGCTGCTTTAGTCCTGTCACTGTCTGGGACTCAACAAGTAAAGTGTTATTGTGTGACTTAATAAAGATGGTGTGTGTGTGTGTGTGTGCGTGCGTGCGTGCGCACGCAGGATGCAGGACGCAGAATTGGAAGAAGAGATGGCTGTTCAAACCTACCAGAGTGAAACTTGCTTGCTTATCAGTCCCCAATGCTGAATTAAGCCATCCACTGAAAGCTGCCTTTCGTCTGACTCAATGTATGTCAACTTTCCATCCGATTTGTACTTCTCCTGCATCTCTTAGGGAGGGCTGGCTGTTTAACGGGGTGCATTCCAAACAGGCAACCCCCCCCCCAAAAAAAAAGGTTGTGAAAGTGAGAACGACCTCCTGAGTTTAGAGAAGTCTGTGCTAGCACATCAGGCAAAAACAGATCAAATAAAATAACATAAGCTTAAAGGGAATAGTTCAAAAAAAGAAATCTCAGCATGATGGTCAACTGGTTTGCCCACTTAAAGGTGAGAGGGCCCAGAGATGATTGTAAATGGGCCATTTTGTTCCCCATTTTGTTGTGTAGGGTCTTTCCAGGTCAAGGCAGATACATATAATAATCATTGATATAAAGGCAGCAAAACGTGCCCATTAAGAAAAGGTGTGGAGCAGCAGCCTTCAGATTGTGACTTGGCTCCCCCTTGCAATCAGCAGTTGTGTGGTGCGAATATGGGTTTCCGTCTTCCTTTTTTTTTCTTCAGGATCATGGGTGAGTGGGGTTAAGGATGCTCAGAGTGTTCCTTACTACAGCTGTGGTCTTGGGGTGGTTACCTTCCTTCTCTTCACTGCCATGTACACACTTAGGCATGCAGTTTTCAATGCTTATCTGTGGACCGTATCCCATTTTATAAAGTTTCAGTTTCATATGTCATACTCAGCCCATGTGATTTCCAGAACAAAAATCACCACTACACAGCACAACACAACATGCTTCCTGGGCATTTATTAATTGTGGTGGGGCATGGCTTCTGGACTTAGAGTTGTAGACGATAAACTGTCTCTCTCTCTCTTTCTCCCCCCCCCCCCCCCCCCGTTGCCGCCTGCCTTGGAAAGCAGATATATGTGCCACTGATGCACTGTGGTCCCATCTGCTCTGTCCTGTGGTCCCATCAGGAGTGGGGAGGAACACCTCCAAGTGCTAACCATGTTGCAGTTTAACAACCACTGGGAGGCCAGCTGCCTAACCCCACCTTAGACCAAAAAAGAGAACATCTCATCTTTTTGTTGCTCTCCATCCATCTTGACTGTTATGAAGAGGGGACGCATGCACGTTTCCTTATCAGGAGCTGATGGCCGCTTCCAGGATTGGTCCAGATAACATCTACAACAGTACTGATGATAAAGGGAGTGGTTAAGTATTATGCTGGCCTTAAGTTGAGGCCTTGGGGGTGGGGTCAGCAGTTCTGGTACTGCGCTTCATTAAACAATCCACTTTCTGGCATTCCAGTGTCTTCCCACCTACCAGTCCTAGTGCTTGTGATGTCGGGACAGGCATGAAGTAGAAGGAGCCATTTGATTTCTGTTGGTCAAAGGAGTGGAAGTGGAGTACTTGAGACAGACAGAAAGAAAGAAAGAAAGAAAGAAAGAAAGAAAGAAAGAAAGAAAGAAAGAAAGAAAGAAAGAAAGAAAGAAAAAGAAAGAAAGAAAGAAAGAAAGAAAGAGGCAAGGCAAGGCAACAGTCCCAACAGAATTTAGGCTGGGATTCTGGAGGCTGGACTAAAAAGTAGGCAAGAGAATTGAAGCATTGAATTTACAATAATGTTAAAGGCCTTTCTGGGCCTTTTCTGAATTTCCCCTAAAGTTGCTAATCAGTTACATGGGAGCTTTTCTCTGACTCAGCCCAAGAGCCTCTGGGTTCCTCCGTCAAGTTCTCCCTGGACTAAATTGTTATTTCATTTTAGCTCAGTGATGGATAGTGTCCACTTTTCCTTTGTCTTTTCGAGGCCAAGCATTATGGTATGAATGACTTGGATCCCTGGTGCCAATTTATCATTGGAGAGCAGTGTTTTTTCTTTTCTTTTTCCTTTGCATTTCTTCCTCCCTCCTTTGCAGATAACTTTCCATGCAAAGCATGTGAGGGGGGGTGTGCATTAATTAACTTTCAGGTTTTTGCAAAGTAGCAGAAATGTCATGGGGAACCTAATAATCTGCCTTTGTTTTAAATAATGGGCATCCCTCCCTGCTAAATCCAATATTACTCTTCAACATTGTCTTCAGACTTCAGTACTATCACCTCCCCTTTGATGTGGATGGAATATGAAATTGCAGGCATATACAATTCAGGTGGATAGATGTTTTTTAAACAAAATAAAAACAATTTTTTTTGGCTAAGATCCTTCAGCTTTCTTGTTCTTTTGGCGTAACTGGAGTTGATGACAGTTAATGGAAACACTTCAGATGGATTGTATATACATTTGGAAGGAGATTTTGTCTTGTTGCAAGGCAGTGTAATTGGCAGTGCGCTCTTCTGTATATAGTGCGGAGTACTTTGAGTAAATGAAAGGACAGATTGGCATGCCTTTGGGGGATGACTCTTTCATCGTCCTAATCAAGAAATGGCTGCACCCAATCAAAGAGTTAATGAAGATGCAGTCTTGCTGGGACGTTTGTTTACCTCACACAAAGCCTATATAAATACACCAAATTCTACGGTCCTTTTGAAATTCTGAAGGACTGAACCAGATTTCTCATAATCCTGATTAAGATTCAGTATGGCCAAATAAAAACAATACTGGAGTCGCATTTGACTTCTATATAGTACGTCTTTCTTCAAATGTGTATTCAAAGTTGAACATTCTTATATCCCTTCCTTCCTTCTTTCCTTCCTTCCTTTGCATTTTCCCCTTTAGTGTTTATGTTCAGACACTCCACTAATTCGTTTATGTTAGCTCATAAAACCAAAAGCAAAGTGTTCTGCTTAATACCGCCCCATACCACTTTAAGTAGTCTCTGGGCAGTTTACAATTTTTTAATTACAGTGTGCAGGCTACACATTGCCCCCCCCCCCAGCAAGCTGGGGACTCATTTTACCAATCTCAGAAGGATGGAAGGTTGAGTGGACCTTGAGCCTGCTACCAGGGATTGAACCCCAAATCGTGAGCACAGTTTCACCTGCAGTACAGGCATTTAACCACTGCACCACGAGGCTCGTCTAACACAATAGTCTGTTCAACAACTGGTTTTTTTATACATTTGGGTTTGTAATACTGTTTCTCCCACCACCACCCGAGAACATTATTTAAAAAGTACAGCAGTCACCTGGGTGCTAGCTTATTTCTTGCCTATTCTATTATACTGATGGTAATTGCTACATGTAACTTTTTATGCACCAGCTAGCAAAAATTGAAACAGGACCCATACATCTAAATCTGTTTGGGGATTTGCATACACTTAGAATGTGCAATGTTGCAAATTCCTTTAGCATACTAGATGTACAGGATACATTTCCATGGCCTCCCTCTCTCTCAGCACTAAAAGGGGAAAAAAATTCCTGCCTTGTTAATAGTTGCTAAAACCGGTTTAAATAAGGCTACTGTCTGTAGCAAGTAATTTCTCCATGGGTTTAGGATCCATAGAACATTATCTTTTCAATGAAGTCAAAACATAGATTAAATATCTGTCTTTCCTATGTTTATACTGATCTATCTGTTTAAGGACTATAATGCTGGCCTACTGCGTTGGTTTGGGAATTTCAGAACGTGTGGGAAATGACGGTGTCAGAAGTAGTGCTTGAATAAGATTTAGCCACTGAAAACCAAAGATGCCAGTGGAATGATCTAATTGCCTCTGAGAGTTGAAGGATGGGAAACTTACTGCTGGGGGAAAAAAACCTACAGTGGTACCTCTACTTTAGAGCAGCTCAACTTAAGAGCAATCCAACTTTAGAGCATAAAACAGTTGGTGTTTTAACTCCTCCCTTAAAAATTTTAGATGTGGTCTGTTCTACTTACACATGTTTGTTTTTATTTTTATTTTTATTTTTAATTTTTTAGATAGGGCTCCTCTACTTAAGAGTTGCTTGACATAAGAGCATGCATTCAGAATGGATTAAAATCATAAGTAGAGGTACCACTCTACCTGAAATCAGAATGATGGTGGGGAAACCTGACATTGGTTGGAAGGTCAGCAATTAAAGCACAGAGTTCACAGATTGTACAACAAATGCACCAGATTTGATTGGTGCCATCTCTGGAAAGAGCTTGGAAAGATCCCTGCTGAAACCCTAGCAGGCTGCTGCTTCTTGATGTAGACACTATTTAACTATTTACTTAATATTATACAGCTGTCCTACCTCTGGCAGCTTACCAGACTACTAACTAGGTGGACCAGGAACAATCTGACTTGCCTTAAGACTGCTTCCTACATTCCATTTCTTTAAGCAAAACAAAACAAAAATATGGTAATTCAGAAGTAGTGGGTCAGTTTTATTTTTGGCACTTCAAAGGTCCAAATGCCATCTTAAATTCTTTTGCTGCTTTATACAAGATAATTTCTCACTGCAAGTATATTGGATACCAAGAGCACACCAATCTTTTTTTTAAAAAGGTCTAAGTTTTATTTTATTTTTTTAGCTGTGCACAAGCAATCTTACTAATTTAATCTATACACAAAAAGAACATTCTTGCATTTAAGGGTTGTTGTTCTTCCAATCTTGTATAATTAATTTAACAGTAGTTGGACTATGTCTCATTAACATGGCTTGCTTTCTTTATTGATATCTGAGTGTAGCTCAATCATCAGCGAGCTTGCAGTGCAACACTTTTGGAAGTGAAAGATTGGCTGGTTGTATGCTGTTGCCCAGGGGATGCCCATCTGTACTCGTAATGCTTTCCACTCTTTGGGGAGACCCCTGAGTCCCCCATTAATGTTTTTAGGAAGGTTGATTCAAACCATTTGAGATTGTTTTGAACTAGACATGAATGTCTGTGTATTAATTATATTATGACGGGTGTGTTGGTGTGTTTGTCTTTCCATACAGTGGCTGAAATCCTGCTCATTATAATGCTTGGTGTTATTCCCTGCCCAGCCACGGTTACGCAATTTGAGTGCACAATTGTTTGTGTGATTCCTGCCATGACTTTGATGTGGCACACATGCAGATGTGCTTCACAAATGGGACCTCTGCCCTGCCAAGCTCTTCAGGGCTACCTACATCACTTTGTGTTGAGCATGAGGAGCCACGCAACAGGATAACATCCCTTGTGAACTGCTGAACCAGATTGCTAGTTTTCAGCCCCCCCCCCCTCCGTTCCATCTGTAATCAGATCTGTATGCCTAGATTTTGGGAAAATCAAACACTATGCCTAATTCCCAAAGGCCGCCTTGCCTTAGCACTGGAATGGAGTCTGTGTTTCCTTCCAGATGTGCTTGGGCTGCAACATCTGCAAATTGTGGCCATTGGCCTCTGCTGACTTTTGCTGATGCAGGCAGTATCAATTCCAGGCTTATTCTGTAATTCAGCATTTTTGCTACAGACTCCCAAGCCCTGTGGACACAAAGAGATCCTTTTGAGCAGGATGGGATGCAGAAGGCTGGGGGAAGGTAGAAAGGATTTGCTAAGACCGGGCAGCCACATGTAAGTGAGAAGAAGTCCATGCTCTGTGTGCTATTAAGGCTCAAAGCTTGTTTCCACATCCAAGTATGATGCCTACGTGAGTTGCAGCTGCACTCACTCTGTGCATATTTCATCCTCGCAAACCACAGTGCTTCTTCAAACAGGGTTCCTCTAATTTTGATCAGTGTGTGTGTGTGTGTGTGTATGTGGAGGGGGGCATCGTGTATGCTGGTGTTCAGAAGTTTGGGACACTCTGCTTTGAGAGAGGTGTGCGTAAGGAAACACCCAAGTCTTATGCCAGGCCGTAAATAGAAAAGTCAAGTGAGTTTCACAGCAGGGAACTTGGTGAGCTTAGTCCTCCTTTCTGAGCTTTTGATAGAAGTGAGAGAGGAAGCTGCAAAACCTTTGAGACAACCTCTGCTAATCCCCAACCCAACTCATGCTGAACTCAGTCAAGCTTCCACAGGATTACAGAGAGCCTTCAAGCCCAATGAGAAGTTTTAGATCACCATTTTAATAATCTGTAAGGAAGGTGGCACAGAATCATAGATACGGTTGGTTCTGTTTTAGACGCCAAAGTTGCATTCACCTGCTGGAGAAGTAACAATCCCCACCCCACCCAGTCATCTCTTGTCTGTCTGCAGACCATTTTCTGAGTTGCATGTTCTTTAGACATGTTGCCCATACTACTAGAGTGAGGAGAAGAAGAGAAAGAAGAGAGATTGCTCTTCTGGTCCTGTCAGCTTGGCTGGCTTTTTGAAAGGAACTGACTGGCTCCTGTGTGGACTGTGTGACAACACCTCCCTTTTACACGTGTGATTGTGATGAGACTGTAAAGTGTAGGGAACCAACTCATTAATCTTCACAGGATTCACTTGGTAATGTTGCCACCTTTTAAAATTGTCACCTTATGAACTGGGACAGACTCAGATGTATAATATTTAATTTAATGTAATTTAATTATTTGACTTTTATACCGCCCATCTAGCTCTAGGGCTACTCTGGGCGGTTTACAGTGTGGAATCACATGATAAAATAACAAAGGAATACATTTAAAAATATAAAAAATATAAAATATTTATATATTTAAAAATATAAAAATATAAAAATAATAAAGTTTATTGAGAAAATAAATAAATATAACAATGACTGACGTTGGTATGTGTTGCCTTAAACATAGAATAGATTAATTCAACTCTTCAAGCCTCCCTGTCTTTAATAACCAGTAAACAGTAAAGCCCTCACTGCCTGACAGAACTCTAACAGAGCTGTGCTCTCTCTCTCTCAGCACTCACTCTTCACTCTTAACTAACTAACTGACTCAACTCAACTTACTTTACTGACTTAACTGACCAGGCTCCACCCTTTTTATACCAAACAATCCCCCGCCCTCCTGCTGGGATTGGCTGATGATTTACATATACATTTACCCTGCTTCCAGGGTGTTGTCACAGACTGGAAGGTGGAAGAGATACAATAGGCTCGATGAGATAACCACAACTTCTGTCTGTCTAAATCTTGCCCATGGCAGCAACCTCACCCTGTGGCAGAGTTAGTTTCTTAACCGCCATATTGCAGTGCTTTTGAAGGCAAGCTTGATGCTTAGCGGTTGGAGCGGCATTTTGTCCTTAGAGAGAAGCACATTCGGGTGGTGCTTATGTTACAGTAGCACAAGCACCATCTCCATTTCAGTGGTTGCCCCCTTGGAGAAACATCATCAAGTCAGACTGACACTGCTCTCTTCCCAATAGCAGTGAAGGCTTTGCCCTTGGCTAATCCACCTCACTTTTTAGGCTGCATAGCCAATAATGATGTTAACCTAAGAAAAGGGGAGAAGAGTCAGGGTTGCTCAGGGCGCAGGTATTCTGCAATTCCACTGCTGCTTTGCTCTTTATTTTTACCCTCGGATAACTCACAGTCTTCCAGAGACTGGGTGATGTTCAGACACTGAAGAGGTCAAGCACCGTGTTAAAAGCTTGGGTCATTCTTTTTATACGACTGCAATAAAGGATATATTAATTTCATTTATATTACCACTTGGCTCTCATAAAAGGTCAGTTTCGGTTGAATGTACAATTACTTGCAAATGGCAAGTCTTAGAACAAGTGATCAACAATAAAAGCTTTCCCCCCCTGGGCAATTTGTTTTTAAAATCACCACCCCACTCTTCTCTTGTCTGACTTGGTGGACACTGTAGGATCACCCAGCTCTCAGCTTGCCTTATTAAAATATATACCCTTTCCCCTGCAAAGTAAAGGGCTGAACAATATGCATGCTAATCTTAGTTTTGCTTTGTAAAGTAAGAATTATTGTAGTTACTTAATTTTTTTCCAGTTGAAATAACAAGCCATGTGCTTAAAGCTCCATTGCATTGCTAAAGGATCAATGCTCACATTTCAGGCATAGAGAAGTTATACTTTCCCTTCAAATTACCCTTTCTGCTTAATTCTGAAGTTTCCTCATGTGAATAATCAGGTTATTGTAGAAGGCACCGGGGATCCAAGAGCCTTTCTTTCTGCACTTGCCAGCCAGGCAAGGCAACAATTGGCTTGCATGCAGAAGCATCACCATTTTGGATGGCTAGAAGGGGTTGCCTCACGGGCATCTTTGCAGGGTTCAGGTGCTACAAGAAGCCAAGAGGCTTGTACCATACTATACCAAGCTCCTGCCTCTGCCCTTGTTCTCCATTATATAAGTTGCTGAGGCTTGTGTTCCTCCAGAATAACTTCTTGACAGATGTCAAGACCACTTGGAATCTTATGACCTTGTTGACTTCTCCACTGATGTGACCCTGATCACAGTAGCTTTAGTTTCCATCATCAGGTATGGTACTCCAGATTCAAATATGAGCTAAAGCTGCTCTCTGGCTTTTCAAGGGACCTCCTGAATTGAGCTGAAGGCCACCAGTGCCTCGATTCTCGGTTACATGTGTTGACAATTTGTCATGAAACAGTAGCTGTAGGCTCAGCTTGTATGCTAGTGCACCCTAAGCTTTTCTACAATTGACATTTCTCACCCTATCCCCTAATATTAATTTCTGCCACAATAACATTCATGTTAGAGATGTGGAGATTTGTGTGTTTGGCATATGGCTCCTAGAATTCCCCAGTCAAAAACTTCAGTCGAAACCACAAATGTGCTCCCTTTTGTGAGTTCACAAGGACGGTTCCCCATACATGGTTCTCTTTCCCTGTCTCTTTTTGGCCTCACAACAGCTTTGTGAGGGTGGAAGATCGTTGAGGCTGAGACACGGAAAGGGATTGATTGAAAGTCTCTGGCAGAGTTCCATCTGTCTATTAGTCTGTTGTCATATTCATATTCAGTTAAATTAAACAGCTTCTTTTTTCATCTTGTTACTCTGATAAAAGGCATGATGCAGTATTACATTACCAATTAGAACTTGGCTTTATTGAGAGTGGAGAATTTTAGAACTCTTTGTAGATCTCTTTGGAGAAAACTACAGAACATCTGCTATTGAATAAATCTCAGAATTAAAAGTTGTTCCACAATTGGGTAGGCGTATCCTCTGTAAACTGTGGTACCAGAGGGTGTGGGAAGGCTGTCATATTTAGGTGTTCATGTCTTGGGGCAAGTCATTTCTTGCACCATCTGTGTATGATGGAAACTAGTCAGATGTCCTAATTTTTAACAGACTGAACAATCTGTGTACGACAGACAGACAGACAGACAGACAGACAGACAGACAGACAGACAGACAGACAGACAGACAGACACAGACAGACAGACAGACAGAGCAATCCCTAAAAAAGTAATCATTTGGTCACAACAGCACACTGCCTTTGCACTGGGAGTTGCAGAAGGGAAGGAGAAAATTAGGGCATCTTTTTCCATGTATAATTGCAGTACTAGTACAAATTTAACCCCTCCGATTCTACCAGCACTCTCAAATTAACTTGGCAAATTTAACCAGACATAAGAACTTGGCTGTTAGCATAATTCCAGCTGCTCTTTTGTATGTTATTTTTAAGCCACAAATAGTATTTGTAATAAAAATAATTTTTATTTTGTGCCAAAACTGTATATTGTTCAGTTACTAGAGTCCCATGGTCTGAATGGGAAAGAATATCTCATCCTACCACTGCAGGATGACACCCACGGCCATGACCACAAATGCATAGACTGGGAGCTGCCTACTTAGTGATCATAATCAAACATTTACACTGAGCAACCGTACAGTGTTTCTGATATTAAAAATAAATACCAGTTGATCGCACTGTGTGAGCAGTGCTGAGGAACTAAGCAAGGAGAGTATGGAGGTAACCAACTGTTTTCATCCCTGCAACTTTATCTTAGTCTTAGAACAGCAGAGCTGGAAAGGGCTGTATGTACCATCAAGTCCAGCTCTTCTCAAGGAAGCATAGTGGGTAGAGATGGGCACAAAATGAACTTTTAATTTATTTTGTTACTCATTTGGTTAGCTAACGAAACGAATAACGAACCAACCCATCAAAGAAAAATGAAATGAAATGGAAATTTCTGTTTTGTTTGCTTCATTTTTGGTTACCCTCCCCCCTCCTACCTTGTCCTCACTGCAGTCCTCCTGGTCCTGGCGGGGGAAGGTAGGCTTGTAATGGCACTGGCCCCAAGCCAGTGCCTCAAAAAGCCCCTGGCTGGGGACTTTTAAAACAAAAAAAAATTTAAAAAATAAAAAAGAGCACTGACCCGGCCCCAGGGGTGGCTGGGTCGGCACTCTAAAATGAAGGAAAAAATAATAAAAAAAGAACCAGCACCGACCTGGCTCCAGGGGCCGCGTGGTTGGTGCTTGAAGGGGAAAAAAACCCGAAGCACTGGCCCCAAGCCAGCACCTCAAAAAGCCCCGGCTGCAGGTTCCAGAATGCCCCCCCCCGCCGCTGTCGCCTGGTAAGTCGGATACGAAAAAATCATACGAACCCGAACCAAACTGAACCAAGGGTGGGCTCGAAACAGATGAACCTGAACCATGGGTTTACTGTTTTGTGCCCACCTCTAATAGTGGGGCATCAAAGTCTGAATCTCTGGCTCTACAGACAGTGGCCTAAACTACTGGGCTTTACTTTGAAAGAAAAAAAACTTAGTATGTCCCAAAGATCTCTACTGAACAAAGCCTTCCATTTGGATGTTTGTGAAAAAGGACTGAAGAGTAGAACTTTTTTTGGAGGGGAGCACATCTAATCTCAGACAAACACATTAATCAATTTGACTATCGCTTATATCTCAGATCAAATGCTTTTGGTGGATTCCTTAGTAAAGTAGCAAACAAACCTTTTCTAAGATCCTCAGCCAATTCAAAGACATTATATTGTCTGTTTCTGAGTGAGTCAAACTGTTCAGTATGTCTTGCTGTGTTGTAGCTTATATCTTTTACTAGCTTGAGGCTTTTGTTGAATATGTACAACTCTTATTGTATTCAGAGATCAAAAGCTCTGCAGTAAAAAGCAGCATCAGTGGTGTGTGTGTGTGTGTGTGTGTGTGTGTGTGTGTGTGTTTTTGTGTGTGTGTGTGTGTGTGTGTGTTGGTTCTTGGGGAAGAAAGAAAGTGGCCACTCGATAGAAAGTCCTTTCTTATTTTGTAAGTAAGCTCCTTTGATATTCAGGGAACAAACAATATCCAGAACCATTCCCCAACACACTCATTACTGATGTGTATTAATAAGTGATGCCCTGTGTAGTGGTTGTCATTAGAGATGGGCACGACTCAAAAAAATTGTGTTTCGTTTTTCGTTTGGTCGTTTCGGGTTCCGTTTCGGTTCGTTTTTGTTTTTCGTTTTCTTTTTGAAATTTTTTCGTTTCGTTTTCGGTTCATAATGAAACAAAAAAAATGAAAACGAAAACAAAAAATTGCTGTTTCGTTAGCATTCTTTTCAGTTCAATGGATTTGCCGCAACGAAAACGAAAAACACAGCAAAATTGGTCGTTTCATTTCCGTTTCCGTTTTGGTTTCCGAAAAATTTTCGTTTTCATTTTCGTTACGAAACGAAACGAAAAAAATGAAAACAAAAATGAAAATTTCACTGAGTCGTGCCCATCTCTAGTTGTAATTATCATGGTGATAAATCAGTATGATCATACATGTGGAAGGAGATTTGCAGAGATTGGACCAAAGTGAATTAGAAAACCTCAATTGAAAATCACAGAAATTAATGAACGTGCATCAGACAATACATCCAAAAAGTGATGTGGACTGATTATATTTTGTACAGAAAATTGGAGGTCATGGATTACTACAAGTGCAATAGGTAGTAACAACGGGAAAAGTCAGAATGGTTATAATAGATGTAGATACAAATTATTTAAAACTGTGAAAATGGAAGACGTCTTGAAGATTATGAAACAAAGGTGGAATATAAGAAACAGCAACTTAAAGACAAATTAAATACCTACAACCTGCTGCATGGAAAATATATGAGAAACACTGGTGGAAAACATGAGTTAACTTGGCTACAGCTAAAGTTGGATACCACCAAGAAAGTAAACAATGGCTTGATTTTTGCTTTAGAAGAACAAGTACACCAAACTAATGTCATGGAAGCTAGCATTCAAGGAAGTAATGTAAACAACACATGTAGACACTGCCAAGAAAAAGATGAAACTGTGTCACACCTCATCTGCTCAAGGATTGGATAGACACACTACAAAGCTAAGCAGGATATAATTACAAAATTTATACACTGGTCATTATATTAAAATATATATAATAATCTACGAGCACCCAAGAATCCATGGAAATACTAGGTAGAGATGGTGTCAGGAAATGATGAAGGTCTTGTGGGACTTCTGGATTCAGACAAACAAGACACCTTGAGTATAAGAGCAACAGAACAAAGAAATGTCTGGATAATTGACATTGCAGTTCCGGGAGATACCAGAATTGAAGATGGAGAGAGAAGAAAACAAAATTCAGAGACCCGGTAACATAAATAACTTGCTTGTGGATGAAACACATTTCAGTGGTTCCATTGTCACTGGGGCTTTGGGAACAATTATGCAGAATTTTGTCAAGTATTATAAGCAGCTGCAGATATCTGAAATACAACCCCTGGGGTTACTACATATTTCATTGATACTTAACTGATACTCAGGTTTTTGGTTAAAACCTGAAGCTGTTATATATCACCACTCAAAGAGGGTGTCTGGTATTTTTGCATAATAAAGCATGTTGAAACACAGGGCAACAGATTTTTCATAGTGGTATCTTACTGATATACAGGATCAGATGAGCCTATGATTAACACATCGATGATCATTGACAAACACGATTGCATCATGTTTATACAAGGAATATCTGAGGGAGCTTCAAGATGTGTCACTGCCTCGTGATTGTACATGCAAAGCACCAGTTAGGGCCAAAAATGTTTACACAAGACATAGAAGTTGAAGAGGGCATGGACAGTGTTCTTTTTTGGCATATCAATTTAACAAGAGAAAAGTAAGGAAGAGATTTATTATTTCAATCAGACAGTGGGGTGCCCTCCTATCATGTGCAAAACAATTTATCATTTGACCCCCCCCCAATAATGTTCAGTGTTTAAAATAAAACTTCCTTACATTATCACTAGTTGTCACACATGATAAATGTTATGTTCAAATGGAGAAAACAACTGGCCCATTTAAATCTAGCAAACTCTGGGGGCAAGGACAGGAAGTATGTGTCAAAATCTTGAAAACTGCTTCTCAAGATGTACACGTGTACAATTATGGAATTTCTCACATGTCCTACCTTACAATTTGAGTGGTCCAACTATAAACCTTTCTGTCTTGCACCACCAACTTTCAGAGTAATCTGCAGAGGTATTTACTGAGTATAAGTTGTAGAAACTCTTGTATCCTTCTGGCACACTCTGTGGTTGCATCCTTAGTATGTCATCCAAAAATGGGTTCCCATTTCTCTATGGCTGACTTTGGTTCCTCAGCTTCCATTAGCTCAAACCAATATTCCCAGGGGTCAGTGAGGATGGATTTGGACTGTTGATTTGGTGGAGAATATGGCATTTCCAAGAGGATATTTAATATTTGAATGTCTCTCCTCCCCTTTCTAGATATTGGTACCTTCCCTTTCTATGATTTTCTATTACTTAGCTGATATTTTCATATTATTCTGTGACAGTCAAAGCAAAGCATGCAATGGACAGAGAGAGAGAGCTGGACAAAGCTGTGACTATTTTAAAAGAGACTGGGGTATATGTACTATGTGGGGTAAAGCACCTGTATTATTCAGCTGCCTAAAATATAAAGAAATCTGGCACAGATCTGGGATGATAAATCTGTGTATATGAACAAATGTATATAATTTCTTTATTTCATATTCACAGGTCAGCAAAATCTGTCAATATCTTGTAGATGGGTGCATAAATGCCGTTCATGATGAATTCAGACTTCTTCAGAGGAGAGGCTGTTCTGTGTTCAAAAAATTGCCCTAAGGACAAAGTTCTCATAGGCATGGATGAATTTTTTTTCAACCCACAAATATACATCCAAAAATGCAACTAGTCACCTTGTCTGTGAAGATTCTTTTTTTTATACTTTTTTTTTATTAAACATAAAAAAGACAAAATAACAATGATAAACAATTATATAAAAAACAGTAATAGACAATCATGAACAATACAAAGTGCCCCCCACCCCCAAGAAACCGTCCAGTATTCTTGCATCTTCTCTTTCTTCTTCATCTTTTTTTTCTTTTTTTTCAAATAGGCTTCTTAAGGTCCTTTACGCCAGAACTGTGTTGGATTATAAGTTGGTTGTATCCCTTTCCCTTTTAATAGTACATGATCTATAAATTTCCCCCAAACATCATAGAAGATATCTTTTTTCATTTCACCTCGCAAAACTTTTATATTACAAGATAGTTTGTCATTTAGTGCTATGTCCCACACTTCCTTATACCATTCAGCAATTTTAAGGTCTGATTTCAGTTTCCAGTTCCTAGCAATAATCAGTCTAGCTCCTGTCATAAGATTTGCTATTAATTTTTAGTTTTCACATCATATTCATTGATAGATGGTAATAATAACAAAGCAATTTCAGGTACACATTTAATATCAGTTTGTAGTATTTCTCTTATCTCCTCAATAATCTCTTGCCAAAACTTTTGAACTATTTCACATTCCCGCCACAAATGAAAATAAGTACCTATCTTTTTTTCGCATTTCCAGCAGAGCTTAGAATATTTTGGATTCATTCTATTCACTCTGACTGGAGTCATATACCATCTTAAAACTAGTTTGAAGTAGTTTTCTTTTATTCTGACTGATAATGACCGTAAAATCCTCAAATTCCAAATTCTTTTCCATTCATCATTATTTATTTATTTCTCTATGTCTTGTTTCCATAACTCTCTTATTGAGAATGTTCCCTATTCTCAAATGAATCTTGAATTATTTTATATAATTTACCAACTGCTCCTTTCCTTGTATTTCCTTTCTCTGATTCATATGTTGTCAGAAATTGCTCAAATTTTGTATATCCTCTAAGTTGTATATTTCTCCTAGTCCATTCTTTCGTCCAGCTTTCTAACTGGGCGTAATTCAACCAGGACAATTCCTGAGTTTGCAGAATGCGTTTAATTTCTTGTTTTGATGTCATCTTTTTAATCCAGTCTTTTAATCTTGCCACTTTCCTTAATTTAAATAAGTCTCCCAATTTCTTCATGTTCCTGGGGAAATTTATCTGATCGATCACCGCGCCAAGCGGGGAACCTACCTGTATCAATTTCTTTCCATACTTTTTCCAAGTGAGCAATAGGGAACTCAGAAGAGGGTTTTTAATTGGGTAACTTTTCCTTTTTGGGGGGAAAATAAACACATATTTATTTATGTCTTCATTTAGCTCCTCTGATTGAAGTTCCCACCATATTAGTTTTTGAGGTTTAAATAGTATTTCCCCCAGGGAACTAAGCTGATTAGCTATGTAGTAAATTCTAAGATTAGGTATGCCTATACCTCCCTCTTTTTGAGATCTGTACCATAAGCTTTTATTTATTCTTGCTTTTTTTCCACCATTGCAGAATCTATTTATAAGATCTTGATAGACTTTAATTTCAATTTCTGTGTATTGAATAGGTAACATTCTAAAAAGAAAATTAATTTTAGGAAGTATTTTCATTTTTACCATTGCTATTCTACCAAACCATGATAAATTTAATTTGGAGTAATTTTGTAATTTATTCCTAATCTCTTCCTTTATTTTTGTGTAATTTCGTTCTTTCATTTTGCTGATGTCTTTATGTAAAAGTATCCCTAGGTATTTTATACATTTACAAACTTTCAGTTCGTAATTGGAGATCTCCTCCATGTCTCGATTATCCTGATTGAAGAGCATAATTTCTGATTTCTGCCAGTTGACACATAATCCGGTTATTTCACCGAATTCCTTTAGATGTGCTTTTATTCTTAATATATTTTCTACCGGATTTTTTATTGTTAACAAAGCGTTGTCCGCAAATAAACTGATTTTTATCTTACCTTCCTTACCCATACCTTTAATAAGTTGGTCCTCCCTTATTGCGTTAGCTAGTAGCTCTATCACTATGCAAAACAGAACTGGCGATAAAGGACATCCCTGTCTTGTTCCTCGGCCTAGGGTAATTTTTCCTGTCATCCCATCGTTGACAATGATTGATGAGGTGCTATGAGAATAGAGTTGGTTTATTACACTTAGAAATTTTTCTCCAAACCCCCATTTCACTAATAAAAGTTTTAACGCAGGCCATTGGACACAGTCAAAGGCTTTAAATAAATCTAGAGACAAAATGCATGCTTTATTCTGTGATCTTCCCATCTCATAAAGAACATTCAAGACTCTTCTTACAGTGTCTGACATTTGTCTGCCTTTGATAAAGCCCGTTTGGTCTTCTTTAATATATTTGTCTATAAATGTGTACATTCTTTTGGCTAGAATTGCTGTAAAAATCTTGGCGTCTTGATTTATAAGTGATATTGGTCTGTAAGATCCAACATCTATTGGATCTTTATTAGGCTTGAGAATTAAAATAGTTAAGGTATGTTTCCAGGAGGAAGGAACTTGCTCGCCCTCCAATATCTCGTTATAAAGCTTCTTTAACTTAGGAATTAACATTGATTTGAATACCTTGTAGAATTCTGGTCTCAATCCGTCATCTCCTGGAGTTTTGGCATTCTTTAGCTTATTTATGACATCCTCTATCTCCTCCTCTTTAATAGCTTTTTCCATTTGAAGCCTGTCTTCCTCCGCTAGTCTTACTTTTAGGTTTTTGACAATATATTGTTCCATAACTTCCTTGCTACTTCTATTGGCTGTATATAAGTTTTGATAGAATTCTTGAATAGCTTTTAATTTTTCTTTCATTTGAGTAGAGATATTGCCGCTTAAATCCTTTATCCTTCCTATCATGCTTTTTTCTTTCCTTTTCTGTGCTAATTTTGCTAGCATCTTCGAGTTTTTATTACTGTATTCGAAAAAGTTTCTTTTCAAATATAGTAAATTTCTTTGGGTTTGTTGTAGATCTATATCTTCTAATTCCCTTTTACTGGCCTCTATCTGGATTAAGATTTTTTTGTCTTTAGTTAGAAAAAATTGAGATTCAAGGTCTGCTATAGTAGCCTCTAATTTTTTTTTATTTTGCTGATCTCGACTTTTTATAATAGCATTTTCTTTTATTATGTAACCTCTGGCCGCTGCCCTTCAGAGTGTCCCAAATAACTCCTATTTGACCACCACCTTCTTCATTGATATTCCAGGTTTCTAGCCATTCTCTTTGTATTTTTTGTACTGTATCTGGGGATTGAACAATTCTAGGGTTTATTCTCCACCTTCTAGCTTCCTTATAATTCTTCTTATTTTCTATTGCAACAGACATTAGAGCATGATCAGAAATTTTTATCAATTCTATATTTGTATTTACAACTTTAGATAACAAACTTTGTGAGACAAATATAAAATCTATTCTCGAGTAAGCTTTGTGGGCTGATGAGTAAAAAGTAAATTTTCTTTCTTCGCCCTTTAATTCTCTCCAAACATCCTTTAATCCTGTATTTGCGATGAATTTTGTTAAGATTGTATGTCTGGCCCTCCAGCCTACCTTCCTAGTTGTTGTTTTGTCTTTTATTTTGTCCATAACCATGTTGAAGTCTCCTGCCCAAATCACATGTCCTTTCTGTACCTTTTCTATCTGCTCCCATACCTCTTTGTAAAACAGGTTATGATTAGCATTCGGTGCGTAAACGTTTATCAGTGTAAATTGTTCTAGACCAATTGTGGCCTGAAGAATAATATATCTACCTTCCAAATCTTTCACAGTTTTTTCAACAATACAATCACAGTGCTTTGAAATTAGGATTGCTACCCCCCTTGCTTTAGATGAACCAAAACTTTTCTCATAGATGTTGATGTTGGGTAGTTTCAGTTCGTTTTGACCATCTTTCGCTTGGTGTGTTTCTTGAAGAAAGACGATGTCCGGTTTATTCTTCTTAATTAATGACTCTATTCTCTTTCTCTTGTCTGTGAAGATTCTCAGTCATCCAGGTGACTTTATCTGGAAGTTGAGTTATAGCAACTGGACTTCTTTTTCTTCAGAGATTGAAATGTTTCGCTGTTCATCCAAACAGCTTCGTCGGTCTGAAGACAGCTAGTTGTGAGTCCTCCATTTTATAGTTCACTTTGACCTCTTGTCACCTTGGCCTGAAATAGGCTCATAAGATGAACAATATAGCCTAAATAGGCTCATAAGGTAGACAACAATCTCAATAGACTTAGGGTGCACAATGGCCTAAAGTGCTGAAACCCATAAAGTATGGGTCGTTAAGCTATGGCCTTGGTGCTGAAGGTATGAAGTATTTTTATTTGTCTAGGTATTGTTGAAATCACAGCCTCGTAAGTGGCAGACTGACTGTGCCTGAGCCCCCCCACCTATGTTGAGATAGGGGTTTTCAATGCTGACATGAATGGCTTCCCTGACCCCTCTCTCAAACCACCTATCTTCTCTGTCTAATATGTGTACATCCTCATCTTTGAATGAGTGTCCTTTGTCCTTCAAGTGGAGGTATACTGCTGATCTTGGTCCTGAGATGTTACCCCTCCTATGTAGGAGTCATCAGGACCCTAAACCACAGAGCAGTGAGCATCCCCACCTCCACAGAATTCAAGAAGAAGGAAGACAGACACCTGAAGGAAGCACTTAAGTCTTGTGGACATCCAAAGTGGGCCTTCAACAAAGCAGTGTGCTGACCCAGAAGAACAATGGATCAGCCAGAGACCCAGATCTGACGGAAGAACCTGGTAATTCCCTACATGGCTGGAGTGTCTGAGAAGCTTAAAGGGATTTTTGGCAAACACCACATCCCTGTTTATTTCAGACCCACAAACACACTAAGGCAGAGACTCGTCCACCCAAAGGACCCGATACCAAAACACAAAAGGAGCAATATAGTATATGTGGGCCAATGCAGTGAGGAGTGTGCAGACCTCTACGCTGGAGAAACTAAACAGCCGTTAAACAGAAGGATGGTCCAACATAGGAGGGACAACAGCTCAGGACCCGAATCAGCAGTGCACCTCCACTTGAAGGACAAAGGGCACTCATTCAAAGATGAGGATGTACACATATTAGACAGAGAAGATAGGTGGTTTGAGAGAGGGGTCAGGGAAGCCATTCATGTGAGCATTGAAAACCCCTCTCTCAACAGAGGTGGGGGGCTCAGGCACAGTCAGTCTGCCACTTATCAGGCTGTGATTTCAACAATATCCAGACAAATTAAAAATACTTCATGCCTCCACCACCAAGGTCATACCTAATGGCCCATACTTTATGGTTTTTAGCATTTTAGGCCATTGTTCACCTTAAGGCTATTGAGACTGCTGTCTACCTAATGAGCCTATTCAGGCGATTGTTCATCTTATGAGCCTATTTCATATCAGGGTGACAAGAGGTCAAAGTGAACTATAAAATGGAGGACACACAACTAGCTGTCTTCAGACTGACGAAGCTGTTTGGATGAACAGCGAAACATTTCAATCTCTGAAGAAAAAGAAGTCCAGTTGCCATGACTCATCTTCCAGATCTAGTCACCTTTTGGCATCATAAAGTTTGAGAGGCATTTGCTTACAAACATATATGTTTTGAGTGTATTTAAAGAGGAAATGTCCTTGGAACTGGCAGTGTGAAGTGTAGAGTCTAGTAATTATACACGCCACACCACCTGCATGTAAAATGCAAAAGCTGCCATCTTTTAGAATGTCAGCCTTTCTAACTGAGGAAATGGAGACAAACTACAGCAGTCGAATCTATACTTTGCATACAGGAGGGTTTGGTCTCCCCTGCCTCTGGATTGAAGCAAAAGACTTGGTATGAGAGATAATTTAAATTGGCCCTCATTGTAAAATTAAACTGACCTAATTAACATTTCACAGAGTGGTATGAGTCAGTTAACCTTTGGACTGCATATTTCTCTAAATTTTGCATTGTGTTCTTGGCTCAAAGATTTCATACAAGACCATGTGCATTAGAGAAGCATGCACTCAGTCAAGTATATATTAGAGAAAACTTCATACAAGATGCATATTTAAGAGAGAGTTGCATGTGAAAACGTGCTTTTTCATCTTGTTTAAAAAACCAACATCATGACACACTGGTGTTGGAACGTGATGCTATTGACTTGTGACTGAATTCACACAAAATTGAAATGAACTGAATATGGATCAAAGCTGCTGCTACGATTGACAAGAACCCTGTTACTTATATCATTTGTAAATCAAACAGCATAAACTGAAGGTGGCACATTGTCACTAGTTATTATTTATTTATTTATTTATTTATCTATTCATTTATTCATTATATTTGTGTACCACAACAGTTCAGAGCACTATTCTGGGTAGTTTACAGCAAAAGTATAAAACATGGCAATAATGAAATTACAGTAAAACCAATAAATGGATAAAGAACAAAGTGTTTATATTCCTTGTCATGTACCAGCCATATATATGGCTTGGCATGTAATGAGGAGTACAACTTCTCAACCTAGCAATTTGTCATCATAATATATGCTGTTTGAGTGACATATGCTGACATATGTACCTACATAATTGGATTTTTGGCTATTGGGCTTTAATGGCCAAGTCATGCATTGCAGTATGGAACTGACATGTGTGGAGTAGGGTTTGGGAGCTCAGTTCCTCATTGCATCTCCTAACGAGAGCTGGACTTGATGATCCATAGGGTCTCTTCCAGCGCTGCAGTTCTAAGAGGATGTGTCAGTAGAAGTACAGATCTCAGCTTTCAGTGTGCTTGTATGCACACTTAGTACAAAACCCAGGTCAGCTGGATTCTTTACCAGAACATCAAGCAGATGAAGTGGAGATGAGCCTCGTGGTGCAGTGGTTAAATGCCTGTACTGCAGCTAAAACTGTGCTCATGACCTGGGGTTCAATTCCAGGTAGCAGGCTCAAGGTTCACTCAACCTTCCATCCTTCCAAGGTCGGTAAAATGAGTACCCAGCTTGCTGGGGGGGGCATTGCATACTGTAGCCTGCATACTGTAATCAAAACTATAAACTGTCCAGAGACTACTTGAAGTGGTATGGGGCGGTATATAAGCAGAACACTTTGCTTTTGCTTTTGCTTTATGTAACCCTCTGGATGTGTTCACACTGATATTCTCATCAGCGTTAACCCACATAAGAATTGTGAGGAGGGTGACAGTTGTGATATAACATCATTCCCCATCCCTGGTTTAAAAGACTCAGCCAGTGTTGGGACTATTCACTGATTGATGTGTACTAAATTTCCTTTATGACTCTATCCTGTTTTGTTAAGATAACACTGCAAATTAATTATGATGCAGCTTGTTCCAGTTGGTATTCTCCATACATGACTGTGAAAGTAACATGTGTCCATGGATTTTCCAAACCTCCCATACTAATACCTCATCTCCATTTGCCCTGTGCTTCTTATCCCAAGGTAGTGGTGGAAAGAAGCTCTGTCAGATAAAATAAGATGATCTTCCCCATGCTCTTGAGAAATAGAAGATTATCGCCACCAATCTCACCAGCCCAATCATGTTCAATTTGCTTCCTCTAAACACAACCTTTTTGCTTCAAGCTATATAAAACAATGCTTTGTTGCCTTTAAAGATATTTGAATACTGTTATTTGGAAGAAAGGGACCGCTAGGCAATTACTATAATCCAGAACATAAAAGAGGCAAATAAAACCAAGCATTGAGCTGATCCTTCCCTGCTTGGCATAGCTTCCTGCTGCTTCTCTGTGCGTTGTCGTAATTCAGACTTTACTCAGCCAAGTCTCCTGCGAGGCTCTGTTGGAAAGTTATTAATAGTACCTGAACAGTTACTTGTTTCACACAAGCCTTTGGGGAGCCCTGCTTAGGCAAGCTGCTTGTAGAGACTGCACGTGCCCAGAAGGAGGCTCTACTGCACCAGTTGGTCCTCAAGGCAGATGAACGTCAGGCTCTTGTTACTGTGAAATTGATTTCCACGGCTAGTGACAGAAGCTGTTTGCAGTCCAGTCAAAGGAAGTGACTAGAGCTCATAAGCCAAACACAAAAGAGCAAATTGCTTCACTGGTTTTTCCCTTTCTCTCTTTCCCTCCAAATCCTACAAGTTCTGCTGCCTTAAGAGTCTAATAGCCTTTTAGCAGTGTTTCCTTTGAACAGCAGATGTAAAGGATACAGATGGGCGGTGGTTAGTCCCCACCCCCACCAGCTTCCTTTCCAATAGCTATATAGTTGGGTAACATATCTGTTCTGCACTCCAGTTGGCTTGGAGTACAGTATGTGTTACAACTATTGACTAGCACATCTATAAAACAACAACAATTTGCCAGGCATTCCAGAGGGAGTGAAAACAAGAATGGACTCTGCCTGCAAGCCTATAGTCTAAAAGCCAGAAGAGATAAGGAGGGAGGAGAAAAGTGAATAATATAAGCACCAGATTCTTAAAGTCACATTTTGTAAGGACTACCTTGAGAAAGGTGTTTTAGACAAAACAATGGAATTATATTTGCTAGCCCACCTCTTCTTCTGACGTTAGAGGATAGGATACAGAAGATGAAACCAGAGAAAGAGGAGAACTAGAATTGCATGAAACAAAATTTCCCTTAAAGTGTGTGTTTGCCCATACATATACCATATACCATGAGAGGGGCAGAGATCAGTGCAGAATTCAGGGCTACTGCCAACTCCAGTTTAATATCTATATGAGGCCACTGGGTAATGTCGTTAAGGGATGTGGAGCTTCTTGCCATCAATATGCTGATGACACTCAGCTCTACATCTCCTTTTCTCCATCCACAGTATATGCTGTCTCTGGCATTGAATGCTGCCTGTCCACCACACTAGACTGAATGAGAGCAAATTGCCTGGGATTGAACCAGTGTGAGATGGAGGTCCTTCAGATGGGGCCTCCCAGTGTTTATGAGTTGGGAAACTTCATCTCATTTGTTGGGGTGGCTCTCTTTGTGAGGGATGAGGCACAGATTGTGGATGTTCTGCTGGACCTGGCACTCACCATGGAATCTCAGGTGATGTTGGTGGTCCATTCCTCACATTACCAACTGCTGTGGATTGCCCAACTCCATGACTTCCTTGACATTGGGGCCCTTAACCCTTCATTACATGCACTCATCGTCTTGAGATTTGACTACTGTAGTGCTCTCTGTGTGGGGCTGCCTATGAGGCTAATGCAGAAACTGCAGCTAGTATAGAACTCTGTGGTCAGACTACTAATGGATACAACTAGATTCCAACACATTACCCCTATTCTGGCCACACTGCGCTGGCTTCTAATAATTTTTCTCATTGACCTCAAGGTCTTAATGATAACATACAAAGCCCTGAATGGTTTAGGGCCTCACTATCTGGTGGAACAGCTCCTTCCAGAAAGTAATGCCTGGATCAATGTTCAACTCAGGCAGGACACCCATGGGCGCCAACATTGAGAGAGGCCTGGAGAATAATGACAAGGAGTCAGGCCTTCTTGGCAATCAACACCCCCCCGCCCAATTTATGGAATAAGCTGTCTGCTGATATTTCCCTAGCTCCCTTACTGCAGATATTTAAGTGATGATTTTTTTTTTAAGATTGTCCTTTCCCGACCTTGTGAATAACGGCTGATGCCAACAACTTACTGTCAAACTCTGTCTCGGGTTCTGTTCATCCAATTTGTCCTTTTTTTGGTTTGCCTTTCATCTTTTCTGTTTTAGTTTTAGTTTACTGTTATGGCTATTCATTTATGTTAATGTCTATATCGTTTAATGTTTTTTATGATTGCATCATGCTTATGCTTATTACATTGTTGTTTGCCGCCCAGAATAGCCTTCAGCTATATGGGTAAGATACAAAAAATAATAAAAAATAATAACAACAGCAACAGTGCCATGTTGGAGAAGGGCTCCTTCTGCTATGAAAAGGCGTCTGAGACTGCTGTTCTAAAGAATGTATTAAACAGATGAATTATCCCCATTCTACCACATTAATATTTGGTTGATTAATGGACCAGGGATTTTTAATGTAAAAATGGTCCTCCTTGCCTGTGATGCTCGTTCAGCATTCCCACAACTACGAAACCAAGAGTGATGGAGCAACTGAGAGATTTCAGCTTGCAGACCATCGCAGTGTTCTCCAGAGAAGAGAATTACTTGAGTAAACTTTGCAGCATATTTTGGCTACATTAAATAATGCAGACCAGCAGCTAAATTGGTTAAGAAGAAAGTGTTTCAGTTCTATTGCTGCTGCTGCTAACCATTTATTCCACATGGAGAGTAAATAAAGCGAGGAGGTACGCTTCAAAGGAGAAGACTGTTCCTTTCGGCTGGCACAATTTAAGAGTGGTAAATGGCTTCTGTACAAACAAAAGGCACTCTTTGTAATTACAGGAGTGATAGTTAAATATTTCATATCCTTTCTGAGTACACAAATCTGTTCTAGATTAGAGAGTTCGGGGGAGTTTGCAGTTTTCATGACGCTAAAGATTCAGAAAAACCTTTTTGATCACTCTGAAGAGTTAACTAATTTTGTGCTGTCAGTTCCAACTTATAGTGTCCTCTTTCTAGGCATCATTTACTCAGATGTGGTCTAAGAGCCCTTCCATCTGGTGGTGGTCTGAGACCTTGCAATTAGTATGGTATATAATCCTATCGGGGACATGCTCTCGGGATGAACTCTGCCAGTTCCACTTCAGTAGACACAGTTGGGGCATGAACTCCTGACTTCTGAACTTTCAGCCAAGGGTTCCAATCCACTGAGTTACACCAGCTCTAGGTGTGAAGTAAGAAGCCATCTAAACCTTTCACCATGATTAAGACCACCTTTCAACATACAGTAATGCCTTGGTTTACAAGCATAATCTGTTGCAGAAACATGCTTGTAAACCAAAGCACTTGAATATCAAAGCAAATTTCACCATAAGAAATAATGGAAACTCAGATGATTCATTCTGGGGCCCTATCGACCACACACTGTACACACAAAACTCACAAAGGACGTTGGCTGGAAGTCAACGTGCACACCATGTTTTAGGTACCTGGATGCAGAATCTGCTCTGCTTGGGACTGACAACTTGATTTTACTCTGTGTTTTTAAATGTGACAATAATAAAATCCATTTTGTAGCCATATTGACTAGCTGGCCCATGACTAGAAATGATTTGAAAAATAAGAAAGGATGTTGTACAGAAATGAAATAAAAATATAAAGAAAAACAAAATCCTTACCTGCTCTCTCCTTTGAAAACATTTGTAGCTGGTGCAAGTGAAATCTCAATTCCTCTCTCCTGCCTCTTCTTTTGAGGCTGTCTGAAACATAACATTCCAGACAATCACCCGCAATCCACTGGGGGAGTGAGAGAACAACCATTGGCTCACTTTATCATGTTACGTGCTCCAGTGCTCGTATTGCAGGACATTGCTTGTTGCTCACTTTGCAAAACACTTGTAGACCAGGTACTAGTAAACCAAGGTATTACTGTACATGTCAAATTTACTTTGCATAGAATATGTGTTAAGCTTCCTAACTGTTAGGAATGTTTCTATGCAGAATAGTAAAATAAACTCAGAAATACACTTCAGTATCATATAAGCAGAAGATTTAATAGTTTCCATTCAGAAGATCTAGAGAAACTCTTAATTTGCAACTTTCCCTTGTTTGTTATACTTCCTGGATCAGTACGAACGTAAGTGCTTCAGATACATTGTTCGTTGTGGGTTTGGAGGGAGCTGACACTCATTTTTAACATGGGCCTCTCCACCACATATGTATTACAATGTCATTCAACACATACAAGTGCTGTCAAAGAAAAAACTGAAATTACTGTGATTATGTTGTTATCTGCTATTAAATTAGACCTGACTGATCATTACTCTGAAAGGGTTTTCAAGGTAAGTGGAGTATTTAAAGAGAGGTTTTCCAGTCCCTTTCCCTCTCAATGAATTTCCAATTTCCATGGTAGAACATGGAAAGTGAACCCAGATCTCCTGAGTTATAGTTCATTGCTCAAATTACTATGTTACACTGGGTACCACACCTTAATTTTACATTCTTAATATCACACTATCACCCACACTGGAGTTTTCCTACCATTCTCCAAAATGGCAAACATACACCCAATTTAGCCTAAAATATATTTCTTAACAGTGTGAAGAACAGGCCTTCACACTTTGTCAACAACCATGTAACTTATTGGTTGACCCCATTAAAGTGTGTGTGTGTGTGTGTGTGTGTGTGTGTGTGTGTGTGTGTGTGTGTGTGTGTGTGTGTGTGTGTGTGTGTGTGTGTGTGTGGTGAAGTAATCAGTTGTACTCTATTAGAAAAACACAATTACAGTACATTGCAAAAAAGGTCTAGTCTCTTTATCATTCAACTGAAGATGAAGAACCTATTTTTTCTGTTGATGGTGGTGGTTCTTGGGAAATCATTAATTGCTACATTGAAGTCAATATCCCTTGCCATAGATCAGGGCTGTTCAACTTTGAACAGGCCAAGGTCTACTTTTTCCAGCCCAAAGTGCCTGAGGGCCACTACACTAAAACCTCTACTTAACGAATTTTATCCATTCCGAGCACATGTTCATAAGTAAAAACTTTCATAAGTAGAGCAGCAGGAACAGATTTCAATGTGCCATGGCCCTTGAACTGCCCTGCTCGGCTGAGACAGTGGCCTGGCAGACCCAGAACTTTGCTGTGGCAGTGTAGGTCATTGGGATGAGGGAGGGAAGGGTGGAGAACTTATCCCCTCACTTTTTTATTGATGGCCAGCGGGCTACTTTTGAACCCTTTGCGCGCTACCAGTAGCCTGCGGTCTACCTGTTGGGCAGGTCTGCCGTAGATGAAACAGCTAGGAGGCACACCTATTCTTGTTTCAATCTGTAGCGCTCTACACACACCACTGAAAATGCTATGCCATTTGTACTTAATCTGTTTATTTTGGTACTTGTAAATCTTATTCATCGTCTGAAGATTTGTTTGTAAAATTTGTGAAACAAGCAGTAGTGCTAGCTAGAAGGTAAATCTCTGGATCACAAGACACACAGTCAGCTACATGGGAAGAACAAAGGAAAAGTCTGAATAGCGCCAGCATTCATGAAGCTGCTGTATTAAAAATTAAAGGGCATCTAATTGCTGATGTAGACAGTGTCAAAGGAAAAGTTCAATGGTGCATGATACATATTGAAAGAGGACTACCCTTGGCTAAACAGACTGAAATGCTCCTTTTGAAGAGTATAGTTAAGTAAAACCAAGACCAGCAATGTTCCCTTTTGACTCTGGTTTTACAAGAGCTAGAGACTTATTTAAATAAAATCAACATAGTAAATTCCACTAGAGTAGGCCCATTTAATCAATGGGGATTTAGTGAATTAATGCCTCCTTAGGTTCCATTGATCTAAATAAGCCCAATGTAACTGTGATTTACTGTGCTAAAGCAAGTCTTAGGTTCATTTGAATCAATAAAACTTAGGGAGGAGTTGACTCACCAGACCCCCATTGATTCAGTAGACCTAATGCAGTGTAATTTATTATACTAAGTAATAGGATTTTGGCCATAGGATGGTTCAAACAGGAACTAGCTAGCAGACTGAACAAGGATATAAAAAGGAAGAGACCCTAAATTATCTCCAATATTATAGCTGATTGGCATGCCCTAAACCATGGATTTCTAATCTGGGGGTCATGCCTCTCATTGAGGCTAATAAAATGTTTTATTGGGGGAGGGGTCAACAGTTTTTAAAGGAGAGAGACTTGTTGCTCTGAAGCTCAATTCCCCTTCCGCACATAGCCTGCTCCCTTTCTTGATTGTTCTTTCCTTGGCCAAACTCTCTTCATTCCCCACAGTGGGGCCCCTGAGGCCCCTTGGCTGCATGCTCTCCTTCTTGGGTGGCAGTGGCAATGGCAGTGGCTTCTCCTTCGTTCACGTGGCTGTCTGGCTAGGAAGGAGGACTGAGATAGGGAAGAACAGGAGGTGGGACCCAGTGGCAACCTCTGAATCATAGAATCATAGAATCATAGAGTTAGAAGAGACCTCAAGGGCCATCTAGTCCAACCCCCTGCCATTCAGGAACCCCTATCACAGGATGCCCGACAGATGGCCATCCAGCCTTTGCTTAAAAACCTCCAAAGAAGGAGAGTCCACCACACTCTGTGGCAGCATATTCCACTGCCGAACAGTAGAGATGGGCACGACTTAGCGGTATTCCCGTTTCCGTTTCCGTTACTCGGTTCCGTTACTCTACGGAAACGGTAACGGGAATCACTGCCCCAGACTTCGAGCTCGAACCGACGAACGAACAATTTGGTCTGATTTGTCGTGCTCGTTACTTGCATCGCGGCGATCGCGCAATGCCAAGCGGCACAGAAAAAAAGTTTTTAAAAGTTAAAAAAAACCCGATTCCCGGTCCAAAATGGCGACCGCAATATTTTTTTTGAAATCCTTGCCCAAAACCCCACCAAAGCACCACAGAAACATGCGAAAGTAACCTATTTTAAATGCTTGATTTTTTTACAGTAGCAGCAGTGGGTTTGTCTTGCCAAAATACGTCTCCGTTGATTTTATTTTATTTTTTCTTAATTTATTTTTTTACACCTGTGCAACAATGGGCTGGCCATGGGACGGGACCATGCAAATTTTTGGAGCCATTCCACCAATCGCATGGACAGGTTTTGACTGACACTTCTGGATGTGCCAGAGGGCATAAAAAGCCGAGGCAGTTCCAGTCCGTCACAGTCTGGGCTTGGATTGTGGAGGGTGGTCAGGGCTGGATTGCTGCGCTCAGTCTAGTTTCGATTTCGCGATCGCGGTCTCGGTCTCGCTAGGCAGGGAGGGAATTGAATTGATATTAATTCGAATCGCAAAACATAATAATTTCTTCTATTCCCTGTGGGGAATAGCAACACAGTGTTTATTCTCTTTTTTGTTTTCTCCATTTTTGAGGAAGAGTTCCGTACGTTTTATATTTGCTTCAAGGGGGAGGGAAGATTTGAGTGGGAGCGGTAGTGGAGGGGAGGTGCTGCGGATTTATTTTGAAAATATATTATTTTATATTACACTACCATACCATTTCTTTTGTATCCCAATTTCCCACCAAGTTCATTTACTTGGCCAAGGTCCTTTTACCCTGCGCCTACAGTTTTTTTGCTGCTGTTGCGATTGGGGTTTTGGAAGGGAATCCAGCAACCCCTATCCTACCCTAGTAGCAGCTTATAGTTTTATTCCATTTATTTTCTATTTTACAGTTTATTAGCAAGTGGCAAGCAACAGCCAAGGTCCAGTAGTACTAGTGCTTAGAAGGGGAGGTTGGAGGCTGTGGATTAAATTATTTTAAAAATATTATACAGTACAGACTGAGTACTAGGCAGAGTCTCCCTCGCCAACCAGTGCACTCACTCAAATTTCTCAAACACATTTGTTTTGGCAACAAGGCTAGGGCACCTTCCTCTATAGAACATTTTACAATTTCATTTTACTTAACACTATAGATATTCTTTGAATTTCTTTCCCTTGTCCAACACCTCATTCATTTTTTTGCAGTCAGGCACTCAAACAAACATTTGTTGAAGGGCAGGCACCCAGCCACCTCTATAGAACTTTTTCTTCAATTACATCTTTGAAGAAGTTCCATTCATCTTAGTTACTGTGCATTATTGTGAAAGTTGGGTGCTGCCAGATTTTGCAAACCCCTTGCTTCTATTAGCTTGGTTTTTGTGCAGTTGTTGTATAACTTACATCTGTGAAGAAGTTAAGTTACAGTTCTCCTAATTACACTTGCCCTGTGCATTAATTTGTGAAACTTGTTTGCCAGGATTGGCAAACCCCTTGCTCCTATTTCCTTGTTTGTTGTGCTGCTGTTGTGAGTCCATCTCACTCATTTACTTGCCACCACAGTCTACATACACAATCCAATTACAACTGGGAAGAAGTTACAGTTCTCCTCCTAATTACACTTGCCCTGTGCAGGGCATAGAGAGACTTAGTTGGGTGCCAGGATTGGCAAACCCCTAGCTCCTATTTCCTTCTTTGTTGTCCTGCTGTTGTGAGTCCGTCTCACTCATTTACTTGCCACCACAGCCTACATACACAATCCAATTACAACTGGGAAGAAGTTACAGGTCTTCTCCAAATTACACTTGCCCTGTGCAGGGCATAGAGAAACTTAGTTGGGTGCCAGGATTGGCAAACCCCTAGCTCCTATTTCCTTGTTTGTTGTCCTGCTGTTGTGAGTCCATCTCACTCATTTACTTGTTGCCACCACAGTCTACATACACAATCCAATTACAACTGGGAAGAAGTTACAGTTCTCCTCCTAATTACACTTGCCCTGTGCAGGGCATAGAGAAACTTAGTTGGGTGCCAGGATTGGCAAACCCCTAGCTCCTATTTCCTTCTTTGTTGTGCTGCTGTTGTGAGTCCATCTCTCTCATTTACTTGACACCACAGTCTACATACACAATCCAATTACAACTGGGAAGAAGTTACAGTTCTCCTCCTAATTACACTTGCCCTGTGCAGGGCATAGAGAGACTTAGTTGGGTGCCAGGATTGGCAAACCCCTAGCTCCTATTTCCTTCTTTGTTGTCCTGCTGTTGTGAGTCCATCTCACTCATTTACTTGACACCACAGTCTACATACACAATCCAATTACAACTGGGAAGAAGTTACAGTTCTCCTCCTAATTACACTTGCCCTGTGCAGGGCATAGAGAAACTTAGTTGGGTGCCAGGATTGGCAAACCCCTAGCTCCTATTTCCTTCTTTGTTGTCCTGCTGTTGTGAGTCCATCTCACTCATTTACTTGTTGCCACCACAGTCTACATACACAATCCAATTACAACTGGGAAGAAGTTACAGTTCTCCTCCTAATTACACTTGCCCTGTGCAGGGCATAGAGAAACTTAGTTGGGTGCCAGGATTGGCAAACCCCTAGCTCCTATTTCCTTGTTTGTTGTGCTGCTGTTGTGAGTCCATCTCACTCATTTACTTGTTGCCACCACAGTCTACATACACAATCCAATTACAACTGGGAAGAAGTTACAGTTCTCCTCCAAATTACACTTGCCCTGTGCAGGGCATAGAGAAACTTAGTTGGGTGCCAGGATTGGCAAACCCCTAGCTCCTATTTCCTTCTTTGTTGTCCTGCTGTTGTGAGTCCATCTCACTCATTTACTTGCCACCACAGTCTACATACACAATCCAATTACAACTGGGAAGAAGTTACAGGTCTCCTCCAAATTACACTTGCCCTGTGCAGGGCATAGAGAAACTTAGTTGGGTGCCAGGATTGGCAAACCCCTAGCTCCTATTTCCTTGTTTGTTGTCCTGCTGTTGTGAGTCACTCATTTACTTGCACAGTTCCTTGGTGCTTTTCCTTACTATCACATTATACATTCCCTGGCCTGAGCCACAAGAAGTGAGAAAAAAATGAGAGGAGGGGTCGCACAGCTAGAGGGCAGGGGAGGGGGACCCCTACTAAGATAAATAGGGGCACGTTTCTGAGGGAAGGGACAGGAAGTAGTGCAGAAAGTGATACTGGTGCAACTCCCTCCTCGAGTAGCAGTGCCAGTGGCACAAGCAGCAATGTGCCATCGTCTGTCACCGAGGGAAGCATGGATGAGGCGTACCAAATCCCATCTTCGTTACCTGAGAGCCCCACCCTTGAACAGCAAGAAGACAAGGGCTCTGATTCTGAAATGGCATCAGAATCAGAATCGGGCTCCTTGTATCTAAACCTGCCAGATTCTGAGGACCTGTTGGCAGAGTCAGACTTAAGGCAGGCTCCAGGCAGTGACGGAAGGAGCAGCCCTCTTTCCACCCAGAGTACCACCAGTGAGAGCAGTAGTACTAGTCTACTTTCCCGGCAGGGCAGAGGCCACACCAGCACCACAGCAGTGGCAGCGGCAGGCAATAACAGAGGGGGCGTTACTTTCTGTAAGCCACGAGGGTGTCTGTGGGAGCATTTTGAGAACAGCCCCCAAGACGCAAGGATGGCGGTGTGCAAGATATGCGGGGTGGTCTTGCGCAGGGGGAATGACCCCAAACACCTCTCCTCAAGTGGGTTGCGCAGCCATCTGATGAGGAAGCACCCTGGGACTCTGCCTGGAACCCTGTCAGGCCCTTGCTCTTCAGGGAGGAAGAGAGGGGAAGAAGGGTTAGAGATAGAGAAAGAAAAACACAGCTCCGCTAGTGAGAGTGGGAAGAGGCAGGCCACTCTGCAAGAAGTGGGGCTGTTGGGTGGGACTTTTGTCAGCCCTCGAAATAGGGCCAAAGCACAGGAGACCACCACTCGAGTGGTGGGTGAAATGGTGGCCATGAACGAGTTGCCCCTCTCCTTTGTGGAGTCATCAGGCTTCAGGCACCTGATGAAGCACGTGGCACCATGGTACGAGACTCCATCCCGGCGTACCTTCAGCAGGCGGGTGCTTCCCTCCCTTTATGAGTCTGTCAGGGACAGGATCCGGGCCCTGCTGCAGGCGGCCAGAGGGAGGAAGATCCACTTCACTTCCGACCTCTGGACCGGTGGGCACCACGGATACCTCTCACTGACGGCTCATTGGTGGCAACCCAAGGAGGTCCTGGAGCCCCGGTCAGCCCATGAGCAGCTGCAGGGGGAGGCACAAGGCAGCACCCCAAGAGGGTATAGGGTGGTGCTTCTCCAGGCACAAAGCATGGAGGACAACGCCACAGGGATCAACATTGCTGACGTTCTCAAGACAGCAATAAGAGAGTGGGCATTGGGGACAGAGGGACAGGTCAATCGTGGAGTCATGGTTACAGACGCGGGCCGTAACATGACCAACGCGGTTCTTGGGGCAGGGTTCCAGGGCATCGTGTGCGCAGCACACAAACTGCATCTAGTGGTGGGCGATGCCATTGGCCTGGGTGCACCAAAGGACTCCTGGAGTGAGGGGACCACGGAGACCAGGGCCTTGCTGGACAAGTGCCGGAAGATCGTGGGGCACTTCGCTCGCAGTGTCAAGGCAGCCAGGATGATGCGTGACAGGTAGGCGGAGACGGGCCGACCGGAGCACGTCCTGATCCAGGACGTGACCACCCGGTGGAACTCCACCCACGAAATGGTCAAGCGTCTGGTGGAGCAGAAGGAAGTGGTGGAATACATCATGTCAACCACCCCAGTCCTGCATGAGGGGAGCGAATTGGACCTTGGTGCTACCGAGTGGCTCGCCCTCTCCCAGATGGCGGGTATCCTGCAGCCTTTTGAGGAGACCACCCACGTCCTCAGCAGCTACAACGCCAGCCTGGGCCATGTTCTCCCCCTGGTCAATGCCCTTCGCCAACGCCTAGAGACCAGTACCCGGGAAGAAGGCAATCTTCTCCCTAAGAGCAGGGCATTGGCAGACAGGCTGTTGACCGGCGTGGATACCCGCCTTGGGCCACTCAGAAGGGAAAAGGTGTACCAGATGGCCTGCCTGTGCGACCCTCGCGTCAAGGGTTCCCTGGCGGCCAGCACTGCCGAACTGAAATCCTGGAAGACGGAGCTATGCCGTCAAGTCAGGGCTGTCTCCGATGAGGGCCAGGCGTTTCAGAGGGCGCACGGAAGCCAGAGCGATGCTGAGGAGGAGTCCTCGCAAGGATCCACATCCCTCTGTACTCCATGAGCGTTCACCCAGAGACCAGGTTCCGTTCCAGCAGCCAACTACCTGGCCTCTGCCCTAGCCATGGCAGTTTCCTCCTCAGTGGAGGCAAGGGAGGAAGAAGTAGCAGACCCCGCTCAGACCATGGTGAAGGAGTACATGGCCGAGCCCCTCCAACCCCTCAGCTCGGACCCACTGCACTACTGGGCCAGAAAGGCAGACCTCTGGCCCGCTCTTTCAACTCTGGCGTTGGACCTCTTGTCTATCCCACCCACCAGTGTCCAGAGTGAGCGTGTCTTCTCCCACATGGGAGATGTCCTGAGGCCGCGCCGCTGTCGCCTGGACCCGGAGACGGTGGAAAGGTTGACTTTCATCCGCTTCAACCTTTCCACCTTGGGATTACCCCAACACTCCAAGAACTAAGTTGCTGCCTGTAACCTAACCTCCTGCCTGCAATCCTCCATGCCCGCCTGCAAGCCTGCCTGCCTCCCCTTGGCCCTACGAGCCTGCCTGCCTGCCTGCCTGCCTGCCTGGCCCTGTGACTACCTGCCGACTCCAGTGCCTAATGCCTGCAGAACTGCCTGCCTGCCTACCTGTATTCTCTCTCACACACAATTGAAGGGTACTATTAGTGGCCCAATTTTTCTTGCCCTGGCCTGTCTCCAAACCAGGCAGGGCCACTCAAAGTGTCATTGGAAAGGGTCTGTCTGTATTGGCCCAATGTTTCTCCTTTTGCCATGGCTGGTCTGAGAGAGACCCTAATACCTGCCTTCCTTGGTGCTTCACACCATTCCCTTGGCCCTACGAGCCTGCCTGCCTGCCTGCCTGTATTCTCTCTCACACACAATTGAAGGGTACTATTAGTGGCCCAATTTTTCTTGCCCTGGCCTGTCTCCAAACCAGGCAGGGCCACTCAAAGTGTCATTGGAAAGGGTCTGTCTGTATTGGCCCAATGTTTCTCCTTTTGCCATGGCTGGTCTGAGAGAGACCCTAATACCTGCCTTCCTTGGTGCTTCACACCATTCCCTTGGCCCTACGAGCCTGCCTGCCTGCCTGCCTGCCTGCCTACCTGTATTTTCTCACACACAAAGTGGTGAGGAAAGCACTTTACAACAACCTACCTCAAAGACTGAGTATCAGGGGGCAAGCTCCCCTCCTTACAGCCTTAAAGAAATAGACCCACCCAGTTCTCCTGCTTCCACTCTGTCTTCTTGGTTGCCAAAACCCGGTCTCCTGGGGTGGCGAGAGAAACTCTGCCTGCCAAGGAAGCCTCCATGTTTGGTTCTTGGTGGATACTCTGTCCCACACTGACTGTGTGAGTCTGTAATTTACACAGACCTAGCTCTGTCTCCTCCGCCACTCTTTCTACTGGGCTGCCAGCCGTGCCTCACAAAGAAGGGAAATGTCCTTGTTGTGTGTGCGTACTCCTGGCCGAAAGTCCCCTGTGTGGATCTTGGTGCTGTGCTGTGTGACTCATTGTGCGCACACTTGGTGCTTAAACATTTTATAATCATTTCTGCCCTAACCCTGGAACAAAGGCTGCCGGACCAGAAAAGTTACTGGTTGCAAATCTAGGTTGTGATTGATGATGATGATTGAGTTATGGGAACACTCTTCAGGAACAGCTGGTGGTTGGCTTAGGGTTAGGGTTAAGGGGGATGTTTAGGCCTCCGCTACTCTGTCCTCTGGGCTGCACCACACTGTGTCTCACTAAGAAGGGCTGGAGTGGAATGTACTTGCGCGTACCACAGTTCAGCTCAATAATCGTTTGTTTCTTAGAAATAGAAGAGCCTTTCAGGAGGAAGTTCCAGGCTTGGCTCTTGGAGTTGTGGAACTGCTGTGATTCACTACGAAGGGCATGGAGATGGAATGCCGGCACGGCAGTTAGGAGCAGTCTACCAGCACACAGCTGGGAAAGAAAGTCAGAAAGCTTGGCTTGCTGTCCTTTTGGAAGCCTGTGTGGTCAAAGACTCAGACTCACTCTAGCTCTGTGTCTTCTCCCTGCCTGCCTGTCAGGCTCCCCCCACTTCCGGCTTAGAGGAGGCCTTCCAGCCGCTTCTCCTTCACCCTAACATCATGGTCCAGTTAGTGCTTCAAGTTCAGCCCTGTCGCCACTGCCCTCAACTTGCCCATGCAGCAACCACGGCTGTGCCCTCTTCTTGGCGGAAAACCTCTTGAAGACCAACTGTAACAGTGCATTCACTCAACAACTATTTGTTTGCACACACTGTGCCTCACAGAGAAGGGAATTGTGCTTGTGTGCTAGAAAACAGCCGTGGGGTGGGCCCGTGATTAGGCAGAACTCATGTGAAAGCACCCTTGGACTCTGCCTGGGACAGTGACAGGACTCTGCAGGAAGGAGTGCCGCAGTGTGGGAGTGTTGTCAGCCTCCGGACCGCCAATTAGTCTTCAGTGGTCTGCCATTGCCATACACTGTGGCTCACAAAGAAGGGCAACTTACTGCCGTGCTGGTGGCCCTCTGTCACCGTTACAAATAGGACAGTTTATCAGAAAGTTCAAGGCTTGGCTCTTAGAGTTGTGGGGAATGTGATTCACTACGAAGGGCATGCCACTGGGATGCAATGCACTGACTGTGGCTCTCTGTGAAGGGAGGGAGCAAGGAAGCCTCCACTCCAGGCTTGGTTCTTTGTGGGTACTCTGACTCACACAGACAGTGAGCCTGTGTTTCTCAGGCCTACTGTCTTCCGTGGAGTGCAAAGCTATGTCTCACTGAGAAGGGAACATGGCTGTGCTGGCCTGCTAGGAGTTTATGGCCGGGGAAAGCAGCACACAGCTGTGTAGGAAGACCCTCTGGCTTGCAGTCCTTTTGTCAGAGTGGTCTCAGGCCTCAGAGTCAGACACCATGTGGACTCTGCTTTTCCACTGGGCTGCCAACTGTGGCTCACGAAGAAGGGCAATTTCCTGGCGTCCTCCTCAGGCCATTCTGCCACGTTGGGGAGCAGGAGCTTCTTCCTGGCAATGTTCCTCCCCTACGGAGGCCCTGTGGCCTCAGACTCAGGCTATGTGGGCTCCTCCAGCCACTCTTTCCTCTTGGATGCAAAACACTGTGCCTCACTAAGAAGGGAAGAGTAGTTGGTTGCCAGCACTCCAGTAGTTTCTCTGACAGTTCCATCCAGGCTTGGCTGTTGGAGTTGTAGGAGCTGGGATTCACAACGAAGGCCATGGTCGTGGTCGGGATTGCTGGCCCAGCATTCAATTACTCCAGCTTGTGGCCTCCGCCACTCTTTCCTCTGGGATGCAAAACACTGTGCCTCACTAAGAAGGGAAGAGTACTTGGGTGCCAGCACTCCAGTAGTTTCTCTGACAGTTCCATCCAGGCTTGGCTGTTGGAGTTGTAGGAGCTGGGATTCACAACGAAGGCCATGGTCGTGGATTGCTGGCCCAGCATTCAATTACTCCAGCTTGTGGCCTCCGCCACTCTTTCCCCTGGGGTGCAAGACACTGTGCCTCACAACGAAGATAAGAGGACTTGGGTGCCAGCCCTCCATTAGTTTATTGCAAAGTTGCAGGCTTGGCTCTTGGAGTTGTGTGGGAACCAACTGTGATTCACAAAGGGCATGGTAGTAGACTACCGGGCCGGCAGGTAGCAAGTCTACCAGCACACAGCTGGGGACTTGGGGAGGAAGAGTCAGACTCAGAATGTGGCTTGCTGTCCTTTTTGCAGCCAGTGTGGTGCCAGACCAAACTCAAGGTGATTGGCCTCCTCCTCCAGTCTTTCCTCTGGGCTGCAAGACACCGTGTTTCACATGGAAGGGGGTCCCTGATACAGCACCGCCAAGACTTAGTCAAAAAGTGACATGTGGTGGACGGTGGTGCATCGCAGGCAGTGTGGTGCCAGACCAAACTCAAGGTGATTGGCCTCCTCCTCCAGTCTTTCCTCTGGGCTGCAAGACGCCGTGTTTCACACAGTAGGGAGGTACTGATTTGAACAGCATTCGTACGTACAGCACCACACCAAGACTTAGTCAAAAAGTGACATGTGGTGGACAGTGGTGCATCGCAGGCAGTGTGGTGCCAGACCAAACTCAAGGTGATTGGCCTCCTCCGCCAGTCTTTCCTCTGGGCTGCAAGACGCCGTGTTTCACACGGAAGGGGGGTACTGATTTGAACAGCGTTCGTACTACGTACAGCACCACCCAAGAGTTTGTCAGAAAGTGCCATCTGGTGCATCGCAGGCAGTGTGGTGCCAGACCAGACTCAAGGTGATTGGCCTCCTCCGCAACTCAGTCCTCTGGGCTGCAAGACACTGTGACCCAAGGCCATTGCCATTTAAATTCCTGTCATGCCATTCAGCTCCATCCTTTTTATACTGGAGCTGGCAATGAGCCTGCCGCACTCTGGCTCTGTGCTGTGGTGCTCTCATACTCTGCCTTGTGGCCTGACCGGAGTGGCCGCCCTTACTCTGGCCTTATGGACCAGAGATAGTCCTCCTCCTTGTATAGCCTAGTGGGCTGGGCTGTGGGTTGTAAAACTTAAGCCAGAGCAACCCAGAGCCCTATCCCATTCCCATCCCTACCAAAACTATTCCTGGCTGTAGCAGCTACTAGCTAGGTACATAGCTTAACCACCTCAGGCTCTAACTGCTAATGTTTTTTTTGACCATGACCAAAAGCAGGGTTGCATTGGCTTTGGCTTTATTGCTTGTCCTTTAAGTGTGTGTGACTTTGACTGTGAATGTGAAGTGAAGGCAGAAGGACCTTGGTGATGGGGGGGCCAATTTGAGAGGAGTAGAGGAGTAGACCCCTCATTCAGATTTGGGGAGGAACGGAATGTCTGTTTCTCCTGCTGCCTCTGAGAGAGGTGGAGGGGAGATGGGATGGATTCAAAACCAAACAACAAAAAAGTACAACAAACAGGCACGTCAGCCAGACCAAGTAGGGTGGCTGGCTGGTTCAGCATCAGCAGATTCAGCAGCACAGCAGACCAAGAGAAAAAAAGAAATGCAAATTTGTTTCTGCCCCACTTTGTTTGCTTAGGATGCACTAGCCTTGTTGTGCAGCAGCAAGTCCATCACCCAGGCAGGTTTAAACTGTATTTCACCTGCTCATTTGCGGGATCCGCGCCCACCCGCCCATGCGCCCGACCGCGTGCCCGCCCGCCCGACCGCCCACGCGCCCGACCGCGCGCTAGCCACTCCCCCTGCCGCTGCCGCTGCCGCCGCCCACGCATGTACCCCCGCGCCACTGCCGCCGGCGCTGCGCCCGCAAGCCGCAAGTCTCGGTCGGACGTCAAAATGCGCGAAATCGCGACAGAAACGGAAACGAAAAAACGAAAAAACGAACCGACTAATTTTTGCGAATTTTCGCGAAAAACGGAGACGACCCGAAACGGGACCGGCCCGACTAACGACAACTCGAAAAAAATTTTTTCCAAGTCGTGCCCATCTCTACCGAACAGCTCTAACTGTCATAAAATTCTTCCTAATGTTTAAATTGAATCTCTTTTCTGGAAGCTTGAGACCATTGCCCCGCATCCTAGTCTCTGAAGCCATAGAAAATAAATCATTTCCTTCTTCAATCTGACATCCTTTCAAATATTTAAACATAGCTATCATGCCTTCTTTTAAAAAGGCTAAACATTCCCAGTTCCCTAAGCCATTCCTCATAAGACATTTCTTCCAGACCTTCAACCATCCTGGTCACCCTCCTCTGTACCTGCTCGAGGTTGTCAACATCCTTTTTAAATTGAGGCACAGAGAACTGGACACAGTACTTCAGGTGGGGTCTGACCAGAGCAGAATAGAGTGGTACTGTCACTTCCCTTGATCTAGACACTATGCCTCTGTTGATGCAACCAAGAATCGCATTGCCTTTCCTGGCCGCCAAACCACATTGCTAACTCATGTTCAATTTGTGGTCCACCAAGACTCCCAGATCCCTTTCACATATACTATTCTCCAGCCAGGTATCTCCCATCCTATATCTGTGCAATTCATTCTTTTTACCTAGATGCAGCACCTTACATTTCCCTCTATTGAAACCCATTCCGTTAGCTTTGGCCCAGCACTCTAATCTATCAAGGTCATTTTGGATTTTCATCCTATCCTCTAGGGAATTAGCAACCCCTCCCAATTTTGTATCATCTGCAAATTTAAGGGAGGACAAAGAGAGCAATGGTTCCTCTCCTGACGGAAAACTCGCCCTCCCTCAGTAAAATCAATTTTTAACCCACTCTTGTTACCTCCAACTCCTGGAGCCTGTTAGGGGGCTCTCAGATGGGATGGGATAAGTAGCTGGTTACCCCAGATACAAGCACAACCATTACCTTAAACCTTACATTCTGAACAATCTACTTTAATGTGTGTTTTTTAGTCCATTAAAAAGTGCCTTTTTACGTAAATGTGGAGGGGAAAGGTTACTTGCCAGTTATAAAAGAGGGTCCCAACTGGAAAAAATGTCGGAACAACTACAGAGAAGCTCCACAACAGTTTCAAATATATATGGAAAGACTCTACATGCAGCACATTCTTCACATTATTTTAACCTACGTTAACTAGGTATGGACTGTAAAGAGTAAATACACCTTTAAAAAACAAAGGGCCTTTTTACACGACCCCTAAGATCCACTGGCCACTTAAATTTGGACCAGAGATCTTAGGGGTTCGTCGCTCTTCCTCTGTCCCCACCCCCCTCCGCACTTCCTGGTTGCTGGCTGCGTGAGGGAGGGAGAAAAAAGAAAGAAAAGAATGCCCCGTTCTGTTCCCGGCAGCATTCAGATCTCTTAAAGGGGCGGGGGGCAGAAAAACAACAAACAGAAGCCAGGAGAGCCCCGCACTCACTATCCTTACACCGGATCAAATATTTTTCACATCCAAAAAGCAGGTACTTGAAAGCTGCGCTGGGACGCGCTAAAGTGGGCGGGGTCACACTTAATTTCCTGTTAACTCCGGAGCTGGTGGGTAAACATTTTTAATCTCCGGAGCTGGGAGCCATTTGCCCCGGAGTTTAGGGGTCGTGTATAAACGCCCAAAGTGAAAGGTTGGTCGGCTTGGCAGACAAGTTGTAGTCATGGACCTAGGAAGAGAGAAGTGGGAGCTGCAGAGAAATGGAAAACGTATGATTCAGTGCACACAAGGGGAAGATGCAGAAAATTGCACACAGGAAGTGGCTTTTCCTCTTGCCTCCCTTGAAAATAGTTGAGCTAAGAAAGTTGTGTGCAGAAAAGGAGATGTAATGTGGTTTTGGCTTAACAGGAGGGAATAAGATGAGCAGCCTCAAATATCACATATCATTTCACAATGATCCGCTGCATTTTTGACCCACATTTTCTACGGCTTTGTATATATATAAATGTACTAAGCGGGATTGTGTTTCCCCCTGAAGTCCCAATGGTGCCGTATTCTCAATAGACGTGCTCTTTCATTCAGTACTGAGTCAGTCAGTCTCTGAGAGCAGTTTTGCTGTGCTTTTGTTTTACAGGGTAAAGTGCCTCTGACTTGAAACAATTCATGATGAGTTCATCCTGGTTAAATTTTGTTGAGCAACAGCAAAAGATGCACCCTGTGTTTTTCAAAAAGTCTGCTTAAAAGGGTATCTGTTCCGTGTCCCACTGAGATTCCTTCTATAATTGATGGGTCCTTTGTGGAGGCATCTTTATACCCAGTTAATTAGCAATATAGACTTGGAGTTGGATTCATCAACTCCAACTGAATGTTGAAAATCACTGGCTAAAACCCAGTCCATGCAAGCCAGCCCAGACTGGAGAAACCACCCCTGCTCTGAGGCTAAGTTGTCGGTTTGTAGGACTGCAAATGGAAGTCTGTTTGCAAAATGATACTTTCAAAAAGCATGTTACAGGGTCTTTGACCAACTGAAAGCTGTTTTTGCTTTTGTTTTTCAAAGCAGGTGGGTTCAGATTTTCTCTCTACTTAATTTCAGTACAACTCTGCCATTCTGTTGCTTATAATGTGCCTGAAAAGGAGCACCATACATCAGAGAAGCACCCCCCTCATTTTTTGAGAAGAATGAGCACTCGAATGAGAAGAAATAATAAAAAAAGATCATTGTCCACATTTTATTGCTCATAGAGACTACCCGGAGTTCCCCAGAGCAAGGTTTTGTCTATTGGCCAGCATTTTCTCCAAGCTGTTTGAAACACTCTTTATAAGCTAGCTAAAAATGTCTAGCCACCACCACCCCACTTCAGTGAACATGGTACTCTGCTTCACTAGTGCTTGGAGGATAATTCTGTGATTGAAGGGATTCAATTTAGGCCCTTACTTCACGAGGCGCGGCGCTCCGCAGCGATATTGCCTTCGATTTGAATTCGGAGGCGGTCACGTGGCGGTCACGTGTTCTCGCTTCGCTCCCGCCCCTGTTTCTCAGTACTCACGAGCTGCAGTTTTAGGACCGATTCGAGCACAACCTCACATGCTCCCTTCGCATTCGCATGCCACGTTTCAACGTTCGTTATTTCCCATCCGTCCTTTAAAAAAATTCCTACCGACGGCGTATCGATGCACTGATGCTGGACTGTCAGTTGCAATGGCTCTACTGATTTCAACTGTTTCCTGGCATCATTGGCAGCCCCCCCCCGCCGCCGCTGCCGCTACTCGGGGGGAGCCCCGCATGGCACAGCCGCCCGCCCTCCGCCGCTTGCACGCTGCCTGCCCCGGGTGCCCTGCTCTGGCTGGGCGAGGCGGCAGCGGCTCCTCCTGCTCCCGCCGCAGCCGCCGCCGCCGCCGCCCCTACTCGAGCGAGGAAGTAACAGCGCAAAGCGATGAAACGATATAGCGATGCATCGATATCCCTGTTTGAATATTTTTTAAAAAAACTTGAAATAAAAGCCAAAAACCGAGACCACACGTGACGTTGGGAGCGAAGCAAGATGTGAAGCGAAAAGATTCCCGGCAGCAGCCAGGGGAACTACTCGCCCCGCTTGGAGCACGGTAAAGGGGGCGTGGTCGGGGTGGCATCGCAGCCAAAAAGGAGGAGCGTGCGGACTGAAACGATCAATTCGCACAGAAAAGAAGGCTAGCCGCGAAGCGAGCGGCTCGTGAAGTAACGGCCTTAGTTAGTCTGTGATTTCTTCTATGCTTAAAGAGTTATGTCTACAGTTCAGTTGCCATTAGTTTAATACAGTATTAACTGTCATGGTGCCCTCTTCTGTAGCGAGATTGGCTACCTCTCGTCATCTCCAGATTCTAAGGCAGCTGCTATTTCAACTTTACATGAGTGTTTAAGCTGCAGTAATAAACTGGATGAGGATGAACAAAATGAAACTAGACCCAGACAAGATGGAGGTGCTCCTGGTCAGTCGAAAGGGAGAACAAGATATAGGGATACAACCTGTACTGGATGGGGTCACCCGCCAATTGAAAACAAAGCTGTGTAGCTTGGGGTTGCTCATGGACTCATCCTTGAGTCTAGATGCCCAGGCCACAACTGTGGCCAGGAATGCATTTGCACAATTAAGGCTAGTTCACAAGTTACACCCATCCCTTGAGAAACCAGCTCTGGCCACAGTGACACATACACTAGTTATGTCTCAGCTAGACTACTGTAATGCACTCTATGTGGGACTAGCAATGAAAAGACTCAGGAGACTTCAACAGTTCCAAAATGCAGCAGCCAGATTGCTGACTTGGGTGGGTTACAGATATCACATTATATCCCAATTAAAGCAACTCCACTGGATACCAATCAGCTACTGGGCACAGTTCAAAGTGCTGATCTTAACCTACAAAGCACTGTATGACCTGGGTCCTAACTGGGCCCAACTCTCACAGTATGAACTGGCTTGGATGCTAAGGTCATCAGGATAGGTCTTTCTCCCCATCCTGCCACCCTCACAGGTACATCTCATGGGAACATATGAAAGGGCCTTCTTGGCTACTCCACCCAGACTCTGGAACTCCTCCATACTAGAGCAGTGGTTCCTAATACCGTAACCCTTTAATATGGTTCCTCATGTTGTGGTGACCCCTTACACTGCTTGGAAGATGCCACAAGCCCCCTTTGGCAGACCACTGCCGCAAGTGCCACAGAGAACTTCCCTCTACACTGTAGAGTCTACAGGCACCCTCAGCCAATCACAGCCTCCGCTGGCATTGACTGGCATCCCCTTCAACCTATCAAGCTGTAACTCACTCTTTCTCCCCTTCCTCCCCTCCTCCTTCAGACCCAAGACATTTGTGCCTTTTTCTTCACTGGCTCATGGCAATGCCTGTGAAATGGTTGTTCAAGCCCCAAAGGGATCCCAACCCCCACTGTACTAGAGGCTAGGACTGCCCCATCTCCATTGTCTTTCTGGAAGCAGGCAAAGACCTTTCTCTCCAGATAAGCTTTCCCTGAATGATGGACTACCTACTGTCTTTATATGAATTTCATCATACATGATTTATCATACAGACTTTGTGTTGATAGTCACTTATAACTGTGTTTAAATCTCCCTTGTGTGATTGCTTTGACACTATATTTTCAATGTTAATCTCCATCCCCCATAGCTTTTGGATGGTCTATCATGCATGATTACATGGAATTTTTACTCTCTTTTGAACTGCTCACGATATCTTACAGCTTTAATATTGGTTTTTAACACTGTAAGATGTCTCTCAATTCCCTGTTCTCAAACTTGAATATGTCTTAATTGTACTAGGCTGTATATTGTCCCTCATTATTGTAAGCAGCCAAGGAGAAAGGCAGGGTATAAATACTCTAAATAAATATATAATAAAATAAAATATTATTGTGGAAAGGGCATGGATTGCATTGTGAGGCAGGCCAAAACGGACTCAAGTACATATTCTTCTGCACTGTCTCTGCTAAAGACAGTTGCTCTGAGCAAATATTCACCTTCCCTTATGGTGCAAAGAGGACAGGTTTTTAAATGTTTTCAAATGCAGTCTCAGTGTATCTTGCCTGCTCTTTCTGTGCATCAAGGTCTAAGCCTCTCCCCCGACCCCATCTCTTTGCTCTCCCTGCCCTATGCCAGTCCTTGTGGTTGAGCCCCTGTATTGATTTGTCCCCGTTTTCCCAGCTCCTTCACTTGTCATATGATCATTATATTGCCTTGCACAATAAATGCAGGAGCGCCCAAGGAGGCAACCCAAAATTACAAAATCAATACCAAAGCAACATTTGTGATTATAGAGCTTTAAAAGAAAATGTAGTTCATATAGGCAGGAAGGATTTCTCTTTGCATTTAGAGCAAGCAGTATTTCAAAGAAAAAATAAATAAATATCCCCCAGACCGCCTCTTAAAAGCTCAGGTTTCCATCTGAGAACAGCACTGTCTTGCGTGCACTAAAGACAGAGAGCCAGAATGTCAGCCTAGTAGCCCTGATGGCGTCCATCACTATAGACCAGTGATGGCGAACCTTTTAGAGACCGAGTGCCCAAACTGCAATACAAAACCCACTAATTTTTTGCGAAGTGCCAATACAGTAATTTAACCTGTATACAGGTGGCTATGAAGGGGTGATGTCGGGTGTCCACAGAAAGGGCTCCGAGTGCCACCTTTGGCACCCGTGCCATAGGTTTGCCATCACTGCTATAGACTGAGCAGGAGGAGTGGAGGCAAGTGCACATCATGGCTTATGTTGGCTCCAATGACTCGGAGCTGGAGGGCACGAACTTTTGAGGGTCAGAGTTGCCCACCCCTGCTGCAGACCTGCAGAAGTTATCTTTGCAAAATGGTTTCACTCACCATCTCACTACGCATCTTCCATTCTCACTTGCTACTTTCCTAAGCCCTATTCATACAGGAGTTCTCCAGTGATGACAGGGAAGGTATGATGCCTCTTATGACATATTTAATCCCTACTTCTTGACTCACTCACTAGTTTCAGTGAGTTGTAGTATAGAACATAAATAAACAGTGCATTCTCACATTTCCATCAGAAGAAAGTTTCAATAATGATTTTAAAATAATGGGCCGACATCTTTTCTTAAAACTGTAAGATGTTTACATGTTACAACAATTCTGAAACAATGATATGTTATGGGACCTAGAAACCAAGTAGAAATAAAAGATACTAAGATGAGATTTGAATCAGTGATTTGTCAATGATTGTCTGATTTCATACTGGAATTAACTGTGGGGCCGCCAGGGATCACATCACGCCGATTCTGCGTAACCTTCATTGGTTACCAGTTGCTGCCCGAGCTGAATTCAAAGTGCTTGTTCTGACATACAAAGCCCTAAACGACTTAGGACCTAGATACCTGAAGGACCGCCTCCTTCCATACGAACCTACCCGGCAATTAAGATCTAGCCAGGGGGCCCTTTTGAAAGAGCCATCCCTCAAGGAGGTGAGAGGGATGGCCTGTAGACACAGGGCCTTCTCGGCAGCTGCTCCCAAGCTATGGAATGCCCTCCCGATTGAGATCCGCCTGGCGCCAACACTGATTACATTCCGGCGCCAGGTAAAAACCTTCCTGTTCCAGAAGGTTTTTAATTGATATAATATAGATTGTGGGTCCGCTGATGACAATTTTAGAATAATGATTTTAGTGTAAGGTTTTTATTGATGATTTAGTGATATTTTACTCTTAACTATTCTAAATTGTTTTATTCCTTGGATTGTAAGCCGCCCAGAGACCTTTGGGTAGTGGGCGGCATATAAGTTAAATAAATAAAATAAATAAATAAATAAATAAATGCCAGTCATGACAAGCCATAGGTTTCTATTCTTTGCCTAGGAGTTCTATAAATTTCTATAGGACTCCTGGGAGAGTTGAGCTCCCTAAGTAGGGGTCTGGCAGTATATCTTTGCACAGATGGAGACACCAACTAGGGAAACACAAGAAACACATCTCTTAAGACTGAATCAGAGCACACATCCCCGAATATTAAGGTATGCAATACAAAGCCACGTGTCAGAGCATCTACTGCAATAGTTCATCTGGCTGGTCAAAAATTAGGATGACTATGGTTAATTTATGGTGAGACTTAAATTGAAACATGCTGTATGTCATGTGTAAAAAAACGAAAACAAGAACACTTTGCATTGCAAGGCTGATGTTTGATAAGCTTCCCATCTATCCCCACCCCCAGTTCTTCTAAAAATCTTTGGGCCAGGTAAAACAAAACTAGTGTCCGTATTTATGGGACACCTTTTAGATAGAATGTTACTTTGCAGACATATCTGTTTGTCTTGCCTGCTTCTCTTTTCCATGTCTCTAGAAGTTTAATCTCAATGTTGGATCTACAAATAACTTGCAATTTGCAATTAATCTCTTCTCCATAAGATGATGTAAGGTTATTAACTTTGTTTTCTCCCCCCCCACACCCCCCCACCTCAGATTTAACAGTGATTTCTATTTTTTTTTATAATTGGATAATGGCTAGAAGCACATCATGTGGTTTGTGCTAGATCATGATTAGATCATGCTTAGGTTTATGCTCTGTTGTGGAATTTTGAGGGGAGGAAGGACTGAAGATGAAAATACGTTTTGGAACAAAGACCAGCAGCTTATATCATTCTTTTTCCTTCTTGTAAAATAACCTGATGATGATGATGATGATGATGATGATGATGATGATGATGATGATGATGATGATGATGATGGAAAAAGGAAAATACAGCTATTACACTAGCAAATAACAATGGGGCCTGAAACTCCAGCTTTCCCTTATTGCTTTTTAAAGGAACTGTCTAAGCTCTTTGGACTGAGAAGGATGAGCAAATACAATGTAAACCGACTGTATATCCATGCATAATTCTCAAAAGTCGTGTGCTCATGGCTATGTTAAATAGCTTTTTGTCTCTTTATATACATGTGTGTTTGCATGTGAGAGAGGAAAGATTTGAGGGAGGGGGGTAGGTGGGGTGCCTCTGTTTTCCTTTTTGATGTATCTCCTGGAAGTGTCACATTTGGACAAGAGCCCATTTGGGCTATTCTACACACAATTGTTTCTGAAACCTGTGCAGAAACGTAAGCTGATCCAAAACGCCTGCAGCAAAGCTGGTGTGACACTCATTAGTTACATGGAACATAGAGCCAACAATTCCTTGCTTCAACTGGTCTGCTTCCAGGCAGAGTTAAAGGTGCTAAGGACTTGTACAGTTTGGGTCCTTACCATCTGAAGGATTTTGATCTCTCATATGGGGTTGCTGTGGTGTTTGTGGGAATCCCTCTTCGGGACTTACTTGGCATTTGAGGCATGTGTGGAAGGGTTATGGGAGAAGACATTATTTGTGGTCACTCCCAGCTGAACAATTTACAGAGTCCTCACTGGCTGACTAACTCTCTGTTCCCAGTCAGCCTACAAGCATCTTGCTTTATTCAGCAACAGAAATGCACCTTATTGGCATATAATTGCATTTCTGTTGCAAGGGTATGATGTAGTAGTAGTTACTGTTTTGTTGTCCCCTATGGATGAGTTCTGGTCTCACCTGATTTCGGAAGCTAAGCAGGGTCGGCCCTGGTTAGTACTTGGATGGGAGACCCCCAGGGAATACCAGGTGCTGTAGACGCCTGGTGTAAGAACTGGCAAGCCACTCCAGTACTCCTGCCAAGAAAACTCCATGGTCATGGGGTCACGAAGAGTCGGTCACGACTGTAACGACACAACACACACACACATGGATGAGTTATTTCCAAAATATCCTGTTCACAACAGCCCCACTCAGTTCTTGCAAACTCAAGGCTGCTGCTTCCTTTAGGGACCCAATCAATCTTCCTATTTTCCTGTTGCTTTTAACGTTTCCCAGCATTATTATCTTTTCCAGAGATTCTTGCCTTGGTGTGCTCAAAGTAGAACTGCCTGGATTTCAACATTTTTGCATCCAGAGACTTGCTCTAAGACCTGCTCTAAGACCTGCTTGTTTGTCTTTCTAGCATTCCAGTATATCCACAACGCTCTCCGTTGCTCAAATGCAGTGGTGGCCAAACTTCGGCCCTCCAGATGTTTTGGACCGCAACTCCCACAGTCCTTTGTCATTGGCAATACAGGCTTGGAATTCTGGGACTTGTGGTCCAAAACATCAGGAGGGCCGAAGTTTGGGCACCACTGCTCAAATGAATCCCCCATCAGCTTTCTTCACTGTCCAGCTTTCACACCTTTCCATAGAAATCAGGAATATAAGAGTATCAAAGATCTTGGTCATCATCTCCTGCTGTGACACATTATTATGATTTATGATCTTTTCTAATTCCTTCATTGCTGCCCTTCTGAGTCTCAGTCTTCTCCTTATTTGGGGGCTGCAGTCTCCATTCCGAGTGAAGATTGTACCAAAGAATACAAAATCTTGTGGAACAACATCCTGATTGTTGACGTAAAAGCTTTGTGGGTCCTCAGTGATGATTTTTAAACGATTCAACTACAGTCTTGCTTTGACACTCCCCCCCCCCACTTTGACTAAAATGTGTTTCAAGTCATTACATCTTTCAGCCAATAAGGGAGTGTCATATTACTGATATTTCTTCCAGCAATTTCCATTCCTCCTTCATCGGAATCTAGTCTGGCATGAATTGTTCTGCACGGAGATTGAACAGACAGAATGAACCCTTGTCTGACATCTTTTCCTACAGGTAACTATTCAGAGCTAATTAGATATTATTTAAAAATACCAGGCACATTGACAGGAATTACACAAGACATGTTTTAAGCCAAAACCTAAGTGTTTAATATTGATGTAGTATATATATGTTGTTCCTAATATTGCCGTTTTGGTTGCTCTGTTGATGGTATTTCTCGGATCTGGAATTGTTTAAAATACTATATGAAATTTCTTGCTGTTGTTCCCAAAATCCTGATGATATGTTTCACCCACAAGCTGCTTCCTCCTCCTCCTCCTCCTCCTCCTCCTCCTCTTCCTCCTTCACCTCCTCCTCCTCTAAAAAGTGTGCTGAAATCCCTTTCCCCCCATGTTTTAACTGTTTTGAATGAGAGTTGTTCATTCTCTGCTTTGGATGCTATTTTCCAGCAAAAAGGTGGAATGCAGATTCAATGCACACATACATGCCCATACACCATAGACACAGACACAGACAACGAAATCAGTGATATAGGGAGCAGAGTGCATAGATGAAAACTTCTTCCAGAGTTGTCTGCTTAGCCTTAGGACTTAAATAGATCCTGAGGTTTGCTGAGGTCCCAATGGCCAAGAACCAGAGAGACAGTTTGATGAAGGAGTTAGCCTTAAGCTGCCATTGGAAGCCATCAAGTTAATGATTCTGTTTCAGACGAAATGGGTTCATTATTTTTTAATTGTGTGGCTGTTTGAGCCTTTTCGTGCACTGCTTGTCAAAATGCATAAGGAGTGCCTTGATTTCAGAAACCGGCAGCTTGCTGAAGTGTTTCAGAAGCAGCAAGTGGGAAATGGAGCTTGATGTTCAGTGCCGCTCACAAAACATGAGCTCTCTAGACTCTAGCTACAGTATGTTGATGTGAGATGATCAAGGGCATGCCTTCACTTTCTGTGCTACGTTGGCAGGGTTGTAAAAGTTGTGTGTGCGTTGGTGTGTACACCTGTGCCAGGGGATAGTTCCCTGTGTTCCAGGTACTTATAGAAATCATTTCACCTTGCTTTGTTTCAGCCACAAATAACACAAAAATGGGTGGGAGGGGAAGGTGCCACCCAAGGTTGTCCTCAGAGGTTCACAGTGCATAACCCTTTACGTTACATGTCAGAGGGCTTGGCTCAGAAGGCAGCGTGCTCTTATTAGGTGCTCAAACCCAGCCTTTGCATTTCTACCAGGGCCCACATTAAACACAGACACACATACCCCTCTAAGCAACCGGTGTTCTCCCACCCACTCATGAGCAAAACCCTGGTATTCTTCGTTCTATCCTCCTTCCTCATTCATTGTTCCATATTGTAGCCTCTAATGAACACCATCTAAGCCTCTGCTGGGAAATGCTTCAAACCTTCAAGTCTCGGCTGGTAGTACACTACATCAGATGGTTTGGATGTATCAAAAATAATAATAATTGAGTATCAGGGCACGACTGGGTGTCCACATGTAGATCCTATTGAAAAGGTACACTCTCCTTGCTCCTTGCTCTTGGGTCCCAGATGCAGTTATGAGTTAAGTAAACAAGTAATTCCAGGCAAAAATCAAAGAAAAAGAAAAGAAAAGAAAATATAAAAAACATGTGGCACTTCAAAGACCAACTTTAATATTTTAAGGTAATGTTTTGTGGAAATATCCATTTCTTCAGACATATAGCAGCAGAATAAGGTGTGCAGTTTAATGTGTAATGCAATATATGTTTCATACAAAATACTCATTGGCTGTAGTAGTGTATGTGTATTTGCATGCAAGTCTGGTTTTAAGTTCCTATAGAGGCAAAGTTGGGTGAGGGTGGATAGGTGAGGGTTTCTTGGTACAGTGTGGTACTAAGATGCCCATGTCATAGTTTCACAGTGGTGTCCAGAAAATTCACCTGCTGTGTGAATTGTTCCAGGGTGAGGTTGATGTTTGGGTGAAAATTATTGAAGTCCTGGTCAATTTTTTTAGGGATTCCTCTCTATGGGTCCAGATCAGAAAAATGTCATTGATGTATCTCAAATAGAGGTGGTCTCTGGGTTTGGTGGTTAAGAAAGTGTTGTTCCAGGTCAGCCATGAATATATTTGTGTGTTATGGGGCCATGCGAGTACATAAGTAAGAGTAGAAAGGATTGACTGGACATTTTTCAGAGCATACCCAAGATTGGAAAGCAGAGGAGGCTCTTGTTTTGCCATCTGCAGCATGCTTCAGAACAAGCCACATTGTTTGGAGGGAAGGACATCATAGGAAAATACATAAATCTTCATTATTTGCTTTTGTAATCCCACCTGGATGGCAAATAGAGATGGGCACGACTTGGCGGAATTCCCGTTCCTGTTCCCGTTCCTCGTTTCCGTTACGGAACGGAAACGGTAACGGGAATTACTCCGCCAGAACTCGAACTCGAACCGACTAAAGAATAATTGGGTCTGATTTGTCGTGTCGTTCCTGGCATCGCGGCGATCCCGCGATGCCAAGTGGCACAGAAAAAAAGTTTTTAAAAGTTAAAAAAAAAACCGATTCCTGGCCAAAAAGCAGGTGGAAATATGCCTGCCTGAGTGAGGGCTCAGGGCACCTACCAGAGGAGTGGTTGACCCCCCCCTCCTGTCCTGGGCTGCTCTGGTGGTGGGGGAAATCCTCGTCGTAGTCGCTCGCAAAGCACCGGACTCGCCGCTGGCCACCGCAATTCAAGCGGAAGCGGCACAGAAAAAAAGTTTTAAACTCCCCCCCCATTCCCGGGCCAAAAAGCAGGTGAAAATATGCCTGCAGTGCAGAGTGCACCTACCAGAGGGGTGGTTTCTGGGGGGGGGGTCCTGGCCTCCCCCCCTCTCCTGTCCTGGGCTGCTCTGGTGGTGGGGGAAATCCTCGTCGTAGTCGCTCGCAAAGCACCGGACTCGCCGCCGCCCGCCGCAATTCAAGCGGAAGCGGCACAGAAAAAAAGTTTTAAACTTTTTTGGCCCCCCATTCCCGGGCCAAAAAGCAGGCGAAAATATGCCTGCAGTGCAGAGTGCACCTACCAGAGGGGTGGTTTCTGGGGGGTGGTCCCGGCCTCCCCCCCTCTCCTGTCCTGAGCAGCCAGACTCAAGTCGCCATGCCATGTGGTGCGGGCGGGGGATCCAAAATGGGGCGGCGACCGCAAATTTTTTTTGAAAACGTGGTCCAAAAACACACAAGCACCACACAGAAACATGCGAAAATTGCTATTTTAAAACTGCCAGAATTTTTACAGTAGCAGTGGGTTTTTCTTGCAACAAAATGTCTCCTCTTTCCTCTCTCCAACTCCATTTATTTTATTTTATTTTATTTTATTTACACCTGCGCAATGATGGGCTGGCCATGGGAGTGACCATGCAATTTTTTGGAGCCATTCCACCAATCGCATGGCCACTTGGCCAGGTTGACCACAGAGACTTCTGGGATGTGCCAACCGGGCATAAAAAGCCCACTAACCGTAGCCCGAACCCTAACCCTAACCCTAAGCCTAACCCATATACGCCAGTACACTGTCCTTCTAAGTGGGTCAGAGAGGCCCCCAGAGGTGCACCCCAATACTCACCCTAACCTCACCCGTAACTAGCCTAACCCTAGCCCTTGCGCTAACCCTGTTGCCTAAGCCAGATCTGTACTTGCATAATGCATTGCACTATAGCAAGTACAATTCCCTTCTTAGTGAGACACAGTGGGTGCAGAGAGTCTGCCAGTCCGCCACTTGTGGCTCTGGGTGACTCCTGCAGGCTTGGCTCGGCCGGCAGCATGTGTGACATCATGCAAACCATGCCCCCGAGGCCTGACTGATGCAGGGAAGGCACCCCAAAAAGAGGGGTGCCTCTGCCAGTCTGCTGTGTCTCTGCGTGCAGCTGGGTATGCAATCATAGCCATATGGCTATGCATGCATGCCCTTTTGCAGCAGGTGAGGAGAGGAGACCCCCATGTATGAGGGGTCTTCAGGAGCCTGCTTTCCCTAGCGGGTGAGGATAGGAGGCACCCACCCCCCAAAAAAAGAGGTGCCTCCAGGAGCCCGCTACCCCCCAAACCAGTTTAACAACAGACGAAAAAACGAAAAACGAAACAACAAATTTTTGCGAAGTTTCACAAAAAACGGAAACGAACCGACACAGGCCGCCTCCAACACACAACAAGTCGAAAACGTCATTTTCCCTAGTCGTGCCCATGTCTAATGGCAAATGATCAAACTGAATGATTTTTTTAAAAAAATGATTTAAATCACAATTTAAATCCCCACAAAAATCATTTTAATTTAAATAATCAAAGCCACTGTTTTTTTTTTAAAGTGATTAAAATTAAATTCACCCTGGAAACTGGAAAATAGATTCCTGGTCATAGTGGCAGTTACTACACTGTGTAATGTCCCCACTTCTGTGTGTTAGTCTTTTAAAAAGCTTTAAAATCTCAAAGACTGCCTCTTTTCTATTATATCTCATCACCAGGTGGATGGATTTTGAGTGTTTGGAGTGTCATGACATGTTCAAAGCTTGAGTATGTTGTGTCAAACAGAGAGCTAAATAAAACCTTATTTCAACTCTTGAAGTAAAATAGCATTTTCTGACCATGGCCAAAATAACTGTTTCATGAGTGGCAGTACATCTGAGTTGTTCTTTCTCTGCTGGAAGTTTTAAAAGTGCTGCTTTCTTTTCATGGAATACTAAGACTGCGGTTGAGACGTGTAGAGCATGTTGACCTATAGAAATACCTTTGAATTTGCTTGAATGAACATTGGGGGCATAGCCATGCACAATAAACCCAAACCAAGTTAGCCAGGGGCAGCTTTCTTAAGACAAAGAATGCAGAGTGCACTCAAAAACATAAACTAGGGGTTGAGAGTGTATGCTAAAAGTAAGCATTCTCAGTTCTACCATATGATATGCAATTGTGGGCTTTAAAACTGGCTTCTGTAAAATGATAGAAATGTTTCTGACAGGGTTAAGAGGGTTAAGAAGTGCTATGACACATAAATAAAGATGTACGAGTCATATATGTGGAAAGTTGGAATACGTTAGTCATGTCTTCAGAAACCAAAATATTGCTATATTAGTGCCAGTACAGTACATTCCCCAAGGGAAAAGGCGGGGTAAAAATACTCTAAAATAAATAAAATAAATAAATTCCTTCATAATTGAGAGTTCTGACTCAGGGAATTCTTTTTACAGATACCCTATCAAAAGAGGTGTGTGGCCAGGGCAGGGCCCTGTTCTTCCACTGCATGCATACACATTACAGTATTTTTCCGTGTATAAGACTATATTTTGTCTAAAATTGTTTGACTAAAAATGGAGGGTCGTCTTATACAGGGAAGCAAGTACAAGAGAGACCCATGGGGTTGTGAAACTGTAAGTTTGGGTTGGAAAAGTGGGAGAGTCTTATACATGGGGGCATCCTATAGATGGAAAATATGGTATGTGCATGTCAGTTAGTATCTCAATATATTCAAAGACTCTAGTAATAAGAAAGAATAAAATGTTTCTATTTACTTGCTGCTCTTCGTAGATTTTTTTAAAAAAAAGCCAAAGCCAAAATGTTAACTTGACACGTCACTGTGTTCGACTAGTGAACTAGCTTCATTACTGGCCAGTTACATAGCTGACAGAACACTTCACTCTGTCTTCAGACTGCATTGCTAGCTCTGTAACTGAACCCTGACTGGAAAAAAAGGTGAGAAAAAGAATGTGAGCTGATTGACAGCAACCTCAGCCCAGAAAGGTTCCTCCTAGACAAAACTTCTTCAAGGCATCCTATGTAGATTGCAACAAAGATCCAACAAAGATGGGGTAGAAGCAGTGCCAGAAGTCTGTGATGTAATGAGAGGCACCATTCATCGGGCTGTCTTAGGTACAAAGAGAGTTTGGACTTTCTCAGTGGCGGTCCCTCGGCTCTGGAACCAACTTCCTCCTGAGATCTGTCTGGCACCTTCCCTCGCAGTCTTTAAGAAGAATCTAAAGACGTGGCTATTTAAAAAGGCTTTCCCTGGATATTAATCTGTTCTAATGATTGTTATGATATATTTATTTGCTTTTATCTGTAGCCCATCTTGCTCTTGTTTTATGCTGTTGTTTATAGCTAGATGGAGCAGTATATAAATTAAATAAATAAATAAATAAATAAATAAATAAATAAATAAATAAATAAATAAGATAGTGACTGGCTACATGGTCTGTTCTCTGTTTCAACTAAGGGTGCTACATGTCTGGAATGACCTGCTAAGGAAGGCTTAGCTATAGGTAAAGATTCCTATTCCCATTTACCTAGGGTTCTCAAATACAACTTTAATCTCCTGTTATTCTGGTCTTAGCTAGCTGTTCTCCTAAATCACTGTGTATCATTGTTTTTAATTTTTTTTATCTGTTAGCCACTCAGGGTAACCCTTCAGTGCAGAAGAGTGAAATTCAAGCATGTGCAACAAACAAACAAAAAAGGCATCTGAAAATGCCCTGTGTTGTCCTTTCTAGCTTTGTATTCAGCAAGATCTCTTATCTATCATCAGGTAATTAATATGTCTCTTACATGGCAAGACGTGGTGCCAAGAATGCCGAGACAGTTAAAAATCGTGGTTCCTTCACTTTCTCCCCTTTTCCTGAGTCTATGAACAATTTCCATTTGTCAGCGTCAGCTGGTGTGAAAGGAACTTGACTGGTGTGATTAATTATGTGATTCAATAAAGCACATAGAATATCTGTTTAAGACATTAATGGAAGCACGCATTTAAGTACAAAATAGCTGAAACTCAAGCCTTTTCGCATTCCAGACATGCAGCACCATTAGTATTTTAAAAAATGCACTCAAAAATTATTTTTAAAAATGTGCAATCAAAATTTAGTTATGTTGGGGCTCCAAAGTAGCAGGGGTACCTTCCCAAAGTGATTTTAAGGAACCCCCTGAAATCTGGAATGATTTAGGGGTAAGGTTAGGAGACTTAGTTATGAAGCTCTAAAGTATCTGGGAGTAGTTAATGTGCAATATGTGCTGGGACTGTGGATGCAATCAGGGAGTTTACTCTATGGTATTAACTCCCTAATTGCCTCCATACTCCTAGCATGGGAGCAGCGAGGGGGGAAAATGCTCCTTTCTGTGTTTCTCCCCCCCCCCAACTATCAGCTGAGGCTTTTTGACAGGTTGGGGTGTGTGGTGGGATGGGTGCCCCCTCTCCAAACCTTGATCTGTCAAAAAGTCCCAGCTCATAGGCAGGGAAGGGGCAAAAGGCAAAATGGAGCATCGAGGGGGGAAAACCTGCTCCATTTAGCCTTTCACCCTTCCCCCTGCCTCTAAAGTAGGACTTTTTGACAGGTCAGGGTGTGTGTGTGGGATGCAGGGGGAGGGGTGAAAGGCAGAAAGGAACATGGAGGGAAAAAACTGCTCTGTTCAGCTTTTTGCCCCTCCCCCACCTTCTGGACTTTTTGACAGGTTGGGGTGGGGGAGGGGTGCCCCTCTTCAAATCCTGACCTGTCAAATAGTCCCAGCTGATAGGCAGGAATTGCAAGGAAGAAGGAAGGAAGCAGCAGTAAATTGAAGCTCTTTTTGAATTTACCTCTGCCTCCTTCCTTCTCCCGTGCTTGCCCCTCCTACCAGGGTGGTTTTCTGGATAGGGAGGGCTGTGGGCAGTACGGGATGGCCCCGCTGCCCACAGCACTCCCTATCCAGAATAGCGCCCCCCCCCCCCCGGAGGAAGGTGTGGCAGGGAAGAAAGGAGCAGTCAGGCAGGGAATTTACTTCTGCCTGGCTGCTCCTTTTCTCCTATCCCCCTGCCTCCCAGCTGGGACCGAGCTGTCAAAATCACCTGGGAGGCAGTGGGGAAGAGGCTTTCGAATCCCCCACAGCACCAGCTAGAGCACTGGAGCCATGGGGGATACATTTCGTAACAAAATTGTTTTTTAAAATTTTGTTACGATACAAAAAATGTGGGGGACAAAATGGAATGGAACAAAACATATTTTTTTTTTCGTTTTGTGCTCATCCCTAGTCAGTACTAATACCAGTAGCAGTTTTCCTGTAGGAACAGAGAAACAAGTTTGCTTAGAAAGTAGAGCTGTTGTCCCCTGTTATATGCCGTCAAGTCTGAACTTACTTATAGTGACCCTAGTAGGGTGTTAAAAGTAAGTGAAACATTTAAGGATTAGTTTTACCAGTTTCGCATCCTCAGTGAGATTCCATTCCTAAACAGGGATTCAGACCTAGGCTTCTGGAGTCATATTCAATCTCTCTATCCATTACACACACTTAATAACTTAAGTGGGCTACCTCAAGATAAAATGCACTTAATTGGGCTACCTCAAGATAAAATGCATCTTGTCTCAAACATTCATACATTTCTGGCTTTTGGAATATGTTAGCAAATAAAAAAAACTATACAAAACCACATGTACATCAGCAAGGAATTGTGCTAATCGCTGATAAAGCTGTGAAAATGTGTATATTTGGATAATTGTAGACAAATAAATGCATACTTTAAGTAGAAGGTGTACAGAAATAAGTACAAAATTACAAGTGGAAAGGGGTGTGTGTGGAATCTTGTGGCCTGATACAAGATGGGGAAGGGATGAGAACGCTGTCAGAGTATTGAGAATTATAGTGAAAATGAAACTGGCAGACTTTCAAATCCATAGACAGAACATACTTTTACACTGTGGAGGAAAATGAAGGGATAATCTGCTTGATGGATTTCCAACTTCCCTCAGAATGTAAACAGCAGCTTCAAGGAGGTGATTTTTAGCAGAACTAGAAGGGAGGGAATCATCTCCTCTTGATCCATCTATACCCGTGTGTCTTCTGACACAGCTTGGACTCCCTGGTGATTGCCCTTTCCATAACAGACACCTGTCTGCCTGCTAACTGCATTCACCCATTTAAAATGTGTCCAGTTTGGTCTATTGAAGTTGTTGAGTTTGGGCAGAAGCTAGAAAACTTGCCAGTTACAGAATCCTCTGCCAACAGGATGTCTGAGAGTTCTGGTGCCAAAAAAGCAAACTAAAATAAAATGCTATATATTTCCCCCCAAAAGAAGGTAATTCAGAAAACTGCAAATTGTCGTCCAAATAAGCAAGAGCTCCAAGCTTCGGCTTTGGGGCCTAAGTTCCATCCTGGCTAGGTTACTGCATTGCACAATTTAAAGCTATTGTGCCACCTTTGTCCATTCCCTTAGAGGTCACATCTGGCCACAGTTACACTTGCCCTAGTTACAAAACTGCTGAATAGTTCAATAGTTTAGATACCTGGCTATGGAGGCAGAGGTTGGGAGTTCAACTCCTCCTATGCCTTTCAGAAAGGGGCTGGTCATGATGATTGTAGGATCCCTTCATACTCCACATTTCTAAAATAATCCCAGCTGGATTACTGTAACAAACTCTATATGGGGCTGCTAATGGAAAGTGTTCAGAAACCACAGCAGGTCCAAAACACAGCAGCCATCTTGCTGACTGTGGCCTGTTACAGGAATCATACATACACAGCTACAGCATCTTTTCCCATAACATCTCTTCCCATAGGACCACCTCTCTCTTTATGAACCTGTTGAAGTATTAAGAAGACCATCAGGGGAGGCACTTCTCTTGGCCCTGCCACTTTCACAGGTGGATTGGGAGGGGACACAGGAGAGGGCCTTCTGTGTCTCTGCCCCCAGACTCTGGAACTCCCACAGGAAGGTCCTTGCCCCATATTTGATGTCCTTCCACACGTGGGTGAAGACCTTTCTCTCCAGGAAGCCTTTTTTTCCTGAGTGACTGCCTTCTGAGTAGAGTTTTTAAATGGATTGCTGCTCCTACCAGTTGTATGTGTTTTGGTGTTGCTTGTGTGCTTGTTTGTTTGGTTAATATTGTATTCATTTGATCCTTTTAGTACTATATATCATGCACTGTTGTGAGCTTTAATACTGTCTTTTAGCAGTTGTAAACTGCCTTAGGTCCTTTTTAAGAAGAAAGTTGGGATAAAATATACATCAACTAAGTCACAAATGCCTAAATGTGCTATGGTACCCATTACAATTACAATTTCCTATGCTGTTAATGTCGCTATGCCTACCAAGTCCATAATGTGTCTGCTCACATGGTTGACATGAGAGGCAAAAGGAACACATAGACAATGAATTTCACAGTTTAAATTGGCTGTACAATTGCCCCTCACATGATAGGTCCCTCCATAATTTTACTGAAAAAGTAAGTTATGCTCTGTATTTGTGAAGGTGGGTACCCCTATGTCTTCCTGCTTCATACCTAGAGACAAGAGATGGGCACGAATAGGAAAAAAATGATGTTTTGGTTTTTCATTTTTGTTGCGGGTCCCGTTTCAGTTCATTTTCGTTTTTTGTGAATTTTTTGAAAAAAATTTGTATCATTTTTTTCATTTTTCGTTTTTTGTTTTTACCTGCTTTTTGCACGATTTAAAGCATTTCTGCACACGGGCATCCCCCAACACCCCAACCATTCATCACAATTTTTGTTATTCATTTCATTACGTAACAAAATGAATAACAAATAACGAAACGATTTTTTTCGTTTCGTGCCCATCTCTACTAGAGACAGAGCCTTCTTGATCCATTGTTATCTTTATTATCCTCCTGTATATATTTCTGTTACCAGAACTGATGTTTACAATACTTAACTATCTCTGGAATAACCAAGCAGAACAATGTGTTTTTGTTTTCAACAGCATTTGTCCTGTACTGACAGAGCTTGACATCAAAAGCGCACTTCATCCAGCGCACCATTAACCAGTAGCTCACTTAACAAAGAGTGGTAGGAAGGGACAGGAGTAGTGCCAAGGGTGAAGGACAGTTGGTGTATTTAAGCAAGAATGTGTCAGTTCTGTTCCTTGCATTGTCAGAATTCATAGTCAGAATTACTGTAATCTTCACAATTTTTCAGATTTCTCTGTGTGTATGCTTGCTTTCTGCTATGACTTTCCACCTTCACCTAAAGCTTTGATTTATTTTCTGGCTTCCTTCAAAGCTGTTCTATGATTAAAAGAAAACACAGACACACACACGCACACACATACACACACACACACACACACACTATATATATATATATATATATATATATATATATATATATATATATATATATATATATATATATATATATATATATATATATATATATATATATATATATAACGCAGTCAAAAAAGAAGAAAAATCTTCCTCTCTCTTCCAGCACATAAAAACAACAGGTCATGAAATTGATTTTAAAAGAACCAAACTCATCTCCAAAACTGAACACTTCAACAGTCGAATAATCATGGAAGCCATTGAAATAGAGAAACACCCAAACAACATGAATAAACGTGATGACACCTCCCGCTTGCCTGACATCTGGAAACTAGCCCTGGTCAACAGACGAGCCTCTGTCACAAAGACTGACACCAGGTCCAAAAGGACACAAGATGCCACCACCTTCCATCCACACCAAACACAAACCCAGACCCTTCCCACAGATGAAACGAAACGACTGCACCATCTACCGCTACTCCCCACTCCAGCCACCACATGGAGCACACTTACACACGCCAAAAAAACATTGGGAGACCACAGACACGCAGCCAGACCAAAATGAATTCACAAGACACAGGACCCCACTCCACCAAAGCCCAGGATGCTGCCAGAACGCCCATCACCAAGGTCATTAAGAAACAAAAGGCTAATAGACACACATCCAGCACCTCACCCACACAGGATGTCTCTAAACAGCCATCTAACCCACCAGCAGTTAAGCCCTTAACGATCGCCTCAGCCACACAGCAGATCACAAAAGAACAAACGAACCTACAATCAGCAACAGAGCAAGCAAACCACACACCCCCAGCAGTATTTATAGAAGGACTTCAACTGAGATCACGCTTTGCTTCAAGAAGAAAGAAGCCAGAACACCAGCCTGAAGATGACGAGTGAGACCTCGTCGAAACGTCGCCAAAACAACCAGATTTCTACACGGGAAGAAACCCGAATCCACCCTAACATGCATACCTATACCCGTGAAAATCTACGAAAACAAATATCCGACCTCTACGGGGAGGAAACCTTCCAGCTGACCAGAACCTACGAGAAACTAGAAGTCCGAAGAGCCACCATCTTATGTGACATTGCATTCCTACGCAACTGCCGAGATAAAAATGTGATCCCCACAAGCTTCCAACTGAAATTCCACTCAAAAACCCCATCCAGCGAAAGGATCCTGAAAAGAACAGAACTAGCCCTAATCAGAAACGAACTACACAAGAAAAGATACCTACTAGATCAAACCAACAGAGACCTACTCACTCTCCACCTCAAACTCAGCAACAAAATCCACCCAACACTCTGGAACAAATCCAAGCAACTCGCCGCCTGGAGAGCTGAAACAGAGACCTCCCACAAGACAGACATACACACCAACAAACTCCACAAACTGGAAAAACGCCAGAAGCCCAACCCCCCACACCAGCCCATGAAACAAACAGTTCACAACATATCAGACAGGACACTCACCATCGCAGAAACCAAAGTCCTGTCCAAAGGATTCAACTTTGCAGTCGCCCCCAGACACATCCCCACTGAAAACATCATATGCGGAGTGGAAGCCAGCCTAACCAAAATCAACCCAGATGAAGCCAACAAAATCAGACTCGAAGTCACCAATATCCTCTGCTCCAGCAAACCACCCAGAAGCAATTTACACAAAGAAGAACAAAAAGCCCTCACCAACCTGAGGAAAGACAACAACATAATCATTCTCCCAGCAGACAAAGGCAATACCACAGTGGTGATGAACACATCTGACTACCAAGCCAAATTATCCAACCTACTACAAGACCCTGCTTACATACCTTTGAACGCAGACCCCACCACCTACCTGGAAAAAACCACCAAAGCCAAAATAAAAGCCTCACCCTTAAGTGAAGAAATCAAGCCAAGCATCATCCCCAGAGAGAAATCATCCAGATGCCCCAAGCTCTACGGCCTCCCCAAGATTCACAAAGAAGGAACACCTCTCAGACCCATAGTCAGCTCCATAGGCTCACCCCTACAAAACCTCGCCAAATTTCTTGCCAAACAACTCCAGCCCTATGCAGAATCCATCACTTCATATGTACAAAACTCGTTCCACTTCATAGAAATTATAAAGAAACAAGACCTACAACCCAATGACCTACTCGTGAGCTTCGATGTTGTTTCGCTCTTCACACAAGTGCCCATTCAAGAAGCCTTGACAGCTATCCACAACAAATACAACCCCCCCAAGCACATCCTAGATCTGACCAACCACTGCCTAACCAACACATACTTCATCCACAATGGACAAAGATACAAACAGATAGAAGGAGCACCCATGGGATCACCCCTCTCACCGGTCATCGCAAACCTATATATGGAACACTTTGAAACCAACGCGTTACAGAAGTCCGAACATAAACCCAAACTCTGGCTCAGATATGTTGACGACACCTTTGTTATCTGGCCACACGGGAAAGACAAACTGAACAACTTCCTCACACATCTCAACAGCCTACACCCCAAAATACAATTCACTATGGAAATAGAAGCCAACAACCAACTTCCCTTCCTGGACGTCCTAATCTACAAAAAACCCGACGGCTCGTTAGGACATACCATCTACCGGAAAAAAAACACATACAAACCGCTACTTAAATGCACAATCACACCACCACCCTGCACAGATCAACTCCGTAGCAAAAACCCTCATCTCCAGAACCAAACGCCTCGCTGACAAAGACCACCTAAAAACTGAATTACACACTCTCTCGAATGCTTTAATTGCGAACGGATTCCAAAAAAACACCATCACCAAACTAATCCAAAAAGAAACACCCCCCAAGAACCAAGAAACAGAAGAGAACAACGGCACTGCCCTCCTCCCTTACATCAAAGGCACCACAGACAAAATCAGCAAAATTCTCCACAAACACAATATCAAGACAGCCTTTTGCACCGAACAAAAAATAGCCAACATTTTAAGAAACCCCAAAGACAAGATTGAGCTAGAAAACCAAGGAGTCTACGAAATACCATGCAAAGTCTGCCCAGCCACATACATCGGACAGACAAACAGGAGAATAAGCGCACGCATCGCAGAACACAAGAACGCAGTCAAAAAAGAAGAAAAATCTTCCTCTCTCTTCCAGCACATAAAAACAACAGGTCATGAAATTGATTTTAAAAGAACCAAACTCATCTCCAAAACTGAACACTTCAACAGTCGAATAATCATGGAAGCCATTGAAATAGAGAAACACCCAAACAACATGAATAAACGTGATGACACCTCCCGCTTGCCTGACATCTGGAAACTAGCCCTGGTCAACAGACGAGCCTCTGTCACAAAGACTGACACCAGGTCCAAAAGGACACAAGATGCCACCACCTTCCATCCACACCAAACACAAACCCAGACCCTTCCCACAGATGAAACGAAACCACCATCCAATAACAAAAACCACGACTGCACCATCTACCGCTACTCCCCACTCCAGCCACCACATGGAGCACACTTACACACGCCAAAAAAACATTGGGAGACCACAGACACGCAGCCAGACCAAAATGAATTCACAAGACACAGGACCCCCACTCCACCAAAGCCCAGGATGCTGCCAGAACACCCATCACCAAGGTCGTTAAGAAACAAAAGGCTAATAGACACACATCCAGCACCTCACCCACACATGATGTCTCTAAACAGCCATCTAACCCACCAGCAGTTAAGCCCTTAACGATCGCCTCAGCCACACAGCAGATCACAAAAGAACTAACGAACCTACAATCAGCAACAGAGCAAGCAAACCACACCCCCGCAGCAGTATTTATAGAAGGACTTCAACTGAGATCACGCTTTGCTTCAAGAAGAAAGAAGCCAGAACACCAGCCTGAAGATGACGAGTGAGACCTCGTCGAAACGTCGCCAAAACAACCAGATTTCTACACGGGAAGAAACCCGAATCCACCCTAACATGCATATATATATATATATATATATATATATATATATATATATATATATAGATAGATAGATAGATAGATAGATAGATAGATAGATAGATAGATAGATAGTGAATTACTGAATTCTGCCTCTCTGTCACAGGTGCATAGTGTTTGAGGGGGTTATCTGTGAATAAATGAATGTTCAGTCCTCCCTTAACTGAATTCAAATAGCATAGTCTGTCAAAAATGTGTCATATATTTGTTGAATGTCTGGTAAATATTTAAATATTCACATAATTATTTTGGCCTAGCAATACTCTTTGGCCATATGTTTCTAGGCTTCCTTAACTGGGGTTGCCAGGGCAGCAGGATCTCATTTCCTGGAATTTCAGGGCCAAAACCTGAGGCATGTCCTTTTGAAGTCAAGAGGTGAACTTTCAATAACAATTACAGTGTGGGGTATATGTGACAGGCAGACAACACAGAGACTCCATTATGAATTCAGAAGCCAACCTAGGGAAGCTACCAAGGGCTTGCCTCCAAAAATCTGCTGGAAGCAACAGCACACTGTGAAAAGTGAGTGCTTCCCTAACATCAGAAGGAAAGATGTGACACAAATAAAGTTGGATCTATGAGTAAACCTGTTCAAAGTTGGGGAATCAAGCCAGATCAAGGTTGCACCCCACTCCCTGAGTTTCAAGTTCAAAGCCTGACAACTAGGAAACCATATTTTTAAAGAGGCATATGGCGAACTTTTTATTTAATTTCATTTAATTTTATTTAATTTTTCCCCATCCGCACCATCCTTCGTGGAGAGAATTGTCCCTCCTTATTATTTTCTTTTTTTATTGGTACCTTTCCCCTTCATTTTTTTTCTCTGTTGTCTTTGTTGTATCGTTTTAATTGCAAACCGCCCAGAGTTCCATTCGGAAAATGGGCGGTCTAGAAATATAATAAATAAATAAATAAATAGGAACTGAACTCCAAACCTACAGTAAGTCTCAAGGCCAAGGTCTAAGACTAGCCTGCTCTATCTTTCATGTATCTACGAGACTCAGGATCCAAATAACTGATGAATCCTCACACCATAAAACTGAGTTTTGCTTCAGGTCAACAGCTGAGGCTTTCTTTTAAAAGAAGGTAAGGGACAAGACTTCTTCCCCTCCTTGCTTGTGCTCCCTGCCTATGGTATGCTGTTTCTGGTGATGCCTACTGCACCCCAACATTTTTAACTTTTTAGTACCAGCATAACCCTTTTTATTTTAGTTTATTTTATCTTTGGATGTTTGAGAGCATCTGTTTGATAAATCTTTCAAGCTGGCCTTAAAGAGATGATTCATCTGATTTATTTATTTGTTTGTTCTTTTTAACGAAAATAGATCTAAGACATCATAATAGAAGGCTGTGTGACAGAGGAGAGTGTTTGAGGAGGATTTTCTAGAGGTTGGTATTATGAACCAGAAAACAAACTAGAAGGTTTGTGGAAAATCACTGGTTTGTTGGGTTGGTTGGTTTGGGCTTGACCAATCAGAGCTCACCGAGCAGAACCGTGAACCTTTTTTTCAGTCTTTTCTTGAACTTCCTGATTTGTTTCTCCACCACCATACAGCCTGCTCCTCACCCTTTTCCTACTGTCCCCCTGTCATCTCCGACTCTGGACTTTTTGTTTTGTTTTAGCCAACAGGCCTTATGGAGAGAGAAATCCCAAATTAACTGATGAACTGATTTGTGGCTTGTTTGAGATAAGTTTGGAAGAGTTGAGCCTTGTGAGATCCAATTTAAAGACCCTTTTGAGCTTTGAAATTCACTGGGTACTTTGTGACTGATCTAATTGAACCACGGTGAAGATAAAGTAGAGGAGAGGAGAGACATGTACACTGCCTTGAGCTCATTTAAGGCCATTCCTTTTAAGAAAAATACAATAAAATACATGTCAACATTAATTCATATGGATTATTCCCACATATAGCTATACATCTTGCAAAGATTAATCTAAACAGGATTTGCACTGTGGTCAACTTCCATATGGCAAAGTCAATGAAACCCACTTGAACCTAATGAGACTCTTCCTTGGTCACGCACAAAAAAGTGCTTAGCAATTCTCACCACAACTTACTGTAATTCTAGCACATTGGGAAATTTACAGATTGCTTGGACAGAACACTATATGGTGCACTTTAGGCTCGCTGTTAACTCAGTGCTTGGGCGGTGGGGTGGGGGTAAGTCAGACAAAAGCAATACGTCCCAGAAGGTTGATGAATCCATATGGTTTTTTAACTGCCTTTGGGGAGTTTCCTACCTCTCTGATGGATGATTCTGTTGGATCCTTGGCTGATCTCTGGATCATAAAAGCTTCCAGAGAGGGTATGGCAAACTAGTTAGAAAGAGTACTGAATGCCTCTTTACAACAGGGCAGGATTCTGGCATGCTTAAAGGAAGGAATAGCAAAACCACTATTCAAAAAAGCCCTCCTTAGATCCAACAATACGGAACAATTACCAACAGTATTGAATATCCCATTCTTGGGGAAACTCCCAGAGCAGGTTGTGGCTGTGCAGCTCCAGAACTTTCTGGATGAGATACACTATCTGGATCCATTTCAATCTGGCTTCAAACCTGGCTATGGGACTGAGATGGCACTGGTTGCATTGGTAGATGATTTACACAGGGAAATGGATAGGGGATCTGTGTCCCTTTTGTTTTTACTAGACCTCTCAGCTGTTTTGGACACTATAGACCAGTGGTGGCAAACCTTTGGCACTCCACATGTTTTGGACCACAACACCCAGAATTCCAAACTTGTATTGCCAATGACAAAGGACTGTGGGAGTTGTGGTGCAAAACATCTAGAGTGCCGAAGATCCGCCACCACTGCTATAGAACATGGCATCCTCCTTACTTGTCTCTCTGAAATGGGAATTGGAAGCATTGCATTAAAGTGTTTCCAATCCTTCTTGCAGGAAAGAATGAAGAAAGTGGTGTTAGGGGATTCATGTTCGACACCACGGCCGCTGACTTGTGGAATTCCCCAGGGTGCTGTTCTGTCTCCTATGTTATTTAACATCTATATGAAACCATTGGGGGAGATTATCAGGGCTTTGGGGTTTTAAATAAATAAATAAATAAATAAATAAATAAATAAATAAATAAATAGGCAAGGAATTAAACACCTCCCTTATGTCTGATAACCTGTTATGCGGGCTATTCCAAATAATTTTGAAGGCTGAGGCAAAGGAAAAGGCAGAGAAACTGAGAATGGGAAAACAGCAAGCAAGTTTAAGGCAGGAAGGACAGGCTGTGTTTCATGGTAGGCTTTGTTCTCCAAGGAAGGGAATAGCCAGAGGGCTTGGATGAAACAGCCCAAGAGCAGCAACTGCTGTTGCCCAGCATTTCTGCATGAGGTAATTGCCTTGCTTTGCCTAAAGGGCACTAGATCTGGTAACAGCTGTGCAGTCCAGGTGGGACTAGTAATTTTGTAGATTTTTTAACTTACTTACTTACTTACTTACTTACTTACTTACTTACTTACTTACTTACTTACTTACTTGTTTTATTTTGATGGTGGACTTTTTGCTAACATGCTTTATTTCTCTGTTTCTCAAACTGATTCCTTTGGGCTCTCAATCTTGTATATTGAATAAATAACTCCCTTGCTTGAAAAAGACTTATTGCAACAGGTGTCACCAGGGATGGGTGGGGAGCAAGCCAAAGGGACATTTGCAAATTTCTGCTGAAAAGACAGTTCAGCGGTCCCATCAATAATAGATGAACAGTCCGTGTGGTGTGCTGGAAAGACGTAGAGGAGTGTAAAGAATACCCAGCCCTGTAAGGCTCAGGTAATGTTGCCCTTGTGTACTTTGCTGATGTCTTAATTTGACAACTGTGGTTTCCTGAGGGCAGTTAACAGGTTCAACAGGCAGCACACAGCTCTTTCCATGGCTTTTGAACAGAAATGAAGAGAAAGATAGAAATGGATTACGGAAAGCAGGCAGACATTCTTCCCAGTTAGTCAGGCGATGAAGCTGTCTTTCGTTTTGCTTGTGCATCTGGCTGAAAGCCTGTTATGGCAGTGTTGGGCAATGCATGCTGCTTACACTTCATGGTATCTTCAGACCATAAATAGCTTAATCCCCCAATCATATCAATCCCTTCATATTTGTCAATTCTTGAGACCCCAACACATATGGAGAGATGAGTATTTTCCCTTTTTTATTCATCCCCACAAACAGAGGGGGGAGCTGAGCCCCATGGCCCATAGCCTGCCCCCCCTTCCCACTACCCTGTCACCTCCCTACTTTGTCTACCACCACCACCCACAATGCTGCCACCTGCAGCAGTCTTTGCAAAAGGCAGCCTGGCTTCCTTAAGGAAAGGATGGCGGCAGCAGTTGTAGCAGAAGCCCTGGTAGTGCGGGTGGCTGTGGTGGCCCCAGTGCAGGTGGTGGGGGTGGTGGAAAAGGTAGGGGTGTGAAGGAGATGGAGGACATGTTGTGAGAGTGGGGGCTCAGCTTTTAATCTATTTTTTTTAGAAAGCCACAGGCTGTCTAAAAAACCCCACTAAACTGATTTGTCATAGGTTGATAAATTCAAAGTAAAATAATAATAAAGTCAAAATGCCCAAGCCAAGGTGAACTGCCAATTTGGTGGTTTCTCCCCATTTCTACTCAAGTCCATGCTGTTTTCATTGTTTTATAATTTTATGTTTCATGTTCAACACACCAAAGCCTCCAGATCCAGGTTCAAGTAGCTGCACAATATAAGCTCAAGGTGATCTCAGGCTGGTCACAGTCTTTGACAGGACTGTTGTGAAAAGGAAATGGGAGGAGGTCAAAGCATATAAAGATGTAGTGTGTTTGTATTTGTATTCATTTTTTAAGACAAAACACAATAAAGAATTGGTAGATATTCACGAGATCCGTATTCCCAGTTAAGGTGTCCAGGCTGTCAACACTCTGGTGTGATTACTCCTTCTAGGACTGGACAACAGTGTGTGTGTGTGTGTGTGTGTGTGTGTGTGTGTGTGTGTGTGTGTGTGTGTGTGTGTGTGTGTGTGTGTGTGTGTGTGTGTGTGTGTGTGTGTGAGAGAGAGAGAGAGAGAGAGAGAGAGAGAGCTGCATTATATGCAAACTTACACAGTTATCTTTCAGTATCCCCACTTCTTAAAACACTGTAATGTAATTCTCTGGAAGGGAAATCACACAAGTGTATACAGTACTGAGGAAAATAGCTATTTATATATTAACATTGTTCTATTTATATTTCTTCCATCAAAGGGTGTTTGAGTAAAAAGCAGTTTCAAAATAACTATAAACAATTTAATGCAACAAAGAAGCACACCCTAAAACCAACAAACAAAAAACAAGCTGGCACTGACAATTGATCACACAGTAGCAGTTAACTGTTGAGAAATATATCTTTGCTTGGTGCTGAAATGCCAGGAAATTTGGCAACAGGCATACCGTGTAAGAGAGGGCATTCTTGAGTCAGGGAATTCATTGTCATAATGGAAAAGGCTCAGTTTTATGCCTCTACATCCCTCAGTGCCAGAAGGATATCACAGGGCAGCCTGGAGAACCATTTGAACTGAGACTCACATGCATATACCACAATTTATCTGACCCTTTTACGGCATTTCCCCATTTTTCTAATATGCTAGAAACCTCAAGAAATGGAAATGGCCTGGAGATGGTCTTTCCCAATCTCTGGGAGGCCCTGTGCAAGAGAGGGACATTATTTCACACACTGGTCCCTCATGTTGTCAGGTCAACCCCAGCATCGTTGTGTCTTAAAACATTTAGGAAATCAATAGGCTCTTTCAGGGTTAATATTATATGGTCCCCAACAGCTGGCTTTCTCAACATCTTGATAGGTATGTTTTATAATGCCAGTAGTTTCCAGATTACTTTCAAGGGCAGACTGCAAATGGGCATGGACTCCCTTCCAGCAGTTCGGCCCAGTTTGATGCTGGACCCGCACAGGTGTTATGTGGACAATGTGCACTCCTCTCTCACACCTCTTCTGCGTGCTCATCCATTCCCCAGGTGATGCACATTTCCTCCCCTGATCCCTCAGCACAGCTGCCCACTCACCCATAGCAGCGTGTGGTTCCCTCCTCTGGTTCCTCTGGTGGCCACCCACTCAGATGGGGAGGCAGAGCAGGGAAGCCTTTGAGTGACATGTCAGAAAGTACAGGGGAAAGAATTGAACTTGATGAACATTTATTTATTTATTTATTTATTTATTTATTTATTTATTTATTTAAGAGTATTTTTACCCTGCCTTTCTCTTCAAAAAGGACCCAAGGCAGCTTACAGTAACAAGGGACAATGTACAGTCCAGTACAATTAAGACATGTTCAAGTACTGAGAACAGGGGACTGAGGGACTTCTTACAGCATTAAAAGACAATGTTACATTAAAGCTACAAGAGAATGTGAGCAGTTAAAAAGAGAGTAAAATTCCATGTAAAAATTGTGAGTGATGGAAACTAACTTTAAAAACATAGTGTCAATATAAACCAGGCCTGCCCAAAGTCCATTCTGAGTGGCCCGCGGCAGGCTGGCTTGCCCCTCCCTCCCCCTTCTTCACCCACACATTCCCCTCTGGTGGCCACAGCTCCCTGTGCTTCCTTTGGTCCCCACCTTCCTTCTTTCCTCCCTCCCTTGGTCCCCACCTTCCTTCTTTCCTCCCTCCCTTGGTCCCCACCTCCCTCCCTCCCTTCCTGCAGGTGGGGTTGCAAGGGGTCAGTGGATGGGGCTTATGGGTCAGTGGGTGGGGCTTGCAGTGGGGGACAGGGTCGGGGAGCAACCGGCCCCTGACACATTCTCAGCCACCAAATCTGGCCCTCCTTACAAAAAGTTTGGACATCCCTGATGTAAACCCATAAGCTTATAAGTGGCTATAAACACAAAGTCTATGTGATCCTATAGATTCATACAAAATACACATAATAGGTAGACCATTATTCAGGGAAAGCTTGCCTGAAGAGAAGGCCTTTTCATGGGTTCCCATGAACACATCATAACATAACTGTTCTGTGGTGGAGCATTAGTCCCTCAATGCCAGTTTGTGAACATGAACCTGCAGAGATGAATGGAATAACATATATAATTGCCTAGCTATTCATAAAATACATATGGAACTGAGGCATTTAAAAACACCAATGAGAAGATAGGGTGGGATGATGAGAAACTGAGGGCGTTTATACACGACCCCTAAGCTCCGCCGCAAATGGCTGCAAGGTCCGGACCTTAAAAATGTTTACCCACCAGCTCCGGACTTTGCAGACAATTAAGTGCGACCCCGCCCACTTTAGCAAGACCAAACAGCAGTTTTCTTGTACCTGCTTTTTTGAGGTGACAAATATTTGATCCGGTGTAAGGATAGTGAGTGCGGGGCTCTCCTGGCTTCCGTTTGTTCTTTTTTTGCGCCCCGCCCCTTTAAGAGATCTGAATGCTGCCCAGAACAAAACGGAGGTAAGAAGGCATTCTTTTCTTTCTTTTTTCTCCCTCCCTCACGCAGCCAGCAACCAGGAAGTGTGGAGGGGGGTGGGGACAGAGGAAGAGCGAGGAACCCCTAAGATCTCTGGTCCGAATTTAAGTGGCCAGCGGATCTTAGGGGTTGTGTAAAAAGGCCCTGAGACACAATCAGATGTGAAAGACTTTCCCCATCCCTAGAATGAACTCTTGCAAGTTGGGAGTTTGTGGTAGTGAAACATCAACATGAATGCATAAGCCACACTTTGGTCTCCAGATACTGTAGTATACCATGTGAAACATCCTGTTTCCCTCTAACATGACTGGTGGTTGCAGAAACGGCAACAGAAATGTTGAGATAACAGAAGTGCTAGAGAGAGAGTGTGAACTACATAAGTTAACTGGGCTTTACTTGTTTCAACTCATTTTTAATGCCTTTCAGGAACCTTGTCCAGGGGTTGTGGCTCAAAGGGAGACTTATAGGTGTCTTTGATAGAATCCTCAGCATAGTGGAAGTTCAGCTTGTAGATGCATATTTGAACCTTATTAAAGCAAATTTAAAGGTTGCAGCAGAGACCTGTCCTTTGGTTTCCTTGCTTTCAAGCTGTTGCTCTGATGATGGCCTCTTATGCTACTAGGATGGTAACCTCAGCCAAAGCAGTTTAATTTTTTTTTTACAAAACTTGCTATCACCATCATGTGTAGCATAAGCATTTCTTTAGAAGCACATGTTTCCCACTTGGCTCTTTTCTCAATGCAGTTCACCATTTTTCTCTCATCGGGGGTAGCAGGGAGGTCCTTTTTTTCTTTCATATAACTTCATTCTGTTTATAATATCACTGCAGCATTTCCTTGGTGGGAGTTAATGTGCAGGAGGTACTTAGTCTTGCCTACAAACAAATTGTTCCTTACAAGGCTGTGCACGATAGGCAAGTGTTTTTATTTTTAATTCCCCCCCCCCACTTGTCCCTATCTTGCATTAATTCCAGACTGGTGAATTGGTCCTGAATCATCTCCTCCCTCAGCTAGCCTAGATTCACCTGATTTCGAAAGCTAAGCAAGGTCAGCCCTGGTTAGTACTTGGATGGAAGACCACCAGGGAATACCAAGTGCTGTAGGTGCCTGGAATAGGAACTGGCAAGCCACTCCAGTATTCCTGCCAAGAAAACTCCAGGGACATGGGGTCAGGAAGAGTCAGTCACAACTGTAATGACACAACACAACACAACACAACACAACACAACACAACACAACACACACACACACACACACACACACACACACACACACACACACACACACACACACACACACACACACACACACACACACACACACACACACACACACACACCTCCTCCCTGTTCCTTGCTTTCAGCCTCTCACCACTAACAGCTCCACGCCCAACTCTTGCCTTTACCTACCTCCAGGAAGGAACTACAGTGAGGATTGAAGAGAAAGGAGAGAGAGAAAATCAGATTGATCCATCTCTTGACCCTCCTGGAGAGGCATTAAGAATGGGGATTCATCTTTTCTGTTAATGTCACAGCACCTAAACCTCTTCCACCTTTCCTCCTTACAGACAGATACTGTAATGGTGACAGACAGTAGAAAGCACACAGCTATATTCTTTCACTTATTCCTATCCTCTACTGTAGTCCGGTGAGGGATACATTCATTCCCCTTGTAGCAAAACCATTGTGCTTTAGTTATTGTTCTAGTCATGGGAGGCATGGCCTTACTAGATGGTGGAGAAATGCCACATGGTTTGACGGCTGACTTGTGCTATGCTGTGTGCTTCTGTATCCTGCTTAGTTTTATGTGGGGTACCCACTGCTCCATCACCAAAAGGGGGACACTCTTCACAAAACAGGAGGACATGGATTATGTTCAATTTGCACACGTCATTTAAGCTATTATAGACAAATATTCCCATAATTAAAAATACTGATATAATTTAAGTAGCTATGGAATACAGTTCACCACCATCGTGTAGATAGCTGGAGGTAGGTACCTGGTTTGGGAGGAAAGGAAGGACCTAAATTAAATAAATAAGCATAGTGGCTCATAAACCTCTTAAAGGACCTCTGTGCCTTGTATTTCCCTAGGGTGATGAATATGAGCATATATGGAAAAGTAAGTGGCCTCCTTCACATACACAGTATTTTAATTGCATTAAGACAAATTTACCAACTAATAAGCCATAAATTCCCAACACTAGGCACCCAGAACAATTTATTATTTGAAAATAGTAATTTATTTTAAGTTCATTAAATAGCATTTGTTCCTTACATTCCTTATTTCCCTATTGCTGTACTTTTTTACTTATGTGCTCTCAGGTTCTTTTGCTTCCCAATAAAATGAGGAGTTCAGGAAGCTGGTAACTGTTTTCTCTTGGTGCTGGAGGTTTTCATCTAACCAATGTGGTCATCACCCTAAAATTGATTTCTTTTCTGTTAAATGAGTCTTGAACTGTCAGTGCACTGATAAATTTTGACAGATTGCCAGGGTGTCAAAGGCAGAGCACAGTCACCTGGCAATGTGTTCAGTCTGCCTCTCAAGTAAACAAAATAGACTATAGGAATTACATTGGCAAAAATCTGGAAGGGATGCCAAAATAGTCCATCATGATGCACTGTATCTTTGTACTGATCATGTAATCACACATCTCTCCACCACCACCTCTCCTGTCTTTCTGAGGCTTTGGCAGGGTATAGCTTTCTTTGTCAGAAATGGATTTCCATTCCTTCTTCCTATCGTTCCCTTGCTACTAAGGCCGCCTGGTGCCAGGTCCTGGGATTAGAGATGGACATTTTGTGTTTGTCCCCCTCTTGCCAGAACTGGCTGGGCCACTTACTGGGGTCCATGCAGCCCAGGACTCCATCATCATACCAATCCTAGAAGGAGCTTGGCCAGCCCTTCCCCGCCTCCCCACACAGCCATCTTCTTTGGCGCAGAGGTGGGATGGGGAGTTTCCTCACTCAGCTGAGGTTCATATATGTTTCTCCAGAGGAACAAATATGAAGTGTCCATCTGCAACTGGGACCTCCTTCCCTTCTCTCCTCCTGCACTTTGATATCAACTCTCTCAGGTATTCCTCCCCTCTTGGTCCTACCAGAGGCGTAGCTAGGGTTTTCAGTGCCCGGAGACAAAGTCATTTTTTGCACCACCACCCCAAGAAACAGGGAGGGGCTAAGGCGCTGCAGAGAAGGTGATTGTGGCTGGGGAGCCCTCCATGCCAGCCCTGTCAGGTCTCCCACAACATGTCTGCCCACGACTCCTGGGTGGGGAGCCTTTTTGTTGTTGTTGTTGTTGTTTGTTTTTCCAAAGAGTACCTCAATCATACTTTATTGCTTATGTGTCAGACGCTTTCATGTGAACAATTCACATGGTAAACAGAGAAATATAACTGATCTTTTTCTTCTGATGTTTTAGCAACTTGCCCATTTGGCGCCCAATTTGACACCCCCAAATGCTGCACCTGGGGACAGACGGCAGCCCTTGCCCCCCCCTTAGCTACGCTACTGGGTCCTACAATGGTGGGGCACAGATTCCTCTTTCTACAAAAGAGCCTTCCTTCCAGAGCCATCCCATCTATTATTCTGAGGAAGCATGCAGCTCATGCTGGAGGATTTCTCCCCACATGCATGGATCTTTTTCTTTTCGGTGCTGTTGGGTCCATAGAGAGCAAGCAGGTTCCTAAGTGGAGAGAGACATGAATGGAAGGAAAGAAGGGAGGGATTCCCCTTTTAGAAAGAGGATGACGAAGAGGGAAAGAAGGGGGCAAGAGTGCTTGAGAAGGTCAGTATCATAAAGCAGGAAGAGATCCCAGAGCCAGGTGCAAAAAGCATCTGAAAAAGAGAGGGGGAAGGGCTGGAGTTTCCACTGCCTGGTCTGGTTTGTGCCAAAGTCAGATCCACAAGGGTCCACATGCAGGAACATCAGGCTCATATCTCGACCCCTGGCCGATCTAGTGGTGTACCTTGAGGCAATGGCAAGGTGGACTGGAGAATGTTGTGTCTGACAGGGAAGTGGTGTATAAAATCCTTTTTTTTTTCTTGCTTTTTACAATTAATTGGAAGTACTTATTTCAGAGCAGGAAAATAATTTTTTTAAAAATGACTCTACAGGGTTTGTTTTTCTTTTAGCGATAAAAATAATTGTAAGCAATTACATTCTGAAATTAACTTTTTCGGGTCTGGAAAGACAATGGTGGGATAAAAGATTGAGGAGAAGCATGCCATGTTCTGACTTGCTTTGGCTGGTTGGGGGAAATAAGCCAATTTGTTCCTGCTTTGTTTGCTGAAAGAAATGTATTCATTTCTAAGGTAGCTTAACAATTGATTGGGACAGTAAATCTCTAATAAACATTCTTAGATTTCACTAGCTGTTACTGGTGACCACAAATGGAATGTTGTTAAACAAAACTAGAATTAAGTGCATGCTTAGAAATGAATAATCTCTCTTCTCTCTCTCTCTCTCTCTCTCTCTCTCTCTCTCTCTAATTTTAACTTAGGGGGTGACTATAATGGCTTTTCACCCTGAGGAATTTGAATTAAAACCCACTGACTACATGATGTAAAGCTCAGTGTGAGGGATACTATTGTAGAATGCTCTTTTTTGCATCAGAAATTGCCTTTTTCTGTTTGTTTGTTCAGTTTACTGGAGGGGGATTAAATTTGATCCCATTAGTTCGACACTGCTTTTGTCTGATCCTGCCCGGTTTGATCATCTGTTCTGTCTAGGATGGTAAATTCTAGGAATTCCATCCCAGTGGAATTCCCTTCTGCTGGACAGGCCCCATCCCTTCCTATCATTAGAAAATTGATGAAAGCAGAACTTTATAAAGAGGTCCTTAAAAGCACTTTGCCTCTGAGCTAGGAATTCATTATTATTATTTTTGAAGCTTATTTTTCCATCACCATTTGGTTTTGTGGATTTTGGAACACTTGTAGTAATGTTTTGTTGTCCTTGTTGTTATTTATGTTCTTTGTCATTTTATGATGTTGCTGTTGAAGGGTGGGCGCGTCTGTTATAGATTTAATCCTGTTGAGTTCACCACCCAGAGGAGTGAATTCTCACTAAATTGGGTGGTATAAGATTAAATAAATAAATTGATGCAAAGGGCTGCTCACAGGGTTGTTCCCAGTCTATCTATCTATCTATCTATCTATCTATCTATCTATCTATCTATCTATCTATCTATCTATCTGCCTGTCTGCCTGTCTGCCTGTCTGCCTGCTTGTCCTTCTGTCCTTCTCTCTATCATTCTATCTATCATTCTATCATTCCATCTGTCATTATATTGTTCTTTCTGTTCCATCATTTTATCATTTTGTATTTTTCAAGGTTTCACCTCACAGCATCACCAGAACACGTAGGAGAATAATTTATAAAATAAAGAGAACAAAGAGGAGAAGTTGCCAATTATCAGCAGTTGGCAACCTCTGCTCTGGGGACTTGAAGCTCTCTCCCCACCACTCTGCTCTGTGTCTCTACCCCCCTCTCTTGAATCTGTTGAAGTTGGTTGTTGGAGGTAGTCATGTTTGTTACCTTTGATGTTTGGTCTGTTCACAACTGAAAGTAAAAACATTGTTATTCTTTTTCTACTGATATATCAGCATGAGGTATTGAGACGCTAAGTGCCAGTTAATGAGAAAAGGTGTGGACTACTCTGGGGAACTTAAGGTTTTTCTGCTCTGTAAATCCCTTCATTTCTGCTCTGCAATTTGAGGACTTTAACCACGACTTCAGAACTCTGCAACAGTTTCAAATACTCAGTGGGCCAGAAACTTCAAGTGTAGGCATGCTCAGCACCGACAGAAGCCATATAGAGTTCCTGAAATCACAATCTTCTTTTGAGTGAAAAGGTGAATGAGAGATAGAAAGTGAGGATTTTCTTTGTTAGCATTGTGAGCTGTTGTTCTGGTACCACATGGCGAAGGAGAGTGGAGCCATTTGAAGTTGTCCTTTGCCCCCCAAGCCCGGAAATAAAGAGGCGATACAACTTCAGCTTTTGGGTACAACGGGCCACAACTTTATTAATAACTTATCAACTTATTAACTGGGTTAGTCAGGACCTGTGAAGGGGAGCCGTAGTGAAAACTGGTAACGAGATGGGATGCAATACTTCAGCCAACAAGCTCGATATACAGATAAATTTGCCCAGGTGAGCAGCCGCCCACCTGTTGAGCATCGCGATAGGATGGGCGAAGGAAGCCCGGCACAGCCCTCAAGATGCCTCAATTCCTATTCGAACAATAATTGTCTGATGACATAGCCAATGGTGATAGACTGAATTCGAGGGCTGTATATCGCTGATTGGGTTACCTAATCAGAGCTTTACCTGAAATCGATTACCAGTTGCACTACCCGCCAAGTTAGTGACCAACAGAGAAGAAGCCCATCTCCGAGGTGAGGAGAATGGGATGGGCGAAAACGCGTGGCTACTCCCGGCCAATCTGAGTAGCCACCAAAAATTCCCATCTGGCCCCAAAAGGCGACCAGCTAATCTCATTATCCAACCAAAGGGGGGGAGGGCGGGGCCGAGGATCTCGCACAGACAGGCCCGGGAGGGGGAGGGAGCCTACTTATAGACTCCCGTCCCCGGGCAGAAAATCCCAGATGGGTGCGAAGTCCGGGACTGGGGCGGCAAATGCGCCCTTCCCACAATGAATGGGGGTCAGAGCTGCCCTTTTCATTGGAAAGCTTTTAATCAGAGCGATTCTTCTCTCTGATACATATGCAAATTGCCATTTGGGACACAAATGCCTTCGACAATCCTTCATGCAACATTAATATGAGGTGACGCTATACGATATAAAGAGGCCCCCTGGAGCATCCCATGTGCCAAAGCTGAAGGGGGCTTGACGAGAGACGGAGGAGGTGTTGCTCTCCAGGCCACCTGCTCAGGCATCCTGATTAGCTTATTCATCTTTACCCATCACACACCCGTGATCCTTTTTCTTCTCTTGCTCCTCAATTAAATCAAAGGGCTATGAGAGCGGCAGCAGCTCCAAAGAATGCACTCTGATTATAGACTTCTCGGGGAAGGCATCCCACCCCAAAAGAGATAATGACAGTCATCTCATTTATCTCCTATTGAATGGAGCTGGATTTTGAGGTCAAATGTGCCAGTTGGAGCCTGCCATGAGCCATGCGAGACAAAGACGTTGCACTCTATACGGGCACACTTTGCATCAGTGGAAGAAAGATGGAACTCCTTGAAAGCAAATGGAACTCCAGAGGATCCTTCCTGTGCCCAGACAGCCGCTGGCATAATCATGGCAATGTTGCTCTTGAGCTTGAAAATCATACAGATATGTATACCCGTCTTTGAATTAATTGTTTTATATGTGTGCCTCTGTAATTGAAAACATTTAAATATTGCATGCCTGCCAGTAGAGTCTTCAGTTTCTTATGGCTTTTTATTGCTTGAATGTACAGTGCCTGAGAGCCTATGGATTTATTTAGACTTTTATCGGAGTCCTTAACGGGACAGAACAGATCACACAAGGACAAACAACCAATTTCCAATGGTTTAAGCTTTTTTAACATTAACCATTGAACTTTAACTTATTTCCTCGACCACTTAACTTCCTCTGCCTCCATTGTTGTACACTCCACCTCATGATTTACCTATGCTGCCTTAATATTTGTCCTGCAAGGAGTGCAGTACATGTGTCTCCCACAGTCAAGCTCTGGGAAGAAGATACTATGAAGACCAGCCTCTTCTTGGGCCCAAAGATATTTGACTACAACTCTCATCATAAGAACATAAGAACATAAGAACATAAGAAGAGCCATGCTGGATCAGGCCAAAGGACCATTTAGTCCAGCTTCCTGTATCTCACAGTGGCCCCACCGGATGCCACCCCATCATCCTTGATGACAAATCATACTGACTGGGGGCTTCAGTGTAGCTGAGTGAAATGCACACTTATTTAATCAACATTTTCACAATGTGAGAATAATCTGGAAATCGAGTCATGGCAACTGGACTTCTTTTCTTGAGAGAAAAGAAGATTACTCATCCAAGCAGCTTCATCACTCTGAAGAAAATTAGTGGTGAGTCCTCCATTTTATAGTTCACCTTTCACATCACCCTGGTCTGAAAAGGCTCATAAGTTGGACAATGGCCTGAATAGGTTCATAGGTAGACAGTGGTCTGAATAGGCTGCTTAGGTGGACAATGACCTAGGGTGCGTGAAAGTCCCACCTATGCAACCTCTTCCAACACCCATTAAGGAGGCGTTGTTAACTATGGCCTTGCTGGTGGAGGTGTGAAGTGCTTCTGATTTGTTTGGGGACTGATGAAAGGGCAGCTTGACAAGTAGCAGACAGATTGTGTCTGAGTCCCCCATCTCTGCTGAGAGAGGGGTTTTCAGTGTTCACATGAATGGCTTCCCTTACCCTTCTCTCAAACCACTTATCTTCTCTAATATGTGTACATCCTCATCTTTGAATGAGTGCCCTTTGTCCTTCAAATGGAGGGGCACTGCTGAATCTGGTTCTGAACTGTGGCCCTCTTATGTTGGGCCATCCTCCTGTTTAATGGCTGTTTAGTTTTTCCAGTGTAGAGGTCTACACACTCCTTACTGCATTGGACTGCATACACCATATTGATCTTTGTGTGTTTTGGTCTTGGACTCTTTGAGTGGATGAGTCTCTGCCTTAGTGTGTTTGTGGGTTTGAAGTAAACAGGGATGTGATGTTTGCCAAAAAACCCTTTAAGCTTTTCAGACACTCCTGCCGTGTAAGGAATGACCAGGTCCTTCTGTCTGCTCTGGTTCTCAGGCTGATCCATTGTTCTTCTGGGTTGACACACTGCTTTGTTGAGAGCCCACTTTGGCTATCTACACAGACCTTAAGTGCCTAACTTTCCTCATACTGACAAAGCTGCTTGGATAAGTAGTGAAACATTTCAATCTCTCAAGAAAAGAAGTCCAGTTGCCAAGAATCAACTTGCAGATAAACTCACCTGGAGGACTGAGAATCTTCACAGACAAGATGAGAATACATTAAAGTGGATGCTGAGCAAGGTGCTCCATCAGATGAGACCATTTCTACACTTGGGACCTATGAGGTGGCTGTTGGGATGAGAGAAAATGGCTGCTACTGGTTAAACTAACTGTTGTAGCCATCACTCTGGCCTCTAGTGTGTGATCATACCCGACATTCTGTTTCTTTCTTTCTTTCTTTCTTTCTTTCTTTCTTTCTTTCTTTCTTTCATTTGTTCGTTTGTTCGTTTGTTCGTTTGTTTGTTTGTTCGTTCGTTCGTTCGTTCTTCTGGGGCAAGAGTAGGGTAGCTGTGACCCTCAACATATTGTTGGACTATAGTTCCTTTGATCCCTAACCAGTGGTTGTGATTGCTTAGTGAGTAGGACTTTAATGTCTCTCCAACAATATCCAGAGGGCTACTATGGCCTCACTGCTCTGGGGTGTGGACCAGTCCTTCCTCTACCTGCATCTGTATATCTTGTTGTCTTTCCTGTTTTAAGTATCTTTGCATAGATTTAATTACCTGGGAGGAGAGGTACACTAAATATCTATTAAAGCATTAAATGGAGGAGTCAGAAGATGGGCTGTGGTCTTGTGCACACTTACATCAGAATGAGTTTCACTCCACAAAGTGGAGCCTGGGAAATGTTTTCCTTACTTACAGATCAAACAGCAAAACTAACAAACATGATGGCCTTGAACAACCTACTTCAGTAGAATCAAAAGATGAGGGAAAGAGACACACAGCAGAGAGACAGGACTCTCTTTGAATCCAGAGGTCAGGGAAGGAATGAACAACGAGTACTAGATCAACTGAACACTTGCTACCCCAACCCTTTTCTCAGCTGATATTGAACATTAGGATGGAGTCTTTAACATAAGCTAGGTCAGCAGCTTCAGTGCCCACCCCAACAGTTGCATGTCTTCTTTTTGTTCAAGCTGTATTTGTGTGCAAACTTTTTCAGGAATTCCAAGCGATCTTTATGCACAATGTGTCTGTCACACACATCACTGGACAGCATGTTGTTTCAGGCTTTGCTTCTGCACTGATTAGTAGAGAGGTCCCTTTGAAGTCAGTGGAACTGGTTTCTAAATACTGTGCCTAGATATTATTCTGAGTTCTAAAGCAAGTTTAAAGTTACGAGGAAACCCAGCTGCTCTAGCTTCAAGTTCATGCAATTTGTTTTGATGTCTCATTTTAAACTGACCAGTCCTGGAGGTGGCAAAAAACTAATCACAGTTAGGTCAAGCTGCAGCAATTTAGCTGCAATGTACAAGCCGAAAACACATGGCTTCTTTTCAAGACAGTGATATCAATAGAGAGATTTGTTTTCCATTGCCCTTTATTTCTGCCCTCAGAAAAGCCTATGAGATTTGAAACCTCTCAGACCTACCTGGGCAGTATCTGGAATCTCATCAGGCAGCCCCACACAAACGAGGTTGAAAATTAATTTTCTTTCACAGCCCCTCACCCCTTGTTGACAGCTCAGAAGCTACACAAACCCACTTGTAGCAAGTAGCAATGAAAGCTTGGCTAATTGGCATTTTCCCCAAGTCGTAAAAGAATTGATTTTTTTTTTGTAAAAGCTGCAGAGCAACCATAATTTTTGTTTTAAAAATACAAATAAAAATAAGGCAGGATATTGTTTCCCATTTCTTTTAAATAATAGTTCTGTGTTTAAATAGCTAGGTCTTGTCTGTATGTGGAGGACTGAAATCCTAAACTGCAATTTCTTTACTGTGTTTACACCTCTTGTAGAGTTGTGAATGCATAAGCTACCATACGTGCCAAAAAGAAAGAATATGTACATTAGGGAATGATGACCTGTCATGTTCAAGAGTGCTGTTGATTCTCCCAGCCTTCTGATACAGTAACTATGTACAGTATACTGCATGTTCAGTTTTGCTATGAAGAACATGGCTTCCAGATGCAAACCCCAAGTAAGATGGCTGCCCCAGACTCTACATGTGTATGGATCAAAGCTGACATTGCATGCAGGCACATCTAATGTTACCCCCCCCCCCCGCATCCCTAAAAAAACAACTGGGAGAAGCGAGTGGCTGACAACAATGGGAAAAAAATTATTAGAAAGATATCTATAAGGATCCCAACCCTATTCCTTCCAGCCAATATTCTGTTCCATAGTGTTGCTCATTTCTACATGTAACTTCATGAGAATCACTTTTATATACCACTTTATTTTATTGTGTGACTGGTTTTATATGTCTGTTGTTTATTCTATTCTATTTTATTTTTATTTTTATTTCACTTTGCTTTATTGTTATTTATTTGGCTTTCATTGTGAACTGCCCAGAGTCCCTTCTTGGAAACTGGGCAGTCTAGATATGTAAAATAGATAGATAGATAGATAGATAGATAGATAGATAGATAGATAGATAGATAGATAGATAGATAGATAGATAGATAGATAGATAGATAGATAGATAGATAAGGGAAATATTAAAGTTAGCATGGAAGACAGTCCAACGTAGTATGAGGTATACATGGAGAATTGTCTTAGACCATTGTTAAGTGGACAAGGTGAAGGCAGCTGGAATGCTGTTACTTGGGCAATTCAATCTGCGTCATATTTCCTAAAATGTCAGAAGAGAACAGATCTGAAAGATTTAACCAGGAAGATGATAAGGATTGCCCCACTGGTTTCACATGTCTACCACCGAGAGCTTGAACTGATGTATTCAATTAACGTATGTAGATATACTTAACAAATGGGAGAAAAAAGGACTACTTTAACACTTTAAAAATAACACTTGACAGTAAAACCAACACATAATCCATGTGTTAAAATGGTTTCCTTGTACTATGTCTGTGTAGCATGAGGCAACAGTTTTGGATGATGGAATAGCAAGAGCAGGCTCAAAGGATGCAGGGAGAATTCGGGGTGGGTGGAGGTCTTCAATTAAAAAGTAGAAAAGAGCACAGCTGGCAGGCCGTTCTCTGGAAATCCCACTGTTGTAAAATGAATGCTTTAAGAGCGAATTAACAATGGAATATGCCTGTCCCAGTTCAGATGCTAACATCAGTGAATACGTTCCCATTAATTGTTTTAATACAAGTGAATCAATGTTCAGACTCAACATTCCAAGGTTTGCTTCCACCCCAGGAGTATTATGGGATGCCTTGAACATGATGTCACTCCTGGCACTGGGACTGTGCCTACCAACCCCTCGTGGAAGCAACATCTATATCTTTTCCGTGGGACTCTCCATTATGGTCCACCAAAGGCTTGGCTCATGGCTTGGATCACCCCATTTCTTAGAGTGCAAGGCATTGTGACACACACCCCAAACTAGTGTTGAAAGCCCTGAAATCCTTTGTGCATGCTAACAGCCCCAGGTTCTGTCATTGACATCTTGAGATGAAAAAAGGATGCCAGGTCATGAGAGAAACTGCAGTTTGTCACCCTAAAACTACCACCATTTGGAATAAATAACAATGGATATACCGGTGGCCTTGATACAAGGCTGCTTCATATGATTTCTCACACTGAGCATTTCGTAGAGTATACGTTCTGGGCATCTTTTGAATCCCAATAATCTTGTATGCCACATAATCAGCTCCAGATGGCTCTCTGTAGATCTAAAGCTCCTCTTTAAGAATAGCTACTTTTGGGAGGAATATTTCATCCATCTATTTAAATAAGCTGTTTTCACAAATCTAAATTTTAGTGTGAGGATGAAAGATACATTTCATAATGTAAGACCGGCCTGGTCTCCACATTTGTAAAGTGGGGCGGTATTTTGTTATCTAGCCCTGGTGCCAATTAAATATGTGACTGCTGCTGATTAGCAGCACTAAGAATTTTTGTGAGACTTGTTGAATCAAGGAAAGCTTTAAAATGTAGATGCTAGAAATAATAGCCCCACAGCTATTATCACTTCAGAATTCTTCTTGAACTGCATGAAGATTAGTGCGTGAATAAAGTAGCTTTCTGTCTGTGTGAATATTTCATAACTTTTCATTTGGATTAACAAGGAAAAAACGCCTTACCAAATGTTCTTCTTTCATATCTGTGCTACTGTAATTTGATATTCTGTTTATACATGTGTAAAAAGTTTGGGAGAAATGGAACATACACTCTCATATATCTTTCATTTGAAAATGTCATCCCATTGGTACGTTTTCTTGAGCTTCTAATGATGCATTGTCAAAGACACGGTGTATAACTTGAAAGCAAGTTGCAATCAGCAGGCTATAGTTCTTGTGTTGAATTTCCCTAGAGCTTATGAGCAGGTTTGTGGTTCATCAGTCAAAAGATCTTACTTCTGGCTCCCAACAAGTTTTTTGTTTGCTGGTTCTATGTGGGTGGGTGACAGTGATTCGCAATGGATTATGATGACATATCTGCCACTAACTTATTAGAGGAAACCCATGCTTGCATACGCTGCCTAGATGCCCTGAGCACATCCGATCTCGCCTGATTTCAGAAGCTAAACAGGGTTGACCTTGGCTAGTACTTGGACGGGCGACCACCAGGAAATACCAGGTGCTGTAGGCGCCTGGAGTAGGAACTGGCAAACCACTCCAGTATTCCTGCCAAGAAAACTCCATGGACATGGGGTCACGAAGGGTCGGTCACGACTGTAACAACACAACAATGCTTGCATAGATGTTATAGATGAATCTGTTTGTTTCTTTTGTTTTCTCCCGCATTAGATCTATATATGTTCTTCACACATAGAGACACAAGCACAGATATTTTTCCTCTCTAAGGTCGATTAAAATGATAGTTTGTTTCCTGGAGAAGGAGGGATACAGGGAGGGGGAATTCATTCCATGTGTACTTTAACAATCATGCATCAGGATTAAAAAAAACAACAACAACTATGACAACAAAACATGCATTGGTTGAGTTGTAGGGCATGTTCTCACTCCACTGGAGTTCTGTTGTATAGAGAGTTAGTAATAGGATAAATAGCCTAGTTGGAACTAAGGGTGAAATTAATGTATAGTATTTGTATTTTTTGAAAATGCGGAGAATTTCAGTTTTAGTCACTGAAAATTCCCATCATCACGGAATGGGGACAGGCTTCTGACAGTGAGAGTAGGTCATGCCTGTTTCATGACATCAGTATGGGGCTTTTTAAAAAAGGTTGGCTGAGACAAAAAAGTAGCAAAAGGTTAATAATCCACAGACAGTGGGGATATTTTCGTCATTATCAGCCAGTTAGTCAAATGATCAGCAAATCGGTCAACTTGCTGCTTTGTACATACCAAGTGGCTGAAATCTGAGGACACTTTTGCATCTCTTCAGGTGACGGTGTAATGAAATGACTGTGTCTGGTTATGTAGAAGTGCGGCTGAAGAACTAAAATGTTCCATCCTGATGTATGAGAACTCTGATTGGTGCTTTGCTTGTGCATCGGTTTTTAGCTTAATGACTATAGATAGGCACTTGGTATACGGGGGATCTGAATATGAAAGACTTCAGCACATGTGTCCTGGAGTTCTATTCTCCCCCCCCCCCCGGAACCTGGGCTCCTCACACCAATCACAGAAGCAGCCTGGTTGGCTCTTTCCCACTTTCCCCCACCTTTCCCTGCTGAGGGAGGATGAAGAGCCCATCAAGCTACTTCCGTGATTGGTGAGATGTTGTGCAGGCTGCAAGGAGCCCAGTGAATGGACCAGGCTGGTTCGGGGGGGGGGGCAGGAAGGGAATGCTAGGACCTCTGTGCTGGCATGCATCAGATTCCGATGCTCTGGATCCAAATATGAAGCACCCTTCTCTATTCACAACATTTACTTGTATCTCCTCATGCTGCTCCACTTGATTAATCCATTTTTCCTGCCTTCATGTCACACCAATGTGCATAAATCAGTTCAAGATAGTAAACTGGCCCTTTCCCAGTGTTAACGGCCATTTTTACAAAAGAGCAGTTTAGGACTTTGAAAGTTAAAACCAGCACCTTGCATTGGCTGCTCTAAGCAACTGCAAACCAATGCAGATCTTTTAAGTATTGGGATTTACCTAGCGTGAGTGGCTGGTTGCGAATGTTCCATGTTTTCCACTGAGAATAAAAAGCAAAAAGCAAAGTGTTCTGCTTATATAGCGCCCCAGAGCACTTCAAGCACTCTCTGGGCAGTTTACAATTTAATTATGCAGGCTACACATTGCCAATGTGGTGCCAGTAGAAATCTGCATTCAGAAGTGAACTGAACCTGTATTTCTGTATCCCCATATACCTTGTATGGGAGTTTCAGTATTTGAATACTGATTATTTTCCTACCAGATAAATTAAATGAGACAGAATCCACAACAAGGAAAGTTTTGAGGACTGTGTGCACTTCAAAACAATAGTATCTACTTTCAAAATCATATTTGACAGACTACATTGCATCCTCCAGTAGTACTGAAAATGCCACCTTTTAAAAGCTTAATTAAATTTCAGCTTTTAAGACTCAGAGGCTGGTTATCTTGTACAGGCTAAATGATAAAACCCGTTGAGACTGAAATATTTGAATAATGAACCATTTCAGTTTTTAGCTCACTCCAAACTAATTGATTTTGATCACTGCCTCTCCTTCTAAACCCCTCCAAAAATATAACTCTAATGCTCCACTGGAACATATGTAAAAAAAATTCATCCTACCATCAAGCAAGAACTGTGGGAACATAGCCAGAAAAGGTTACTGACAATGAAATCATCAAGGTGCTCCGGGATTTCAGAATCCAATGCGACAGACACCTTGTCCACAATACTCCAGACATCATGATAGTATACGAGCAAGAAAACAAAGTTCAAATTGTTGATGTGGCAACACCAGGAGACACAAGAGTCAGCAGCAAAGAGTTAGAAAAGACAACCAAATATCGGGACTTAGAAATAGAAATCGAAAAGCTATGGAATAAGAAAGCAAAAACAATACCAGTAATAATAGGTGCCTTGGGTGCCATCCCAAAAGACCTGGGGCAACATCTGAAAACCCTCAGCATTGATAAGATCAACATCGGTCAGCTACAAATGGTGGCATTATTAGGAACAGCACATATCTCCACTCATCCTAGGCTCTTGGAAAGAGCTCAATAATTTGAGAAGACCCAACTCCAGCTTAACACCTGGCAGCTGTGTTCAGATGATGATGATGATGATGATAATAATAATAATAATAATAATAATAATAATAATAATAATAATAATAATAATAATAATAATAATAATAATAATAATAATAATAATAATATGGCAGCATTCCTCCTTTGTTTCCTGCTTTGATCTTTGTTTGGCTCATCTTTTATTATCACACTTTTTTAAAAGCCCAGAACAGATTTGAATACAGGACACTCCAGTGAAGCAGACACTTTTGCAGACACTTTTGAAAGAGGACTAATAGTACGTAAAAGAGGAAAGGCAGACATGGGCTAGTTGACAGGCTCTTGAGAACTACTGTAGCTTCGTGCCTAAAAGCACATGTGCCCACTCTGCTTCTAGGGTTCATGTTCAAGCCCTCTTTAGTAACATTTGGCTCAGAGACAGCACTTTCTAGTAGAGATACGCAAGCTTAAGGGGAATTCTGAATTCTTTCTTCACTGGTCATTTGGGTTTTCTCCCCATTGCTTTTCTCTATGTGTTTATCATAATTCTGTTGCATTCAAGGTGGGCAGAGGGCATGAAGGGGCATGACTTATGATAATAACTCGGCACAAGTCTACAATTCCACTACCATTGCATGGGGAAGTATACTGTATATTATTGCAAGGCTGAGTTTACCTGTATCTAATGTGAGGTTGAAGAAGTCTACCAGAAAAGCTGTTTACCAGAATGGGACATGGACTGAATAGTGAGTTTCTAACTAGGCCTTTCTAGGACAGACTTTGTGTACTTGTACAGTTAGGGTAGGTTTGGCAGTTTTCTGTAGCCTTATCCTGGTGCTAATTACAGTACAAGCATAGGGGAACATTGATATATTTAAGTTTTAGTGCAAAAATAAGCACTACTACACCTTGATATCTGGAGCAAGTAAAGCTTTATTACAAAATACAAATAGAAGCAAAGAGAATGCAAAGATAGTAAAACACTTGACAAGACAAAGATATGCAAGAACTAAATGCATTTAGGGTCACAGAATCTGGCTGATGCTAATAGTGGTCACAGAAATTCTGGACCCCCAAATGGTCCAGAACATTTCCTTAAATACCTTTTACGGGAACTAGCTCGCACCAACTTGCTGTTACACTAATAGTTGTTCCTTTTTCTTTACCTCATATGACCGAAGAAGCTGCTTGGATGAACAGCGAAACGTTTCTATCTCTCAAAAAAAAAAAAGAAGTCCAGTAGCCATGACTCAACTCCCAGTTAAACGAACCTGGATGACTGAGAATCTTCACAGGCTCATATGACCTGGTGTTCCTCTGCGCATGTCTAAAGTTATACTTCTAAAGTGACACTTCTTTGCTGATTCAACATCTTGCCACACAAGCATTTCACATTAGCTCTAACATTTCTATAATTTCACAATTTTGCAGTTTTGCATCCTGGAAGATATTTCAATCTTAGAGAATGCAAGCCACTTCTGCTGGTTAACCCATAATGCTCTGATCATAAATCCATTCATAAAATACCTAAAATTTCAGACTGCCAACATGAAACACCTTCTTCTCTGTCTTCACTTCTGTCACTCTCCAACATCTGAAAAGAAACAGTATGTAGTAGAGAACCTAGAGTATCTGTAGATATTGCCTGTGTGGAACTGCGTTTTTCCAGGATATCAACTCACAAAGAGAGCCTCTGTGGGCACTTGAGACTCTCCATTTCTTGTTGCTTGTAGAGATGGGCATGAAATGAACTTTTAGTTTGTTTCATTATTCATTATTCTTTTCGTTACATAACAAAATGAATAATGAACCCCAGAGTGGATTTAGAATTAAATGAAATGAAACGAAAAAAATTGGTTTGGTTCGGTTCATTAATGGCACCGCCGGAGATGTCTCCTACCTGGTGCTGTTCCTTTGATCTTCCTGGCTGCAGGGAGGGGCGACCAGAAAAAAAAGCCAACTGGTCCATGCTACAGCTGGGGTTGGCACCCTAAAATAAAGAAAAAAAATAAAAAAAATAAAAGAAGCACCGACCCGGTGCTTGGGGGGGGGAAAGCCCCTGACACAGGGGCCAGGATTGCCCCGCTGCTGCTGCCGCCGCCGTCACCACCACCAGTAACAACGATGTATTGTTGATTGATGATGATGATGATAATGTGTATGAGGAGGATGAGAATGCTGCCAGTCCAGTTTGTGCAGTTGTTGTCAACGTCTGTTTATTTATTTATTTTTTGAATGTTTTTTTCCCACCCGCGTGCTGTCAAATGATTAAATTACACAAAGCGGGGGGAAATAAATAACGAATCAACGAATCAACTAAACGAAGTTTTTTTTTTTGTTAAAAATGAAACAAACTGAACCAAACCTTAAAATGAACCGAACCAAAACAAATCACCATTTATTTGGTTTGTGCCCATCTCTAGTTGCTTGCCTTGCATATGAGGGTGATAAAAGAGAGATGCAATGTAGGCTTCATTCCTCAAATGTTCAACATATACAGATTACAGGGCCCACATGACCACCAGCTCTAGAGTTCAAAAACTACCAGTCACAGAATTCCTTGTACCTATGTGGGAGCTAGTGGGAGCAACAAAGGACAACAATTGATCCAAAGAACAAAACGGAGCCAATGCTTTATAGTTCCAATTGAGACTTTGTACTTGTTATTGTTGTGTCAAATATTGGGACTCATGGACAAAAGGTGTTCAGGTTATTATGACTTCTACAAAGTAGAACTGTTTTGCATCCATTGAGAAATAGGCAACCCCCCGACTATTCCAAATTTTAAATATCTCACTTATATTGAAAATATCAATTTCAATTTCCCTGAAGGAGAAGTGTTTCCATTAATTGTTTTCCTTTATTTGGAACTATCAAAGCTGAAATCTTGATCCTCAAAAAGGCATTTCAAATGGAAGAAACTGTGATTTCTCATACTATTGAGAATGATATGGGCTTGCCAGGAACAGCTACAAGCTAAACAGCCCAAACCGAAAAGAATGAGGATAGTTTAAAAAAAACTGGGCTTGGTTTAAAGAAAGTAATGGAGTGACAGTCCTTCAGCAAGAGGCTGGGGTCCCAGAGCAAGGGAACATAGGAGCAACTGATCCAGCTTGGCAGTGGGCAAAATATTGTGAAACTTGTCTATGTATTTGTTTCTCTCATTACATGGCTGCAGGTCTCATCTTCCATCTCCCTTTGCAAGATGTAAGCAGCAACCACCAATTCTGTCCCTCTCTTCTCATCCCTTATTATCCTTTACCAAAGGGTGCAATCCAGTGAGCACAAGCAGCCCTCTCCTTCTCCCCCCACCCCCCGGTGCTCATTCTATTAGGCTGTTGCTTGCTTAATTTCTTTGATGCTTGTTCTCCTCCCCTTCTCTCTCCTGTGCTCTCTTTTTGTCTTCTGCAACTTGGCAGGCTTCTGAACCTGTCCATCAGGACATGACCATCAGCTACAATAAAAATTTCTAAATGCTTTCCTGGCCAAAAAGGGCTGTTTCGGATTCATGTTTGCACTGAGGGATGTTACTGTTGAAAGTTTTGTATGATGCATGTATGTTCAATTCTTCCATAACACTCTGGTCTATGAAGGTGAAATATTGTGCTTTTGTATCCATTCTTCAAAATGCCCTGACAATTGCTTGGTGCTTGGTTTCGAAGTGGTTAATTATTAAAAAGGTAGTCAGGTATTGGGATTTTCCCTTTCTCGATGTCTCTTTGTGAATGATAGAGAGCACAAGAGGGTGACCTATAGACCATCTTGATTCCCATCATGGGTTTGGTCAACATTTAGGCTGCCCTTTGCTGGATAAAACTTGACATCTTTTATCCTAGTAGCAGTGTGTACAACACAATGTTGCACAGCAATATTGGTCTCTTTCCCTGCATTTCAAATTGTGGAAACAAAAGCACAGCACACCACATTAATAAAAAAGGTTTTCTGAAGAACCGAATATTTAGTACATACACATCACTAGCATGAAGTGCCACTTCTCGCTTTAAATGGGAATATGGAATTTGTTTATATGGTATGGGATGTATGGAAAGGTTCTGATGTGTATTTGTTCCCTAAAATAGTTGTGATCCCTGAATGGGTGCCTGGAATCCCTGCTTCAGTGTAACAGAAGACATTAATAATTATATGAGAGATTATATGAACAATCTTTATCACATATTCTTGAATGTGGTGCTAGATCACCATCCTATACATGATTACAACCCCCAGAGGCACATTATCTTTCGACAGTAAACCAGAGTTTGCTAGCAAAAGCATGGGTGATGTGTGCATGGATACTGTAGATGTTTTCTATTTCCTGCACTACATGGGAGCACACTACCTTTCTAAACTGTCACTTTCACAAAGAAGGTTTCGTTGTGTGTTTGAACTCAAATTGTTGTAACTCAAACACTTTGAATATATGTCCATGCTTTCATTGAATACATGCAAAAAGCAGACACAGAGATCTCTCATTCTTCATTCCCTTGCATTTTCCCCAATCCCAGCTCCTTTTCCATCCCATATTGGTAATATGAACTTTAAAATTTCCACCCTTCTATGGGAACCTGCAGTATTTGGGGACCAGGCTTCACCCAGCTCTGCCTACAATTATTTTAAGGATGAGTTCTTTTATTTATATATTTATTTATTTTTGAGTATTTTTACCCTAGCTTTCTCCTTGGAAAAGGACCCAAGGTGGCTTACAGTAAGGAGAGACAATATACAGTCCATTACAATTAAGACACATTCAGTGTGAGAAACAGGGAAGTGAGAGGTATCTTACAGCATTAGAAAGCAACATTAAAACTAACACTTGATAGCATAATGTCAGTGCAATCAGACAGGGAGAGATATAAACACAAAGTTATAAGTGGTTATAAACACAAAGTATGTGTAGCCAAGTATGATATAGTCACATAAAGACACAATAGGTAGTCCATCATACATGGAAAGCTTGCCTGAAGTGAAAGGTCTTTGCCTATTTCCAGAAAGACAAGAGAGACGAGGCAGTCCTGGCCTCTAGTGGGAGGGAAATCCAGAGTCTGGGTGCAGAAGCCGAGAAAGTCCTTTCATGGGTTCCCACAAAACGTACCTGTGAGGGTGGTGGGATGGAGAGAAAGGCCTCTCCTAATAGCCTTAACACCCAAGCCAGTTCATAATGTGAAATTTGATCTTTGAGGTAGCTAGGACCCAGGTCACATAGTGCTTTGTAGGTTAAGGTCAGCACTTTGAATTGCACCCAATAGCTGATTGGTAGCCTGTGGAGCTGCTTTAATAGGGGTGTAATGTGATCTCTGTAACCTTCCCCAGTCAGCAATCTGGCTGCTGCAATTTGGATCTGTTGAATAGACATGGGCACGGAGCAGCAAAATTGTCGTTTCCATTTTCAGTTATCGTTTCCGTTACGTAACAGAAACAGTAACGATAATTACACCGCTCCAGCTCGAACCCGACCTGAAAAAAGAAAAAATGGGTCGGGTTTTTCATTGCCGTTAATGGCATCGCGGTTATCGCGCGATGCCAAGCAGCACAGAAAAAAAGTTTTAAAAAGTAAAAAAAAAAAAAAATACCCCGACTCCCGGCCAAAAAAAGCAGGCGAAAATATGCCTGCCTGAGGCTTTCCCACCTACAAGAGGGGTGGTTTCTGGGGGGTCCCCGGTCTTTCCCCCCCTCTTCTCCTGTCCTGGGCTGCTTGCACCAGGCTGGAGGGGGTCATCCTCGTCGTCTCGCCATGCCTTGCGGTGGGGGGGGGGAATCCAAAACGGTGACTGCAATTTTTCTTTTGAAATTGTGGTAAAAACACACACCAAATCACCACAGAAACATGCGAAATTTATTTATTTTAAATGCCTGAATTTTAATAGTAGCAGCAGTGGGTTTTTAATAGCAATAAAATGTCGTATTGATTTTATTTTATTTTATTTTATTTTATATTTTTTTAGACCTGCCCATTTGGGCTGGGCATGGGATGGTCCCATGCAATTTTTTTGAACCATTCCACCAATGGCATTGCCAGGTTTTTGACTGACACTTCTGGATGTCTCGGAGGGCATAAAAAGCCGAGGCACGTTCCAGAAATCACAGTCGATTGTATGGATGTGGTTGAGGGAGGAGGGCTGGCTGCTGGTGCTGGTGTGATCTGATCGAGATTGAGGAGGGAGGCTGGAGGCTTTAGGATTTAAGTTAGGCAGGTAGGGATGGAATTGAATTTAGAAAATAATTTCTTTGATTCCCTGCAGCTTTGTCTGCTGAAGGGAATAGCAGTTTACTTTTTTGTTTCTTCTCTGGCAGTTTGTGAGGATTTTTTCCTGTTATTGGATAAAGGGGGAGGTTCGACTGGGAGTGGGAGGTGTGGATTTATTTTAAATATATATTATATACTACCATTTATTTTCTATTTTCCCAACTTCAATTTGCTTGCACACATTTGGGGTGCAAGCCAAGAACAGAACCTCTATCCTAAGTGATATCCTAACTGCCCACTCGCCCGTCCGCTCACGCTGCCACCCACCTGCGGCCCGCGCCGCTGCCCGCCCACTTGCCCGCCCACGGCCACCGCCCGCCCGCTCGCTCACCCGCCCGCGCCTCCCCCCTGCCACTGTCGCCACCTGCCCATGGCCCCCCGCCACCACTGACCGACCGCACCTCCCCCCCGCCGCCTAAGGCACAAAACACCTAGCGCCGGCCCTGATTGTGGGGCGCCCCTATGCTCTGGGGGAAGTCAAATCGTGCTAAATCGCGGTGGAAACGACAAACGACAAACGAAATGACAAATTTTTGAAAACTTTCGTGACAAACGGAAACGACCCAAAACGGACCCGTTCCGACAAACGAAAACTCGAAACGTCATTTTTTCTGGTCATGCCCATGTCTACTGTTGAAGTTTCCTAAGACTGTTCATTGGAAGTCCCACATAGAGTGCATTACAGTAGTCCAGTTGGGACACCACTAGAACATGAGTCACTGTGGCCAGAGCAGGTTTCTCAAGGAACAGGTGTAACTGGCATATTAGCTTTCAGCGGCTGTGGTGTTGAGCATGAATCACGAAACACTACTTTCTGCGTTCATTCCTGCAGGAATGACTCAAGCCATGTTAATGCAGTACCCCAATTCCCACTTCAGAGGGATGAGTCAGGAGACAGAGGATGCCATGGTCTACATTGTCAAAGGCAGCTGAGAGGTCTAGTAAAACCAAGAGGGACACAGATCCTCTATCCCTTTCCCTGTGTAGGTCATCTACTGATGCAACCAGTGCCATCTCATTCTTATAACCAGGCCTGAAGCCAGACTGAAATGGATCCAGGTAGTTTATCTCATCCAGAAACTTCTGGAGCTGCAACGCCACAACCCACTCTAGGACTTTCCCCAAGAATGGGATATTTGATACTGGTTGGTAATTTTAGGTTCCTCAAGATTGATACTCACAGTACACAATGACCTGAAGGGGAAATAGAATTCAATTTGGCGTCTTACTGTACTGGGTTATATATGTTGAAGTTCTTGTGTATTAACTCTGAAACTGTATTTTTCAATTTCGAGTTTGCTATCATTTGTTCTAGATAAAAATGACGGGAATGCAGCTTTGCTTTGGAATGTAGCTTTATGATGGATGCTCCATCGTCATTTGAAACTTAATCTGGCTGAATTATTTACTTTTCCTCCCCAAAGGTCTTCTTTATACATTTTGCATAGCTGTTGACAATGTTATTATCTATCCTTTGGAGCACAAACACAGTCTTGGTTTGATTTTTGTTTTGTCTACTTATTTTCTTCTTCATATCCAAGGTAATGTGAAGGAAATCTCTTCCCTTCCCCCCCCTCTCGCTTTATAATTTGTCATTTTCTTTTTGATTTTTCTGGTAAGATTGTAGTTCATGCTTTTATTGTTCCTCATTTAGACTACTGTATTCTTTCTGGCTGATCTGCAAAACTCATACTAATCTCTCATTTCTATTCAATATTCACTGAAGATCTTATTTTTTATTTGTTCCTCTTCTGCCCATTGTTTAAATCAAGTTACTCTGCTTTTGAAATATTTTCATGGACTTCCTGTCATTTCTTGGTTCAATGTAAGCTCCTTGTTGCCACCTTTAATATTTTTCATGATCTGCCTTTAGTGTTTTGGTTCTGGTTTCTGTTCTAGGCTCAGTCATTCAACTGTTCTTCCATTTCTGTGTCCAAGATTCTTCTGCTCTTTTATTTCCCTTTGTCCTCTCTTTCTCAACACCACATGTGCATGGGACTATCTTGCTAAAGATTTTCAGATTGCCTGCCAATTTCATATGTTAAAATGTCTTTCAAAAGCTTGCCTCTTTTATTAGGTGTCTAATTCTGTTGTTGCTGTTTTTATTGTGCCCTTTAAATTAATTTACTTTTGTATTAAATTATTATTTCCCCATTTTCTTCCTATTTGTTGTCTCCTGTTTTAGATGGTACAGCCATTGGGACAGAGTGCTTGTATTCCATTTTAACCTTTTGTGTAGAAAGTCATGGGCACTATGATGAAGGGGGTGGTGAAGGTGGTGGTACTGTGCCATTCTGCACAAACCACACAGCTAGGCAGCACTCCAAAAGTGGTTGGGGACAGTGTTCATTGAAACTGTTCCACGCCATGATACCTACCTACTACCACCACCAAAGTTTCTGATTTCCTAAAATAGAGCTTATAGGATTGACCCCTCTCCCTGCAACAGGTATTGTGTTGGGAGTGTCACCAGTGGAGCCGTTGGACTGGGCTTTATAGGAACTGGCTTCTCCCTGCAAACGTTGGCCTCAGCAACAAAGCTTGTGGCTCCTGCTCTAGTTCTGTCCCTTGCCTGGTCTTGCTTCAACTTCTTTTGTGCTCCTGGATCTTGCGGATAGCTGCTGCTCTGGCTTGCTCCACCTGGCTCCTGATTCCTGGTCTGTCTGACTCTGGTTTGCCTAACCCCTTGAACTTGGTCATTGCTCATCTGGGCTTCAACTACTGGTCTTATAGATTGTGCCCTTGGTGGTTTGACTGTTGTAATCTGGTTCTGCAGCCTGCCCTGGAGTGAGTCCTGGTGTCTTTGTCTGAACATTGACACAGAGTCTCATGGATGCTCTGAAAATAAATAGTTGAAACTTGAGATGGGTGTGTCATTTCGGAAGTGGTCCAGTTCTGAAACAAAATGCAGGAGCCAAGCTGGCATTTGGAACTGGACCAACGCTCTGGAACAAAATCAACCTATCCCTTAACTTGCTCTGGGGTCGTCCTGGGCTAAACTCCAATGAGGAAGAAGCTTCTGACATCATCTTTCCTTCTCCCTGGCGCTGGCCAATCAGACAGGGAGGTGGGATAATGCGTTTCTCTGCACAGCTCCTGATTGGCCAACACCAGGGAGAAAGAAAGATTATGTTGGAGGCTTCTTCTTCATTGGAGTTTAGCCCCGCATGACCCCAGAGCAAAGTAAGGGATTGGCTGATTTCGTTCCAGAGGGTTGGTCTGGTTCTGAAAGCCAGCTGGGCTCCTGCATTTTTGTTTTGGAACTGGACCACTTCTGAAACAAAATGCCCATGTCTAATTGAATCCATTAAAGAAGCCATGACTACAATGTGGTTGTAACTTAGGGAGGGGTATAATCACTCCTTAATGTCAAAATTGTAACTTCCTAATTATGTTAGGCATCTGTCTGTGCTGCTAGAGGTTAGGAGTTCCTTTCATCATTGTTCTTCCTTGACAGGTGTTGGGCTTAGTAGTCCATTGAGTCTCTTCCAGCTCTGCAGATGATGATGAGTCTCTGTGTACGGGAAGGTAGCCTCACTAAATAGTGGGGGGGGACTTGCACATGTTGCTCCTAACTTGGTGCTGTGCCTTGTGCTTCTCCGTTATAGTGTTAATATGATGAGTTAGATAGGAAGATTTGTTTCTGTCCACATACGTTTTTTAAAAACTTAAAACTTTCACTTTCTTTTGAGAAACTGGGACAATTAATAAAATTGTAAATATAATTATTTTCATGCAGGGCATGAAAATAAAGCAAATTGTTGTTGTTGTTCAGTCGTTCAGTCGTGTCCGACTCTTCATGACCCCATGGACCAGAGCTCGCCAGGCCTTCCTATCTTCCACTGCCTCCCAGAGTTTTGTCAAATTTATATTGGTTGCATCAATGACACCGTCCAGCCATCTCATTCTCTGTCGTCCTCTTTTCCTTTTGCCTTCGATCTTTCCCAGCATCAGGGACTTTTCCAAGGACTCCTCTCTTCTCATATTATATTAATTTTTCAAACTGTTTTGGGAAATGGATTATATCAAAGAGCTGCTTGTAGTGCTCTACTCAAAGAGCTGAACATCACCACAGTAGACAATGCTAGGCTAAGATGACTAAATAATCCAATTTGGTATGAGATAGCCTGTATTGCTATACAGATATCAAAATGTACTATTTGCAGGTAGCTGTTCACCAGCCTTTCTGAATTCTAAGGCAAAGTGAACCTTTAAAAAAGAGATATGGTTACTGTACTTGCTGACTGTTGGAGAGAGCTTGTGAATTGATTGGCTTTTATTTATTTTTATTCTCAAGTCATTCTGGTGCCGCTGATGTAGATTGCCATAAGAATGATTCAGTTTCATCAGAAAGACATTTTAAAAGGCATGGAGGGTTCACATTCAGAGTTTTCCCCTTTCTCCACATGTTCCTTTTCACTCACACAAAGTAGTAGTAGAAATTACTTATTAATTTAATACAAAAAGGCAATATACTGCACCACATTTTCTGCCCAGTGTAATCTATGTTTTTACCCGTTTTTAGTGGAACACTACAGAGACATTTTTTTTAAAAGTTAAAATATTCAGCCTCTAAGTAATATTTTATACTGCACAAGCTTAAAGAACAAAACATATTGAAATTCAATATACTGCCAGAGTCTTCCCACTGATTTTTATTGTAATCATTCTGCCTCTGTTCTGTGAAGATTCACAATGCTTCCGATAATGTGTTTAGTAAGACATAAGCTTTCGCCACATGTTGAGAAGTGCCTCCTTAAAACTATTGGTGAGTTTATATACACATAGAAAAATAAAACAAAAACTTAATTATCAGCTCCAAAAGTCCAGAGATAGTCTTAACAAACTGCTGGATCACCCAGTGGTTTAAGCATCTGGCTGTGGAGCCTGACATTGGGAGTGAGACTCCCCACAGTGTCTCCTTGAGAGGGCTGGTCTTGATGGTCCATTGGGTCTTTTCCAGATATGTAGTTCCATGGCTATTATTAAATACCTCCAGCTTTAGGCAGAGTTCGATTGAATGCAAATGTGATCAGAATGGGGAAACCCACTCCCAATTAGGCATCATTAATTAATTATTACATGAAAAATATATGAACACATGCGGAACAATGGATGTGTGCAAGCTGTTTCCAACAGCTGATTCAAACCACGTGGCCCAGTATCAAATTTATTATTCAATTCTTATTTGTACATCAGCACAAATCCTCTTGGTACCAAAACAGATATTTTCTTGAGCCTTTTTTGCCACTAAAAATTCTTTTTAAAACCTCACTTTATCTTTCTGCTCATGATCAGAATGCTTTTATTATGCTGTATCTGTGAAGTATAAAGATGCATTTTGCTCTCCTACACTTGAAGTACAAACTTCTGCATGTAGCATCCTCCATAACAAGGTAGACCAGTGGGGTATAAATTATTGTGTTTGAGAGAAAGAAAGGCAATCATCTTTTGTTCTGGGAGCTGGGCTATGGACATCCAACCACTAAAGTTTCATCAGCTTGAAAGATCTGTTGCATCCATGATTATCACAATCCAGAGACCTTCAGGTAGTGTGGGCAGCATATAAGTTGATTAAAAAAATAAATAAATTGGTGTCTTGTGGGGATAAGAGTTTCAATCTTGGACCTATAAAGCATTCTTCTGCTCTTCTTTGGTGATCACTTACGCTTCTCTTGTTCCAACCTGCTTCTTGTCCTGTTCTATCTCTTGCTCTGTGGCTCCAGTCTGTTGATGGCTGGTTTTGGTCCTGTTTCTTCTTTGAATGGTTCACCGAATACAGTGATGGCGAACCTTTTAGAAACTGAGTGTCCAAATTGCTATTTAAAACCCACTAATTTTTCACAAAGTGCCAGTACAGCAATTTAACATGAATACAGGTGCCTGTGAAGGAGCAATGTCAGGTGCCCACAGAAAGGGCTCCGAGTGCCACCTTTGGCACCCGTGCGATAGGTTCGCCAGCACTGACCTAATACATCCCGCTGCACTGGAGCCTTCTGGAAAACAATAACCACCACACAGCATGAAACTTTGAAAAGCAGTCAGAACAATGGGGGTTTGAATATAGCAAACACGAATATCCCCCGAGTTTTGACCTGAGAAAGCTACCTTCTGTTGCAGTAGAATAATAGAAAAGCTTGGAAAGAGTCTCCTGGGATTCTCATGAAAACCAAGTAGGCTCGTGATAAAGACTACCGGAAGCATGATCTAGCTACCTGTCCATCTGTTATTTTCTTTTTTATGCTGTTTTTTTTCTGGTCCAACCTATTTTGTTCTTAGAGATGACAAGGAAAATATTTTAAAATGCTTCCTCTTTGCTTCACTAAATGTCATATGGGAAAAGGAACATCAATGACATATGGGAAAAGGAAAGCCTGCTGATTTCTGTTTGTTTCTTTTTCATTTACCAAGATAGGAAGGGACTTATCATCTAGGCTAAAATGTGAAATATCCCATCCATCTTATAAGCTGCTTCAAAGAAGGCCAAGTCCTACAGGAGTTGAAGTTTTGAGCCTTTTTGTCAGATTTTAGTGATCTAATAATACCTGTCCAAGGTGTGGTGTAGTGCATAGAGTGATGGACTGTGACTCTGGAGACCAGGGTTTAAATCCTCTCTTGGCCATGGAAACTCACTAGGGGAGTGGAACTGTTAAACCACTTCTAAATAGTTCACTTACCTTAAAAGCACTATTAAGGGCTCTATCACATGTCCTTTAAAATGCTGATTAAATTTCGAGATAAAGCATTTCCAAAAATCTTGTCCCCACGGCCACCGGGCATTTAAAAAAATTGGTTATGCCCCCTTTAGCGAGTTTTCCAAGACCTACCAGAGAAGTTGGGAATTGTTTGCTCTGGTAAAAAAATGCAAGCCAGAAGTCAGTGGGAGCTCGCATATGATCCGGTTTTCTGCTCCCCCTCCCCCAGCCTCGACCAGCTTGTCCTGGGGCTCGTCGGTGCTTATTTTAGATTTTTTTTAAAAAATTCCCCTCCCCCCAACACTAATCATCTGGCCTTCAGGCTGTCATCGCTTTTTTATTTTTAATCTTTTTTCTAGCACCACCTGCTGGCCCTGGGGCTGGTCTGCACTTTTTTTAAAAAAAAAATCCTTGTATGTGGGAATGGAGATCCCACATCTTCAGCCACATGACCAAGAAAGAGGAAAAGCTGGATTTTCACAATATCCGGATCTTCCCCCAGGTGAAATAGTGGTTTAAGATTGCTATAAGTTGGTTCAGACTTGATGGACCATAACTAATTATCAGTCTAATAACAATATCATGGGATGTTTGTACTTGTACTTTGTATGGAAAGTGTTATTTTAAACAATACTGGGAAGAGGATTGGGAGTTGAGTCATGGCTACTGGACTTCTTTTTTGAGAGATAGAAACGTTTCGCTGTTCATCCAAACAGCTTCATCGGTCTGAATACAGCTAGTGCAAGAGACCTTCTTATAGTCAGCTTGACCTCTTGTCCCCTGGTCTGATTGGCTCATAAGATGAACAAAGCCTGAATAGGCTCGTTAGGGAGACATTAGTGTCCATGGCCTTAAGGTAAACAATGGCCTAAGGTGCTGAAACCCATCAAGAATGGGTCTTTAGCTGTGACCTGGTGGTGAAGGCTCCTTGATTTGCCTGGGTACTTTGGAAAGTACAGCCTGATAAGTAGCAGATAGACTATGCCGGAGCCCACCACCTCTGTTGAGGGAGGGATTTTCAATGCTAACATGAATGGCTTCCCTTACTCCTCTCCACCTCTCTTCTTTGTCTAATATGTGTACATCCTCATCTTTGAAAGAGTGGCCTTTTCCCTTCAAATGGAGGTGTACTGCTGATTCTGGTCCTGAGCTGTTACCTCTCCTATGTTGGGCCATTCTTCTGTTTAATGGCTGTTTAGTTTCCCCAATGTAGAGGTCTGAACACTCTTCACTGCATTGGACTGGATATACTATATTGCTCCTTTTATGGTTTGGTATCGGATCCTTTGGGTGGACAAGTCTCTGCCTTAGTGTGTTCATGGGTTTGAAATAAACAGGGATGTGGTGTTTGCCAAAAATCCTTTTAAGCTTCTCCGACACTCCCGCCATGTAGGGAATGACCAGGTTCTTCCGTCGGGTCTGGGTCTCAGACTGATCCCTTGTTCTTCTGGGATGGCCCACTGCTTTGTTGAAGGCCCACCTTGGATATCCACAGGCCTTAAGTGCTGTCTTCAGGTGCCTGAACCTGGATGACTGAGAATCTTCACAGACGTACTGGGAAGAGGATGTAACACTGCTGACAGTAAAACAAAAAACAAATAAAAAAGTCTTGGGGTTTTTCTGCTCCTCTGCAGGAGTCAAAAATCTTACTAGGCTGGATCTTCTTTTCGGTGGGGTACTTAGATGTGTCAAGATACAATTTTTCAGTGAGGGACAAAAACTTTGTAAATGTTTGTTATCTGCTGAGGAAGCGTCACTATCTCATAGTTCATGTTCTTCATCCATATCCCTGTCACTTCTCCTGTCAGTTGACTCTCTGCATTGACTCACTCAAATCCTCGTGTTGGCATCTGTATCCCTCTTTGGAGGCGTCTCGGTTGGCACATCCTTTCAGAAACTGTAGGTACTGTTCTATTCCACTTTAGATCCCAAGAAGATTCTTAATTTATTTTTGAGCTTACAAAAACTTGCAGAACTTACAAAACTTTTCACTGATAATTATGTCCAATGTGAAGGAAGTGTGCTACAGTTACTTTAAAGCCATAAAACTGCTTCACCTGGTGCTTGTTTAATAGGTTCTCAATGAATCAGTAAATCCTAAAATGATTTGTTGTTGTTGTTTCAGTCGTGTCCGACTCTGACCCCATGGACCAGAGCTCGCCAGGCCTTCCTATCTTCCACTGCCTCCCAGAGTTTTGTCAAATCCATATTGGTTGCATTGATGACACCGTCCAACCATCTCATTCTCTGCCACCCCCTTTTCCTTTTGCCTTCAATCTTTCCCAACATCAGGGACTTTTCCAAGGAGTCCTCTCTCCTCATGAGGGAGCCAAAGTACTGGAGCCTCAGCTTCAAAATCTGTCCTTCCAGTGTATATCCGGGGTTGATTTCTTTCAGGATGGATAGGTTTGATCTCCTTGCAGTCCAGGGGACTCTCAAGACTCTAGATATTTTATTGTTTTATTGAAGTTTTTACATGGAACCCTACCCTGTTTAGGTGTTTTTTGGGGGGTGGGGGGTTGTTTGACTTTTCCTAAAATGATACCCTGAAGCTGATTCACACACACACACACCATGTCTGATAAAGTTCTTCTCCAGCCAGAATATGAATAGAGCTTCTGTTGTTGAAAGGAATAGCTGCAGTGCTAAGAATTATTCAGGCTATTGAGACTTTTGCCATTTAGTAGGAAGTGAATATAAATGCAGCTGTTGGAAAGCATACATAATTATTGGCTGACCTCATTGGGCTAAAGAGCAAGTACCTCAGACCACTCAAACGGCATCTTTGATCAAGAATGATCCTTCGGGAGCTGTTCTGAGAAAGCGATGAGTATGGCAAAAGATAGCAGGGCTTATTCTGTTGAGACAGAAATGATACAAAAAGATAATTGAAAAAAATAAGATGACGTCCTACTTGCCAGGACCCTGCCTGCCACAGAACCTGACTCTGAGGGGTTAAATGGTGCAGAGCTGCTGGAGGAGCCTTGCAGCTCAAATCAGCAAGCAGCTGGGTCTGATGACTCCGCTGAAAACATATCTTCACCTCCTAGAAGGGCCATAAGCAGGATTCTGCAAGGGCATGCTACCAGAAGAGCTAGGGAAAGGGTCTTTGATGCTAGGCGGAGAATCAGGTCGGCAAGCCCTGAGTACTAGCAGAAGCCTTTCCAGAAGTAAGGGTGTGTTCCCTGTTTTGGGATAAAGCTGGCAAGCTCACCTTGAGCTCTCTGTGGGAGCAACGCGTCATTTGAACTTGCAACCACGTTCCTGTCTGTTTCTGACCTTGGCTCTGTTTCCTGACTTTGGACTGGTTTCCTGGACAACGGCTTGATCTGTTCCCTTGGGTTTGGCATCTGGTTTCCGTGAGATATTCTGGTTTTGACTTGGACTGGTAATTGTTGGGAGTTGGATTCTGTTATTTATCTGGCACTTGGTTGTTAGCAAAGGACTTGAACTTGCCTGGCTTTCCACTAAAGATCTTGGCAAAGAACTGAACCCTGTTTGTGTGTGTGCTCTGTATGCAGGGCTTGACACTAATGCAAATTGATAATGGGGCTGTGCTGCATCTACTGATTCCAGTGATTTTAAGTATATATGCATAACAAGATAGAGCATGAGAGATAGAGGGGCAGACAACGTGTTTGTAACCCTGAAAATGGGACTTGAAGGTGGCAGGATGTGATATCCTGTCAAAATCTAGATCTTTTATTGTTCTATTGAAGTTTTTACATGGGACCCTACCCTGTTTAGTTTTTTTGGGGTGGGGGGTGGGGGGGTTGACTGTTTTTATGTTCCAAGAAAGTAGATTTTTTTTTATTGTTGCTAAAATCCCCAGTGTATCTCATCTTGGATAGCACACAGGAAATGAATAGCACTGTCCTAAATTTGGTCCATTCTGGTTTGAATACACTAGGCTTTTCTTTGGCCAAAGCTATTAATAAACCAATTCATTCCAAAACCAATATGGGCACTGTATTTTTATCCAAGCATTTAGAGGGCATTTTGTAAAAATAATCTGGTTATGTCTCTATCATCTGAAGAAAGTGTGTAGACATTTAACCCTTGCATGTTAAACTACTAGAGTAACTCACAGTACACTCGTATAAATTTTATTAGTGCTAAGTGCATAATATAGCTTTAGAAAATCCAAGAACACAGTGATGTCTTAACACTTGATATATTCAGTGGGAATTGTATCTGCTTAATTGATTTCAGAGGGAATTAACACCATTCTTGGGGTTTGCACAGAGTTGCACCCTTGACATTTAAGAATACCGTATATTCAGAGCTATTGCTTGATCAGTTGAGAACTAATAATGATTCTTCATCAGATAGTCACTTATGAAAACACATATCTGTGAAATTCCTACTCATTTCACAGAAAGTGCCTTTGTGTTTGTCCATTTGTTTTAAACTAGTCTTATTATTTTTCCTAAACTTGGAGGAGACTGAAGAAAAATTCAACAATCTCGCAAATGCATAAAATGTAAATAATACTGTAAATCTTTGTTGGTCTTTCCTGTTGTTCGGTGTGGACTTTAACAAGACTTTAGACAGGTTAGTCTGAAAAGCATGACGTTGGAGATGCACACCATGATGGTGAACAGATAAACCACATGATGTACACTCTCTGAGGTAATAATGTTGTGAGAAGAGCAGCCATTGCTGTAGAGAGAAGTGATTTCTCTCCTTATCACATTTATAATATAATATACATTTATATGCATCCAGTGGATTTGGGATTTCTTTAATGAGAGTATTCCTAAGGCTCTTTCTCGCCATGCAGGTACATTAAAATTATGAGAAGTAACAAATGCAGTGTTGTTGTTTTTTTAAAAAATAACAACCTATCATCATCATCATCATCAACATCAACATCATCATCATCATCATCGATTCTTGTTCTTATTCTTCCTTTTAATGGATGGAGTAACATTTACTCTTTACTTCTAAAAATGTTTAGAGATCCCTTCAGGTAATTGTTCAGCACTTCTTGGGCTGAAGCATTTTTTTAAAAAGGTAGCAGATTAAAAGTACCTTACTAGTGTAATTATTTACATTACTTACTTTATTTTTGGTATACCTTCTTCCAGAAAAGAGAGGTGTTACTATTGTGGGCTCAACATAATCCAGAATAAGATGGTTGCAAGGAACTGTACCATTAAGCCATATTCTTCATTTATTTGGTGTAGATACTGTGTGGATTGGTTGTCCCTATTTTTCATTTTCATACTTACCATCATTTGCATGTCATATAATATTAACATTGTATAGATTGAGATTCATACTTGAGTCTCTTCTAAGTTAATATTGTATGTCAATCATCCTCTTAAAACAGTCATGTAATGATATATAAGGAAATATACTAATCAGGCATTGTATCACACTGATTTGCATAAATTAATTAATGCCAGCACTCACGGTAAAATTTCATGTATCAGTGCTTGAGAAAAGAAGCAGACTTATGAAGCTGAGAGATTTTGTCTTGAAATATATACCAAGGTCACCAACGACACAGCACAACTGGCTGTAGAAATCTTAATCAATATGATTCACAGTTTTATCAGTCCTTCTGTTTGGTTTGCTTTCACTCCCATTCTGTTTCTGTTGCCATAGTAAGATTTTCTTTCAGTGTTTCCTTTACAAGTAGAATCCTGTTAATAATTCACAGCCAATAATTTATTCCACAAATTGCTCCTCTCTCTCTGTGTTTGTGAATTGTGTGCAAGCACCTACCATTTTCTTGAACTGCTAGCAATGTTTAACCATTATATCCTATGATTAATCTAGGGTTCATTTTTGAAATGTCTTTGCAGTGGCATATCTGATAATCCAGGTAAATGACTGCTAAGGAGTGCTCTTGCCTTTTTAGGGTGATCCCCCCCCCCTGGGCCTGAAACAGCTTAGGCAGACTTATCAAAGGTAGTTCTTTTCTAGCAGTCCAATCCTTCAACCCAGTGGTCCATGTTAACATTTCCCATTATATTCAGATCTGAATATTTATTTATTTATTTATTTATTTATTTATTTATTTATTTATTTATTTATTTATTTATTTATTTATTTGAATATTTATACTCTACCTTTCCCCTTGGCAAAGGACCCAAGACGGCTTACAGCACTGAAGGACTATATACAATCCATAAACATTTAAGACAATATTCAGGTAAAGAAGAATGAATTTGAAGAGGCATCTTGCCTAATTAAAAAGGCAATACTGAAGCTAAGAACAGTCAATGAAAAATGTAAACAAAAAATTCCATTATGAGAGATGGAAAGGTAAAAGTGGAAAACATAAGTTGTACACCGGTACCTCTGAAAACGAATGTAATTTGTTCTACAGATCAATTTGTTGAAAGAAAATTTTGTCTTGGAACCACAGTTTCCCATAGGAATGGATTGAAAATGGATTAAGCGGTTCTGAAGGCTATGGGTCGCTTCGTTTTACGAAAACTTTGTCTTGCGAAATGCAGTTTCCCATAGGAAAGCTTTGGGAATGGATTAATCCATTCCGGAGGCTAGAGTAAAGACAACAATAACCAGGTTCCCCCCCCCCGGGTACATGCAGAATCGGGTTTTTGTTTTTTTGTTTTGGTCTTGCAAAGCATCCCATAGGGAATTTTTTGTCATGCGAAGCATGCCTATTTTTTTTCTTCCTACAAGTTTTTTTGTTTTGTTTTACGAGTCATTTGTCTTAAGAGGTACCACTGTATTACAAATTCAGTCCAAGCAATAATGCATGGTAGTCCGTCTATAAAAGATTAAAAATAAAAGATAGCCTGCCCCTTCTAGAAGAATGCTGGTGATCTTGTTCCTCTTAAAATGACTAGGATACCAATGTGTGCCTCCAATGATTCATCCTTGTGCTCTTAGAAGGAAGGAGGTAGATATACTGGCAACTCAAAAGAACAGGTGTCAATGAGAGGAGGCAACACCCCTCCCAATTTAAGTATATAGTACGTACCATTTGTTCCTGATTATCCTGGAGAATGCTGGAAAATTAATTACAGCTCAGATGAGTGCAATTAGTTCTGCTTTCTATGCAGATGTTCCTGGGACTAATGGGGCTGCTTCTAAGACAGAGGATTCTATCACCACTCCTTATCCAGCTTTTCACACTCCCTGTGGTATTAGGCTACTCCTGTCTCTGTCTAAGGTTAGGTGGGTGTGATAGGGCCACATCCCTGAGATCTGGGTCTGGCATACAGCTCATCCATGGTTTAAATGTAATCATGGTCCAATTCATTTGTAACCCCTGTCTATCCCTGTATGATGCAACAAGGTTGCATGGTTTAGGCATGAAATGGTAGCAAGGTGTAGATCCAGACAGTCCAGTAACATAGCTTGGTGTATAAACTAATTTGTGCATGGGGCATCCAGTACCCTCCTTCTGTTACAACACAGTAGGAACTGAATGGGGTTGTGCACAGTCATCTTTGCCCCCAAAGTAGACTTCCCTTGCACAACATTGCTCCTGTAGCTACTGCCTGCAAACATGATAGTCAGCCCAAGGCAACTGATTCTAATTGTTTCGGGAGATACCCAACTGGTCCCTGCCAGCTGCCAAATGTCTGAGTCAAGACTCCCAATGCATGGCACTTATCTTCACAGTCAAACAGGTCAAAATGCCTTTGAAGATCAATATGAATCCAGTGTTGTTTCTTTATTGCTAAGAGACCCCAAAAAGCAAGCAAGCAAAAACTTCATGGTTGAGTTTCCTGAAGTGACCATCGCTGGCTTACTGACTAGGATTATAATCGTTGGCTTAAAATTGTGAAAGAACAAATACGAATCTCGACTGACTGACAAGATATATGAAGTGCCCCCAAAACTGCTGTATTCAAAGCTGCTCAGTTGAAAGAGTTCTTGGGCAGATTTGTGCAAAATCGCCATAAAGATGGATATACTGTATTTATAAAGGTAGCTAACGTGAATGAATGTGCAAACATGCAATCATGGCCATGATTCTCTCTCTTCCCCCTCATTTTTTTCATTGCAGTCCCAGGTAATGTGAGTCTTTAAAAACAGCTCATCTAATTGTAAATCTGGAGGGGAACACACTGGCACCTTTTCATTGGTTTCTTTCCAAGTCATGAAACCCTATGGTATCTTTTCATATTCTACAATGACTCTAGTATGGCCGCCATGTGTCACTTTGCTCCACCGAGTGGCATGAGACTTAATCACACTGTGGTGTGGGTGATGGAAGGCTCAGAAGCAGGCTGTTTATGTTGTTCTGCTAACACGCCCCCCCATCATGCCTTTTTTCTGTCCATTAGGCCAGCAGTGGACAACAATTTTCCTGCATCCCAAGGGATGCACCTGGAAACAATCTTTTGGTAAGGGGCACATGCCAGCATTGAGCAGATCTTAAAGCAGCAGTGGTCAGGGTCAAAAAAGTGTTGAAACTCAGTTCGTCATTCCCTTCTTCTTTTTCCCCGCCAGTCAGGCTGCTGCGGAAGGAACAGGTTGCTCCTGTAATCACTCGAACTGCTCATTGGCAGCAGGTTTTGGAAATTACCTGATGGTTGCCCACCTCTGCTCTCTTTTAAAAACAATGCACATTGTAATGATGACTCTGTCCCTGCTGTTTATGCTCCAACTAGCTTTTCTGCTGGCCCTTTAACACCATTTGCAGATTGCTGCCTGCACACAGACATAGAGACACCGGTACTTATGAAGCCATAATAGATTTTCCTTCACATGGTTTTGTTTTGTTTTTTTAACATGGTAAGGAGAAATTCTAAAGTCTGTGGGTAAAGAGGAGGAGGAAATTAGGCACTTCCCTTACTAATTCTCAGCAGAGATTAAAAGTTTGTCTTCCATAATCAATGTATTAAATTCCCTTGTTCTTACAAGGCTCTGTCACATTCGTGGCCCAACACGGCTGGCTTTAATGCCTATTTGATCTTTCAGAGGCCTGCACGTTCTGGTGAAAAGCCTCCCAAAGCTGCTCACATGCGTGGTATAAAGTTTAAGATCTGCAAGAGTCTTGACACGTGAGAAATATCCTGTTTGCATTCCCCATTGGCATGGGGCTTTTTGCACATAGCTTTCCAGCCTGGCAGAATTCACCATGAAAGGTGGTGGAAACATTTAGGAAGTGCTCCTGAGCTCTTAGCATTATGTGAAAAGAATACATGAGTAGAGCTTGAAAAAGAAGTTTGAAATGGAAAATAAATCTGTCAGGTAGCTCATATGAACTTTATAAGGAGCATAACCCTCTGTCTCCACCTCATGAAACCTCTTTGACAGATCTCCTAGGTTTGTCCCCTCCACAAACTGCAAAATAGGTGTGCAAGAAGTTCTAGCAGCATGAATTCCAGGAATGTTTTTCAGGAGCTGCAAAAAATTGAGAGGGTGTTTCCCCCTCCCGTGGGTGAATTTCAGAGTATTAAAAGGCCAAAGGGCAGTGAAAGGGGAAATAAATTAACAGCCCAACATCTTAAGGAAGAACAATAAACTGAATATATTGAAGGGAATTAGGGCACCACATTCAAGTTTGTATTTCAGCTCAGTTTGTTGATTTTGGCTTTCCTCTACCTTCTTTGCTGGTTTGTATATTGACAGTTCTTTATGTTTCATTCTGATTTACACCCAGCAAGACAGAGGTCTGATATCTAGGCTGTTTCCCTGTATGGTTGCAACAAGAATTATCACGTCATGGCTGGGCGAAACTTTCACACAAACCAGACCATTATAATATAATGAGCCTATTCAGGCCATTGTGCACCTAGCAAGCCTATTCAGGACACTGTCCACTTAATGAGCCTGTTCAGACCAGGATGGTGTGAAATCAAGGTCAACTATAAATTGGTGGTCTCACCACTAACTTTCCTCAGACTAACAAAGCTGCTTGGATGAGTTGCAAAACATTTCAATCTCACAAGAAAAGAAGTCCAGGTGCCATGACTCAACTTCCAGGCACATAATGGCTGGTGTCATCCCACAGTGCAGGGATCTGCTTGTTTAAAAATTGCTGGACATTGATTATCACAAGTTGGATGCTAATATACTCTTGAGGAAGGATGCAGTCTCCTGGTGAAATGTTCAGATGGATATTGTTGTCACTTAACAGTTTTGTGTGTAACTTGAACTAGCTGGAGTTCTTACAAATCTGTTTCACCTTAAAAAAGACTGCCATGTAGTTCACTGGTTCTCCAACTGCTTCCTAAGATATGCATGAGTAACACTTGCATCCCTTTCTTTCTCTCAAAACTAACAATTGAGAACAAGTTATTCAAAAAGATTTCCCATTATTTTCCTGCCAATCCTAATCCTATTGCATATTTGGAAATGTAAATGACATGACTATATGCAACACTGATCATCTGCCACAGCACGTATACTCTTCACCCATCGCAAACTGCCTTCATATTGCCAACACTGATACTTATAAGTAATGATAGCAGGGAATGTAAATCTCTCTCTCTCTCTCTCTCTCTCTCTCTCTCTCTCTCTCTCTCTCTCTCTCTCTCTCTCTCTCTCTCTCTCTCTCCTGTATCAGAAAAGTGGCACATGTCTATTCTATTTTATATTATGAAAATCACAATCATGGGCATACACTTTAAGGACATAACAACAACTGTACAGAGGCAGGCAACTCTTTTAGTGCTTCTAATCTTTAAAAATCCACGCAGCAAATTTGCAAATGTTGTCATTTTGTACGGTTTGCCTTATTTGCACAGTTTTGCATGATCTGCACAACTCATTATTAGTCTCATTTTGAAAGCAGTTCAGTATACGTGGCACATAAGTTATGTTTTCTTGTTTTTAAACATGAGAACTAGCAGAGTGAGGATTTACTTTGCTATCACGGGGCAAGTCCAACACTAAACTTAACCCTGTATTTATTTTTAGATTTTTTTGGGGGGGGGGAATGGTGCCAACTATTGTAAACTGAAATTGTTAAAAATGTTGTGTACTTTGATTCACTCATGGATCCAAAAGGAGACTATATAGTCAAGAAAACAGAAGAAGACTGACACTTGGAAGGGCAGCAACGAAGGAATGAGCAAAGATTGTCAAGTATAATGCTGTGTCAATGGAGACCGAGACCAAAATACAAAATACAAGATGCACTCCTGTATTTCCAGTTACTCTGTATGGGAGTAAAGAGAGCTGGCACCTCCTCTGGGTACCAGCTGTTCACTAGGTGAAGATTGTCTGCCACACTCCCCAAGAACACTATCCTTGAACCCTGGTCAAATTAAGCCCCTGGAGGATGCCAGTGAGCTTCTTCTGTACCTATTTTCCAACCTGTCATAGCTTCCAAGACAGAATACTTTAAGACTGAACACCAACCTTGAAAGGCAGGATCATTCCAAATATCCAAAGTTACCAATGTAGCCCTTCTGGCTAAGGCAGTTTCTTTAGCTACTCACGTCTTCGTCCCCATGAACTACACCTTGATAAAATATTAAGATATTTATTTATCTTAAATATGGGACTGCCCTTGAAGCTGATGCGGAGACTCCTGCTGATCCAGAATACCATGGCCAGATTGCTGACTGGGACTAGAAAACATAATCATGTATCCCCAGTGCAAACCACCTTGCACTGGCTTCCAGATTGGTTCCGCATTGACTTCAAGGTTCTAACTATGATATACAAAGCCCTAAATGGTTTAGGAACTTGCTAACTGTCAGAGCGCATTCTCCCAATGAAAACTGCCCATAAAACCCAATCTTTCCAGGCTAGGTGTTTGAGGCATTTAACACCATGAGAGGCTTGAAAGAAAGAACCCCCCCCCCACGAGAAATAGGGCCTTTACCACCATTGTTTTTCATCTGTGGAATAGCCTTCCACCTGACATCTGCCTGGCTCCCTCTTTGGCTGTTTGAAACTATTGAAAACCAGTATTTTAAAGCAGGCATTTCCTCAAACGTAACATAAATCTAGTGTCTACCCACTAAAACATGTTTTTAGCTGATTTGCCCACCAATAATATTATAGTTTTATGGAATTTATATGTTATTTATTTATTTATTTATTTATTTATTTATTTATTTATTTATTTTTCACACTTATATACCGCTCCTACTTCCCAAACGGGAACTCAGGGCGGTTCACATAAAAAGCAAAGGAGCAAGGATGGTGGCAATGGCAGGGAAACAAAAAAACAAACAAAAAACCTCTAGTCATTTTTGAAGGCGTCCCTAAAAAGGAGGGTCTTAAGGCCTTTCCTAAAGGACGCCAACGACGGAGCCTGCCTCAGCTCGCTAGGTAGGTTGTTCCAGATGGACGGCACCACCACCAAGAAGGCCCGCCCACGGGTGCTCATTTTGCGGGCCTCCCTCAGGGGGACCGTCTGAAGCGAGAGGGCCAATGATGAACGGGTGGGTCGGGCCCGATCTGATTGTCAGTGAAGTTGCTCTGCCAGATATTTATTTATTTATTTATTTGTAAAGCTTATATCCCGCCCATCTTCCCTGGCGGGAACTCTGGGCAGCTAACAATAATAAAAACCCATAAAATAAGTGGAGAAGCCTCCGAGGGCAGAGATGGCGGCAAATCGAATAGAGAAAGAGGGAAGAAAAAAAGAAAAGAAAAAACAAAACAAAACTAACTAGTAAGGTCACCAAAGGCCTCTTTAAAGAGGAAGGTCTTCAAGGCCTTTTTAAAGGCAGGCAGGGACTCCAGCAGGCGCAGCTCACTGGGGAGCTGGTTCCAGAGTGAGGGCCCCACCACAGAGAAGGCGCGGTTTCGCGTACGCGTTTTCCGCGCCTCTCTGGGTGTGGCCACTCTCAGAGAGCACGCCTGTGACGATCTCGTGGGTCTGGATCCGGATGCCCTCTGGGAGATACGCTCCGCCAGGTACTCTGGTCCCAAGCCGTGGAGGGCTTTGAAAATCAAAACCAAGACCTTGAACCTGGTCCGGAAGACAATGGGGAGCCAATGCAGGACTGGGGTGATGTGCTCGTATCTGCGGGCACCCACCACCAGCCTGGCCGCTGCATTTTGGACCCGCTGTAACCTTCGGACCAGGGCCAAGGGCAACCCCACATAGAGGGCATTGCAATAGTCGATCCTCGAAACCACCAGGGCCTGCACTACTGTCCTCAGGGAGGATTCATCAAGGTACTGGTGGATCTGGGCGATCCTGCGGAGATGGAAAAAAGCGGCCCTGGAGACGGCCATCACCTGGGCTTCCAGGGAGAGGGCCGAGTCCAGGACCATGCCCAGATTCCTGGCCCTGTCTGTAGGCTGGAGAGAGATACCCCCAGACTAGGGAGGGGGCCATTGTACCGAGACAAAGGCGCCCCGAAGAACAGAACCTCAGTCTTCTCCGGATTGAGCTTGAGACGGTTATCTCTGGTCCATTCCAGTACGGCCTCCAGGCACAGATCGAGGGAGCGAACCGCCTCCTCTGCAGATGATGAAAAGGAGATATAGAGCTGCGTGTCATCAGCGTACTGATGACAGCGAACTCCATATCTCCTGATGACCTCCCCCAGTGGCCTCATATAAACATTGAACAGCACCGGAGAGATTGCCGACCCCTGGGGCACCCCACAAGGGAGAGTCCAAGGAGCCGACAAGACATCTCCCAGCTGAACCCGCTGAGTCCAGCCGCTGAGGAAGGAACGGAGCCAGGCCAAAGCCTGACCACCAATTCCTGCCTCCGCGAGCCGGGCCAGGAGGTTACCGTGGTCGACGGTATCAAAAGCCACTGACAGGTCGAGGAGGACCAGCAGGGTAGAGCAACCCCTGTCGGCCCTCCTCAACAGATCATCGTGCAAAGCGACCAGAGCCGTCTCCGTCCCATGACGCGGCCTAAACCCAGATTGGAAGGGATCCAGGACATGGTTCTCCTCCAGGAACGTCTGGAGATGCAGGGCGGCGACTCGCTCGACAACCTTGCCCAAAAAGGGAACATTGGCTATGGGCGATAATTAGACATGTCGTCCACAGCCAGGCCAGGTCTTTTAATAATGGGCTTCACCACCGTCTCCTTCAGCAGACTGGGAAAAATCCCGTCCCTGAAGGAGGCCGAGGCAATTAGCGAAGGCCATTTTGGCATGCTCCCCCCTGCGATCTTGATCAGCCAGGATGGGCAAGGGTCGAACGGAGAAGCCACAGACCTGCAATGTCCCAGAGCCCTGGAGGCATCCTCAGATGTAACAGGCCCGAACTCAATGAACCGGGGCGACGCCGGGCACTAGGTCAGGGCAACCGGCGTCCAGCTCTGAACGGATGGCCTCTATCTTGGATTTAAAGTGGGCTGCTAATGACTCACTAGTGAAATCACTAGGAGGAGGCCCAGGCGGACCAGGATTGGTGAGGTCTCAAACCACCCGGAACAACTCCGCGTGGCTATTCGAGGCCTCACCAATTCTCAGGGTGACAAAAGATCTCCTAGCCGCCCTTATCACTCGAGAGTAGCGACTGGTCAACGCCTTAACCGCAGCCCAATTCGAAGCCGTCCGAGCATTCCGCCATCTGCTCTCTAGCCTTCTCCGTTCCTGCTTCATTGCCCGCAACTCCTCGGTAAACCAAGGAGAAGGGCGGGCTCGGCACCGGATCAGGCGCTTGGGGGCGATCCGGTCTGCTGCCCCGGCCACCTCCTCAAACCACCTATTGACCAGGGAGTCGATCGGATTGTCATCCATTCCATCTGGTAAGACCCCCAGGGCCTCCGAAAACTGCACTTGGTCCCTGAGCCCCTGGGGGTGGGCCCAGATGGAAGGCCCCTGACCCCCGCGGGGAGGGGTGGCGATTGACAGGGAAAAACTCAGCAGATAATGATCTGACCATGACACGGGATGGGCCAGCAAACTCCCGACCCCCAGATCGAAGCCCGTCAATGTGGAGGCAAAAACCAGGTCCAGGTATGTCCTCCCTTATGAGTTGGACCGATGACAAGTTGGGCCAGGTTCATGGAGGCCTTGGACTCCATGAACTCCAGAGCTGCTCCTGACAGTTCAGCCTCGGCATGCACATTGAAATCCCCCAACACCAAAAGGCGGGGAGATCTCACCAGTGCCGCCGAGATGAACTTGGAGAACTCTGGGAGGGCGAGTGCATGGTCGCGGGGAGCTCAGTACACAAGCACAATCCCAAACCTGTCCCTATATCCCACCATGAGGTGAAGACATTCTAAACCTGGACTCACCAGCATCGCGGATCTGCTGACATTCAAAAAGTCCCTGTACACAATGGCCACACCCCCGCCCCCGGCCTGCCCAGATGCTGCACGCAGTAGCCCTGGGGCTGAAGCAACGAGAGAGAAGCCCCTCCCCCATCGCCCACCCAGGTCTCCGTGAGAAATGCCAGGTTGGCTCGCTCATCCATGATCAAGTCGGGGATGACTGGGGTCTTATTATGCACCGAACTGCAAGCAGGACAGGCCGGGGGTACAGGCAGAATGGATCCCTGCCATGTGGCAGTGAGCCGGCGGGTCAGAGCGCGGGACAGGCCGAAGATGCCTGTCCCGAGATCTTCTTATCTGACTGGCCCGCCGGCCCTGAGCGTACTTCCCGCGGCCCGACACCACCCTAATAGGGCAACCGGCAGGCTCCATATGGTGGTATAAGACTGGAGCCTCACCAACCTAACAAGAAAAAAAAACCCCTGACAGTGTATAACAATGCAAAATTAGAGGAAATACAACACTACAAAACGGGGAATACAAATCAATACAATACAATAAAAAAGCGTTAAACGGTACTCGCTTCCCCACCATCAATAAACAGACAAATAACAATAAAAACAACAATAATAACAATAATAATAATAACAACAACAATAAAGTAATAATAAAACAACACAAGCACTTTGCCGGCCGGCGGACAGGCATGCGGAGAAGAGGGGTAGCACTCAGGTAGTAAAGATGGAAAACATTATAGCAAGGTGAAAAGGCTGAGTCCACAACCCAACCAGCCCTCCTAGATTTAATCCCCATAATAGGTGAAGGGGGAGAAGAGGCGCCACCCCCCGAACCACCACAGAGTTCCTCCAGATGGTAGCCCTCCTAACCGACCGAGTGGGAAAGAGTGGGAGAGGAGGGGGAGCACCGGCGACCAGGCCGCCATGCTGATCCTAAATGGCGGCCGGGCCGCAAAGATCCCAGCTGCAAATCAGCAGCAAAGCCCCCCCCCCGGGATGGGAAATCCACACCGACCAGAGCCGGAGGACGGAGGGGGGAGGTGCCGACGGCCGACCTGCCGCCCGGGTCCTGGCAAGTCACGAGTGCCTCTGATGGAAAAAGACACCCCCCCAGCCAATGCCGGGGGGGGGGAGAACGCGCCGGTGGCCGACCCACCACCCGAGAGTCCTGTGGCTTCGGCCGCGGCTTTGGCTCAGGACCCCCCCAGGAGGCGGCCCCCCAGACATGCCGGAAAGTAGATGCTGGCGGCCGACCTGCTGCCCGGATTCCGAGCAGGACGGGCCGCACCACCGCGCCCAGGGAGGGAAAAAGAGCGCCGATGGCCGACCCACCACCCGAGAATCCAGCGGCTTAGGCTCAGAGCACCCTCCAGCTGACGACCCCCCAGACGGCCGGGGGAGGAGGGAGGAGGAGGCAACGCCGGCGGCTGATCTGCCGCCCGAGCCAACCGGACAACCACGGAAAGGAGAGACAGGCAGACCGCCTACGATTTGGATCCCTGCCTTCAGCAGGGGGTTGGTCGTGATGGCTTTGTAACCCCTTCCAACTACATGCTTCTATGAAAACTTCAATCCTCACTGTATTGTGCATAAATATCACCTCAAATAATTAAGCCCCATCTGTTGCTACTAGCCATTCATAAAAAAATTTAGATTAAACATTTTACTCAAATAACTTATTACTGTTTATTGCTTCCTTTTTTAAAAATGCACCATCACTACGCAGCACAGACAGTAAAGTGACTGTCAAGTGACGCTTCTTGGATCGCTTTTCTCAAACCTTAATGCTGGGTTTGCTGGAGCCCAAATATTTGAGCATGCTCATCCTTGTTACTTTTCAGTGCTATTGTTTCATCCAGATCCCCCATTTCTGTTTTCAAAACAGTCAACAGCATTCTAGTACTGTTGTTTAATTTGATTTTGATTATATTTACTGTATTTTATGTTGATATTACATTATTGTATGAGTTATATGTTTGTTTGTTTGTTTTTTTGCATTTCATTTCATTGTATTGGTTGTTGTTAACCGCCCATAGTGTTTTCACTGCCAGATGGGCGGTATTAAAAAAATTCAATAAATAAATAAATAAATAAATAAATAAATAAGTAAGTAAGTAAAAAGGTACAAAAAGTCAGTTTGGAGGACAAATCTATGCAAAAGCAATGCAAGACATATTCAGCTTAATATGTGAGTTGTCTAGGAAAACAATTCTTAAAACAATTAAGTTAACTAATGATTTTAAAATCAATATACCTAACTAATGATTCAAAGTATTCTTCTCTCTAAATATGACAAAATCTGTAAAACTAAAATCTACTTTCTAGCTCTATAAAAACCCTTCTTATTTATTTATTTATTTATTTATTTATTTATTTATTTATTTATTTATTTATTTATTTGACTTTTATACCACCCATCGGGGCAGCCCCACATAGAGAGCACAACAGTAGTCTATTCTCCAGATTTCAAGTGCATGAACCAATGTGGTCAACACCCTGATGTCAAGGAGGACACACAGCTGGGCAATTCTCCACAACTGATAATGTGCGGAATGGACCACTGTTGCCAGCTGGGTTTCCATGATAAGTGCCTGGTTCAACAGGGCACCCAAGCTGCAGACGCTATCCTTCGCAGAGAGAGTCAACCCCCCCCCCCCCCATGTGATGTGAGGGAGTTTCCCAAACTGCAAACTCCAGGGCCCCCGACACACAGGATCTCCATCTTGCCTGGGTTCAACCTAAGCCTATTAGCCCCCATCCAGTCCAAGACAGCTGACAAGCAGTGTTCAAAGGACAAAATGGCATCCATTGCAGAAGATGGAAAGGAGATATAGAGCTGGGTGTCATCCACATATTGGTGACATGAAGCTCAATACCCACACTTATGACCCTTCCCATTGGCCTTATATAAATGTTGAAGGGCATGGGGGAGATAACTGATCCCTGAGTCCCTCCACAGCCGAGGGTCAAAGGAGCAGAGGTCATCTCACCCAGCTGTACTTGTTGGGGGTAGTGTGATCTCTGATCCCCAACTCAGAGAGCCTCTCCAGAAGGATACCGTGGTCAACGGTATCAAAGGCCACTGAGAGATTGAGGAGGACCAACAGGGATGTTTTTCCCCTGTCGGACTCCCTCAAAAATTCATTGTGCAGGGCGACCAATGCCATTTCCATACTATGGTACAGCCTGAAGCCCGACTGTGTCATCCAGAAGACCCTGAAGCTGATCTGCCACCACCTTCTCCAGGACCTTTCTCATATCGGAAATAGTTTTTTTTTTCTGAATGGGCCTAATGAGTGTCTCCTTGAGGGTGAGAAGAACCCTTTCACTGTGACCAAACCTGGATAGATCGCACATTATGCAAAACTATTCAGCCTGATGATTTGGATCCCTGCCTTCAGCAGGGGGTTGGTCGTGATGGCTTTGTAACCCCTTCCAACTACATGCTTCTATGAAAACTTCAATCCTCACTGTATTGTGCATAAATATCACCTCAAATAATTAAGCCCCATCTGTTGCTACTAGCCATTCATAAAAAAATTTAGATTAAACATTTTACTCAAATAACTTATTACTGTTTATTGCTTCCTTTTTTAAAAATGCACCATCACTACGCAGCACAGACAGTAAAGTGACTGTCAAGTGACGCTTCTTGGATCGCTTTTCTCAAACCTTAATGCTGGGTTTGCTGGAGCCCAAATATTTGAGCATGCTCATCCTTGTTACTTTTCAGTGCTATTGTTTCATCCAGATCCCCCATTTCTGTTTTCAAAACAGTCAACAGCATTCTAGTACTGTTGTTTAATTTGATTTTGATTATATTTACTGTATTTTATGTTGATATTACATTATTGTATGAGTTATATGTTTGTTTGTTTGTTTGTTTGCATTTCATTTCATTGTATTGGTTGTTGTTAACCGCCCATAGTGTTTTCACTGCCAGATGGGCGGTATTAAAAAAATCCAATAAATAAATAAATAAATAAATAAATAAATAAATAAATAAATAAGTAAGTAAAAAGGTACAAAAAGTCAGTTTGGAGGACAAATCTATGCAAAAGCAATGCAAGACATATTCAGCTTAATATGTGAGTTGTCTAGGAAAACAATTCTTAAAACAATTAAGTTAACTAATGATTTTAAAATCAATATACCTAACTAATGATTCAAAGTATTCTTCTCTCTAAATATGACAAAATCTGTAAAACTAAAATCTACTTTCTAGCTCTATAAAAACCCTTCTTATTTATTTATTTATTTATTTATTTATTTATTTATTTATTTATTTATTTATTTATTTGACTTTTATACCACCCATCGGGGCAGCCCCACATAGAGAGCACAACAGTAGTCTATTCTCCAGATTTCAAGTGCATGAACCAATGTGGTCAACACCCTGATGTCAAGGAGGACACACAGCTGGGCAATTCTCCACAACTGATAATGTGCGGAATGGACCACTGTTGCCAGCTGGGTTTCCATGATAAGTGCCTGGTTCAACAGGGCACCCAAGCTGCAGACGCTATCCTTCGCAGAGAGAGTCAACCCCCCCCCATGTGAGGGAGTTTCCCAAACTGCAAACTCCAGGGCCCCCGACACACAGGATCTCCATCTTGCCTGGGTTCAACCTAAGCCTATTAGCCCCCATCCAGTCCAAGACAGCTGACAAGCAGTGTTCAAAGGACAAAATGGCATCCATTGCAGAAGATGGAAAGGAGATATAGAGCTGGGTGTCATCCACATATTGGTGACATGAAGCTCAATACCCACCTTATGACCCTTCCCATTGGCCTTATATAAATGTTGAAGGGCATGGGGGAGATAACTGATCCCTGAGTCCCTCCACAGCCGAGGGTCAAAGGAGCAGAGGTCATCTCACCCAGCTGTACTTGTTGGGGGTAGTGTGATCTCTGATCCCCAACTCAGAGAGCCTCTCCAGAAGGATACCGTGGTCAACGGTATCAAAGGCCACTGAGAGATTGAGGAGGACCAACAGGGATGTTTTTCCCCTGTCGGACTCCCTCAAAAATTCATTGTGCAGGGCGACCAATGCCATTTCCATACTATGGTACAGCCTGAAGCCCGACTGTGTCATCCAGAAGACCCTGAAGCTGATCTGCCACCACCTTCTCCAGGACCTTTCTCATATCGGAAATAGTTTTTTTTTTCTGAATGGGCCTAATGAGTGTCTCCTTGAGGGTGAGAAGAACCCTTTCACTGTGACCAAACCTGGATAGATCGCACATTATGCAAAACTATTCAGCCTGATGATTTGGATCCCTGCCTTCAGCAGGGGGTTGGTCGTGATGGCTTTGTAACCCCTTCCAACTACATGCTTCTATGAAAACTTCAATCCTCACTGTATTGTGCATAAATATCACCTCAAATAATTAAGCCCCATCTGTTGCTACTAGCCATTCATAAAAAAATTTAGATTAAACATTTTACTCAAATAACTTATTACTGTTTATTGCTTCCTTTTTTAAAAATGCACCATCACTACGCAGCACAGACAGTAAAGTGACTGTCAAGTGACGCTTCTTGGATCGCTTTTCTCAAACCTTAATGCTGGGTTTGCTGGAGCCCAAATATTTGAGCATGCTCATCCTTGTTACTTTTCAGTGCTATTGTTTCATCCAGATCCCCCATTTCTGTTTTCAAAACAGTCAACAGCATTCTAGTACTGTTGTTTAATTTGATTTTGATTATATTTACTGTATTTTATGTTGATATTACATTATTGTATGAGTTATATGTTTGTTTGTTTGTTTGTTTGCATTTCATTTCATTGTATTGGTTGTTGTTAACCGCCCATAGTGTTTTCACTGCCAGATGGGCGGTATTAAAAAAAATCCAATAAATAAATATAAATAATAAATAAATAAATAAATAAATAAGTAAGTAAAAAGGTACAAAAAGTCAGTTTGGAGGACAAATCTATGCAAAAGCAATGCAAGACATATTCAGCTTAATATGTGAGTTGTCTAGGAAAACAATTCTTAAAACAATTAAGTTAACTAATGATTTTAAAATCAATATACCTAACTAATGATTCAAAGTATTCTTCTCTCTAAATATGACAAAATCTGTAAAACTAAAATCTACTTTCTAGCTCTATAAAAACCCTTCTTATTTATTTATTTATTTATTTATTTATTTATTTATTTATTTATTTATTTATTTATTTGACTTTTATACCACCCATCGGGGCAGCCCCACATAGAGAGCACAACAGTAGTCTATTCTCCAGATTTCAAGTGCATGAACCAATGTGGTCAACACCCTGATGTCAAGGAGGACACACAGCTGGGCAATTCTCCACAACTGATAATGTGCGGAATGGACCACTGTTGCCAGCTGGGTTTCCATGATAAGTGCCTGGTTCAACAGGGCACCCAAGCTGCAGACGCTATCCTTCGCAGAGAGAGTCAACCCCCCCCCATGTGAGGGAGTTTCCCAAACTGCAAACTCCAGGGCCCCCGACACACAGGATCTCCATCTTGCCTGGGTTCAACCTAAGCCTATTAGCCCCCATCCAGTCCAAGACAGCTGACAAGCAGTGTTCAAAGGACAAAATGGCATCCATTGCAGAAGATGGAAAGGAGATATAGAGCTGGGTGTCATCCACATATTGGTGACATGAAGCTCAATACCCACCTTATGACCCTTCCCATTGGCCTTATATAAATGTTGAAGGGCATGGGGGAGATAACTGATCCCTGAGTCCCTCCACAGCCGAGGGTCAAAGGAGCAGAGGTCATCTCACCCAGCTGTACTTGTTGGGGGTAGTGTGATCTCTGATCCCCAACTCAGAGAGCCTCTCCAGAAGGATACCGTGGTCAACGGTATCAAAGGCCACTGAGAGATTGAGGAGGACCAACAGGGATGTTTTTCCCCTGTCGGACTCCCTCAAAAATTCATTGTGCAGGGCGACCAATGCCATTTCCATACTATGGTACAGCCTGAAGCCCGACTGTGTCATCCAGAAGACCCTGAAGCTGATCTGCCACCACCTTCTCCAGGACCTTTCTCATATCGGAAATAGTTTTTTTTTTCTGAATGGGCCTAATGAGTGTCTCCTTGAGGGTGAGAAGAACCCTTTCACTGTGACCAAACCTGGATAGATCGCACATTATGCAAAACTATTCAGCCTGATGATTTTCGGCTTTGCTTATCCATGTATCCATCTTATTGTGGCCTTGATCTTAGCTAGATAAATAGAAGACACAATCTTGATGGCTGATAAAATTAGTTTCCCTCGGGGCCTGCCTCCAGATGCTCTCCAAATTCATTTTAAAGCCCGTGGACCATGTAGCTGGTTGGACCCTGCAATGGAGGGGTTGTTTTGGTGTGATCATGTCCACTGCCCTGGTAGAAGCAATATACCAACTATCCACCAGAACGTCGACAGGAGCAACAACCATTCATTATCAAAGGATGTTAAATAATTACTAGCTAGATATTTTGTCACACACACATGCACTCATCTTCCAAGATGTCAGCGGATCAGCATTCAGTCCTTTGTTGGGTAATTTTCCTCTTCCAGAAAGCAACACCCCTCCGCCCTCCCAATAGTTCTCACGAGAAGTTCTGTCACTGTCAGCCATGCCGGAATACGTTTGGTCTTCCTTCACTCAGCCTTGGCCAGCTCTGCAAGTCCAATTTCATGTCAGGTCCTATATGAACTTGGAGGGCAGTCTAAGCAAGTACTACATAACTCATCTAATTGCTTGACAAATGAGCATGAAACTAGACGGTGAAGAAAACTGTCAGAAAAAACCTATTCGCTTACTTTGAAAAGTGGGGCTGGAGAAGAACTTTGCAGATACCCTGAATTGTCAGAAAGACAAGTGGACCCTACAAAGAATCAAACCTGGACTAGCTCTGGGGGCAAAAATGATGAAACTGCATGAGTGATTAAGCTATGGCCCATTCACAGAGCAAATATGTCTCGTCTCCTTCCATTATCATCTGCAAGTGTCCTCTGGGACTATAATATTTCATTCCCAGATCTTATGGCTTATTTACTGTATATTTGAGTTTTTTCATTCTTTTTTTTTTAGACATGAGTCTTTTTTATTTGTTTTTGCCCATTCTTCCTGCCCAGAAATAATTGTCATCACCTGTTCTTTAGTAATATTTTCATTCCTTACTAATTCATGGCTTTTCGAAGCCAATTTTTAAGAGGTCAATTACACTTGTCTGTTCTCTTACAGATGTGGCATGGAAACAGACAGGCTGCTTGAAGTCTCATCTTGTAACAGATGTTTAACTTGGCAGCTGTTCATACTAGGGGACGGCAATGGGGCACATTATTATAATCCATGTCCTTCCATCCAGGTATGCACAAAAACATATTTTTGGTTGTAAATTAAATAATATGAGATATTACTTTAGATACCCAGTGTGGTATATAGGATAGAGTGCCAGACCTGGTTTAGAATCCCCACTCAGGCACAGAAACTCACTGGTTGGTAAAACAACTTCTTAAATATCTCACTTACCATGAAAGCCTTATTAGGGTCACTATTTTAGTTCCAACTTAACAGCACAAAACACATGTGTATATGCTTCAACCATAGTTTTCAGCTTACTGATGAATTTGGTAACTCACATTCGCCTTAAACAGATTTCTGTCTGGAAACACAACAGCCTGGAGCTTGTAAATGATTCATGGTAGAATACATTTATTTCATATAATCTGAAGTTACATGATACTGATTTTTCATATCCAACCTCTAAAGACCATGTGCATTTCAAGTAAAGGAGATAAAAATATAGATTAAAGGAAATAAAAAAGTGTATTGTTTATTAAATATTATTATTAACCTACTGGATTGGCTGGCCGGGGTGGGTATCGGAGGCTCAGCGCTCTGCTGGCTCCAGTCCTTCCTTGATGGCCGGCTCCAGCGGGTTCAGTTGGGGGACGAATTTTCGGCTCCTTGGACGCTCCCTTGTGGGGTGCCCAAGGGGTCGGCAATCTCCCCTATATTGTTCAATGTTTATATGAGGCCGCTGGCAGATCAGGAGATTTAGAGTTCACTGTCATCAGTATGCTGATGACACGCAGCTCAATCTCTCCTTTTCTTCTGCAGTGGAGGCGGTTCGCTCCCTTGATCTGTGCCTGGAAGCGGTCTTGGAATGGACTAGGAATAACAGGCTCAAACTTAACCTGGAGAAGACTGAGGTTCTGTTCTTCGGGGCGCCCTCGTCTAGGTACAATGGCCCCCTCCCTAGCCTGGGGGGAATTTCCCTTCAGCCTACAGACAGGGCTAGGAATCTGGGCGTGGTCCTGGACTCAGCCCTCTCCCTGGAAGCCCAGGTGATGGCAGTCTCCAGGGCCGCTTTTCTCCAGTTCCGCAGGATCGCCCAGATCCGACCGTACCTCGATGAGTCCTCCCTGAGGACAGTTGTGCAGGCCCTTGTGATTTCGAGGATTGACTACTGCAATGCACTCCACATCACCCCAGGTCTGGCCCGCCTGCACTGGTTGCCTGTGGCCCTCCGGATTAGGTTCAAGTTCCTGGTTTTGGTTTTCAAAACCCTCCACGGCTTGGGCCCTGAATACCTGTCGGAGTGTATCTCCCAGAAGTCAACAGAGGCCAGACCCACGCGGATGCCATGGGCGCGCTCACATAGGGTGGCCACGCCAAGGGAGGCGCGGAAGTTGATGACGTGTAGCCGTGCCTTCTCGGTTGTGGGCCCTTCATTATGGAACAACTTACCCAGTGAGCTGCACCTTGCATCGTCCCAGCCGGCCTTTAAAAAGGCTTTAAACAATGCTGTATAGGGAGGCCTATGGCGACCTTATTTCTGGTTAATTTTTTTCTTTCTTTTTTCTCTCTCTTCCTTCTCACGCCTGCTGCTACAAGTTGAGGGGTTTCCCTCTGCCCTGCTATCTCCTGCTGCCCCTCATCAATGGGTTTTTATTGATGTTTTATTGCTTTATTGTTTTATTGATGCTTCTTGTAAACCACCTAGAGTCCCATTGGGAAATAGGCGGTATAAAAGCTTAATAAATAAATAAATAAATAAATAAATAAATAAATAATCTATCATTAAAAGGGACCATGCACTCACCACAGTAGAATTATGGAATTCGTGAGCCATTATTGGCATGTGTTCTCTGTTCTCATCTTAGGGCTCTCACCAAATTTCTTGTAGGAACAATGATAATAGGAGACCCCCTCCCATTGCTCTCACACCTTGTGTACAATTGAAACCACGTTCTGGAAGTTTCCCTGAAACATGACTCCACTTACAGTCCAGGTGTGCAATGAACATGCCCCTGAAAGCTACCTTTTATTTCCCTGCCACCATAGTTGCAAATTTGGCAGTGGGAATACAGGCACTGCTGCCTGTGCGGTCTCCCAACTCCTGCATAATGCTTGCTCCTGTATTAAAGTGACTGACTACCCTCAATTGAAGGCACAGATCTTAAACCAAGACCACTATCCCTGTTTCTCTGCTTTGAGAACTTCAAACCTTTCTTCTTCTTCTTTTCATCTGTTTGGGTACCGGCCAAAATTGCATCCATTACTTGATTGATAAATTCTAACAATACTTTACCAGTTGTACTTTTCCTCTTTGCCAGAATCCTATTATTTACACTTGCCCGTGTAATGTAATTGGGAGAAAGTGTAGCAGTGACTTGCTACACATTGAGGACCTGACGTAGATATTTTTTGTTACATACCAGCTGTTTGACTGACGTGATGCAAAATGCCCATGCTGGCTTCTTAATTTGTCCCAATGCACCACTGAAAGTTAAAACTGATGGTGATACATGAGTAATAATGTAAAGGTCTGATTATTGATGAACTCAAAAATGAGGACATGATAACCTTGCTAGTCAATTTCACCCTAATCTGGGTAATCCATATTTTGTGTCCACAAATTTCTGTAAATTATAAATATTGAGAAGTGCTTTGAGAATTAAACCTATTAAAGTATTTTGGGCAATTTCACTAGCACATTGATGGAGTAGTTAAACAGCTGAAATATGACACTAGGGAATAGGGAAAAAGGTGCTTTGCTTCTTTGTTTGTTTTGTTACTTATGGATTGAGCTCAATGGGATTGATTTTTTTCTGGATGCCACCCTCTGTGTGTGCGCGTGCGTGCGTGCGTGCGTGCGTGTGTGTGTGTGCGTGCGTGCGTGCGTGCGTGTGTGTGTGTGTGTGTGTGTGCGTGTGTGCGTGTGTGCGTGTGTAAAATGGATGAGCCTATTTTTCTGTTGCTCACAAAAAAAAGCTAGTGACTCAGAATACTTAGCCAGTTCGGAATTCAGATGAGGATAATTTGCTCTGGAATAAATGAGGGATACACTGGAGGTTTCAGAAAGGATAAAGCAGCTATTATTTCAATCCAGGTTTTTTAAAAAAAAAACCACACAAATACAGCAAATACAGCAAAGCCTTTGAACATTTCTGCTCAATTGACCTGCCTGAATGATTGGAAGTAAAGAGACGCCAAGTGGAAACTCCGTTTGGTTTGCGGAAATGAATTTTGCCTTCGTATCCAGTCATTCTGCCAATAGGTTCTTTTTTCAGTTTAGAGTGTCCAAAATCACAAATAATGGTTTTTTGGGGGTTGTTGTTCTGTCACTTTTTGTGTTTGCTGGTCTCCTTTCTGTTGTTCATTACAATGCAGGTGTGGAAATTAGGTTTTCCATATATGCAAAGCGAGGGAGCTTGCTTGCAAACATATGTTTATGGTAAAGCATAATGAAAGCTCAACCCAGCTGGGAGTAACATAGACCAGAAATAAGTGCCTTTCAATATGTTTTTCTTGTCCTGATACCCAATGCCAAGAGTTTTAAATTTATATTTGAAAAGTGAAACATGCTCAGCATGCTTATACATTCTAAGCCTTTATGTTGACTTGCCATATTCATGTGAGATTCCTCATCTGTGAAGAGGCCAGTGAGAAAAGCTATCCCCCCCCCACCTCAAAATAAAAGCTTAATAAAAGTTTGGTACCAGAATTAGGCCCACATAAGGAGAAGCAGGTTTCCTTTCCTTCCTTTCTATAAGGTGACTTTTTTTTACCATCTGAGGGCAGGGAGAGCATAAGAATCATTCTGAATGATGTGATGTTGGGTCCAGAGAAAACTTTCCTTCTAGTAGCTTTTATAGAACTACAAAGGACTGTTAGAAAAATTAAACCCTTCTACAGAATCCTTTAACTAAAGTATACTTCGTGATGTGTTATCTTCCAGATGTTTTTGACTACACCCCCCAGAAGCCCCAGCCTACATGGCCAGTGATCTTTAAATTATGGAAAGTTGGAGCCCACCAAGCTGGGCAAGTCTGTTTTAGTTCATCCAGACTTCATGGGAAAATATGGTGTTTTCCATGCAAGAGGCCAATAAAAAGGAGAGTGCTTCAGCTTTTCTTTGGAGGGCTTGGTTTAAAAGGCAGTATGTAGATGCTTGAAACGTTCAATTAATGAATAAATCAGACCTAGGAAATGTTTTTCATAAATCACATGAAGAGGCATGACGCTGAATTAATCAAGGTGGCAATCATCCAAATGTCCACTGCTATTGCAAATTTCATTTATACACCATCTTTCTTCCAGACAGTGCCAAGCAGCATGTGTAGGTTCGAATCGCAAAAGAGAGGATTTGGTCTAAATTGTCCTGACAGGTCCCAACAGACCATTTGTGGAGTAATATCGTTTTGGAATGGGTTGGAGTCTTCCTCATTGAAAAAAATTGCCCTGGATGGACCTCTCTTGAGAACACTCTAGCTGTCACTCTTCCACATTGTTAGGAGGAATCAACTACATGACCCCCTTCCAAGTCTTTTATTTTCTCTGTCTACTAATAATGCCATTAGACTTGGTCACTTCAGGATGACTGAGGAAAAAAAGCATTTTTTTCACATACCACACGGTGAATTTATATCATTCACTGTCCCAAGATGTAATGGTGATTTCTACCTTTAGAATTCACTGAGGAACAATCCTCTAGGCATAGTGGTGAAGTGAAAATTTCAGAACAGTAATTGCTCTTGGGCAATATTAGAGAAGGCCTCTCCCCATTCTACTTCCCAGAAGCATCTTGTTCTACTGCAGGAAGGGACAATTCTTGATGAGCTGGAACATTGGTCGGATACAGGAGGTTGCCCTTGCTACTATCATAAAGTATTGTACTTCCTTCTCCAAGACAATAAGGCAATGGTGAGACTTTTTATTATACCACTGATTAATATTAGAAACAATTCAGTGCAGGAAGCAAAAAAGAAAGAAAGAAAGAAATTATGAGTACTTCCCTTACTTAAAGAAACAGACATGCACATATCAAGATAATTGGCTGGAAAAGCAATGGCAAGTTCTTTTAGCCAAATGTTATATCACTAATTTTGCATGAGTTATAATCAGGATGATGCATATTTATTGGATAAATGTGGAGTTGCCATTTTGCTGATGGAAATACATTAGGGGATGCAACTGTCTGAAAGCTAATGGCTTAAAATAAGACTTCCACAGGTTTTATTGTCATTTAAGGTCATGGGATGATTTTGCAGTGCGGTGTACATAGCTTGGGCAGTGATCAACTGCAAGACACATTTTGCTAAGGCCTTTGCGATTCCTCTATCATTGAGGTGTTTGTTTTTGATGTATGGCGAGTCAAATTACCGGAATATTTAAGTTGCACAAGAGAACATAGATTAGCTCCAAACTGCCATTAATCCCCTCACTTTTCTTTCCTTAATGAGTTGATTTGTTTTTCTCCTTGGGTTAACTGCAATCATCTCATATATCATTGTCCTAATACACAGAATCTAATTAGTGGCTCTGTGTATTCTTTAGGAAACAGAACTTCAATCATTTTTCATACTGTGGCTTCCAACATGAACATATTTGTTATAATGAATCTTCCTCCTAAAAACTCCAGGAATAGTGTATTCTATGCTCTCCTGAGGTAAAACATAGTTATAACCATTATTTAGTACTGTTCAAAATAAGATTTTAAAATACAGAGCAGTTTTCTTTTCCATTTCATTTTATATTTCTGCTAGGTATGGGTATGAAATGGAAAAATAATGTTTTGCTTTTGTTTTCTGCTAGGTATGGGTATGAAAAGGAAAAATAATGTTTTGCTTTTGTTTCCTGCCCATCCCTAATTTCTGCCATATGAAGGAATAAAGTAAGAGGGATAAGAACCATCTAATGATGGCTGGAATGCTTTTGATTGTTATGATGTGTGCTCTGGCCCATTGTACAAGTGGTTGTAATTTCTCTGGTGTTTCTACAAGTGAGTTGATCTCTGAACCCCGAGAGAGCCTCATAAAGCCCCTGAGTCAATTTTTAACTCCAGGTATCCTCCCAAAATTCCTATTTAAAAACGAAAAGAAAAAGAAGATTGCAGTGAAATCCATTGTAATACCCACCCAAACTTATTTTTCTGGCTTATCTGTGGCTATCTGCCATATTGTTATCCCTTGTTTCTGAGTTACCTATTGTTTTCAGTAATTTTGTTTATGTACAGTTGATGGTGTTTTTTAAAAACCAACCAACCAACCAACCAACAAAAACCTTTATTGACTTGATTGATCCAGGAAGTTTTCAATCAGACCAAATTTTATTTCCTTATTACATCAAAATAACCTGAAAGGACTCAGTCCAATGCAAAGATTCTCAAATCAGACAAGACAATTGCAGTGCTGATGGGTTTTTTTTATTGTCATAAAATAGGAATTAGAGATGAAAACAATGTTGAACAGTGAAATGAATATAAAGTGGTAGCATTAGGTACAAAGTAGATGCAGATAAGGCACAGAAGTGTCTAGAAGTTGTACTGCTGTTTTTGTTTCTTTTGTTTCTTCTTTTCCATTTCTGATTAGAAGAGACTTGAAGCAAGAATATTAACAGTGCTAAAAAGGAAATGTAAATTCATCTCACCGGCATCTAAACCCAATTGCCTTTTGTGACAGGAAGCTGTACGAATTACTCTCTCTAAGCTATTTAACCTGGCACTTCAGAGACACTGACATACCCAGCCATGGGCATCACAGAATACTCACATAATTCACCACCACCTCCTTCTTCTTGGCTGGCAGGCCTCCCTACATGTGACTTAATGCCTTGCCCATGCCCAGGTGCAGACCGCAGGGTATGCCGCACCCCTGTCCCTGGACACCTGCCTTCAGAGGAGGAGGAGAGGCAGAGAACCCCTTTTTGCACCAGGGAGGCTCTGGAACAAATCAAGGTAGCCAGAAGTGAGAATAAAATTGGGAACCACTGACTTACAGTATCAACATTTAGAATTTTGCCATTGTTCCTACAGTGCTGCCGCAGCTTCTTCCTATAGCCATATGAAGTAGAAGAAGGCCTGGGTGGCATGTACATGTTTCTGTAAGGTGTTTAGCCAATTCATACTCCAAATGAGCAGATACACAGCAGATGTGTAATACTTACATATCTTTTTCTTTTAAAGAAAAGAACAAAGGAAATAAGAAAAGTCAGTGTGAAGTAGACAAAAATATAGTATTTGGAAACTAATATTTTTGTTGCTGGGGAACAGTCTCTCTCTCTCTCTCTCTCTCTCTCTCTCTCTCTCTCTCTCTCTCTCTCTGTGTGTGTGTGTGTGTGTGTGTGTGTGTGTGTGCGCGCGCGCACACACACACACATACACAAACACACAAACACACACACGTTACATATTAAACCACCAGCATTCTTTTCACGCATCAGGACTCTTTCTGATTATTAGCCAAGCATTGCCAAAAGCAAAGTTTCTGTTGAGATATTTCTGGACCCATTCCAACCGCAGTTTATAATTTCTACCTACTGTTTTTAAATCTTATTTGGGAATAATTGTCCCAGCGACTCCCTCATGTTGCTTTTGCTTTGTTAGCATTTAAAAAACAAGAGTTTTGGTTCTGAAAGCAACCTTTCATTTATATATTGTGTCTTTAAAAAGATCTGTTTAACCCATTTGTCATCTGTGTTAGCTGAAATCAGATATTCTAGAATGTGATCAAAGCAAATGTACAAAGAAGGGAGAAAGGATAGGTACAACCCTGACACGTTTGCACCACACACTGCAGGATGTACCTATAGAGGGTGTTTTTCTGCTCTGTCAAAATAAGTTGTTTCTGTGGTTTTTAGCCCTGTATGTGACTCATGGACAGCCACCATGGACAGAATCAGACTCTAGAATTAATCACTTAAAGATGAAATACTTACCAACAATGACCAAAATTCATTTTAGTGTGTTGAATCCACACTCATCCAGGGAAGCTCACTGGGAGCATGGAACTGGCAAATAGTATTGCCGTCAACTAGTCAATTCTGATGTTACAATCCCTGTCAAGGATCTTTTAGGTAGAGAGCATCAGGAATTGGTTTACCATTCTCTTGTTTAGGGACTGTGCAGCTTGTCCAAGGCCACCCAGGCTGGCTGTCCTCCCTGAAAGCCCTGTGGGAAATTGAGCTGCCAGTCTCTATCCCTGCAAGCAGATATCTAGCTCACTGAAGGATCCAACTAAAACTGTTGAAACCATCCCTTGAATAACTCATTTGCCTTGAAAACCCTATTAGAGTCACTGACTAGATGGCACAGCAGATGTGGTGTCATATGAAGGGAGAAAAACATTTTGTTTCAAGAGTAGAACAATTTAAAGAACTATTGTTCTGTCAACAACATAGGTGTTTGAACTTGGGCCTATCACCTTCTGACAGGCCCTCTAGATTTTGGCAGATTTTCCCTCTCTTTAGGCTTATGTTCTAATGCTTACCCAGATAAATCTCTAATCTCACTTATGGATCAGTCAGTCCTCAAGTGTATGTGTTGTGAGATTGCTTCTTAAGTAGCTGTTTGAGTAGCTTTAAGGACGTGTCTTGTTCTGATAAAGACTTAAGCTGCCTGATGGGCTGTCTTGATTTTTCTCCCCCCTTCTTTAGCTTGCATGCTTTTACTTTCCTTCCTTTCATCTCTGGAATGACAGAACTCCAGAGCAAATTCTCTACATCTTTGTATGGCTTTAAGGAAGGGAAGATGGTAGAAAATAGAATTTAAGGAAGGGAAAAACTGGTAGAAAATAGAATTTAAGCCAATTGGTTGCTTGCAAGACAAAAATCTATTTCTTGGCCTTACAGCTCTTTTATTCTGAAGCTGAGACCAAGTGGGAATTCTCTTTCAGAAGTCAAATTGGGATGCCTGTGTGCTGAAGTCATAATTGCACCCTCAACTAAAACTATATCCTTTTGAGAAGATGCCTCGAGGAAAGTTTTTAACAAAGATGTTTCCGTGGTATGCTTTTTTGTTTTTGACATTAAGCTTCGAATAAGAGTGGAGGTGGGGGACTGGGTTTCTTTCCTATTGTAATAATAGGACTTGTAAGTGATGAATCTTTTATCACATTAGCCTTTAGCATGCAATGGCAGTTGCCGAAAGAAATCCTAGGAGCATCTCAATTGCAACACACTAAATCTCTTTCGTTTACTCAAAGCTGAATGGATTTAGATGGTTTTGTGAAATATTTGGAGCAAATTCGTAGTTGAATGCATCCATTTATATCATTTTATTACAGCATGAGCTTCTGGGAGCACACATCCCCACTTCTTCAAATGTGCAGCATCAAGTGTGGGGGCTCTGTATCTATGTGTGTATACCCAAATGTGTATGCATGGAATATGGATAGGATTATGATGTAGACAATGCATGGGAATGGGGTGGACTAAAGACGGTGAAGTGAGAACAAATTTAGTGCCAGGGTATTCACGCTACTAAAATTTTCGCAGCTAGTAATTCTGTATTTACCATGCTCTTCAGTAGCAGTATCTTAGCTCCAATCACATGCACACGTGAACTTCTGTGAATTTATATATGTATAGAACCCCAAAATGCCATTTCCTACTTAAGAAGAAGTGGGCTACGTGTCCACCAAAGACTGTGCTGGTGCTGAGATCTTTAAAAGGCTTTGGCAATCCTTAATGTGCTGCTTCTCTGTGGAGAGAGAGCCACGTTCAAGTAGAATCTTGGAAATAATGCAATTTCTTCACATTTCTAGCTCAAGAGGCTCATTAGGGAGGGGTGAAGATTTCATTTCAGTTTGCTTTGATACAAATGTACCAACATTAGCAAACACTTTTATATCTGAGAGGGAAAGAATATGAGATTTAATTCATATTTTCCCCAAAGGCTGAGTGTGAGAAAGTTTGCATATCCACACTCAGGGTACTTGGGAGCCCAATACCTTCAGCCACATTGGTGGGTCTGAACTAGGGGTGCCATCTTTTTGAGGGGTAGGAGGGAAATGGCGCCCTATTTTAACAGCAGATAAGCAGGTACATTATCATGTGTATGACAATTAGTTAGCAAGTTATGAATTTGGAGGTCTCCCTGGCCATTGAATCAAGGGAATACAGTAAATGGCTCAGTTCGAGAGGAAATGCAGCTTTTTTTTTTGCTTTGTTTTTTGTGCTTCTTTATCACATCTAGATATAATTACTAGCCGGATTTTCTGAAAGAAATGAAGTAGGAAATTAAATTTCATGTAGTGCCACCTCTTTCTTTGCCTGCCCAGCTCAGACTAAGAAGGCAAGACACAAAGCATTTTGGATTGTAAAATGTGTCACACTTTATTAAACTTCAACACAAACAACCTTTAAAGGGGGGCAACAGTAGGACGGAACGGTAGTCCATCTTGTGCCAGCTTAGCCCCAAATGGACTACCGGATGAGATGGACTAACATCCGGGTATTCCCTCCAGACCCCAAAAAGTTCCCAAAGCCCAAGTTTTGATGAATTTCTGCTAGAAAATATGGTGTCAGTTCTTCAGTCTTTAGACTAAAAGGCAGTCTCTATACAGTATATCATTGGGTGAGGGAAATTGATATGAATAACCTTGAAGAAACAGTTCTTAATTTCCCTTTCTGTGCCCTGTGATATAATCTGAGTAGGTGAGCAGGTGTTTGAGGGAAATGTTTTTCTAACCAAGGGCAAAACTCTGCCTCTCTTGCAATGTATTTTCATTTTTGCCAGGGAATCAGTTGAGGCAGGATTCTTGTCCTTCAAACAGGAATGGAAAGGAAAAAAATTCAAGGCAGTGCTGACATTTTCCAGGTTTTATAAAGGAAGGGGGATAACAGGGGGAAGTGTGAGATATCTGAGGGAAATATTAATTTTTTTTCCTGATGGTGATTTTACTGGCCTTTGATGTCTAGTCAGTCCTAAGCCAGAGAGTCATCTGACTGGAGCATTCATGCCCAGAAAATAGCAGAAGCTATTTAAAAGGATTGGAAGGAGGTCACCTTCTCTGACCAGCATTGAGTGACACCTGGCAAAACAAACTTAAAACCACCAAATACCAAATGGAATTACATAACCTCATGAAAGACCTCTCTGGAAACACATATGAACAAATCCTGCAGAATACACCACAAGAACCTCAACCAGCAACCTCCTACCTCCTACCAAGAATATATAAACAAGATAACTATGGTCGACCAATTGTATCAAACATCAACAAAATCACAGTTGGAGTATCTGGATACTTGGATAATGTTTTCAAACCATATGCCACCAATTCACCCAGTTATGTAAGGGACACCACAGACTTCCTAAGGAAACTTCAGTTCACCCAGGTCCTTCCTGATAATACCATCTTGGCTATAATGGATGTAGAGGCTTTCTATACCAATATACAAACACAATCCAAAACAAGGAAGAATCCCACATAATCACCACCCTCTATTGCTTTGTACTTACACACAACTGTTTCACTTTTGACAATAACACCTACCTCCAGATAAATGGAACTGCAATGGGCACTCACATGGACTCACAATTGACAAATATATTCATGGCTGACCTGGAACAATGCTTTCTTAACCACTGCACCCTAACACTTCTTCTCTATTTGAGATAACATCAATGACATTTTTTCTGATCTGGACCCATGGAGAGGAATCACCCAAAAAATTCCACCAGGACTTCAATAATTTTCTCCCAAACATCAACCTCACCCTGGAACAATCCACACACCAACTGAATTTTCTCGACACCACTGTGAAACTACAACATGGGCATCTTAGTACCACACTGTACTGAAAACCCACTGATCGGTATACCTATCTGCATTCTTCCAGCTTCCATCCTGAAAACACAACAAAATCCATCGTATCCAGATAAGCCCTAAAAGACAACCATATCTGCTCTGACCCACAAGTTAGAGACTCCAAACTCAGGCATCTATAAAAGGCTTTCCTCAGACTACAGTACCCACTTCATATGATTAAGGAACAAATCAACAAAGCAAGATGCATACCCAGAGATAACCTCCAAAAGACAGATGCAAAAAGACCAAATGACAGAACACCACTGTTTGTCACTTACAGTCCACAAGTGAGATCACTCACACACAACTTAAATGTTCTCCAGCCAATCCTTGACAAAAACACATCACTCTCCGAAGCTCTTGGTGGGAGACCCATACCTGGCTACAGACAAACACCCAACCTCAAACAAATACTAATGCACACTAAATTACAAAACAGCAACAGAGACAAAGGGACTAAACCATGCCACAAACCAAGATGCCAACTCTACCCACACATCTGCTTTGGCAACATTATTACAGTGCATAACAATGCCATATCCAGGGCAGCTTCACCTGCTCCTTAACCAATGTGATCTGTGCCATCTTTTGTCAGCAATGCCCATCTGCACTCTCCATTGGACAAACAGAACAGTCTCTATGGAAATGGATCAATGGTCACAAGTCTGACATAAGAAACCACAACACAGAGAAAACTGTCTCAAACCACTTCAGTCTACCAGCACATTCCTTGGAAGATTTGAAGGTAACCATTTTGGAATAGAATCATAATAAATCAAGAATACAAAGAGAAATAGCTGAGATAAAATTCATATGCATGATGGACACACATAAAATTGGAATGAACATAAGTCAAGGTTTCTTGAGTCATTATCAAATGTAATACTCCTATATTGCCACTGGTTTTCCCCCATGGAAGTTTATCTCCCACCACAAGATTCTAAGGTAAAAACTGTTTAATCTAAACTTTCCCATTCTCTCACTCCCTAATGACCTCGTCTCACCTTCCCCCCTCTCCTCCACCCCCTCACCCTGATCTGGTGTCTGTATTCGGTCTCTTGAGGATTTTTTAAATACAGAATCCTAAAACTACACCAGCCATATCACTGCATGCAAATGTACCTACATTCAACAGCCCATTCAGTATAACATTTCTATACTACCACTTTTTCCTTTTTCTCTTTCTTTTCTTCATTACTATCAAACCCAGCTTTCACCATAAGACCCTAGACAAAAACTACCTACAACTCCCTTTCCTCCCATCATCTCATAAACTTTCCCACTCCCTCAACCTCAAATGAATCCCCCTTCTTACTCTTCCTCCTCCCTTCCCCACCCTGACCCAGAATCTGGTGTCTTTTTTCTGTCTCTTTGGGAATGTTTACAACAGAGCTTGCATGTAAATACACCTACACACAACAGCCAATGAATATTTGATATGAAACATATATTCCATTACATAATATATTGCACACCTCATTCTGCTGCTATATGTCTGAAGAAGTGAACGTGTCTACGAAATGTTACATTAAAATATGAAAGTTGGTCCTTAAGGTGCCACATCTAAAACAACAGAGCACAGCAACCCATTAAGTTTTTTTCTTTTCAGACCATTAGCCATTAAGGAAAAGCTTGCCTGAAGAGAAACGTCTTTGCCCACCTGCAGAAGGAAAGCAAAGATGGAGCCAGATTATCTTCCCATGGAAGGGAGTTCCAGAGTCAGGGAGCAGCAACAGAGAAGGCCCTCTCCCATTTCACCATCAAGTGCACTTTTCAGCCCCTGGAACCCTCTCAGAGTCACAAAGATCATTAAAAAAATGACCCAACACCTCAGAAGAAAGCAAACCAACAAACTGGGAAGTTGCTGGAAGCTCACTTCCACTCTCAAAAAAAGCAGTGTGTACGGTGTGGATGTCATTTGGTGTTTATGTTTGTGTGTGTGTGAAAGAGAGGCGGGATGATGCATTTGTAAACTTGTCAGTGTATGTTGGGATCCTAGCCTACTCTTACTACATGTGTTAACTTTTGAACAAGGGTAATCCTCCAGACTCTTTCATAGAAAATAAATAGATAGTTGCATTGGCCTTCTGTCTTTTGCCTATTTCACTTCTACCTGCTTCTGAAGGAAGAATCGCCATTTGGTTTTTCTGCCAAACACAAAAAAGAGTATTGGGGGAGGGGTATCTTAACACCACTGAAATGGCCTTAGAGAGTCTCATGCAGCTTCAGGATCATACTTGGTGCACCCCTATCCTAGACTCAAGTTGTGCAGTATCTGAGAGGTGATGCTTAATTATTGATGTAAAAATGGGGAAGAAACAAATGGATTATTGTTGCGTTAGTGTTCCATGAAACTGGTAGCTATTACGCATAGTAATTCTGCAATGTGTCTATTAAATGAAAATGTAGTCAACAGTGTGAGCATGAGTGAAATATCATTAACATGTATTATATTCAGAAACCTGGTGGCAAAAATAAGGATATTTGGCAAAACTGTGTAGCAAATATTAAGGAAAAGGCAAAAACAGAGGCGTAGCTAAAGTTCGGAACACCCGGGGACAAAGTCAGTTTTTGTGCCCCCCTGCCCCCCATGTCTCCCCCACCCAGCAAGAGGGGTGATCCTGGGGGAACAGCAAGGGAGTGGGAGAAAGATGGGGCAGAGCTGGGAAGCCTTGCCAGAAGTTGATTCTCCTCCTGCCTCCTGGGTTTAGGAGGGAAATGTTAAGTTTAGTACAGAAGAGAGAAGAAAGCTTCTAAGACATATTAGGACCTGAAGACACTGACCAGGAAATATTTAGAAGTCTGCCCAAGACTTCAGAGGACTCTGTGCAAAAAGCCTGTGCTTTCATCCCCCAGAGAGTTCTGTTGGAAAGGTCAGAAATAATGAGCCCATTCTGAACTGGTGAGGACCAAGTTTACCCTTCCTGTCACTAACAGGCACTGTGAAGTTTAGAGATGATTTCCTATGCTTTCTTCTCAAGTGGTATAATACTACCACAAAGAGTCAAAGTATCTCAGAAGGCTCAGCGCTCAGGAAAGCAACAGAAGAATTTTTTAAGGCCAATGGATGGAGAATTTGTCTCATCTCATACCATCCTCTGCATAGCAATGGCTGTTGTGCTATCTGATTAGACTTCTAGACTGGTGTCTGTGGTCCTTGAGACGAAAACAAATTCTTGAAAGGCAAATCACTGTGGCTTTTATAACATTGCAGTGAGTTTGGAACTATGGATTTGTCTTCTTGGGGTTTTTGTGTGTGTGTTTTGATTCTTTGCTTTGTGTTAAACTTTAGGAAGAGTCAAAACGTTAAAGAGCAGAAAGAACTACACCATGGTTTACCAATCCATAGTTTGTTCATTTCTTTATGTACTTCTTTGATAGTATATGCATACCACCTTATAAAATGAAAGTCTCGGATGCAAATGATTGTTAAGAGGCAGTAGAATTGCGTGATTTTGTTCCCATCAAAAGATCCTTGCAGCAGCAACAATGGGAATGGTGGGTGAGAGTTAGTGTTGTTTAATTCCTCACCCCAGCCAGGCTCCTCATTTGTTGTCATCATACTCCAGCAGGGGACAATTACTACTCTTGGAGCCTAAGAGCTAATCTCAACTGTATAGTTATGACAGTTTGCTACATTTCAACTGTACCTAAAATTCTCTGCTAAACAGCTCCATGTAGTTTAATGAAATACAATGGAGTTCTAAGATCTTCCTCAAACTACATATAAAAGTATTATACAGGATGGATGATCTCAAGTAGCACAGTTGTGCTGCTGAGTCCAGTAGTTCCAGAAGATGTGAAATCATCCAGGATAAAAAGATTGTAGAAGCTGAGGGGTAGTTACGCTGACACAAGAGGCTTCTGCCATTCTAAGCCCATTGCAACCAGTGTTTCTTTCAGCGTGGATTGCATTGCTTGTTTTAGCGGGACCGACAACAACACACAAAACTTATATTTTCTACCACTTGTAAGACTAACAGATTTATTTCTATTTAACCTCCTGTTGATTATTAGCATTTATTCAAACACATCATGTGTCTGAAGCCATGTTAGGTAAACTAGATGTTGCAATATAATGCCATATTTAGGCCAGAGGTTGTTCATATCTGTTCTTGAAGATGTACGTACAAATGCCATTTACAGTATGTTGAACCCACAAGTGCCTTAAAGCTGAAGGAGGTACCACACTCAACCTTATGCACGGAGATGTGGGTACATTATAACAAACTGTGTGAGTGCTCTCAAGTGTACACACCCAGATAACATATAACCCTTACGCCACAGGATGAAAGATTTTAGACCCTCAGTCACGTTCGGTCATGTCAACTGCTGCAGGTTATTGTTCAAGGAAAAATAGATGGGAAGCATGGCCTGGGGTGAAGAACATTCTGGCTTATGAACTTAAGACAGTGGTATCCAGTGGGCACAGCTTCTCTATTTTATTTTATTTTATTTTATTTTATTTTATTTTATTTTATTTTATTTTATTTTATTTTATTTACAAAAATATTTAGCCGTCCCACTACCAGATGGTCTCTGGGCATCATACAGATATTGAAACTATAAAACAATAAAACAACATGACTATTAGAACTATAAAATACAATATGGCTTAAAACATTTAAGATACAATACATTAGCTTTAGATAAAAAAGCAGATTATGCTACTGATTACCAATGTTTTATAAGGATGTGGCACTTAAAGAAGTCATGTTTTGTTGCAGAATCCACACAGAACAAGATTCATAACTTAGGCATTCTATTACATTTGTCATCTGAAGAATTGTAAATCGAGGTCCTATGCATGTTTATTAAACAAGCAAAATAGAAGAAGAAAACAGACAGTAAGGGGATTTCTCAAGTCTATTGTTTTTCCACGTGGAAGATTTTTCTTGTTCCAACCAGTGTAACACAAGCAACATAATTAAAAAAAATCCTGACATGCCATTTCCCCCCACCCATTTTTAAATGAAGAATCAGAAATTAATGTCCTCTGCTTATCCATAGGTTGATCCCATGTGGGAAGGTTCAGTAGGATTTTCAGCGTGTTCAAGAAATACAAATAGTGTACATTTAATGTAGCCTCTTAATGGAAAGTATAACCTTATCCTCACTGTGCAAACTCTCAATGCAGCCTAAAAATACACTAGAACTCACTTTGGGGGTTTGTTTTGTTCACTGTTTTATCTTGGGACATTAAGGATGATAAGGTATGCAAGTACTCTTTCATTTCTGTGTTACATTGATTTGAGTTACTGAAGATGTCTCTCTTTTCATTGTTTGTTCATTAGATTCACATTAATTTTCATCACTTTCATTTCAGATTTATATTCTTTTTTTTAGCTGGCGCCTGGATTTTGTTTCTCTGGCATTCAAAGCCAATCATCCCATGACCCAGGACAAACATGGTGACTGTCACTGACCTCTTGATCCCAGACAAACGTTGATCAAAAGCTCCAAAACTGCCATAATTTCTCAAAAAGAAATGTTTGAAGATAAGAACCATTGTTTCTGACTTGTGCCATTGTTTCGGATGGAGTACACTGTCCATGGTCCTGAATGTATCCAGAGCCTTCTTTTAAGCAAAGATAGGGAAATTTGCTTTTTGAAGCCAAGGTTCCCCAAATCTCTGAGTTACAAATTACCACACTTGGAGGTGTAATAAAAAAATACTTTGTCCCAACTGCACTTTTGAGCTTGCTTCAGGAGTCTTCACTTAATGCTTCATCCAAACAGAAACATTAAAATTCTTGAACTGACAGGTGGTTTGTTTTCTACATCGTTCATAGCTTTGGATCACTCTCCTTTAATTTTTTTTATAGTAATGTTATTTTGTTGATTAAACAGATGGCATTTTTCAAACTTAACCATATAACCCAGACCCTCATGCTTAGTTACATTTATAGTGAAATAACTGAATGAGTATAAAAAATGGGGGTGGATCCCCATTTTTTGTTTTGTTTTGTTTTGTTTTAAATTATTATTGTTGTTGTTGTTTTCTTAATGCATTGGTAAAATGAGGAAGGAGTTTTAATATATATTAAAATGCTATTTCCGTCATTGGATGTACAATAGAATTTTCTCAGAAATGTGGCTTAACTTCATTCCTTAAAACCATTCAGCTCCATAGGAATTCAACTAACTGTATGCAAGACAGCAACTCAAACTGTGATTTAAAAACTTGCACATGTCTTCCACCTATAATCAAAGGAAAGGATTTTCCATCGTGACAAGCACAGCCTTGCTGTTATTATGAGGCATATTGTAAATCTCAAATCTATGACTAGGGAGTATATTGAGAAGGAATGTGCAAGACACCCAAACAATATCAAAAAGTCCAATTGTGGTGATACTATGGTATGAAAAATAAAGATGGGATCTCAATCTGAATAAAGTAAGAATACAGTGGTCCAGTTATACTTGTGCTTGATGGTCATAGATCTCAGTTATCAGAATTGAGCTGAAGGCCAACATTAAAGAAAAGCTATGCTACAAGAACTAAGTAGTTACTAACACAGGAGGCACTATGGGTTAAAACACTCAGCCTCTGGGCTTGCTGATCGGCATGCTGGCAGTGTGACTCCATGTGATGGGTTGAGATCCCATGGCTTGTCCCAGCTCCTGCCAACCTAGCGAAGGTTAATAGATAAATAGGTACCAATCTGCAGACAAAATGCCGGCTCTTTAGCTTACAAACGGAGATGAGCACTGGCCCCAAGAGTTGGAAGTGACTGGATTTAATTGTCAGGGGAAACCTTTACCTTTTAATAACATCCTGTGTTTAATTAATTCATTTGCCTTAATAACTAAGGGCTGAAACTATTCTGCTTCGTTACATGTGTGAAAGGCAAAGGACATAATATCAATCATTTTTATCTGTCAGTTATTGTGTCATCAATGAGATTCTCAAGTGCACACCAAGTTATCAAGCATACACACCCCCAAGAGCCCCAGTGGCATCTCTCTAAATGCCAGCCAGAAACAATCAAATCCTATTCCATTTCCCTGCTGCATGCATCCGAAAACAACTGGATGTCCACCAAGGTGGAACTATATAACAGTTTGACTGTAATTTCCCGAGGGCTAACGTCACTACTTTTGTGGTTAAAGTAACACTTTTCTTGTTGTTACGATAGTTCCTGGGGGGCACAACCCAACTAAAAATGGAGGAGGATCAATACATCTTCCCTATTATGCTTCTGTGGGAAAGATATATTACGAGGGAAAGATGGCAGTGCCAGCAATCATACGAAGGTATCTCCCTAAAAACTACATGGCTGCACCTCTGGAAACAGCAGGATTCCTCCCTTCTGTTTCATGACTTCCAAATGGAGCTGTGGGATTAAAGTAGAATTTTAAAATTAAATTACTGTTACAGTTGCAGGGCTAAGAAAGGAACTTTGGCACTCTGAACAGGATGCTTTTAAGCATGGAAATATTCACAGTATTCCAATATTCCAAGACAAGATTACACAAAGAACAAAAGGTAACTGAACTGTTTGGCAGAAGCATCTGTGGTTCTTCTAAGCAAGTTACAAAAAACCAAAAAACCAAAAACAAAAACCCAAAGACTGTTCCAAGATGAGGAAAGAAAGGATATGAAAAGTTTGAGCTGCCTTTTCCTCTCTGTAATCACTTAACTAAGTGAACAGATTGTTTTGCTTTCTCGTCAAAGAAGCCAGAGTAAATGTGACTGCCTAACGCAGCAGCCAATGCAAAACACTTAAGGAAGCTGTCAAAAGCCAAGAGAAGCACAATTTCGAGTATGAGTGATTTGAAGTGTCTTGTGCAAATGGTTGTACTTACAAGTCATATGGAGTTCATGCCAGCCTATTTCCATAGAGTCTGCATTTATTTCTCAGCAATGTTGAGTACATGGAAGACATCTCTTACTGTTCCCAGTGTGATATAGAACTCTCTTATGCAAATTATTCAAGGATCATCTCAATTTCTTTCCTTGCTAGCCTTGTTGCTTACAATGCTGCCGTCTTTGTCCGTGGTAAAATATAGCTTCATTGTAAGTTGTGACAGCTGTTTCAGAAGTACTCCCATCACAAAGCACTCAGTAATAGGTAAATTTTGTTGAGCAGCCAAGTTGAAGCACTGTAATTTCCAAGGGGGTAGCTAAGTTAATATGTTGCAACAAAATCAACAAAGAATCTTGAGGTGCCTTAAGACTGATTTGCCATAAGTTTTTTTTTCTGACTGTTGTCCTCTTTTTCAGAAGTAGGTGTAGAGTGGGCCAACCTCAGTACCCATCATGTCGCCACTATGTTTGATGTGGTTAGGTGCTGAATTAATTGTGTGTGAGAACAGAGTTTGGTGGGTGGGTATGCCCATAGCCTTGTCCAGAATACAATAGTTCTTCTGATTGCTCTGTGTGGCATATTGGCATACAGGCCCTTAATGTCTCTAGGAGTCATATATCTGATTACTGGTGATCTATCTTTGAACAGGACACTGTTATGTGGGATCTCAATATCAGTAGTGGCCACATTGTGTGTCTTTGCATATTGTCGGTAGTTTGTATTTTTTCAGGAAATCTGTGGTACCCATTAAGTAACTTGTTGTGCAGTTGGCATATGTCTCATATTGAGTCCGTATACAGTGGTCCCCCGCCCATTCACGGTTCATATACTGCGGTCCCGCTATATTGTGGGACTGCAGTATATGAAAAAAGGCCCCCTGGGGTAAGGGGGGAAGGCCTATTTCAGGCCTCCCTCACTTACTGTTGCTGCCCCCAAATGGGCCTGTGAGGGCCAAGGGAAGGCCCTTGCTGGCCCGTTTGGGGCAGCACCACGCTGGAGGTAAATACAAAAGACCCCAGATAGGTGCCTCAGGCCTGACCTGACCTGAATCCGCATATCACGGATCTTCAATTATCGCGGGTCAGGTCAGGTCCCTAACCCTAGCAATAGGTGGGGGATCACTGTACCTGCATACATATCCAATCTGTGATTGTGCAGGTCTCTGAGTCAGCAGGGTGGACAGGACAGTTTATGAATTTTAAGCAGGAGATGGGAAGTTATAAAGTTATTTCATTTTTCTCACAATTTTTTTGCTGTAATTTGTTGCTCTTGCTCACTCCTGTTTCTTACATGTTAACTTATACTGTTGCTTCTGATTTTTCTGTTACTTTTATTATTATTATTATTATTATTATTATTATTATTATTATTATTATTATTATTATTATTATTATTATTATTATTATTATTATTATTAACCACACAGCTAACTACGCTGGATTTTGTAATACAAATCACTAGTCGAATGCTTCCCAAGTGTTTAGGACTCAGTGATGTATCGGCGAATTATGTGAGCAGATTCCAGTAAGGCGGCTTTCTGCAGCTGACTGATGGTGACTTTGTCAACTCCAACTTCTTCTAAATACTTGCTTAGCTCTTTAGGCACCACACCCAGCGTGCTGATTACCGCTGGGACCACCTGCACCTGTTTATGCCAGAGATGGTGATGATGATGATGAAGATGATGATGATGATGATGATGATGATGATGATGATGATGATGATGATGATTAATCAGAGAGCAGTGTGGAACTTGAAAAAATAGTCTAAAATGCTTTTTAAAATTACATTTTAAAAGGAAGAATATCCCATTACTTTTTAGCACAAATAAAGTTATGTTCCACTTCCTTGTTTTTTCTCATACAGAAATAAAACATACCACCTGGCCTGATATGAGGCAACATTTACACAGAGGTTGTTGTTACCTTGCTACCCACAGTGGTTCTCATCCATGGGACCCCAGAAATTCTTGGACTAAAACTCCCATAAAACCTGTGCAGTCCAGGGAATGGTGAAGACTTCTGGGAATTTTAGTCCAAGAACAATTGGGGACCCAAGGTTGGAAACCACTGCACTAGAGCATCACTTCCAGCAGGGTAGCTTTGTTGACCTCTAATCTGTTATAAGTGAACCAGCAAATGAGGGTATGGCTCCTTAAAAGCTTCCACATTAATTTCCCTAATCTTTGACTCTATCCTACCTCTTCAGAGGCAAGATTATAATTTTGGTCGATACATGTTTATGCCCATGAGCTAAAGAAGATAATGTGAAATTGTAATAAAATGTGAAAAGATCCTAACGGTGGCCATTATATTTATTTCAACAGGCCTTGGAAGGTCATATTTATAGTAACTCAGAATCACTCACATAATCATTGGCAGAAGACAGGTACATTAAAGAATGTAAAAATAGATTGGCAGATGTGTTTTAGAGAAGAGTCTTAGTCCAAGTATATGAGAAGAGTTTGTCTTGTAAACTGCATGGTGGTTCTAGCCAACCTATGGCTAAGGCTGATAACAAGATTGTTTCCCTGTCATCTATCTCACAGAAATGAAGTGGAAATGATGGTGGGGTGTTGTTCTTTTGGTATTTTTTAAATTAAAGCAGGTATTCATTGTGGACATAGTTCTGCTTCTGAATCCTCTCACCTTTCAAAATACTAAAATCTCTATTTCTAAATAGAGTGGAAGTTATGGGGTTAAAAACTATGTTGTTTTTTCCTGTCTCTCTCACACACATCTTTGAACAAGCAAAAGGTTTTTCTGGAACACCTGACACTGGAATACAATTCCCCTGAAGAAAACTTTGTGCAGCACAAAAACACTAGAAACTGTTAATATTAATATTAATTTTCTTTTCTTGTGATGCAAAAGTTAGGTTGTATTATAGACAAAGCTGCGCCAATTAACTCATTAACATATAAAGCGAGAAAGTAAGCCTTTGTTCCAATTGGAGCTGAGGTAGATAAAGATGAAATGCTTGGTATATTTTTTTTAATTTCCATTGGAATGTCTCTTTGAATTTCTTCTGTTTAAATTCTTATGTTTGGGAGTAAGAAACCAGAAATCCAGAAAGACTGAATTTTTTTCCTATTTTAATACTATTACTAGGATTCATGGAGAACCATGATCAATAGGTTTTATCTAAAATAAGCTTTTATAGACTTGAGCCCAGGTTTTCAAGATGTATCAGAAAATGGCTGCTACAGTCCATGAAAAAACGTTGTCTTTTTTTTTTTTTTGCAACTAAAATACATCAGTGTTTAAGGTGGCACAAGCTCTGTTGCTTTTGCTGGAAGAGACCCACAGAGCAAACTTCCTCTGGGAGATTTGCAGATCAGTGTCCATGTATTCTTTTGTGTAGAGGCTGGCCTGTGTGTCCTGTGTAACATTGTGAGGCATCAGTGGCAACAGATGGTAATGTATCACATTAGAAGATAAGCAGGTATATCCATTAGCAACATCAGACCTCTCAAGAGGTACTGATTCACAAGTCAGACGCTGCTGAAGATTCAGACGCCAACTCAGCTCACGTGTACACAACATCAATGGTTCACGTACCTGCTCATCAAGGAATTCTGGGAAGTGTTGTGTAAAAAGTACCTAAAGCTAATAAATTTGTTATCTCAATGATTATCTAACAGTCTGTTTATAAATTTCTGTGTATTTAAAAAACTCTAGGTACTTCTATCTGCTATCTGTCCTGATACTATAGGAAACCAGCTTCTCCTTGCTGCCGCTTGCTTATTTGCTCTCTAGACCAGGCATATCCAAAGTTGGCCCCGGGGGCCAAATGCGGCCCTTTATCAAATTTTGAGCGGCCCACAGCCTCTTCTCCCAACTGGTTCAGCCTGTCATGCATCCCCACCAGCTGGCCCCTCCATACTAGATGGGGACATCAACTTGCAGTTTTATGGTTTGCCTGCTTTCCCTGCCTCTGTCCATCCCCCCAGCCACTGCCCAGCCTACCCACCCTGGCTCCATTGCCGCAGCGTCCTCCCCGTCTCCTTGCATGTTTACAGACATTTGTCCAAAGTCTGGCCCAGGGGCCAAATGTGGCTGAAAGGTCGGCCCCCACACATTTTCACCTCACCAAATCTGGCCCTCCTTACAAAAAGTTTGGACACCCCTGCTCTAGACTATATGGATTCTTCAGACAGTAGACAGGAACAATACAATCATGACACTTCTCTTTCATGGTGTTTTTCTTGATCCTCTTTGTCTCCCTCTTGAAGTGTGTTGTTTCTGTTCCCTGAGAATCGGATTTCATCAAGAGATACTCTGGGTGAGGCCAGTCTACTCCCTGTGTGGAAATACAGGTGCACACATAGAAGGGTGTTTGCACAAAAGAACAAAAACATTCTGGATCCTAGCAGGTCACTTGAAAATATTGCCTATCTTCATTCGTTTATCTCGCCATCATGGGTCTGTTAAATTTACTTTGGGGACATTGTTAAACATGTGTGCAGGGTTTGTCTCTCCCAATGTTGTCTGCTGATCTGAGAGGCACAATAGCCTAAAGAACAGGGCAAAAATACATGTACAATTTCAGTGCATTTTACTGAAGTGCGCACACTGCACTTCGCTGTGGTAAGGCAGATGATGTTTCTAATAAGTTATTCATGAAGGATTTGTTGTGCATCAGCACTTGAAAGAATTAAGTAACTCCCTTGTCGGTCAGATTCTGTTAAAATCATTTTCTCCCTTTGTTTTGGATGCAAGCATCCAAAGGGATGAAAATAATCTTCTGTTGTCTACATAGGTAAGCCTGCACCCATACATTATGGCAAAAACTATTGTTACTGTAATGGCTCCAGAGAGTAGCGGAGACAAAGGAAGAGAGGATCAATGCAGATTGATGCACGCATAAACAAAGCTGCAAAAGGAGGATATTGTGAATGTGAGAAAGAAAGAAGGCATGTGTCAAAAAGCATTCTAAGTCTCTCTCTCTCTCTCTCTAACTCTCTCTCTCTCTCTCTTTCTCTCTCTCTCTCTCTCTCTCTCTCTCTCTCTCTCTCTCACACACACACACACACACACACACACACACACACACACACACACACACACACACACACATCCTTGCAATGTGATTACCACTTGAATTGCTTTTCCCTGGAATCAATGCAACTAGTCCTATAAGCCACACAAGCTCTATGCTGACACAAAGTAATTCCTCCTATGCTTCTAGCTCCATGGTGGCGAACCTTTGGCACTCCAGATTTTTTTGGACCATGACTCCCAGAATCCCAAGCCTGTATTGCAAATGACAAAGGACTTTGGGAGTTGTGGTCCGAAAATCTGGACTGCTGAAGGTTCACCATCACCACCACTGTTCTAGCTGATGCAGGTTGCCACGGGGTTGCACGTAATGATATCAATAGAACAGGCAGTTCTTGTTCATGAACAGTCTACATGCACCGCATGGGAAGTTTCACATCACTTGACACTATTCCATAACCAACACATCGGAACTCAAGAGAGATTCCATCTCTGGAGCAAGTCTCTATATTCAATCCAAATATTCAGCAGCAAATAATTGAAAGTTGAGCAATTCCAGGAGGTACTTGTATATTGCAATGCACTGTTTGTTTGGCACCAGACCAGGGTAACATAATCTATAAATGCTCTTAGCAAAGTGCTGGTGATTTAGATTCCTTACTACCACCTGTTGATCTGCAGGTGTCAACATTTGTGTGCTTTATTTGATTGCTCAGCACATGGTGCTTGTCAGCTGAATGCATTAGTAGCTTCCACTAACAAATGTTTAAGTAGGCATTTGGAATGGGTGCATCCCGTGGACAAATTTGTTGTCATTCAAACAAGCTAATTTCCACCTAAACATCATCCATGTGTGAATCAGACCTAAGTTAAATGGGTTTAGGAGCATGGTGATAGGATAGCTTCCTTTCCATTTTAAATTATTAGCCATAGTAGGATTTTGAATGCAAGCATTGAGGAGTACTAGGATGTCAGTAATCCAACAACTAGGTGGAAATGTTAAATAATGAATGTGGAGATTGCCCTAAAAAACCCTCCAGCTAAAAACAGAGGCTGCCACTTTGTCTGCTTCTGTTCAAGGGCATGTTTGAGTCTGCAGATGTGACTATGGTTTACTTACAATAATGGACTTAAGTATGTGATATGTATCACTGCAATAAGAAGGAGACATAGTTGTTATCCATTTTTGAGTGAAAATGACATTTTCTTTTCGGCTGTTGACACACATTTTATTAAGAGTGGCAGGCCTAAAGTTCAATTCAGCCTTCCTAATTAGGAGACCTTGAAGATCTTAGCCTGTAGGTTGTTGAAGCAGAAAAATAGTACATATTTTATCTCAAGCGCAAGTTTGCTTTGGTTGCCTGAACAGCAGTTTGTTATTATAGGGATGCACCCCCTTTGCTTCAGGCAGACTCATGGTATGACATTTGTATTCAAGATGCTAGGCTACCCTCAGGGTAAATTCATGTCCCCTATGCAAGATGCATCTTCTGAACTTTTCAGAAAGAGCTAGAAAATTGGATAGTATTAGCAAAGAGCCGTTTGGCTGAAAAATGTCAATAATGTAATTCTGTTGAGCCCAGTACATGGAATTGACTTGTTGAGAGTGGGTGACTACAGAGCTACGAATGAAATCTGTGTCTGATGGTTACAAATAACTGGAGCTTACTGAGGAAGGATTGTACAAAGGGCTTGAGGGTCAGGAGGGTGTGGAGAAAATCAATGTGATGACAATTTCATAACTAGATGACAGATTTGGATTTCTGATTCTCTCCAGGTGCTGAATGGCTTGGTTTGCTTGTGTTGATGCCAACATATGAGTTCCTCATAACGCTTTTGTGCCTGACTAGACTAATTTTGGTGTGGAACTGAGTACTCTCACAGAGAGAACTAGCCTAATTTCCTTTAAGCAGCTCATGTTTGCCACATGCTAGCACAGTACACACCACGGAATCATTAAATCTGGAGGACATTTAACTCAAAGTAGACAAAACCAAGCTCTGTGTGTTGTGTGGCTATTTTCACAAAAGAAGAAAATGAACAATGGAATGCTGAAAATGTTTTTGCTTAGTCGTAAATTTGTCTTGGCAACTTCAGCAAAGACAAATCCAGAATTTAGCTGCAAAGGAGACATATTTCTGGAAATTGTTCATGAGCAGATCCTGGCAGAGATAATGAAGAAAAGATCTGATATTCCAAACTGCATATCTTCCCAAAATGAGTGAATGGGCAACATAATGCCTGCTAAAAGATCCTTCTTGGTAGTTGAAGTCAAACCCCAATTTGTTGTGGATTAGCATATTTAGGACTAATATAAGACAAATTTATTTTGGTGTGAGAATCTGTGGATGACAGTGTACATCCCGAGGCCCATGGAGCACAATTACTGGGCCACAGATTTGTATGCAGTGCACAGATGAAAGGGGAAAGTGCTATTAGATAGAAAGTGCTGCACTTTAGGACATCACTTCATAGGTGTTTTGATGGCAAACTGAATTGGCTGCAATTTCCCAGGAAAGAGACTGTGCAGTTATAATGGAATGTATATCCTAAGTGTCAGATCAACATTCAATTGTTGTGAAAAGCACACATTCCGCATGTGTTTTGGTGGCTTTGCTGAACCCTTGTGCAGGAGAAAGAACAACAGTTGGTGTAAAAAAAACATTAGATAATGAACTGAAAATGAAAACATTCAGAAGGCCCAACTAAGCCAGAAGAATCACAAGTCCACTTGGATCTCTTCCTTGCCACCTCCATACTATATGAATGCAGACTTCTGAGCTTCATGGTATCTTGAATGGATCAGTAAGTTACAAACTAGGTAAGCTTTTGAGAGGTCCAGAAGTCTTATTTGGGTGTGTGTTATATAAATTGGGAGGCTGAGAAAGAAAGAAAAACTACAAAAGCACCCTCAAAAATCTAGCTAGAGTATTGACCAATGTTCTTTTGACCCAATAAATATTCATCCAGCTCAGAATTGTGTTCCTACTTGTGAATCAAAGGGTAATTTGATTCTTCCCGCACCCCTGAATCTTGGAGATCTCATGGGTTATACAGGGATGGCATTCTTCCTCCCCTTGGGCAACCCCTACCCACAGCCTTATCCCGTGGATTTCCTCTTAGGTCACGGGGAAGCTGCCAGTGTGGGTGATGACGGATTGCATTTTTTGAAGTTCTCCAAGTTCTCTATCTGAGGCAAAAGGAAGCTGAACTTATTTCTGTCTTTCCGTAATACTGTAGTGAATAAATGCATTCAGTGTTAATTCCCCCCCCCTTCCTCCATCTCTTGGTGAGTTTGTTTTTGTCAGTCTGCCGTGCTTAATGTCCCTCTCTGCAGGTCACTTTCCCCCCATCCACAGGACTTCATGAATATGAAGAATAATTACACCATTTTAAAGTGATTATCATTTTTCTCCATTCTGTATGTTAATCCATTTGCTTTAAGTAGATTATACTTTTTAAACATTTTCAAAGCATTAAAGGCACTCTGTTTATCCTATTATATACCCTATCCTGCATTTTGGACAGTGCCACTCAATTATAATTCAATAGTGCTGGAATCAACTGCTTATACATCTTTACAGAAATGCCAAAGATAAAGCATTATCTGGTGGGATTGCATGTTTAGTAATAAAGACAACAAATAAAACTATGATACAACCAAACAAGCCAGGGATGGGAATCTAGTGGCTGGAAAACACACATTCTAGTGTGGCTTTAAAGACATTTGAGGAAACTGAATTGCTTTAATTGAATTTTAGCAAACGATTCAACTTGAGATGGGAGCAGCTTGAGACCATAGTACAGAATTCCATATGAAACCCATTCAGTCAACCTTCTTCTGTTGGATTCAGCATCATGGCTTTACTGAATCTCCAGCCTTTCTGATAAGAGTGGCCCAGTGGATGAACCTGTGTCTTGGATCCTGGGCCTAAATCCAGTAGTAAACCACAACTAAGGTAGGTCCATTGATTCAATAGAGACTTTGTGAGTCATCAGCTAAGTTTGACTGAATAAATAGGTCAAATCTAGGTGTGACTAACTGCTGGATTTCAGTTTTTCTCCATCATGCACCAATGCATGCATGTTGTTTTGCAGTTGTTACACAAGGATCCACTTTGCCACTCCCACCCCATCCTACCCTGGTGATTTCACAAGTGGCTGTCCTTGGTCTCTGGTCTGGGCTCTGAAATAGGAGGGAAATGAAAGTTGGAGGAAAGCCTAACTGTAATTATCATCAGTACTGGTCAAGTTTCAGTGGTCCTGACAGGGAAGAAGAGGATTAGCAGCAAGGCCTTCTTGGTGTTAGAGTCAAATTTACTTTTTTGGTATAGCTACGGCATCTAACTGTTAATTAGTTATTTAAAAGAAGCATATGAGCACCCATTATCCATACATGGATTCTTTAGTATGGAAATATAACTGGCTGCCTAGATGCCTTAAGCACATCCGATCTTGCCTGATTTCAAAAGCTAAGCAGGGTCAGCCCTGGATAGTACTTGGATGGGTAACCACCAGGGAATACCAGGTACTGTAGGTGCCTGGAGTAAGAACTGCAAACCACTCCAGTATTCCTGCTAAGAAAACTCCATGGACATGGAGTCATGAAGACATGGTCACGACTGTAACAACACAACACACATAAAACTGGGGAGGGGTGGGGAGAGACCGATAAGCAAAAACAATTTTAAAAGTTAAAGGTAAAGAATCCCCACTACCACATGCATGCTAGTCATGTCGAACTCTAGGGGCAGTGCTCATGTCCTTTTTCAAGCCAAAGAGCCAGTGTTGTGCAAGTCCATGGCCATGTGACCGGAATGACTGAATGCATTTTTGTGCACGGAACATTGTTTACCTTCCCACTTTTTTCAGCAGTACTTATTTATCTACTTGCATTTACATGCTTTAGAACTGCTAGGTTGGCAGGAGCTGGGGTTAACAGTGGGAGCTTGCTCCACTGTGTGGCACCCAGGATTGGAACCGCCAAGCTACCAACTTTATATTTGACACTTTAAGCACTCCACCACGCTCAATTTACCCAGCCATAAAAAAGTCAATTTAGATTATGGATTAGGAATTGGCAATGAGCAAGGTGACTGACTTATTCAGTTATGTCAAGAACAGAAACTTATAATAGCAAATATTTATTTCCACATGCCATGGCACTACCTTTATACATGGACTTCAAATGCTGACAGGAATATCAGGAATCAGATTGATTACATCTTGATTAATAAACATTTTAGGAATTCAATTAAATGTGTGAAAACATACCCTAGTGCAGATATTAACTCAGATCATAATCTTCTGTTAGCAACAGTGAAACTTAAGTTGAAGAAATGTCAGTCAAAGGTGACAAATAATAAAACTGTGATATCTAAGCTTCAAGACCCAGCATTAAGAACTGAGGCTCAATTGATCCTGAGTAGAGATGGGCACGACTCAAAAAAATGGTGTTTCGTTTGTCGTTTGGTTGTTTAGGGGTCCGTTTCGGTTTGTTTTCATTTTCGTGACTTTTTTGCAAAAAAAAATCGTTTTTTTCCCCGTTAGGTAACGAAACAAAAAAACAAAAATGAAACGAAAATTGCTGTTTTGTTAGCATTCTTTTTAGTTCAATGCATCTGCTGCAACGAAAACGAAAAACACGGCAAATTTGGTCGTTTCGTTTTTGTTTTCGTTTTGTTGTAAAAAATCGTTTCATTTTCGTTGCATAACAAAACGAAAAAACAAAAACGAAAACAAAAAATCGCTCATTTTGTGCCCATCTCTAATCCTGAGTACAAAATTCAAAACCATCAAGGAGTCAGCAGATGTAAATAAAGTTGATAACACCTGGAACCAAATTAAAGCTGCTGTGAATGAGGTGTGCCAAGATAAATTAAAGATAATCAAGAGAAAGAAGATTAAATCTTGGATGACAGATGAAATTCTGGACTTCATAGATCAGAGAAGAGAGATGAAAAATAGAGATCCTTTAATATATAAACAACTGCATAAAGAAATACAACGGAAAATAAGAATGGCGAAGGAAGAAAAACTTTCAAAGGAATGTGGCAAAATTGAAGAATTGGATGCTAAGCAAGATTCATTTAACATGTTTAAGAAAATAAGGCAAGAAGCATGTGTGTATAACAATAGAAGAAATGAATATCTTATTGGCAAGAATGGTAATACCTTGACAAGCACTGAGGAGAAACTACAGGAGTAGAAGCAGTGGTACTTCTACTTACGAGCAGTTTGACTTAAGAGCGGAAAACCATTGGCATTTTAACTGCTGCCTTACAAATTTTACATGCGGTCTCCTCTACTTGCATTTTTTTGTATTTCTTTGATTTTTTAGATATGGTTGCTCTACTTACAAGTTGTTCAACTTATGAGTAGAGATGGGCATGAAATGAATTTTTATTTGTTTTGTCATTCGTTATTCATTTTGTTATGGAATGAAAGAAATAACGAATGGACCCATCAAAGAAAAATGAAACAAAATGAAATGGAAATTTTCATTTTGTTTGCTTTGTTTGTCATTTTCCCATAGGAATGCATTGAAGTGATGCATTCCTATGGGGGAAAACTGGCAGTCCCCCCCAAGCACCCAATTGCACTTTTACAGACTCCATCTTTAAATCAAGTAAATACATATCAAATATATATAGAACATCCTGTCTAATACATACATTTCACTAACTAATATCTGACATTATCATTAAATACCAAAATGGGTCATGGAAACTTCTCAAGATTGGCAATAATTTAATTGAGAGTGTATCATCTTATAAATACCTGGGATGCTTTGTCAAAGATAACTGGGATCCTTCATGTGAAATTTGTTGTAGAATTGAACAAGCTAGAAATTCATTCCAGAAAATGAGGAAAGTCTTGACAAACCAGGACTTATCTATCAGAGTTCATACTCAAATACTTTGATCCTATGTATTCAGCATTCTTGTCTATGGTGTTGAAACTTGGACCCTTACAGACACATTATGCAAGAAGCTGGAAGCATTTGAAATGTAGATGTACAGATGAATTCTGAAAAATACCTTGGACAGCCAGGGTCACTAATGTGGCTGCATTACAGAGCATGAATAAAAAGTTATACATTCTCAATACTGTAAAGAAAAGAAAATTGCAGTATTTAGGACAAATAATGCACAACAAGAAACACCATCTGCTGCAAGTTATCCTTCGAGGAAAAATAGATGGGAAGTGTGGCCCAGGGCATAGAAGTTCTCTTAAGAACGTAAGCCAATGGTCCGTAGTGAGCACAGCTGCTCTGTTTAGAATAGCTTTAGGTAGAAACCAGTTCAGGCTACTGATTGCCAGTGTTCTATAAGGACATGGCACTTGAAGAAGAAGAAGATTAAAATTTGTTTTGAAAGTTTATAATCATCAAATGAAAGCCAATGGAGGCAACTGTTCAATCTGTGTCACAGCCTGTACATGAAGTTTCTTCCGAATAAGATCAGAAAAAAATGTTTAATGGTATTCATTCCACATAACTTCCACAATGAATCCAGTTTTTTTCTGGTTCCTTAATCGCAGTGTCAACACTGTTACAATTTGTTCCAGGATGAATGGCAGTGGGTTTCTCTTGTGTATTAATTATATTTCAAAACACAAGAAGTGGCAAGGGTGATGGACACAACACTGAATGTAACAAGAAGGCTACTATGATTCTCTTCGATTCTGTTTCCAGGACTATGATTACCAGCAATAAAACAGCCCCTTTATGATTTTGGTTTCTACTGGAGTTTTTAAAATGAGCATCTTTGATTTCAGACATATATACAGTAATACCTCGTAAGACAAATGCCCCTTAAGAAAAACTTGTAAGACAAAGTACCATTGATCCTCGCCCAGCCTGGGCTGTTTTCAGGGGAACAGCCCAGGGTGGGTGAGGATCATTGGGTCCCTGCTTTGCCCACCAAATTGGTGGGCAAAACAGGGTCTCATTGATCTTTGCCCAGCCCATGCAACTTGGAAGGGTATCGGGGGTGGCAATCTGCCTCCGTTACTTGCCTTCCAACCCTCTTGGGCTGGGCGAAGATCCATGGGTCTGTGCTATGCTCAGATCCCTCTGATCCACCCAAGCCACCCGAATATGCACCTATCCTGGGGATGTGTGCATGTTTGGGTGGTTCGGGTGGGTTGGGGGATGTGCGCCTCCCTCCCAACCAACATGCACCAATCCCGGGGATGTGCACATGTACGGGTGGCTCAGGTGGGTTGGAACAGAGGTGCGCCTCCCCCGCAACCTGCCTGAACTGAGTGAACATGCACCAATCCTGGGGACATGTGCATGTTCAAGTGTCTCAGGTGGGTTCGAAGATAGGCACACCTCTTTTCCAACCCACCTGGGATGCAGAAACATGCACCCGCCCTGTCCTCCTTTTCACTGGAGTATCGGCGTTGAGATTTGGGGTTGGATCCCTTTGAATTTTCCACCACACAAACACCTTCCCTGGTGCAGCAGGAAATTCAAAAGTATCCAGCCCTCTACCAATCTCCTTCTCAGCCAGGCAAGTATCAGTGGTCATTGAATGCTTGCCTGGCTGAGAAGGAGATTGGTGAAGAGCTGGAGGCTTTAGAATTTCCCGCTGCACCAGTGAGGGTGCTGGTTTGGTAGGGAATTCAAAAGGCTCTAGATCTCCATCGCTCTCCTTCTGAGCCAGGCAAGCGTCCGGAGGTCGTCTGATGCTTGCCTGGCCCCAATCTGTCAAAAAGCTCCACTGGAACTCTTTTAAAAATTGCCCACCCAAAACTCCAAGAGGCTTGCTGTTCTGGGCAGGCAATTTTAAAAATAATCCAGCTGAGCTGTCAAAGGCTGGAGCCTTTTTCAAATGCCCCCCCCCCCAACAGCGAGCCTCTTAGAGTTTCGGGCACACAATTTTTGAAAGGGTTCCAGTAGAGCCTTGACTCCTCTGAAACCCTTTTAAAAATCACCTGCCCAAAACACTGAAAGGCTCGCTGGGGTGGGGGCATTTTAAAAAGGCTCTAGATAAATGACTAGAGCCTTTTAGAAATGATCTTTGCCAAGCCCTGAGGAAAGCAGCAGCAGTGGATCTGTGCCACCACTGCTTCCGTTGCAAGCCGCCCAGGCTGAGCAAAGATCAATCGGTCTGTGCTCTGCCGCACACTGTATTGGGCAGAGTGGGAACTCCTCCTCTTCACCCAAGTCTCTACATAGAGGCACAGGTTAAGAGTAGGTGGCTGCCCCCTCAATCAAGGGATAGTAGAAGGCTGTCCCCCCCCCTGCCCCGGCAGCTGAGGCAGACACCTGATTTTGACTGCTCTGAGCTGTCAAAATCAGCTGCCTGTCATCTGCATGGGGGGGGGAGGGAGAGACAGCTTTTGCCTGCCCTTGATTGAGGGGTTTTTAGACAGCCTTCCCATAGGAATGCATTGAGTACCTACTGTATATACTTGGTTATAAGCCTAGTTTTTCAGCCCTAATTTTGGGCTGAAAAAAGGGGTCCTCAGCTTATATTTGGGTCAATAGTTTTAGCCACTGAGGCAAGTTTGGGTCGGTGGCTAAAAGTCATTTTAAACATTGTGTGCCACTTCTCATGACCCCCATGTTTAAAATGACTTTTTAAAAAGTCATTTTAAAACAATGTTTAAAATGACTTTTAGCCACCAACTCAAGCACTTGCCTCGGTGGCTAAAAGTCATTTTAAACATCACACACACACACAGCTCACAAAGGAGGAGTTGCCAGGCTCTGCTGCATTTCCCACCCTAGGCTTATATTTGAGTCAATAAATTTTCCCAGTTCTTTGGGTTTAAATTAGGGGCCACGACTTATATTCAGGTCGACTTATACTCGAGTATATACGGTATTAATTGGTTCCCTCCAGAACGGATTAATTGGTTTTCATTGCATTCCTATGGGAAACAGTGCCTCTTAAGATGATTTTTATTAGACAAATTGACCTGTAAAACGAATTAAATTCATCTTATGAGGCTGTATGTACAACATTCACAGTCAGGATAGATGAAGAGTGATTCAACTGGCAGAAACAAAGAAAATGTTAAGGACAGAGATTGCAACACGTTTTGTTTTTAAAGATGCTCTTCCCTCATTGTAGAGGCTGTATCTTCAAAATATAATAGCACTATCAGCCCACACTTGCTTTAAATGTTACCTGGGGAAATACACAGGAAATCCAAAGAAGGTGAACTGTTGGGTTGATACATAAAATGGATCTTCTTCCCTTCTTCTTCAAGCAAGTACCATAAACATAGTGTATAATACAGTGTCAGAAACATGCGGTATTTTTTATTGCATGGATCCTTTTTATGGGAAAAGGAGGAATAAAATATTCAATAAATAAATATCTTATTGTATGGTACATTTAAAGAAGGAACATTGTAATATGGTTGTTTTTGCCAAGGAAGGTCTTTCTACTAGAACAGAAATATTCCTGATTTGTGTACGAAGAGATTTAAGCAGGTTTGCTTCTGCAAAATCAATGCCAACAAGGGATTTGTAGACCAACTACTTCTTCTAGGCTTTTCTATGGGCTTCCTCTCTAGACAGAACTGCCCAACTAATAGACCAATTTAAAACAATGAATCACAGGCATGGAATTGAAGTGCTCCCCAGCAAATACACACAGATCCTGCTCTCCTGTACAATTTGGACTAAATTTTGAGTTTCCAAAGTCTACAGGATAGTTAAACAAACCTAGGGTGCTACCACACCAGGGATTTGTCTCTCTAATGTCTCTTTAAAGGAGTGGGTTACAGTAGGACCCCCATATCCACTGATTCATTATCCACTGATTCAGTTTTCCATGAGTGTAAGAGGGAGAAAAAATTCAGCAGCCGCAAAGCAAGCTACTCTCACAAACAGCAGCTGTAAAGCAAGCTAATGTCATAAAACAGCGACCTAAAGCAAGCTACTGTCACAAACAGCAGCTGTAAAGCAAGCTGCTGTCACAAAAGAGCAGTTTGGGGATTTGGAGGCGTTTTCTCTTATCCATGGTTTTCATTATCCACGGGAAGGCCTGGAACCAATCCCCAGTGGATACCGGGGTCCTACTGTATACTGATCTGTCAACATGAGGTACAGGTTAAAAGAATGACAAAGAAGCAATTGAGCAACTTCAGCAGGACAAAGGAGGCAAAGCAGAACCCCTGGAACTTTTTTGTTGTTCTTTTGTTGCTAAGCTTTAACAGTGACAATCCTCTTGGGGACAGTGGTAAATGCCATTTCCCTGTGCTTTCCCTCATTATGTGCAACTTATATTTGGTATTACGAATGCACTTCATTTGCATGAAGAAAGCATTGTCCTAATTTTATTTATTTCTGCTAGCCTTGGCATTTAGTTGTTTTTTGTTTTGTTTTTTGCTCTGAACAAAAGCATTTCTTATTGTAGTCAACTTTTTCTTTTCTTTTTTGAAGCCAGTATTGCCTTCCCTAAGTACCAATTATCTTTTTGCATTTTTTACACCTGAAAAAAAATAGAAACCAAGGAAGACTAATTGTTGCCTGACACATGTGATACTATAAATCCAGCTTATATGTTTCGGAGCTTGATGAGAAAGTGAGGACAGAGAACGTGGAATAAAGGTCACATGGCCAGGAGCAAGGAACAAAATGTCCCCTTTTTATTCCTGATTTTTCAGCCATGTGGTAGCACTATTACTGTCCCCAAATATCACCATGGTTTTTCTAGAGCTAGATTAACTGCTGCCCCTCAGTCGTATTGGAAGAGTGCTTTCATAACATACCCTAAAAGGATCAGCTCTACCCTTGTGAGGAGGACTTAGTAGAGTCCCTGACACACATCATCCTTGAATGTAGCCTTGATAGGGACAAACATATTCAAGTTCTTTATCCAGTTATGAGTAAACATCCCAGTATGTGCTCTAACAAGTGTTTAAAGCTCTTGTTGGCAGGTGCAAATCAGATAATTATGATCATGGTGGCTAAATTTCTAGTGTGGGTTGTAAGAGCACATAAAAAGTTGCTTTAAGATAATGAATTGGTTTTAGCTCGCTGATGTTATGTAAATTATTTATCTCTCTTTTAACTGTCTTTGTTCCAATTTTGGATCTGTGGCTGTATAACAATAATGTAAATAAGAAATTGATGCCAATTTACAACTATTGTTCTGGGCATCTTATTGTAAGTCATATTTACCAAGATTCTCCAGTTACAAGGTGATTCCTGCTAACATTTCCAAGGGAAGGGTGGGAATTAAAGGGTACAACTTGCTACACACAAGGATGTTTAGTAAAGAGACCATGTGTGCCATTATACTGTATGTACAGTATCTCTTTGACTTTCCCCTAGTTAAAAAAATATGTTGAACAAGCGGAACAATTAGCTATTATTCATTAACTTCTTTGTTCACTTGGGAAGCAATCCAGTGGTGCTTCCAAAGTGAAAGGATCAGCCAACAGGGTGTTGTCATTGATCAGGCTGTTTTCTACTTCTTACTTCCCCATCTAGAGTTCTTTCCCTCAAAATGTCTTGATTTTGGCTTCCTCAGTGGAATCTGCAGGAACAGAGGGCCTTTTCACACGACCCCTAAGATCCGCTGACCACTTAAATTCGGACCAGAGATCTTAGGGGTTTGTCGCTGTTCCTGCGTTCCCACCCCCTCTGCACCCCTGGCTGCTGGCTGCGTGAGGGGAGGGAGGAAAAAAGGAAGAAAAGAATGCCGCTCGCCTCCGTTCTGCCACCCCGGCACTGCATTCAGATCTCTTAAAGGGGCGGGGGGCAAAAAAAGAACAAACAGAAGCAAGGAGAGCCGGGCAGTCACTACGTTATATCTGCATCAGGAATTTTCACCTCCAGAGAGCAGGTACCTGAAAAGTGCGCTGGGACGCACTTAGGTGGGTGTGGTCGCACTTAATTATCTGTAAACTCCAGAGCTGGTGGGGAAACCATTTTAAGCTCCGGAGCTGGGAGCCATTTGCGGCGGAGTTTAGGGGTCGTGTACAAAGGGCCTAAGCCAGAGGAGCACTCTTGCTTCTTGCACCTCCCCTATTCCCTTCAGTGGACAACAGATCTATCTCTACAGTGGGTGGTGTCCTGTTCTTCCGCTCTGCCTTCCTTCCTCTCTGCTCCTCTTAACAGCAGCACATAGGGAAAAGTTGATTTCTTCATTTGAAGGCTAGCCCACCAGGTGCCCACCAGGTAGCCTAATCCATTGGTACCTCTGATAGGTCTGTCATATCACTCCATTTTATGGGAACAATGTCAGTGTGCATCTAGCAGGGCAACTAATATTCTGTGGCTAATTGTGTGTGCTACCATGACAGAATATCTAAGGAAGGACACCATTTTGCATGTCTCAGAGGGGAGTAGCACAATACTTCATTTGCAGCCACCCATCTGTCTAGTCACGGCATGATCACATCCCATGCAAAAGCCACAATGTGATATGCCCTTCAGGAATGCTTCCTCTGGCTAACATCATTTTCTACAGGCATAGCTTCATTCTCTTGTCAGGAAATGGAGTATAAGTCTGCACCCTAGAATCAAAACTGCAAGCAGTTTTAATATTTTATGGAAGATAAAAGCCACAGTGATTTGGGGTTATAGACACTGAGGTAGGGGAGCTATTGACCTCAAATAAAATGGAGCTTTGAATAACTAAAGTTCATTGTGATTGGTGTGTTCTATACATATATACTGGTACCTTGTATGAAGGAATGAATTCATTCCAAATGAAATTCTGTTAAGCAAATTTTCCTTTATACAAATATCCCATAGGAATGCATTGAAAACAGAGTAATTGTTAAGGATTGTACAAAATGGAATTGTCCTATTGCAAGTTATGATGCAATTTGGGAATGATGCAAGGCAGAGTGGGCTACACACCTGTGTAATTATATTCTGGAAACTAGTCAAGCCAGGTGACAGTTTGATCATGCTCAGTCATCAATTTGCTGAGTAATGATTGCATCAGACACATACATAAAAGCAAGAGAGTTGTTCAGTAATTGTGTGGGACGTGGTTGGAAGAAGCAGCTCGTTACTCTGTCAGTTTGGATCCCGGAAAGTTTGGACTACTGGACTGTATCTAGCTAACGAGGTATATGCCTGCCAATTCTGTTTTTGCTGGACTTGTATATATTTTGTAAATACAGTTCTTGGTGATGGGAGTCACCACTGTGTTGAGTCTTTATTTAGCGCTGCTATCTGGCTGTTAAAGCCCACACTCTTTACACAGCCCTCACAGTCTTCCGCTGAGAAACAACCACTCTGCGACAGTAATCCCTAATCGCAGCCATTTTTATGTTGTTACGGATTCGCCCAAGAGGTGACTCTGTTAAGCAAATTTCCCTTATCTCCAGAATTTTTATGTTGTACAGATTTTATGTTATACAAACCATTTGTTATACAAGGGTCCACTGTATTAGCATTTCTACATTAAAGCTGAAAATCTAAAATTCTTACTAGAGAGTAAGTGCCACTAAATACAGCAAGATCGACTTTTAAGGCGCTATGCACAGTGATTTTTTTTAAAGTATAGTACCACAGGTGCTTTTTAAAGAAAATAAATGAAAATAAATGACATTCAGGCAGGACTGAACAAACTAAAATATTCAAGTGGAAACCAAAACATGACAGGTTCATTACGAGTACCCAAGTGAGCTGAAAATGTTCACTGGTTATTTTTTTTAAAGTGAGTTGGAAAACTAGAAGTAACTCCAGTGTATTGCTAATACAACAAATTAGATGAGGGAAATAACCTAGGGCACCAGAGGAAGTTTTGGATTCTTGTTAGAACATATTTTGGGGGAAAATCATTTCGAACCCTGAGAGAGTTTCATGCTGCAGGGGGAACTGACTGACACAAAATCTGCACAGAATTTAGCTTAGTACATCTCTATTGTGTGACCGTGACAGCAGGAGAAGGCGTCACATCTCTGCTTCATATAATTACTGCTTAAATACTTATTGTCTTTGTATTGTGTCATTTTAATCTGTTAAGCTTCCCCTTTTGAGGCTCATGGAACAATCGTACTTCCAGATTGTCAGATAGAACAGAACCACATTTTCAGGCAAAAGCACTGAATCGAAATGAAACCTGCTCTGAGCCCTATCATACAATAATAGAGAAAAAACCTACCAGAGCGATAAAAAATAAGAATAGCAAAGGGCAGAAAGCTGAAATGATTTGTGACATTCAAATGAGGGGAATATAAGATCAAAGTAATCAGGTTTTAATTTAAATACAGGTGTGGCTTGAGCTGGTTTGAATGAACTTAAAAAACAATTTAGGGATGAATAATGTGACACACTTGCAGTCCCTCACAAAATGTAAGTTGCATCCTGATGACCATTGAGCCTTGCATTCTACCACACTTTTCAGGCCCAACCACCATGTCTACATACTCCCCAGCCCCTGAAGTTCAATTTGTAGCTCCCTTCACTGAGCAAGGAGGCCAAATGGAATTTTCTGCTTGTATTTACGTGTTAGGACCCCCAGTTGTGTGGAGCCAGGGCAAGGAATCAAAGGGCCTCAACACACATCCCCAAAACTTTGAATTTGACCTATGTTGAAAGCCATGCTGAGTTTCATTTCACGCAATGAATTCCAAAGTGTATATTTATTTTCCTCTAACTTGTTTAATTTTATTAGGAACCCATTTAAAAGGATCTGCCACCAGAGGACTGTTTTATTTTTAGCAAGCTGTTTTCTTCATCGACTTAAGCCCACTGTGAACTTTACACCCAGTTTTAAAGGGGTGCAGTGGTTAAATGCCTGTACTGCAGGTAAAACTGTGCTCACAACCTGGGTTCAATCCCTGGTAGCGGGCTCAAGGTTCACTCAGCCTTCCATCCTTCCGAGGTCGGCAAAATGAGTACCCAGCTTGCTGGGGGGCAATGTGTAGCCTGCACACTGTAATTAAAATTGTAAACCGCCCAGAGACTACTTGTAGTGGTATGGGGCAGTATATAAGCAGAAGCAGAACACTTTTACTCAGGAGGAATGCAGGATACAACTCAAAATCATGTGACTTGAGTCAGCTAAAATTAACATGCATGTATTATGGGCTTTTTGAAAAATGTAGACAGGCCCAAAGGTGGGGATTACTTGTTTCTTGCTACCTTCTGTTAACTTTTTTACTGAAGGTTACCTGAAAACAGGCTCCGTGATTCCTTATATTCAAGCAGTATGTGAAGCAGCTGCCAGCCAATGCTGGGAGTTTTCCCGACAATATTGGCAGCATTGGGACTGAGGCAACATCTTCCCCTTTCAACATATGGTGAAAGAACAGATTCAGGAGCTGCCCCCCCCCCCCGCAAGAGCTATGCCCTATCCCAGTGATGGCAAACCTTTTAGAGACCGAGTGCCCAAACTGTGATTCAAAACCCACTAATTTTTTGCAAAGTGCCAATACAGCAATTTAACCTGACTACAGGTGGCTGCGAAGGGGGCGATATTGGGTGCCCACAGAAAGGGCTCCGAGTGCCACCTCTAGCACCCATGTCATAGGTTCACCAACACTGCCCTGTCCTAACACTGACCACAATTAATTCTCCATTTTTAGACTTCTATCCACACTGCAGGCAACCAACCAAAATATCTGTGTGCAGCATTTGGAAGAAAGGCCTAAATTAAAAAGCTGGGAGATTTAGCTAGTCCAAACTCTGGCTGAGAGCCCTGCTTCTGCCCTGATGCTAGCTGGGAGCTTTCTTTCTGAGCTGGACATTTGGTTGGAGCTTAGCCTAGCTGTGCCTCAAATGCCCTTTAATGTAGGCCTTTCTCCCATGTGCATTGCATTGAAGTGTTTGTCAGGTGGCTGCAAAAATAGGCTGAACTCCCAGCATGGAAAATCATGTGGACTAGGTAAAAGCTGGAATGGAAACAGCTGGAACAAGGACTTAATTAATAAAAAAGGAGGTGCCAAAATAATGTGATGTGCTGGACAAACATCCAAGCAATATTGCAGACCTCAAGCACTATGATTATTTTAGACTTCAAAAACAATGTGTTATCCACTGTTGTTAACCCTTTATTTCCCCAAACCCACTGGAATGGAACATTATGTCCCAGAATGATCAAGTAGGGTAACCCAAACAAATTGATGGCACACATGTGATGAGATGAGACAAAAGCAACCAGCTACATAACACTTGAGGAAAGAGCATGGATATTGTGAAATCCAGCTCAGAACAGCAACTCTTGAGTAGGGCAGACCAACAAAATAGAGGGGACTGATGCAGTTAGCCGTAAATGTCCCGGATCAACATTCCAGGACCCATTCAAGTCATAAAACCCATATTTCACACATTTGACTTGAACAGTGATATTCACTAGGGATGAGCACAAACTGAAACTATTATGTTTCATTTCTTTTCATTTCCTTCCCCCCATATTTTTTGTTTCATTTCATATGAATTTGCCAAAAAGAATCATACGAAATGAAACACTAATGAAGTGGGGGGGGGCTGGAAAGTGGCGGGGAAAATATTTTCCCTCCCCTCCTCAGTGCCAATCACCTGGCAGGCGGGGCTTGGAGGGAGGGGAAAAGTTTTTTAAAGTTTTTTTTTAAAAAGCCTGTGGCTTTCTTTTTAAAAAAAAAACTTTTTTCCTCCGCCTGCCAGGTGATGGGCACTGGGGTCGGTGGGAAAAGTTTTTCCTCCCCACCCCAGCACCAATCAGCTGGCAGGTGGAGCTTGGGGGAGGAATTTTTTTTAAAAAAAAGCCCGGAGCTTTTTAAAAACACCTTTTCTTCTCCCAATCAAGTTAGAGATGGAACAAAATGGGTTGTTTCAAAAACAACAACAAAATTTGATTTCGTCTGTAACTAAATGCTGCTTCCTTGTGTCATTTCATTTCATTTTGTTACCCAACAACATGACGAAACAGCATTTCGTTTTTCATTTTGTGCCCATCCCTAAGAGTCACATGTCCCATCAGATGAGAGAAGGATGTAACAAGCTACACAATATCTCTAGATAGCATGCTGTAATGCACATTGCAAAGAGGAAACCAACATTATGAGAAAAAAGCATGTTGGCATTTTCCAATTAGGATGTCATGCCTCTCTCTGCAAGAGGGAAAATATTTTCTGATGTTGTTGATTCAGTGGTTTTATGCAAATTATGGAACAGCAGCAAATTGTATAGCAAAGCAAGTAACTTGTACAAGTGTCACAAAATTGCAGTAGCATTGCCTTTAAATGCAGTTATTTAACGGGGACAAAATCCCTGAAGCAGAAGGTGGGTCCTTTGCATCTTTTCAAATAACCAGCTACAGCTTCTAAGCTTGTTATATATCCGTTCACGTGCTTTGCTTCTTAAAGGGAAAAGACACTAGCAGCCCCAGATATTTTTAGCCCCTGTAACTTGCCTGCTCATCAGTTATTGCTCACATTCTTATTCCTCTTTCTATGGGAGAAATTAAAGGGAAATAAAACTTGCAGATGATAATGTCCTACCATTTCTAGCTGTTATTTCTTCAGTCACCTCACATTTTGTTATACCATGTCTAGCACAGTGAACTCTTCCAATGTCTATGATTGTGCGTGTTTAATTTCAAAACAGCATTTGAGAATGTTGGCATTTTTTCCCAAGACAGAAGTTTTAATCTGCCCCCATCCATACCCATTTTCTATTCCCCATACAATTGTTTCTCTCTTATATGAGGCAGGAGATATGTCTGGGACAGAATAAGGGGCTAGCATGAGTAGCATGAAAAATGACATCCTCAAAACCTTTCTTCTGCTGCCAGGGCTCTGATCAAATTAAACATCTTCCTGCTATAATGGCTAAGAAGAATCCACCATTCCTGTGGCTTAGTAGGGCAGAGTGCATGGTTAATGATCTGTGATCAATGTCACTTGCTCATATGTTCAGTCATACATTACTCTGAAAAGTCTTTAAAGTGTGCAGTTTGATTAGATTCTCTGTTAAAATGTGCATTACTTCATGTGTTTCATCACAATATGAAATATAGGTAATCTAAAAAGAGCTATCTGTTTTTGGCAAGAGACTCAGATTTTAGGTTCCTGGGATGGTTGGCAAATGCAATGCAGAACAAGGAGCATGGATATTTCATTTCATTTAAAAAATTACAAAAAAAAGAAACAAGAACAAGAAAAACAACAAAAACACAACCAGTGCTCCCTTCACCCTGGAGAACGATGCATCATTCAGTGTTTCCACCCTTACTTGCAGTATATATGATATTCTTTCCATTCTTTGACTGTCCCCATATTGCTCCCAAAAATACATATCATCTTGGTTTGGCATTCTCCCTGTCCCTTTACCCAGTACAGCATTTATAATTTCATGCCATATGTCATTAAATCTATTAATCCTCAGCTCTTCTTTTTTAAACTTAATTACAGAAGTCATTGTATCATTATTCCAAATTTTATTATACCATTCATGGAATTGGAAAACCCAGTTTTGCTTGCATTTTTTTTTTTTTGCAACAAGCAGTCGTGCTGCTGTTAACATATTTGTTATCATCTCATTTTTCACAATATTGATATCCACACTTTCTGCTAAAAATAATAATGCTATGTTGATGATGTTTCAATATTAACTTTCAATATTTCTCTAATCTCCTCAAAAACCTCATTCAATCACTTTTGTACCATTTCACAATCTTACCATAAATGCCAGTAAGTTCCCCACTTCCTTATTGCATCTCCAACGGTTCTTACAATAATTACCATGTATATTATCTAATTTTGTTGAATTTAGGTATTTCCATATTATTTTATACATATTTTGAAGACCTTTTTGATGCATATTTTCTGCCAGTTCTCTTCCCCTCTTCTTCCAACATCTGTCTCCAATTTTTTTTTAGGTTTTCTAATTGATCTTATTCTTCTATCATACATATGTATAATGTGCTTATTTTCCCTTTCACCTTCCTTTTTCCTTTCTTTCCTCCTTCCCATTCTACATAGTTCTTATGCCCTTTTTGATTTTATCAGTTTCCTATCTTTAGATCTAAATTTCTCTATATATTTTATCCATTCTTCCATTTGCCTTAAATTTAACCTATTTTAGTGTTCTCCTTCAAATTTAGTTCTTAGTTGTTCTTTATTTTTAATGTTTCCTCCCAGTCTTCCCATTTCTATATCTAGGAGCAGAAACAGTATCCTGAAAAGCAGAATGTGTGTTCCTTTAGTGCAGTGGTTCTGAACCTGGGAGTCAGGACCCCTTTTTTGTGTGTGTGTGGGGGGTGTCAAACGACCATTTCACAGGAGTCGCCATGAGCCAGTGAAGAAAAAGGCACAAATGGCTTGGGTCTGGAGGAGGGGGGGAAGAGGGGGAAAGAGTGAGTTATAGGTTGATAGGTTGGAGGGGATGTCAGTCAATGGCACCAGAGGCTGCTATTGGCTGAGAGTGCCTTTAGAGGGAAGTTCTCTATGGCACCTGTGGCAGTGGCCTGCCAAAGGGGGCTTGTGGCCTCTTCCAAGCAAGGCAAGGGGTCCCCAGAACATGAGGAACTATATTAAAAGGTCACAGCATTGGGAAGGTTGAGAACCACTGCATTATTGACTTTTGGACCTAATTTGCCTACTCTACGGAGTACAAAGGCAGTAGGGTAAAGGCTGAAATATTTGAAACAATTAGACCTCACACAACAAAACCACTGGAACACCAAAGCATGTTCTTGTACATTCAGCCTTTCAAGAATGCGGCTTGCCCTACATTTGCTGGAACCTGAAATTTCAAGTAGAAATCTAGCCTGAGGTGATTTCAGAAAGAGCTGCAAGAAACTGGAGGATTCATGCTATGTGGGGCCTCCTAAGAGAAGACATATAGAAGGAGTCACAAAGGCTCGTGTATTCATATACGTCTTGTGCCTCTCTCTTCTAGGAGAGAATAATTTGAAAACGCAGCTGCTTGTATTGCACAGGCATCATCCAACAAGAAGACGCTGCGGCAAATGAATCATTGATTGAACTTGGCGCTTGTATGAATCATTGCTCTCGGTATTGGCAGGCACAGGCTGCCTGAGCTATCTCTGATGATTGCACACAAACATGCACTTTCCCGCATATTTATGGGGCTACAGTCGCTCTAAAATCAGGGCACATCAAGGATGTCACTGCCCTTGGCAGCCTGGGGACATGGGTTGTCTCAGCGAACGAATGAATGTCTGGGTGGGTGGGTGGGTGGGACAACTGACACAGTTTCAAAGACCTGCAAATATGATCCATGATGTGGCAAGAAAGGAAGCAATTCCCCAACTCCTTTCCTAGAAAGGCTGAGTTATGTAAACCTACAAAATATTAGGTCTATTCTGTAAATTTCTCATAAGCAATATTTTCCCAAAGGGGATAAGCTAACAACCAAAACAATTAGACCTCACACAACAAAACCACTTTTTGTTCTGCTTATATACCACCTCCTAGTGTTTAAGGTACTCTCTGGGCAGTTTACAGTTTAGTTATCCAGGCTGCACATTGTCACTTCGGCAAGCTGGGTACTCATTTTACTGACTTCAGAAAGATGGAAGGCTGAGTCAACCAGGAGCCTGCTACCTGGGATTGAACTCCAGGTCGTGAGCACAGTTTTGGATGCAGTACAGCAATTTAACCACTACATCAAAGTGTTCCTCATTTAATTTTATTTAGTTTGGTATGTGTGCCTTTTTAGTGTGCCATACATACATATATATTTTCCCTTGAATAAAGAATATGAGAAATATAATATGCAACGTGTCAAGTAAAATATGCGTTTTTTTAAAAAATGCACTTGCTTGCACTATTTGCATTATGATATAGTTGTATCTTTCCTTTGTAGCTGTTGATTCATATTTCCAGTCATTAAGGTTGGGATTTTTTAAACAAAACTGCATTTTGACAGCTTACAACCTGCCTGTGCTTTTATAATTATCCACACATCATTTCATCAATCAGTTAGGCACACTAATTGCTCCTTGTCCCTTTCTTAAATAGGCTTCAATGCCATCTTTGGCCCCATAAACTAAAAATAGAACAATGCTAATGTAGTATGTGGTCAAATTAATAATGCATACCCTCTTACTTGTGTGATCGTTCTGACTCTGGATGTAAATGATGCTTATGAGTTTGGGTATTTCTATTCATGGAAAATCTTAATGGCAAAGGAAGAATCTCCGTGTTGTCTGAGGTGCCGGAAATGTCCAGTGTGCCGCAGGAGAAACGGAATAGCTTAGATTTCCATTCATGCCCTCTGCCCCCACCTGAAGCAATCTAGCATGTTTACTGGGAGCAAAATATTGGCAACTAGATGGCATTTAATGGGTTTCAGAGGTGGCTAGAATGATCATATTGCCTTTAGTTTCAGCCTTCCTAGAAGTACAGTTATGGCACTAGAGAGGGTGCAAGTCCATATAAACACATATCCCTTTTCATGATGGAGCTTCCACTATGGATACCTCTCTGAAACAGATTAGCTGTAATGACTGCTTTCATGGACAATATTGATGATCTATTCACTTATAATACCAAGTCGTATTCCGTAGCTCATCTGAGGGACTGTTTCCATTTATAGTTGCTTGTTGGCAATGAGCTATTTCATGGATTAATTATCAGATTCATTTTTGCCCCTTGTGCTTGCATGGGCATTCCTGTTGACTTACCAAGAGATGAAAGCATCCTTTCCCCAGGACTTCAGGACTTTTTACTAGATAAACAGCAGCTCTCGTCTAGTAGCCAAACAACAGTCTACACATTTTGTGAACTTCTTTTCCTTCTTTTTTGGCTGGCTCCGTTCCTTCCTTGAGGGTCGTACCCAGCGAGTGAGCTTGGGGGGTGAGTTGTCGGCTCCCTGGACACTCTCTTGTGGGGTGCCTCAGGGGTCGTCCCTCTCCCCAATGCTCTTTAACATCTATATGAAGCTGCTGGCTGAGATCATCCGGAGTTTTGGAGTCTGCTGTCATCAGTACGCTGATGACACGCAGCTCTATCTCTCCTTTTTTCCACCTGTGCAGTGGAGGCCGTCCAGACCCTTGACGGCTGCCTGGCTGCAGCTTTGGATTGGACCAGGACCCACAGACTCCGGCTCAACCCCGGAAAGACCGAGGTTATGTTCTTTGGGGGCGGCCCAGATGGTTACTGTGGCCCTCTTCCCAGTCTGGATGGGTCCGCCCTCCAGCTGGTGCAAAGAGTGAGGAATCTGGGCGTCGTCCTGGATCCGGGTCTGACCCTGGAGCCCCAAGTGTCAGCCGTGACCAGGTCGGCCTTTTATCATCTAAGGTTAATCGCCCAGATTCGCCCGTACCTTGACGAGAGCTCCCTGAGGACTGTGGTACAGGCATTGGTCATGTCGAGGCTGGATTATTGCAACGCTCTCTACATGGGGCTCCCCTTGAACCTTGTTCGGAGATTGCAGTGGGTCCAGAACGCGGCGGCCAGGCTGGTGGTTGGTGCGTGTCGTTTCGACCGCATCACTCCCATCCTGGTCCGCCTCCACTGGTTGCCCGTTGCCTCCCGAATAAGGTTAAAGGTGTTGGTTTTGGCTTACAAAACCCTCCATGGCTTGGCCCCTGTTTATCTGGCAGAGCGGCTTCACCGACAATCAGATCGAGCCCGACCCACCCGTTCATCTCTGGCCCTCTCGCTGCAGACGGTCCCCCCGAGGGAGGCCCGCAAGACAAGTACCCGTGGGCAGGCCTTCTCGGTGGCGGTGCCACCTATGTGGAACAAGTTACCCAGCGAGTTGAGGCAGGCTCCAACGCTGGCGTCCTTTAGGAAAGGATTGAAGACCCTCCTTTTCAGGGTTGCCTTTAATAACGACTAGAGTACCCTTTTTTTTCTCCCCCCCCCCCCCCCCGTATGCCGTAAGTCTGCCCTTGCCGCTGTTACTGTTCTTTGCCTTTTGGGTTTTTGTGTAAACCGCCCTGAGTTCCCGCTTGGGAAGTAGGAGCGGTATAGAAGTTTTTAAATAAATAATAAATAAATAATAAATGCAACCTATAATCTATGGTATGGTGGCTCCATGCCAACCTGTTTGGGTGTGGGGCTCCTTTGCTGCCCATCCAAAGAAGGCGCAAAGTGGAGCACTAGTGACATATTCAGGGGTGATGGGAGTGGCCTATTTAATACCTAGCACACTCCCTGGCCGCAGCCTGCGCAGCTGATGTTTCCCCGCCCTCCTGCCCTACATTGTGGGTGGTGATGCTTTGCTGGTTGCTTCGGGGCCGGATGAGAATTTTTGGCTGTCACTCAATTGGCACAGAGTGACAGCCTGTTTTTGCCCATCCCACCATCCTCAACGCGCAATTTTCCTAAATCCTTGCACCGGTCACAACACTGGGTAGCGCGAGTGGTCTCTTAAGTCAACTTGATCCCTCCTGAATCGTGCATCTTTAAGGTGCTTGGTAATCCTCAGATATAATTAGTAAACATAGGAACATAGCAATAGGCCCAGCTAAACAACAGGCCCTGTCAGCTAAAAGAGGATTACCAATGGTTAGGGAGATTCAGCTGGGTAAGCATGCTTAAGTACCAGCAAGGTACCTTACCCACGGCATCATACCATATGCATGATGAATCTCTTATAAATAGGAGGGACCAAGAATTTATAGCACCTGTTACAGCTAACACTTGCACTATGGCACAGGCCCTCTTTAGTTCCCAGTTAACCTAATTAAGTAGAGAGTTAATTACTGTTATCAATAAATTGTGGCCCTTATTAAACCCCAAACTTTGTGTTGTCTCTATTTCGGTTTGGGCAGGCAATGCATTGTGGCCTCTGTCACAGTGCCTTTTTTTCCTTGGCATTTTATCTAGATATGGCAGCGTAAATGTAGCATTTTCAGATCTTTGGCAAGGCCACAATAAGTTGTTCATGGGCTTCGTCTGGAATTGCTGATCACAAGACTAAGCCAAAGTTCCATTAGTACTTGATAGTCTTGACCACATTGGCTGTTCTATATTTATAGATATAAAGGAGAATGATGCAACTTTAGCTTGGATGATGCTTGTTCCTCATCTATTGAGAAAAACTCTTTGGGCATCTGTTCAAGAATGGTAAGCAGCAACAGGTGTTTCTTCAATTGTGAGACAGTTATTGAGGAGAACTGGTTTTGGGTCCTTGCCTCATGTATCTATAGTACTTGTGGATGCTTAAAAGCAATGTCAGCACACTGCACCATTAGTTCACAACCCAATCAAAGGAGCAGCATCATGTCAAACAATAGATATAAAGGGTATGCCATTTTTTTTTACCATATGGCCAAATGGGCAGTGTATAAATAAAAAAAATAATTTGAAAATGCTTCCAATAGGTTAAAAAAAAAGTCTGAAAAACAAAAGCTATAGAGCTTGCCTTAGAATAAATGCCATCCCATGTGAGGAATATTTTTACTTGGTAACTTTTTCAAGGTGTTCTCCACTTTTCATCTCTAGTATGGACCACATTCATGAATGTGATGCAATTTATCTCTGATATGCAACATATATACACAAATGGGTCTGACCTCCCCTCTGCTTTTTCACATGACTCACAAACCACACTTGCTGTTTTCTAAAAGCAAAATAAAATCAGGAATAATGATGTGCTGATGATCTGTTATGGTTCCTGGTGCATTAATACAACATTGGCCATGCTGATTAGTACTTTGAACTCTACAAATGCCAGTGAATTTCCTCTGCCGGTACCTGCTTTTCCACAGATGGGTCCATACCTGGTGTTCTAGAAGTTGTCCACTCTCTTACATTCTGTCCTAGAAATGGCCCTCACCTGAGCTTTCCACTTGCAGGGGAAGTCGCTGCTGCTCTTGATTGTACGTTTAAATGTGCTGTACATAAACCAGGTTAGAAACAGTTGGGCCTATTTCGTTTATTATCACCCTTAGCAGCAAATTCAGCTTTGTGATGCACACTAGCATTCAGTGGATACACAATGCAAGTCTATAGCCTGGTCAAAGTGTAACTGATGACGATGCCCAGTTGGCCCAAACAATTCTTATCCCAAATGTGCCTGGAATTCTTGTATAGCAACTTTGCATAGAGACGCTGTGTATGCATTGCCAGTAGAGGGTAAAAAAGCATGCTATAGAAAAGAGTTTTATGCAGGTCGTGTTTATGTGGACAGAAGGGTATGTTAAGGGAAGAACAATGGAATAATAAGAATAAAAAATCAAATACCCTACAAGCTGCAGGTACAACATGTTTCCACAGTGTATTCTCCAGGGTGTGATTTAAGTACCCTATCAATGTATCGGTGTGCTAATTGGTCTAGTGATTCTTTGTGGCAGTAGCACTGCTGCATTGCTGAACCAAACAGCCAGAAGAATGAAAAGTCACAAATCCTCTTTGCCTTCCTGTGAGGGCCCACTTCCTTGTTTTTAGTCAAGTGTTATTATCATTTTATTTCCCTGTAATTTCAGGACAAGTCCGATGAATAACTATGGAGGCCATTAAGGGCCATCATGGAGAATTTATTCTCTTTTAAATGGAATATGGAAGTAGTGCAGGAAGCACACAGGATGGTTTCGGCATGGATAATTTAGGCTTCCTTATTTGTTGTGCCTCTAAAAGAATGCATACATTGGAGGGGTTCATTATGTCTCCCTGGGGTGTTGCAACATTGATTAGAATGCTGTCTTTGTGGCTGTTGTTAAGAGTAACACTTGTGGGAAAAAGCATGGCCCAAGAGAGCAAAGACTGTCCGGTGCTAGCAGCTGTACTAATAGCTCCTGGTTAGGGTCAATAGGGACTTATACAAACATGTTAGAAACCCGCATACACAAATCCAGGGACATATTCCAGAAGTGGGTTCCTCTAATTTTGGAAGGTGGAACAATTAACACTAAAGGGTTATTAGCACTATTTCTATTATGAATTCAACTGTGTCATGATGGCAAGCCCAACTGAATTGTGGGTGTCTACAGGAGGGAATACAATGGAGGTTGCATTGGATTCTCTTCCTCCTTCTTGGGCTGAGGAAACACAAATGGTGTAACTTTTGGAGGCAAATTGCAGTTGCACCAGGAGTTGTGTGACTCATGACTCCGTGATTTCTGAGCTTGGCAGTCTCCCTCCAAAAGCTCTGCTATTTGCATAGTTCCCTCCCTTGTCACATCTTTTATTTTCACTTCAGAGGACAATTTTTGATATAGTATAATTTATGTTCTATTTTCAAAAAGAAACCAACAAACTGGAAATCAGGAGCCCTTATGACAAGTCACCCAGAATTCTTGAAGTAGAATCTGATCTACTTATCCCTCATCTCTGTGATACATCTTGTAGCCTTTGAAAAAAAAGAAGGTTGGAGCATCATGTGTGATGACTTATAAGGGTGCAGATGGTTGTAATTTCTGTTTGAATGCTGGTTCCATCCTAGAATTAAAATTATTAAAACAAGACTTGTAACATTAAAATACAAATAGCGACAATTGATTTCAGGGGAATATTCTAGGTCAGGGATGGCGAACCTATGGCATGTGCGCCAAAGGTGGCACGCAGAGAGCTTTTGCCTGGCATGAAGCATGCTCCCTGCACCCCCCACTTCCCCCTTCGCTGGACCAGCCATGAGGAATTTGCGGAGGAGGAAGTAGGGGGGTGGGCAGGGAGCATGTGCCAGGCTGACCCTGCTACCACCCGTCCCATCTCTGCCCTCGCCCCTGCCCCCTGCCGCTTCTGACCACACCTCTGCTAACCCCCACCTCTGCCGCCATCACCGCTTCCATCCATGCCCCCTACCGCCGATGACCCTGACCCTGCCACCGCCCCATCACCCTTACTGCCCTTGCCCCCACCCCTGCCCCCTGCTGCCACCAATCCTGACCCCCACCACTGTCCCCATTGCCACTGTCTCTGCCACCACTGACCCTGCCTCCGCCACCATCTCCATCACCGAGTTTGGGCACTTGGTGTCAAAAAGGCTCACCCTCCCTGTTCTAGGTACTTCAGAAAACATTTTACTGGAATAAGTGCTCCACATAAATGACAGATGGGACCCAACCTTTTAGTCTGCTGCAGGGGAGCACCAGTACCGTATGTGACTTTTTGCTGGTCTGAGTGATGCAAGAATAATCACAAACAGAGTAAAGGAAGACAAAGTGAGCAAAAAATAATAATACAAGAATAGCAGGGCATTAGCACCAAACTCCAGTTGAGAGTAGGGTTGCATCATCAGAAGATCTTTGGGAATTTAGATAGCTCTGAGTCTCACTTTCCTTAGCCCCTGAGCTAAGGAGTGAGTGTGTAAACACAGTGGTGGGTGAATATCAGGCTGGGACTTGGCAGTTCCAGTTGGTAGCCTGCACTGGCCATGCTGGCTGTGGAATTCTGGTGGTTTTAGTCCTAAAAAGGATCCCTCCTCAAGGTCTGTACAGAGGTAGTGATAGTGATCTAATCTGTGCTTTGTAGTCTAGCTTTAGAAACAAAGCATGGAGAAGAATTTTTCTGGGGTCACATGACCTGTTGCACATCTTTAGATGCACCTTGAGAAAAATTGAACCCTGTCCTGTGAATCTGCAGATTGGTGTAGTATATAGTGGATTGTGAAAGGAATAAGTAATACATCAAGTGATGCATACCTGGTCTCAAAGGGAGGAGAAGCCATCCATGGAAGAAACCCAATATTCCTGCAGAATCCCATTTTCTCATCTTCTCCGTGAACAGTGTACCTAATGCCTTCAAGGCAACCTTATGCCTTCAGGGACCATCTTTTTGTGGGAAGGAGAGAGGCTGCAGCCTCCCCTTCTGACTCTAGATCTGAGTTCTCCCTATAGTGCAGACTCCTGTAGCCCCAGGGGTTCTGGATATCCAGTGGCTGAGTTTTTCTTCACCTTCCTGTCCCCACTGGAGAATTGTATGTTTCAGTGTAAATATGTTTGTGGCTTCTTGAACCACTCCCCTCAGTTTACATGGAACTGTCTTGTTATGACACTTTGAAGAATAGGGCTGAGAGCCAGTTGTAGCTCGCAACTAGAGCAGCCTAGTTAACTGGAGAACATACAATTCATTGACTCAATGGGCCTACTCTAGTTGTGATTTACTGCTGGATTTCAGGCACTTTGTGTCAGTCAGTCAGTCATATCTCTTTTTTGGCATCAAGAGACACTTTGTGTCACATTGACCAAACTGGGGGTGGGGCTTCAACATCCAAGCAAGCATTATTCCTGTAAATAATAGTTTGGATTTTGTGGAGTTGAACATAGTATAATCCCTGATAGTTTGGGGGGGTTGTTTGAATAACAAATCAGCTTATGAGAGAATGTGTAAAGCCATTTAAAAACATACCACCACTAACATTCAACAACTGTTCAAGGATTAAGTTTCCCTTCTTTCCTAATTAGCCCATTTTTATGTACAGTGAAAATAGCTAACTAAAACATCGAAACTTACACTGCTGTTTCTTGTGAGCTCTTCCATTCCCCTTGAAGAATTACAACACAAAGTGAGCCATTAATTGACCAGCTGTATCCAATCAGTGTATAAAACCCAGCATATTACTCCCAGTGCATTTATTAGAAACAATGAAGGGGCACTTTTTGATGAATTATTTCTCAGAGAATTGGCTTATTCCCTTGTTAAACAAATAATTGCTACTAAAGATTAGCTTTGGCCATTCATTTCCTTAGTTATCTGATGGATTTTTCAACTCGTAAAGAGAATCCCTCATGCAAAGTTTTGCTGATCTTAGAAGCTTGTATTAAAAGACCTCTCTTTACCTAGAGAAATTTGCATTCAGTTATCCAAAATTATGAAGGTTCATTCTAAAATAGTCAAAAGCATTTCTGAACAGTCTCTTCCGAAGAAGCAAAGGACAAAAGCATCACACAGGCTTCAAGACAGAATTCGTAACTGTATTCTATAAACTTTTAATGTAATGTTGTAACTAGGATGGCCACCTTTCAATGGAAGCAGAGCCTCAACAGTTTTATAACAGATATGTGGAAAATCGTCCTAGAATGAAATGGCATGATGGACAACACTTCATCTTAATGTTATATCGATGTTAATGGCATGTCTATTTAATAAACAAATATATTTTAATCAATTAGAATAGACAGGAAACCATCCGTCCCAGATACTTTCTTGCAGTTGTCTGGGCCACAAGAAGCTGTAAAAATGCTAAACATATGCACTGGAAAGGTACCCACTGGATTATCCATAAGGGCCCCATGGCAATATTTCAGTAGACAAATCCAAAGGTAACCACATAAAGAAGCAAAAGGAAGCCTGGGTGTGAGACAATGGTATGTCAGTCTAGGACAGTGGTGGCGAAACTTCCGCACTCCAGATGTTTTGGACCATAATTTCCAGAATTCTGAGCCTAGATTGCCAAAGACAAAGGATTGTGGGAGTTTTGATTCAAAACATCTGGAGTGTCAAAGATTCGCCATCACTGATCTAGGATGTGAAGACTATGATTCACGTTCTTTTCAGCTGTGCAGGTGTTGGAGGCACAGCCCAGTTTTATTTGGGGTTCTCTGATGCAACAACACGTTGTAAAAGCTTCCTACTCAGATAACTTCTGTGTGAGGTGAAGTGCCAGGATAAAGATCCAGTCCTGTAGAAGCTTCATTTTTGCAAGTGGTTCCTACAGAGGCAGATTAATGCCTGCAACCTTGTTGATTTGCATCATGTGTAAAAGGCAGATGGCATAACAGCTGGCAATTAATGAGTTGCAGCTGAGATTTTTGGGGGCCACGTCTGCCCACTGGCTCGGCAAAGCCCCCAAAAGAAAGCCGGGGGATGTTAATTGGTAGCTAGGAGCAATGGAATGTTATGCAGTTGGCTCTTTGCATGTGTGACCAAGCAACAGGATTTATGCCAACAGGATCTCCTGGACAAGTGTTCACTTGAGTTGGTGGCCTGGCTCATAAGAGAGGTTACATTTATGGAGCTGGGGTGAGAGTGTTCAGCCTTACCCCTGCTGGATAAAACCGGTAATAGTGCTGCATGCCTGCACTTGGAGTTCTCTGTGTCTTCTCTCTTAGGTGGTTACTTCACGTTCTTCCTCGAGCCGAGGTGAACTTGCCTCCATGTTGAAATCGGTTTTCAACACGGATCGAGAAGTGGATTGAAAAGATTCCCGAGCTCCAGGATGGGAATCTCTCACCCCGCTTGGAGCGCAGTTCAGGGGGCGTGGTTGGGGTGAACTCGGATTGACCCCACAAGGATGTGAGGTTACGTTCCTTTGAACTCGGATGGACCCCATAAGGACGTGAGGTTACGTTCCTTCGAACCGGTCTCCAGCGGGGCCGCAAACTGCAGCGAGAGGGACGTGAAGTATCAGCCTTAGATACTTTCAGTACAGTAATCCCCCACTTATTGGGGGGGGGTAGGGATCCAACCTGACCTACAATAAAGGAAAATCCACTCTATGCAGATGCTGGGGAGGGTTGGGTCTGGGGAGGGCTATTTAGGGCCTCCTACATTTACCTTAGGCCTGGCACTGCCCCGAATGGGCCTCCAACAAGCTTCATGGGCTTGTCAGAGGCCTCAGAAGTGGTTTCTGGCAATCCAGAAGGGACTTCTGGTTTCTCAGAAGCCACTTCCAGTTTGCCGGAAATCACCTCTGGGTCCTCCGACAGGCCCGGGAAGCCCGTCGGAGAACCGTTCGGGGCAGTGCCAGGCCTGGGGTAAGTGTATGAGGCCTCAAACAGGCCCACATCGCTTGCCCCAGGGGGCCTTGCCTTCATATACTGCGGTCCTGTGATATATCAGGACCGCAGTATATGGACCGTGAAATGGTGGGGGGTGACTGTTATATATAGATGGACCTCATATGCTTCCCAGCTTGCCTGCATGTCTGTTCCCTTGTCATATTTTTTTCTAAGATCATGTAATCACTTGTAGCTATTAATATTAACATTATCTCCAATTTAACAGCACAGTTAAGGGCACAGGCCACAAACATGCTCATGCTGTGTTCTTGTGCTCTAAAGGCTCTCTGTATCTCACATCTTCATCATCTGGATTCATGATTCATAGGGAGGGAAAATCATTTGGAAAAATTCTACCAGAATTTCAGGTACAGGTACCTTTACAGGACACAACTAGACAGGCTGAATAATGGAACCTGAGCACCACATTATAATAAGAAAACCCAGCTGTCATTCTACGTATTTTCATGTCTCCAGCATTCAGCCAGAGCACACCACAAAATCTGTAGTCTACAGTCAAGAGCAAGTGAGTGCAGAATAGAGACTGCCACTAGCCACCAGCTGAATGAATACCTCTGCAAACCCATTTTATTACATGCTCTGACCTCTGAGATTATACCTGTTTCTTGTCTCAATCAAGAAGGCCTTTACTGAGAGCAGAAGAATGCATTAAATAAATTGAAGCCTTCTATGTAAGTCTTAATCTTACAAAGAACCAAGTCAACCCCTTCTGTAATATGGAAAATGCCAGGCTGTCGTTTAACAAATGTGATTTATTTAGGATACATGACCAGTACTTTGTACCTCATTCCCCTCTGAAATATTTCCCCCAAATAAAAGAATCACATTCAGCTGTGTTTCACCTGCCGTTTTGCCTCCAGGAAAAGATACACGGGAGGGTTTGAACTCTGTTCCTCAAGATCATTAGTTTGAGGAGTGACTCCAAAATTAATTTTTTAAATTAACTGCTTCTCTCTTTTATCCCCCCAACTGTATCTCAGATGGCTAATCCATGTGTGTCCTTGGGGCACACAGGTGTTGCCTTATGAATATAAATCGTGACTCTGTTGAGTACTCAAAGGGAAAAGCTCTCTCATTAGAAAAATGCTCAGTGCCCGACATGCAGCTGCAATTAGTGCTCTTTGAAGGAAACCAATGTTTTCATAGAAGCATTTAGGATTGGGCTAAAGCTTGCACAAGTGAGTGAGTGAGTGAGTGAGACTGAGTGAGACTGAGGGAGAGAGAGAGAGACCATAGGATCACAGACCATGCTGGCAATGTCTTCTAGCAGGTCCCTCCACACGACCATCTGTGTATGTGTAGCCAAGGGAAACTGGGATGAGCTTGAGGCTTTTGCTTCCTGTGATGAAGGAGAAGATGGGATTCATCATTCGCCTTTGCACATCCAAAGCTGATTGGGGTTCAACACTGGAGGGAAAACATGGTCCTCCACCACAGTTTAGGGAAACAACTGATGTGACACAGGGCAATACTTCCCATCCCTAATGTCTGTATGCTTCAGACAGGTGCTTCACTCCATCTCAGAAGTTGGAAGCATTGCACTTTTGAATGCATCAGACTGAGATAATTGAGATATGTGATATCCGTTATCCATGCAGGACACTTTGTATACTGCATACCATCCAATTATCTGGTTCTGTCATCAAGTCGTAGACTAGATTTAGTCACATTCAGTAGAGGCGGAAAGAAACAGAGTAATTACTGCAAAGCTGTTTGCTTAAAAAGTGAAACAGGCCAACAAAATGTGATTGGCAATCAATATGTTTCCCCTTTTGTTCCTTCTTCCCTTTCATATTTTTGCACAACATTCACTTAAATTGGACATTCCAGCTCAGGGAGTGTCAACTTTAAAAAAAAGTTTAGCCAAGTGTCATTGTTTTTGCTGTTGTCCTTTTGGTAAAGGTCCTTGTACATCATGGTTTATTTATTTATGTATTTATATATTTATTTTCAATATTTTTACTCCATCTTTCTCCTTGGAATCCAGCTTCTCTGGATGGTTCTCTGGACGTTCTTTAAGGGTAAAAGATTATACCATTTATATAGGTCCCATTAGCTATGAAACTCAGTGAACACACACACACACACACACACACACACACACACACACACACACACACACACACACACACACACACACACACACACACACACACACACACACACACACCTCTGAAGTTCTTCAAAGCCCTGATTCAAAGCAGTCTCTCTGTGTAAAGTTGACCAGCCGGTCTCCTAATGGCCTTAAATATGTGAACTCTCTTTGGCCTTCTCTCTCTTTGCTGGAGATACTGCGTTGTTTACCTCTTTCGCTTTGGTATATACACTGTTACAGGTCCCCTGTCTGTTGTTGCTTTGCTTATAAAGCATTGTGGCATGCTTGCAAGCAAAAGTGACTTTAGTAATATGCTTAATATGAAAGTGTCTCTGCAAGGTGAATAGGAAGAGGGAAGACACTCCTACCTGAAAACCTTTCTGAAGACCTTTGTGAAGCAGGAGGAGAATCCATGAAGCCAAAAGTGTTTATTTGGTGTCCTCCAACAGTGGAATCCTGAAGATGGTTCCTGAATGCAATAGCTGAACTGGGACTAGCAGCAAACGTTCAGTTATTTTCTTAGGTTCAGAGATCATGGTTTCCTGTCAAATGAGTGGTGCTAAATTAATTAACTGTACCAAGTTCTTGTATCATCATTTAGCTGTTTTTTATGAGATGTCATTATGCTTACTTTGCATTCATTTGAACTCTGTTTGAATTGTCCCAAATTGTGAATATTAAATGATCATTTTATCGCACATTTTACATTTTCTTGTAGAGGCACAATGCATATGCAATGTACATAGATATTTAGATTTGCTAAGAAAATATAACAGTTCATGTTTCCAGTAAAGTGAATTCTACTCCTTAAACTACAGGAAAAGAGATCCCATTTGAACATTAGGAAGAACTACATGACAGTTAGAGCTGTTAGTGGAATAAGCTGCCACGGAGGGTGGTGGAGTCTCCTTCTTTGGAGGTTTTTAAGCAGAGGCTGGATCTGTCGGAAATATTGTGATGGGGTTCCTGCATGGCAGGGGGTTGGACTAGATGGCCCTTGAGGTCTCTTCCAACTCTATGATTCTATAGTGCTGTAGCAAATTTGTTAATTATAACCACTGGTTGGGGTCCTACCCTGCACACTCAGGGTTTCAGCCACAAGAAGAATCAAATGGTTGGCAACACTAGCTGTGGGTGAACTTAAAGGGAACATTGTTTATAACATGCTCTAAGAATGCTTTCTTTACCTGCAGTAGACTAGCTGTACTCCAAAGATGTAAAAATCTAAAATTTTCCCTTTCTCTGAAATCCACCTGCACCCCCCCCACACACACACATCCTGGATGGGAAAACTTTCTTTCTAATTCAAATATTTCAATTTGTGCCTATTGTATGCATTTTTTCAAATACAGTGATACCTTGTATAAAGGAATTAATTCGTTCCAAATGAAATTATGTAAAGCAAATTTTCCTTTATATAAATTCCCATAGGAATGCATTGAAAACGGAGTAATCCCATTTTTATGTTGTACGGATTCTCCCCATAGGTGATTATGTTAAGCAAATTTCCCCTATCTCCAGAATTTTTTATGTTGTACAGATTTTATGTTATACAAACTGTTTGTTATACAAGGGCCCACTGTATACATATTTATTTATTAAGGTAATAGTTCTTTTTATCTGTGCTTGCTCATAACTCCTGCAAGCTAAAACCGTGTTGCTCAGCATAGCAAAATGCATGACAGTTGGCCCATTGAATCAATGGAGATTTGGCAAGTCAGTTTCTCAATTGATTTGAATGGGCCTATTCTAACTGTGACTAACTATAGCAAAGAAAACCTCAGTTACAGTAGACCCATTTGAATCAAAGGAGATTTCGGAGAAGTTGACTCACCAAATCTCTGTGCATTCATGGGCATACTCTAGTGCATTTACTATATTAAACAGCAGGATTTTGGCAACACTGTGATTTTGTGCATGTTCTCAACTGTATGCATTTTAGCCCCAAAGCCTGAATGATTGGCTGTGTTGAGCAGTGTGCCTCGGAGTTGTAATGCACGAACAATGGGGACCCTAAGTTCAGGAACCATTGTTTAGATGGCCCAAGTCAATCAATGTTTCAGCCAGCATTAGCCTTTGAGACATGATCTTTTCTTCAGAGGAAGGTGGAGTGAGGCTTCCAAAAAATTTTCATGTATGCTTATGCTTTGAACTGTGCCGATGTCTTTCATTTTTTCACCTGCATTAAAGGCAAACAGTGTAGCAGGAAAGGTGGCTGGTTCTTTGTGATTCTGGAAAGTGCCCATTGTGCAGTTCATGAATGGAGCCTTATTGGCAGAGGAGATGGTTATGTATTACTGATTTTCAGCAGTCTGAAGACCAGGCTACAGAGCTGTCATTAAACTGAATGCTAAATGAGGTTCATTTGGATTAGCACATAGTCCCAAGCCAATGATTGATTTTCACAGTCTGGCTAACAGAACATTTTTCTAGACTTTGGTGCAATTACATTACTATTATGATCTTTTCAATTTTCCCCAGTATTATGTTTTAATAGAATCTTTTAGGCTACTTGCTAGAGATAAGACCACATTTAATTGGATCTGAAAAATCTCAGTGTTGGAAAGTTCACCTTTCCCTCCTTCAACTGCAAATGGGTTTCTCTCTCTCTTTCTCTCTCTCTCTCTTTCGCCCCCTTATGATTATACATGAAGCAGGTATTTCGCAAGTATCAGATTTAATAGCAACTGAATTCTTTATATGATAATTTATCAGAGTTTTTAAAACTAAGCTTTAAGGTAAGAGTTAAAGTGTGTAAGCTTTATGAACCTTCCCAAATGAAATATAGTGTGTGAGGCTGGAATGATAGAATGCCATTGTCAATAGGTTCTGGTGGGAGTACAGCCGCCTCATATAGCTGTATAATCAAATCTTGGCTGCAGGACCACTAACATTAGTGCAGTGTAGTGATACTGAACATTATTCATACTAAATGTACCATAGATGGTAGAGAGTATGTTGTCCAGATGATAACAACTGTATACTTGAGCTTGTGTACCATAAGCTGGAAATACACCTAAAGGTATTGCTGGGTAATACAACCAATTTAATTAGATACCAAGCTGGGGCAATCTTGTGGCATCATACTGCCTACCGGACAATGTTTCTACTGCAGTACATCCTTACTCTTTCCCGAATCCTTGAGTGCACAGTCATTAGGTTGAACATCCTAATTTGAGTTCTGGTGTTACTGATGCTCCACGTCTTCAAGGCCAAGTTAATCACTTGATGCATCTTTGCAGAATCATTTAATGTGTTGCATGAGAGCAAGACTGATTTAAATAAAACTTTGAGAATGAACTTACTCTTCTCCTGTGCACGTTTATTTCTTGGTCCTTTTATCTCTGATGCAGAGGAGGAATTGGTCTAGACTTTCCCAACACTACTCCTCCAAGATCCATGTAGATTATATGCTTACCATGCTTGTTGCAGAGGTATTCTTCCTAGTGGCAAGCACTGTCTTTATCATGACATGTGGTTTTCTTTAACTAGACATCTGATATTTAGAGTGCTTTGGTTTTGTATCAACCTTTGAAAGGTAAGCTTAGGCTTAACTTGTAGGTCAATTGTGGAGTTAACATATCTTTGAGTAATTCCTATTATGGGAGGGGAAAGAAGCTAATGATTGGGAATACAAGTTCTGTCTCATGTCTGATTTTAACCAAGTACTCAGAGAATGCTCCAGAGAGATACAAGTTAAACACCTTTTCCAGAGCAATGAGAAAGAAAGCAGTCGCTGATTGAATCCTTGGTGCCAGAAACAAGTTATTATGAAGGGCAATGCTTTCAGCTTACTGTAGCACAGTGGCTCCCAAAGATAGGACCCTGGATGTCCCAGAATGCCTGGCAAGCACAGTCGATGGCAGCATGAGCTGGGACCCAAGACTGGGAACCACTTCTCTAGCCAGTGGGTACTCCCCAGTTTGTAAGGGTTGTTGCATAAGGAAAAGTCTGGACCAGCTGCCCTATCCAATGTACCTTAGATGTTGATCACCTTTTAAAATCATACAGCTGGGGTTCCCCCTGGCAGCACCTTCTGGCTGCAGGATTACCATACCTTATTTGTTATGTCTTCTCATACACAAGATGCCTCTGCAGATCAGATTCCCTGAGCCCCCACCTCTGTTGAGGGAGGGGTTTTCAGTACTCACATGAATGGCTTCCCTGACTCAAGTGGTTTGAGGAGTCATGCAAGCCCTTCATGTGAGTATTGAAAACAGAGGTGGGGGTCTCAGGAACAGCCTATCTGCTACTTATCAGGCAGTGATTTCAGCAATCCCCAGACCCCCCCCCCAAATACTTCACACCTCTACCAGCAAGGCCATGACTAACAACTCATACTTTATGGGTGTTGAGAGGTTGTAAAGGTGGAACTTTCACACACCTTAGGCCATTGTCCACCCAATGAGCCTATTGAGACTATTTCCCACCTAACAAAACCTGTTCAGGCCATTGTCCCTCGTGGTGCAGTGGTTAAGTGCCTGTACTGCAGGTAAAACTGTACTCACGACCTGGGTTCAATCCCTGGTAGCAGACTCAAGGTTCACTCAGCCTTCCATCCTTCCGAGGTCGGTAAAATGAGTACCCAGCTTGCTGGGGGGCAATGTGTAGCCTGCACACTGTAATTAAAATTGTAAACCGCCCAGAGACTACTTGTAGTGGTATGGGGCGGTATATAAGCAGAACACTTTGCTTTGCTTTGCTTTTGCTTATGAGCCTATTTCACACTAGGGTGACATGAGGTCAAAGTGAACTGTAAAATGGAGGACTCACAACTAGCTTTCCTCAAACTGACAAAGCTGTTTGGATGAGCAGCAAAACCTTTCAGTCTCTCAAGAAAATTACTCCAGTTGCCATGACTCAACTTCCAGACGCCTTCAGAATATGTGTGGGGAAGGGCCTGAAGTTTGGAGCTGAGTGGCTGAGTTGATTAAGGATGCTCCTACCCTTCCAAAATGCTGTCACATGTGCTTCAGCAGTTGCATGGAGTGGAGGATGAGGGGAACATTATCAGAGGACTGTTTGGAATTGTATTTTTTAAATTAAATATGAGCATGATCTATAACACACATTTGAATGAGAACATGTTACCAGAAATGGAAGAAGACACTACATGAAATAATGTGCTCAACTATGGAGTCATTGATAATAACTGACACCACCATTGCATGGCTTTATATTCAATTCAATTCAATTCACCTTTATTGGCATAAAATATATTTGCAAAAGTATAGATATACATTACCCCCATGTTCATGTTAAGGAGGATATGAGCTGTGAAAACTAACCAAGCCTCAAAAAAAGCAGTTCAGCCAATCTTTAAAACTAATCTCTTAAGCCAGATTTTGGTTGACTATCAGAAAAAATTTCCTAACTGTTAGAGCAGTATGACAGAGGAACCAATTACCTTGAGAGGTCGTAAGTATTCTAACAGTAGAGACAAAATGAGACAACCACCTGGCAGGTGGTTGTGTATGATATGTATCCCTTCCTTGAACAGGAGGTTGGACTCACTCCTGGCCTTGTAGGCCTCTTCAAGCTTCATGATTCTATGATTCTATTATCTCTTTTATACTTAAGAGATTTTATACTTAAAAGACTTCAGAGTTGTACCTTTCAATCAAGGAACAAAAGAATACAATAGGGGAGAAGACATTGCTTTAAATCCAAGGAAATATGAAATGGTTTATATGTCCTCATGATTTTTGGTGGGCTTTACTTTCTTTGCTACAATTCCCTTTGGTAGCCAATTTCTGAAAAGACACTCATAAACTCTGGAGAAGCTCTCGGCAGCAGTGGACAAAACGTTCCCTCCAAACACCTTTACAGTTAGATTGCATCTCCTTCAGCCTAGTGCACATGGCCATTTTTGAGAGATGCTGGGAGTTGTAATCCAATAAGGTCTGGAGGGCTGCATATTCTCCTTCCATCGGTTTCTCTCCATTCGAGACAACACCCCTTGGGTTCTCTGTATCCCAGCCTCAATTTATCAAGTATATTTAGTTTATCTTGCTTAATGACTTTACTAGAATATTGTACCATTTCCATCACAAAATCGAGCAGAGTAGGGATGGATCTACACTTAGTTTTCCCTAGAGTAGATGCATTACTGTGAGAGGGGCAAAAGTTAGTCAGTTTCCATGTAGTGTACCTCTTAGGTGTCTTTCTCTGTAACTTCATCATATTATCCTAGCAGAATGTGTGGAGTTTCACATACAGAAGATTAACAGATCACCACGTAAAGAACTTAATTTATTTTTCTCTCTTTCTAAAATATAGTAATATTTTTAACTAAGAACTGGATGAGGTCCTAGCCAAAAAAAAAATCCCATAAGGCTAGAACTGTATATATTTCTCTATCACACTTTGAAGATATTGCAAATAATAATAAATAGTCAGGTGTTAAAAAAGTAATTACAATGTGGGATCAAGTTAACCTTCAGTGAGAGGAAAGGCACATCACTAAACCTATATATATTATTCACAAAGCCTCTTTTTACCAGGGTCAACCTTCTGGAAATATAAATCAGTTCCATGTGTAATGCAAGGATATAATTTTGGTTCCATATAGCTAAAGCTGTTTCAAAAGAGACTCTTCAAGAAAAAGCATATTTTCACTGATTGCTTCATCTCATTGTCATGAACATTGGTTTTCTCATAAAATTTCAAACCAAGGGATCAAAGATACTGGATTGAGAAAACGAATATAATGCTATATTCAGAGTTCACTTTCTGGTTCTCTCTGGACTTGCCATCTGTTACAGAGACCACTGTTTGCTATGGAATTCTTCTGCCATTGGTCCAGGCAGCCTGGTTTTACTGCTTCTTTTTTCTTTCTGTGGGATATTTTGCCCAGCTGATAAGCAGGTGCGGGTCTTGCTCTCAACATAATGAGATGATGAGGTCTGTTGTAATGCCTTTCCTTTGTAACATCCCAAAACACCAAAGTGCCAGCCCGCGTAGTTCATTATCTGCCAGGGCACTTAAAAGCACGTCCTAACCTCAAGTGTAGAGGCCAAGCAGCTGACTGACGGCAGCTGTAGTAACCATTAATTTGAGAGCATATAAATGGATATACTACTTCAAGTCTATATGCACATATTCAACCTCTACTGATTGTGGTCAAAGGAGATCATTAAGTCAAATGCTGCAGATGACTGTTTTTAAATGTCTCTCCAATTCCTTGGTCAGTAATAATAAAGGTGGAAGTGTGAAAATAGTTGTGAGGCTCTCACTTGGAAACTAAGTACAGTGGTACCTTGTATAAAGGAATTAATTTATTCCAAATGAAAATCTGTTAAGTAAATTTTCCTATATTCAAATTTCCCATAGAAATGCATTGAAAACAGAGTACTCCCTAATCATGACCATTTTTATGTTGTACGGATTCACCCCATAGGCAATTCTGTTAAGCATTCTCCCTATCTCTGGAGTTTTTTTATGTTGTACAGATTTTATGTTCTACAAACCGTTTGTTTTATGTTCTACAAACTTTCTTGTTTTATAAGGGTCCACTGTACTGTTCAAGGCTTTGGAAGTCAGGGATTTTAAAAATAAAATAAAACTGGTGGTGTTGGGGTTTAATCTACAGTTGACAGATAATATTTGGCTCTCTGGTATCTTTACGTCCCCTTCCCAGGTCCATTCAGTGACTGGATTCCACAGATAATGAAGAGATAAATTATACATGTTAATCACTTCTTGGTCTTGTTATTTGTTATAGGGTGTTACATTGAAGAAAATGCTGAGGGTGGCCTTTCAGTTCAGATTAAAGCAAGGATCCAGATGCCTACTAACTGTGCTCCTCAATTGCTCTTCATCCCCCCCCCCCCCCAAGATCTTCTTTACTGCAAGCAAACACTTCTTGAAAGCTGGGGTCATTTTTTGCCAGGAAACCAATGGCGGGGCTTTGCTCCATATTAGGAATGTGTTTCCAATGGTGTATTGGGCAGCTGCTTTGAGGAGAGTAGAATACTTCTGGTTCCTTCAAAACGCCCTCCTAGAAGCTCCCTTTATTAAAATACAGTACAAATAAGGTAGCATACCGTTTGGGCCTGCAGGACGGTTAAATGGACTTGGGCAAAAAGTTCACTGTCTTGGAGTTTACAAAATATCCTGGCTTGCATTTAACTCAGGATTTGGAGTTCAGGGCTGAATTAATTCCAAAGACCCGATGTGTCTGCTCTATGTAGAAAAGGAAAAAAATCTGCTTCTGAATTGTTCTGTGTTAGATTAATATGAGTACCTGAGAATTTTTCTCTTGTTCTTCAGACTGAGTAATGACCAGCAGAGAAAACGCTTTCTTCTTCCAAAAGTCACCCAAGGACTCCTGTTGTGTTCTGCCTAGGATTGGGAATGTTTCCTGCTGATTCATCTTATGTTATCCATCTTTCAGTGACACCCAGAATACTCGGGGAATAGCAGGATATCTAAATTAATAAATCAAAAGGAACTTCTGCACTAGACTGAAGGTAGCAAGGAAGTTATGTCCCTAATTACAATTTAGGGCCCAGGGAAGAGTATTGATTCAGCTAATCTAGGCCAAGGCTAGACAACTCAGTTTTCTTCAGGTACTTTGGACAATGATTCCCATGGTGTCTGGTCTCTGGCTGTGCTAACTGGGTCACATGGAATATGTGGTCCAATACATATAGAAGTCACCAGTTTGACTACCCCAATCTGGGTCATTAATTATTCTTGGTCAGCTTGTAGGGACTATGTATAATCTTCCAGTTATGAAGTCTCAAAGCAAATAGGAGCAGTGGTTGTGTAACTGATCCTGCCTTGAAGTCCCTTTTTTTTCTGAACAAGATGCTAATCAAGTAGAAACAATTTGCTATGAGGGAACTTCACATTTCCTACCTACACATGTAGTTTTCTGTCAGCGCCCACCTCCAGATCTTTAAGTGATGCAGCTATCTAGAACAAAGAGTATCAGTGTCAAGATAAGGGCTTCTGGTTAGCTCAGAGAGAATTTCCCTAGCTGAAAGTTATCTTGGACTTTGTGGGTCAGTCGGTTTTCTCCCCCACCCCACCACCTCCCAGCTCCCCCTCCCCACTGTATCTCTCCTCAGACTTGACACCATTTCTTAGGGTTTTATTTTAATAGGAACTGATGTCACTACAGCTCCTGCTGGGGACAGCTGTGAGAGAGTGGTAAGAGAAGCTGCTTCACTGATTAATTGTAAGGTAGGCTGCTGTGCAGTAACCTTATTCATTCCGTGAAAGAAGAAGTGAGACACAACGGGGATTCGGAGCTCACACCAGGCAAAACAAAACTAAGTTAACTCTTCAAGGAATTATATGATTTCACATCTGAAGACTAGCAACTCCGCTGATCAGTGAGAAATTTGCCCGGTTAGATTCTTATGGTGGTGATAGTTGACGCTCTTGTTTAACGGAGTGGTAAAAGGAGACCATGTTTAAATTGTTCCATGTTTTCCTAAGAGCCTGCAAAGGTCTTAGGAACTGTGGAAAAGACAGTCATTTTTTAAAAAAAAATGCAATAATTGAAATAAAACAAAAGCAATAAAATGTACCAATTAGGATTGAGTAGTATGGGAAATTTTTCCCAACTAGCTTTTGTTCATGCAATGAGGAAGGAGCACCACTCCCATTGTTCACCATGGGGAGCAAAATCCTTTTGACTGGCCCTAGCTCTGTTTATGTTTGACTGACTTAAAAGACAAAGAAGAATAAAAAGTTGCCATGAAGAAAGAGGGGAAGGAGGGGTTTCAGAACAAAACAACCACAGCCGTGCTTTGAGAGAAAAGAGGAATGCCCTAATGACAAGAAGCTTAATCTACAGAATGTTACTCCATGGGAATGCTACTCTTTTTCAATTCAGCTTCTAGCTGGAACAGTACTCCAAGGACCAAACAGTTTCAAAAGGGGAATGTCAGGAAATTACTAAGGAGGCTTTTTCACTAGGAAGCAGAAGGTGAGAGGTGATTAGGGGGATGGAAGGCAAGATGGATAGATATCATTAGCACTGAACTGAGGGGACCATAAAATAGAGGAAGCTTTGGAGCCTCTAGAGTTTATGCACCACATATAGAACAGACTGTTGAAAGCTTGTGAAACATCCACAATAAGAACTCCATGAGGAATTAACTGAGAATGATTACGAACATGACATTAATATGCTCCCTTCACAAAATGCTTGTTGTTACCGCAACGTTCTAGTGTTGACAGCAAACTGGTCGTCTTTGCTGGCCCGTCAGGTAATATTGCTCTGGTTTGACCTGATTTCCCTTTAGAAGTTAATCTATTAGAAGGTGTGACTTTATACATTTCAAGAATTTAAATTTAGAAAATCAGAATGCTGGTTAAAATCTTAAATAAGCCCTATTGATGCTAAGGTGTTTTTTTAAAATATTTCCATCATGCCCCTTGCTACCTTTTAGATACTGCCTAATGAAAGGATCATTTAAAAAAGGTCTGACAACCAAATTGCATGTGACACTCAATGTGTCACTTGAATTGTCTATGGGAATGTATTCTCGAAGGCATTCAAGGCTGGGATCTGATAGCTGTTGTGAGGTCTTTGGGCTGTTTTGCCATGTTCTGGAAGTTTTTCTTCCTAAAAGAATTCCAAAACATGGCCAAACAGCCTGAAAAGCCCACAACACCTGTCTATGGGAATGCCCATTCAGAGTCAGGACCACAGTATCCAGGGCAGGGAGGTAGGTTTTCTTCCCAATATCCTTCTCCAGCTGGAGTTTGTCCCAGAAGAAAAACATGTTCTCACCAGTGGAACTATACAGGAAAAATGAAAACTCAGTTGTTTTCATAATTATTTTCATAATAGTTATATATTTATCCAACCTTAAGAAAAAGTTTCCTTCCCTAAGTGGGTAGAAACCCTGGTACTTCTGCTGCTCTAGACTTGTGTGGATAGGAAGTTGAATTTCATGTCTTTATTGACCAAAGGCTTCTTTATTGGTAATTCTTTAATGTTTATCCTGAACACAAATATCGGGGCAAGGTTGGGGCAACAGACTGGCATCATCAGGGTTAAAAAAATGTTTTAACAGAGATGCTAAAAGGAGTTGATATGCCATATGCTCAATGAGCTAGCTGAGCAAGGATATTTTAACAAACTTCAATGGAGATATCATTCAGTAGTGGGGCTGGGAGGGAACACTAAGTTGCAACACCACCATGTCCAACCTCCTGCTCAATGGGCACTTTTACATGACCCCTAAAATCTGAGGCAAAGGGCTCCCAGATGCAGAGCTTAAAATTGTTTTCCCACCAGCTCCGGACTTCAAAAAAAAATTAAGTACGACAATGCCCACCTAAGCACGTCCCAGCGCATTTTCCAAGTACCTGGTCTCCGAAGGTGAAACATGTCTGATGCAGATAGCAAAGCATTGAGTGCCGGGCTCTCCCGCCTTCTGTTTGTTTTTGTTTTTTGACCCCCGTCCCTTTAAGAGACTGGAATGCTTCCCGGGGCAGCTCCCAACGGCAGAGCGAAGGTGAATCTGCATTCTTTTCTCCCTTTTTTTTCTCCCTCCCCTCACGCAGGCAGGAGCAAGGGAGTGCGGAGGAGTGGGAACACAGCAAGAGGAGCAAACCCCCAAGATCTCTGGTCCGAATTTAAGTTGCCAGCGGATCTTAGGGGTTGTGTAAAAGCGCCCAATGAAGGAATACAAATGAAGGTATATCTGACTGATAGTTGTATAATTTTATCTTGAACATCTCCAGCATTGAAGTGCTCACCACCTTCCAAGGTAACTGGTTCCATTGTCATCCTGGTCTAACAGTTAAGAAACTTTTCCTGATATTCAACTGAAATCTGGCTTCCTGTAACTTGAGTCCATTAGAGAGATGGGCACAAATCGAAAAAATGATGTTTCAGTTCTTCATTTTTCATTGCGTGTCCATTTCGGTCCATTTTTGTTTTTCATGAATTTTTGAAAAAATTTCATTTCGTTTTTTCGTTTTCCCCCACCCCCGCTTTTTGCGCGACTTTAAAAGCATTTCTACGCGCGGACGTCCACCAACACCTCAGACCAGAGGGAAAACACGCAAAAAATGATGCTGGCAGAGACACAATATAGACTAGGTACGCAGGGAGGCTGCAAAGGCAGCGGTGGGCATTGCCCAGGGCATAAGGCAGCCGCAGAGTGACTGCACTGTGGGGCAGGGGAGGGTACTCACCGAGAGGTACGTACGCACACAGGGAGGCTGCAAGAGAAATCTCTTCTTTCTCTCCCCTAAGAGCCAGGCTGCAGCCAGCAGGAACACAGAGACCTCTCAGTGAGTACCCTCCCCTGCCCCGCAGTGCAGTCACTCTGCGGCTGCCTTATGCCCTGGGCAACACCCGCCGCTGCCTTTGCAGCCTCCCTCCGTACCTAGTCTATACTGTGTCTGTGCCAGCATCATTTTTTTAGTGTTTTCCCTCTGGTCTGGGGTGTTGCGGGACGTCCGTGCGCGGAAATGCTTTAAGTCGTGCAAAAAGCGGGGGAAATGAAAAATGAAAAAACAAAATGAATTTTTTTCAAAAAAATCACAAAAAAATGAAAAGGAACTGAAACGGCCCCGCAACGAAAAACGAAAAACCAAAACGTCATTTTTTCAATTCGTGCCCGTCTCTACTTGTGAGTGTTTTTATCTTTCTTAAAGTGTGGTGCCCAGAACTGGACATGGTTCACAGGAGGAGGCCTAACCAGCGTCAAATACAAGGGGAGTTAGTGCTTCATGGGCTTGGACACTGTGCTTCTCTTAATGGAGCCTGTCATATAGCATGTGTCTCTTTTGCAATCATACCACACTATTGGCTCATATTTAGCTTGTGATCTACAACAATTCCAAGATTCTCCTCGCTCACAGTATTACTGAGTCAAGTGTTCCATGCCTTGTAATTGTGTGTTCAGTTTTTCTCCTTTAGGTGTAGAACTTTGCACTTAATCTTGTTAACATTTCCTTCTGTTTGCTTTAGCCCCATGATCAAGCCTTTCAAGAGCTTTTTAAATATTGTTTTAGTATTTTGTGGTATATTAGTGATTGTATCCAGTTTTGTGTCATCTGCTAATGTGATGAGCATCCCTTGCATCTCTTCATCCAACTCATTAATAAAAATGTTGAAGAGAAGCAGACCCAGGAGTGAGCCTTCTAGTTTACCACTTGTTAAATCGTTCCAGGTTGAGAAGCAGCCATTGATGAGTACTCTTTAATATGGTTCTGTAACCAACTGTATATTTACCTGACAGGTGGTTGTAGTCAGTGCATACCTAATCAGAATATCACAGGGCACTTTGACAAAAGCTTTACTGAAGTCAAGACACATATATTAGATCCACATCATTCCCGTCATCTACAGTACCAAGGAGTTTACCTGACCAACAAAATGAGATAAGATTAGTCTAGCAGGATTTGTTCTTGACATATCCATGTTGGCTTATTATTGTTACTGCATTATTTTCAAGATGCTTGCAGGATGATTGCTTTCTAATCTGCTGCAGAATTTTCCATGCTGCTTTAAACCAATGGTGTCAGCTTGGTCTTTTTAAACACAAACGCGAAAATAATGTTCTCAAAGAGATATTCAGGTTTGTGTAGGAAAAGATCCACCACTGTTTGCATCCCAACAGCAACGTTAAGTTGATGAGATGTGGATCAGTGGGTAGTGTCAGAATCCACTTGGGAAGATCATGACTTGCCTACACAAAAACCCTGAGAGCTTAGACCCTTTTTGACAGGCTTATATACGTAGATTGTGCATTATACACCTTTCACAAGGACAATTTCTTTTTTTCTTGACAGCTAACTATGCTACAATTCCTTTTGTCTGGATATCCTTTCAGTTTTCAGTTTCCTTTCTGTTTTCCTTTGTTTCCCTTTCCTTCAATTTAAATATTAACATTTAAAATGCCCTTGTTATGAGTAGGAGAGTTAAATATGTGCTTAATATTCTGTCCCCCAAACTAACATTCATTGAACTTCAAAACACAGAAGTTGAACTTAGGTGGATTCCATCTTTTCTCTGTTAATTTACCAGAAGCTTAATTCTTCTGATTATTCTCACTTTTCTTTTCTTTTTTAATTACTAATATGGTTACTTAAAAAAAAAGCTTTTGTTAATTTACTGCTTGGCAAAAATAAAAATAAAAACTGAACAGGAATAAGAAGAAAGGTGCAAAGGCCTTACATTTTACAAGACAGAATGAAAGAACATAATGAAATATATTTATCTCCCATGCTCACCTTTTAAATTTGTTTTTAGCTAATCTCAAAATAGAAGGGAAATCACAACATTATTGTTTGGTTTCCAGGTGTAATCATAGCTTGACTCATGCTTGCTGTGTGCTGTATGTTTGTGGATGTTGCTGTCTGAAGAGGAAGACAAAAAAGGGCTAGAGAGACTGTTTTACCATTTCTCACACACAAGAAGCTCCCCATTGAGCAAATTTTGTTTGTGGGAGTATGTCATGTGCTGTCGAGTCAGGACTTATGGTAGCCCTAATAGGGTTTTCAAGATATGTGAGAGATTTAACCAGCATTTTTACCAGTGCCCCTCCCATTGGGAGTATATATGGCCTATTAGGGATTCAAACCCAGGTCTCCATCAGCATGAAACTGAAGAGAGAAAGCAAGAATAGGATATGGAGTTCTACAAATGGCCCCCATCAGGTCGTTCTGTGCACTGTGTGTGTCAGTTCTCATGGGCGTTGCACTGAGCATGCATTTTTCGTTGACACCCGCAGCTAGCAGAGTATTTAACGCTATGCAGTGTTACCATACAGAGTCCCCAGTCCTTCTCGCTGCCACCATTCAGGGTTACCCACTCGAAATAACCGAGTCCCAGTCACGTTGTAATGTTAATAAAGTAAAATAATGTTTATTGAATAAAACAAGCTGTTTCAGTTTTAGGATTTCTTGTGTGCCCTTAATTGAAAATTCCTCTAAGCATATACACTCAAATTCTGTCCTTTTACTATTCTCAAACCTCTCTCATCTGTCTCACATCTTACATCTGGCTGTCTCTAATCTTTAACTCATCTTCCTTTTCTCGTCTCCTTCTAACTCTCACAGCCTACAGGCTCAGCCTTTTAAACATGTGGGCTCTGCCTCCACACACCCTCATTGGTCATTCTGTCCTCCTGCGCAAGAACATTTAACTATGAGGAGGTAAACACCACAGGCTGGTTTGCTCAAAATATATAGTCTGAATCCTAGCCTTTGTTCCATAGGCATGGATTAGAACAGTGGTTTTGGACCACAACTCCCACAGTCCTTGGTCATTGGCAATCTAGGCTCAGAATTCAGGGAGTTGTGTTTCAAAACATCTGGAGTGCTGAAGGTTCACCACCACTGCATTAGAACCTTGCTAGATTACTGTGGTACTGTCTCTGCAGAAATGTCTCAAACTGTGTTTGGAATCCTCAGCTACTTCAAAGCACAGCTGCCATTTTTTACTGTTACATCCCAACTTCATTCAGAGATTGTTCCTCAATTCAGTTTTAAATGTGGCCATTATACTTTTATGGGCCTAAACAGATTGGGGTCCATAAATGCAACTCAGATGAGACCATCACAGTCTCTGCAGTAAGTCCACAAAGGCTAATGTGGTTCCTTCATACACAGCGGGGTGGATGTACGTCTTCACCATGTAGAGGCATGTCCAAACTTCGGCCCTCCTGATTTTTTAGACCACAACTCCCAGAATTCCAAGCCTGTATTTCCAGTGGCAAAGGACTATGGGAGTTGTGGTCTAAAACATCTGGAGGGCCGAAGTTTGGACATGCCTGCCCGGAGGCTCGAGCTGCCTAGATGCCCTAAGCACAACCGATCTCACCTGATTTTAGAAGCTAAGTAGGGTCGGCCTTGGTTAGTACTTGGATGAGAGACCACCAGGAAATACCCAGGTGCTGTAGGCGCCTGGAGTAGGAACCGGGAAACCACTCCAGTATGCCTGCCAAGAAAACTCCATGGACATGGAGTCACGAAGAGTCGGTCAGGACTATAACGATGCAACACACGCCCAGGGGCTCAGCAACAAAGGAAGACAGTAGATTGGGTGCTGTTCTATACACAAACACAAAACGAAAGCTGGAGTAAAAGTACAGTGTGCTTTTTATACTTCAAAGCTCTTTTGTTTCCTAGTTCCCATAAAGATAGCATGCAATAACCACTGTGAGAGGAAGTGGCTCTGTTTAAATGGTGGAATATGGACAAAGCCTCTGGGATTAGGGTCTTTTTTAAATGGACATATCGTGATAACCGAAGCAATGCCAGGCTGATATTTTAAAAGGTGGAATTGATTTTTTTTAAAAAAATATTGTTTGGTTCACTTGTAAAGGTAAATGGATTAAAATGTCTCCTGGTATCCTGAAGCCACACAAGAATGCTTTTGAACTGGAAGGACCATGCCATGTTCTATATTCTTCTTTTAGTTAGTATATGGTGCCTATGAGGCCGCTCAAATGAACTGGTTTGTTCATGTCATGTTCATGACAGATTTAAGTAGGTAGCAACTGCTGTTCTTCCCCTCGCCTCGAGTCTCTTGGGCTTCAAGTATATTAGAGAGGATGGCATGGATATATCTATTAAGATATATCTAGGCAGCTGCACTCTATCTAAGATTTCCCTTTTCCTTTTAGGAGCTGCCTTAAAAAGAAAACTAAACCTGATCCCATGGGGTTGCACTTAGTTCTTTAACAAATCAATGGAGCTTTAAATTATTACTTTTTTTAAAAAAAACTTAAGATCACCAGATTTAGTTTGGGTCCAGGTAAATGCCTTGATAGTTGAGTGATGATCAATGAATTTGTTGTATCTTTTATCTCACTAAGAGCAGTTGGTTAATTGTTTTTCTCTTCTGTAGTATTTGCTGAAATGAATTTTCCTCAAATAGTACACATTTATTTAAATTTTAATGCTTCTAATGTTAAAGAATTGCTGCTAGAATGAAATTTCCCTATGTTTCCTTAGGCAGCACAATTATTTTATGTGTTACCCTTATTTATGATGTTTTTCCATTCCAATTTATGGTATAAAATTCCAGGAAAGGTCTCCTTTTTTTCCCCATCACTTCACCACATCTCACCCAAACACAAAGCAACTGTCAGGGCCATTTTTCAACAAGTGTCAATGGTAGGGATCAGAAGAGGGTATCCTGTATATTATCTTGATCACTTCCATTGGTGCCATTTGCATCAATATTGGACCAATATTGGCTTTTTGTTAAAAAAATTGTGGGTGCAGAAGGACAATATTATCCCATATTCATAAACTGTAGGGCTTTGAAGAATTCAATAGACAGACAGACAGACAGACAGAGACAGACAGACAGACAGACAGACAGACAGACAGAGAGACAGACTTACAAGACATTTTGGTTAGCAAACTTTTAAAAGTTGCATGGTCATACTGCCATGGATTCATGAATGAGGAAAACTGAAACCTTTCTTTCACCTTTCGTACATCAACTCTCTGATAAATGTTTCCTTCAACAACATCACAAGGGCGATTGCAAAGATGTGCTGTGACTCACAAGAGCTGTCAGCAATCAATCACAACATCCTGGCAGGGAAGAATGTTGAATCGATAGAAGCACCTGGAATTCAGCAAGGAACATTCTCTTGGGTTCTCAGTCCTTCCTTGGGAGTGGGATTACTGTGTGCTGCTGATCTCTTGGTGCCCCCATCTTGGACTGCTTTTGATTCCTGCCTGGCTGGTTGCACTTCCATCTTGGATCCTTTCCTTGATTCCACTTTATTTGATGCTTGAGGGGATTCCCCCCCCCATTTGTTATTATCTTTGCTCATTCCAAGCAGTTTACCTGCGGTACTAAGTGTGCTTGTATATGGTGTCCACTGGGAAAAAAATCAAGTAGATTTCAAGCTTTCAATGTTAACATGTCCCATCTTCCTCAGGCAGTGTCCAGAGGTTTCTTGGCATGGTTGTTGTAGTCCATGCCAAGCAAGTATTTCCAAGCAACACACAAATACTTACCTAGTGTGAAGTTCAACCAGGCCAAGAAGCATTTGGAAACAGCCTGAGGAAGATGAGATGTGTTACTCTGTATTGCGGAATTTTACACTTGTTAACTGCCTTGAGTTCCCTTTTGGGAAAATCTGGCGGTATATAAAAATAAAAATAAATAAATACATAATAAATAAAATGTCATCAAAAGCTTGCAATCTACTTGATTTTTTCAGTGATCTCATAAAGGTATCACCCACTTCTACATCTAAATTGGTAGACCACGTGGCCCATTTTATCCCTCCCCTTATACTGTAAAATGCCCATATCCATGGATTCAGTATCACTTATCTGCAGTCTGAAAATATTAGATATAGCACGGTATCTGTCACTCTCCAGTGGCCTATCCTGCCAATATGTGTTAATAGTTTTCTGAGTCCCCCCTCCCTTTACTATACTAAAAATTCATCAATTTGTATTCCGTGGGGGAAGTCCATTTATGATGAATATGAATTGAAACACTTCGACAAATTGACCACATTTGTCAGAAAATGTGATTCATTTTTCAATTTATCCCATCTTTATTGGTGACACGTCTAGATAAGAATATGGAATCACTTGTAAGTCAACAGCAGTATGATCTGGCAGTGAAAATACTGCTGTTTTAAGCTATGTGAATGGAACCATTAGGATAAAGTCAATGTGATTGCCAGAACCAGTGGACATATGGAATCAGTGTGACTTAAATAACTGTTACCACAAAAAAGTGTTCTGCTTATATACCACCCCATAGCACTTAAATCATTCTCTGGATGGTTTACAATTCAATTATGTTGGCTACACATTGCCCCCACTCCCAGCAAGCTGGGTACTCATTTTTACCAACCTCAGAAGGTTGGAAAGCTGAGTGAACCTTGAGCTGGGATTGAACCCCGGGTTGTGAGTGCAGTTTTAGCTGCAGTGCAGTAGTTTAACCACTGGGCCATGAGGCTCCACAACCAGTTCACTCATTCTGAACCAAGGTTCTGCCTGTGTACCACTCTGCCTCCCTGTGTGCAAAGCTCCTCTTCCCCTATGCAATCATTTTTAGCCCCTTTGGTTCCACTCACAGAGGAACATATGCAGTGGGGGAGCTGCATATATGAGAGTCCAGAGTGGGGGCAATTTCCAGCAATTAGTGGGAGTCACACATCTGTATGTCACAGATGCAAACTCTATAAAATATACAATACAGTGGTATCTTGTCTAAAGGAATTAATTCATTCCAAATGAAATTATATTAAGCAAATTTTCCTTTATACAAATTCCCCATAGGAATGCATTGAAAACAGAGTAATCCCTAATTGTGACCATTTTTATGTTGTACGGATTCACCCCATAGACAATTCTGTTCAGCAAATTTCCCCTATCTCCGGAATTTTTTATATTGTACAGATTTTATGTTATACAAACCATTTGTTATACGAGGGTCCACTGTAAATACAAACCAGAAGTGGGCATACCTTCACTTTTGTTTGTTTGTTCCATTTAAAAGGGTTTGGAAGTTTAGAAAGACATGGTCCAGTTTTTCACAAAATTGTCACTCCTGGAGATTTAGAAGAAGGCAATAAAATTATCAGTGGTGTGTAAGGAGAAGTAATGTAATTGAACATGTTTTACCTTAGAGGGTGTAAGGTAAGGGGGGGGGGGATAACATCATACATAATTATTATTCTCATCATCATCTTAGAACTGCAGCACAGTGGGGAACCAAACTCCCAATCTAATTGACTGAACTATCTAGCACAGTGTTTTTCAACCTTTTTTGGCCAAAGGCACACTTGTTTCATGAAAAAAATCACGAGGCACACCACCATTAGAAAATGTTAAAAAATTTAACTCTGTGTCTATATTGACTATATATAAAGTAATTCTCTTGAATAGGAATCAAATAAACACAAAGAAAGTATTTTATAATTACTTTATTATGAAATAGTAAACAGAAATATGAAAAATTATAAAATACTTTATTCAGTGCGCAACCTGGGCCTGTTTGGCTGAACACAAAGCTGATATTCTTCTGCTTTTCCAACGGCACACCAGGCAACATCTCGCGGCACACTAGTGTGCTGCGGAACAGTGGTTGAAAAACACTGATCTAGCAGACTCAGAATATCGGAATGCTGATGCATAGAATGAACCCTTGATCTCTGTTGCTTCTGGGTAGTGGATGAAGTCAGAGAGGCCTCCGTGGTTGGGTGGTGGGTGGCGTAGTTTGACAATGGAAACAATGACCTAGCATAGCATTGAATTGAAGGGTGATTTGTTGGGGCTTCTGTGGCTGTGGATTCCCTGTGTCCTTATGCTGCCAAAGGACTGCCACTCTTGATGTGGACAGAGGAGAAGCACCCACAAAGTAAGGGAATGATCAGCAAACTGGCGGGTGGGCAGAACTTGTGTAACTGCCAAGCAAGTAAAATCCCTATACAGGGAAATTTCAGGAAAACAGATCAGTGCAAACTGGATATGCTTCTATGCCACAGGTTGCTGAAAGAATGCTGGGTGGCAAGAAGAGAGAGAATGGGAAAAAGGCTTGAGGAAGATTGGGAGACTTTTTCTGTACGAAATCTGCCAGGAGGCATTTTGCTGTTGTTGCAAGGTATCAGGAAAGCATTTTATTAATGCCACCAGGGAAATCAATACATACACTAAGGTGTCACCATAGACGTCTAAAGGAGCAGAAAATGCATAGGATAGCTTTATAGGAGGGACGCAAAGGACCATAAATAAGTAATTAAAGCTGGTATTTCTTTCACGCTTACTTTCTCACAAAATCTTGTTTGGAACAATCTACTCACCGTATGTTTGTTGAAGTGCAACATTTCTTTCCACGTCCGCCTTCTCTAGAATAATGGATGGATCTGTTTTTCTGAAGGGATAAAAGGCCTGGGTTAATTGTTTTATCAGGCCTCTTTGTCCATGTATGCGGCAGGATGTGAAAGTCTTGATGGCACAGTGGTGAGACTGCTGTATTGTAGCCAAAACCATGCTCACCACCCACGATTCAATCCTAGGTAGCCAGCTCATGGTTGACTCAGCCTTCTGTCCTTCTGGGATTGGTAAAATGAGTACCCAGCTCGCTCAGAGATGGGTGGGTTAATGTGCATGTAGCGTGCATAATTAAATTGTAAGCTTCCGAAAGAGTGCTTTAAGCACTATGGTGCTGCATTTAAGTGGAACACTTTTTCTATATTACATGGTCTCCGCCTCCCTCTAGTGGCTACTTTCAGGGATGCCCCTATAAATGCACACTAATAGGTATTTCTGGGATTTATTATGTAGCATTTTTACCCAAGGGTCAGTGAATCAGTGGATACAGATCCCACCGATGGGAGGGTGTCCTACAGTACATGGGTTTAGATGTAGTAAAGGATGGCTGTTTTCCTATAATAAAATTTGATTTGCTATACTATAGGGCACAAGAAAATTACATTGGCTGGTTCTAATACATTTGTGTAATTGCTAATCCTAACACATTTAGTTTTCTGTCAATGTTATAGTGTGTGAGAGAGGTGCTAGACTCTTGAACGGGGGGGGGGGGATTTTCACATCAACATTTTGTTCCTAGTCCTTTGTATCTGCGTTTATTCAGACCTCTGTATGCAAACCTTCTATGAGCTATGGTATGAATGATCCTAGTTCTCCCAAAACACCATAAAAATAACACATTACTAGGGCACACAATAGTTGGCTTTTCATCCCCTTTTATTGTTAATGAAAATGTATCGAAATAACCATCTACTAGACTGGAGGCAAAAATGTTGAAGCAGAGGCCGTACTACTTTACACACGTTATGAGATGGCCACATTCTCAGGGAGTGCGAGAAAAGGTGGACAACAGCAGGAAAAGAGGAAGAGTTTGCAAGAGCTACTCGAGGCTGTTGGAGACGGCACATTTTTGAGAGCAGCCATTCATAGGGTTGCCAAAATTCAGAAGGGACTTGATGGCACACAACAACAACATTTTCTCTTCAATTGAATAGGAAATTCTAGGAGTTACAATTCAAAAAGTAACTTTTCCAAGCTCTGAAATGTATGTGCGAATTGGAGCATGAGTACAGCATTGGCCTTCAGGGCAGGGCTATATCTACACATCATTGCTGATTGTGACTGTGTTGAATGAACACAATGGAACCGCTGAGCATAGACTCACTGAATTCTGCAAGATAATAAAGATGAAGTTTTAGATGAAGCATACAATTGAATCATAGTTAAATATATGAAATTTGCAAACACGACTATGCCACAAATTAATAAAAGGGCTTTTGATTTTGATGTGCTTCGAAGAGAAATGCAGCAAATTGAATTACTTTTACTAGCAACTTAATGTGTGCAGCAAATAAAATTGCTGCTTTCTGCATTTTAAGTTAAGAGCCATTTATGATTTCAAATTTGTTGCATCTGACTATATTATACAAGTTGCTTACAGATTGTTTCTCCATATATCGTCATTATTGTACTCCTTAAAATTGGTGATCATGTTGTGTAAGAGGAAAAAAGCAGTACTGTATTTAGCAGTCCACAGATTTAAATGACTTCTCAATTATGTAGTTGGATTATAGATTTGTGCATGCGGTTTCATATCTAATTAATACATGAGAGAATGTCTGTGAAGTTTCTAAGTCATCCTGGTGGGGGTTTCTGGAAGCTGAGTCATGGGAACTAGACATCTTTTCTTTAGAGATTGAAATGTTTCGCTGCTCATCCAAGAAGATTTGTCAGCCTGAGGAAGTTTAGTGGCGAGTCCTCCAATTTATAGCTCACCTTGATTTCACATCTCCCTGGTCTGACTAGGCTCATAAGTTGGTCAATGGCCTGAACAAGCTCGTTGGGTGGACAATGGCCTACATTTATAGGTGAAATATAAATAGCATTATGGCAAAGATCTGAAGTCCACTGGGTGGCCTCTTAAGATATTGGAGGGGAACTGACCTCTGTGAATACCCCTTTGCTTCCTCTCTCTGTATCTCTCTCTCTCCACCCAGCCAACCACCAGCACTCCCACATATACTTTTGCACATTCTCTCAAGTGATCACACTGCCTGAACCCATAGAAATACATTTAATGGAGGAGGGGGAGGTAAAATCTCCAATGGCAAAAGGGGGAAATTGATGGGGGGGGGCAGAATCTGGGTTGAGTCCCATCGACTTGCACAATATTGGAAAGTAATGTGACTCTGACTGCCAAATCCCTATGTATTATTTGCCAGTGTAGATACCCTCTAGTCTCTCTTGGGCACCATTCCTTTTTAACAGCTGCAATTCTGTTTGCATTACTGATGGGTTTGAGGCTACAACAAAGCAGAAAGGAAGAACTAAGGGCCTTTTCACACGACCCCTAAGATCCGCTGGCCACTTAAATTCGGACCAGGGATCTTGGGGGTTCGTTGCTCTTCCTGCGTCCCCACCCCTCCGCACTTCCTTGCTCCTGTCTACGTGAAGGGAGGGAGGAAGAAAGAGAGGAAAAAATGCAGGCTCACCTCCGAAGCCGCCTGGAGCCCTGTCATCCGTCTTGATTCCTTCTCTTCTGTTTGTTTGTTTGTTTGTTTTTTGCCTCCCGCCCCTTCTCTTAAAGGGGCGGGAGGCAAAAAAAAAACAGAAGCGAGGAGAGCCCCGCTCTCACCAGATTAAATCCGGACCTGGGGATTTTCACCCTCCTAGAGCAAGTACAAGAAAAGTGCGCTGGGACGCGCTTAGGTGGGCGTGGTCGCACTTAATTTCCTGCAAACTCCGGAGCTGATGGGGAAACAATTGTAAGCTCCGGAGCTGGCAGCCATTTGCTGCGGAGTTTAGGGGGTCGTGTACAAATACCCTAAGTCCTTATGGCTCACTCCCCCACAAACACTCCTCCCCCAAAAGCAATTGTTCTTACCTTAAAATGTGTTATATAGTATTTAAGAGTCTTTCAATGCCTTAAAGACTATTTGGCAAAGGTAAAAACATAAAAAACACATAAACACAAACACACAGAGTAGTTACATAAAACACACACATAAACACAAAAAACTAAACAAAACAAAAATGAAATGAATTTTTAAAAAATAATTCAGTTCAAATGAATGAAACAAAAATAAATGAAACAAAAAAACAAAACAAAATGCCATTTTGCCATTTTATACCCATCTCTAATTTTTTTGCTTTATCACATGTCCACCATGTATGATAATAAGTCTCCTTTTCTTGCACCCATTTCAAACATTTGCTAGACAAATTTTGGAACATTTTATCTAATTTAGAAGGTGGAAATGCCATCTATAAAACAGTTTATACAGATTTCAAAAGAAAGAATTTTTTTCTGTTACCTGTGTAATTCACAAGGCAACCTAGTAATTTCACTGTATTTTATTGCAAAGCACATAATGCAAAGAAGCTTCAGTAACTTGCCATTGATGCAGAGAAAGGAAGAACAGTGAGTAGACGAGCGGAGGGAGACATGGCTGTTTGCGGTGGTGGTGAGATGAGAAAGCTATGTCTGTATAATTGAGAGGGTGAGGATTGTGTGTTCCAATCAGAGACCAGGAACAGCTCTCTTGCATTTGATTCCACTTGGTTGACATGTTCCAGCACCTGTTTAGTGCATGCAGTCTGTTACATGGCTGATTAGATGCTATGGGATATCAAATCATTTGATTTCACAGGAGCATGGGGTCTGTAAATATCAGTTGGGGACAGGCTTGAAGTGTCAGGATCTTAGCCAAGTTTGAGCACTTATTTTATGCATAATCTTTGTTCCCTTCAAACAGAATGAATGGTATTTTGAGAAAGTATCTCTCACCTCCCCCACTTCCTTGTTGAAAATCACGATGTTCAAGTGTCAGCAGCATGACCAAATGGAAACAGATTTCATTTTCTATAAATCAATTGTGCAAAGTTGTTTTTCTTCCCCATTGCAAAATAAACATATTGGGGAAAATATGAAAACATTGAAACTATGTTATATATTGTTTTATATATGAAAGAATAGAGGACACCTTTCATAAATCCATGCCAAAACTTTCTGTTGTTTGTTGTCCAGTAAAGGGTTCCAAAGGCTTGTGGCTTTATTTTGTTTTCTGAAATCCTGGATATTTTCCTTGTATAAAGCCAAGAACAGAAAGGGAACAGAAGATCTGGATAATGACCTTGAACAACACAAAACAAAGCCAAACAAAACACATACAGTACTTGCATACTGGTAGACATGTTTACTCATTTAGTCCCGTATCCATCATTCTCCTAACGCAGATGATCTGGTGAGCATGTCCACAAAAATGGAACTCAACCTAGTGTCTAATTGCTTACATAAATAGTAGTGTGCCTAGGAATCACAAGCAGGAAAGCAGACAATGGAAAAATAAGTGATTCTGATTACATTTTGTTGGGATTAGACTTTAATATTGCCAGAAAAATGGTATGAAGTATCTAAATATATATGTCTCTAATCATCAACATCACCATTACGTCCCAACAAGTCAATTCTGACTTACAGCAACCTTTTCTAGGACTTTCCTGGTAGACAGTGCTCAGAAGTGGTTTGCCACACCTTCTCCTGGGAGCAGCCTGGGACTGAGCAGTTTGCCACGGGCCACACTCACTGACTGTACTTGCAAGAGGCAAAATGGGGAATGGAATTTCCAACCTCTAGCTCCGTAGCCAGAGCCTAAACCACCGAGGTACCTAGCCAGCCAATATGTCTCTACTGGAAGGTATAAGAGAGACCTTTCAATAAGAAAGGAAAACAAAAAGGTTTGGTCACAGAGTAGTTCCCATTGAGCAGCCTCTGATCAGCCCCTTCCCTTGATCATGGTGCTAAGCAAATGTTGGCATGGTCAATATCTAATAAAAATTCCATGTAGGAGCCCCATTTACTGAGCCTTGAGTTCCATAAAGGGGCAAAGGAAAAACATGAATGTACTAAATAATGGAAAGATAAATCATTGCATGTCTTTAGCCTCATAACAAGGAATTGCCACATTTTTCTCGATAACAAAATGCTGAAGAATTTACTCCCACTTCTGCATTGTTTTGGCCTTGGTGAAAGCAACGTTCTGTGCCACTTTTTGAACATGGTTCTTCTTTTTGTGCAATTGGTAAAAGAATGCAAATTTCCCCAAATTAAACAGACTCTGTTGAAGAATTTGAAGTGTGAAATGGGATCGGTGCAGCTTTTTCAAACCAGCCAATCCACGCGGACACAGATATCTTTGGCTTCTCACAGAGGCAACGCTGGAGACAAGTTGCGGATATAAAAAAGAACTTGAGAAGTAGAAGACCTGTTTGCCTTTCAGTCTGTTGAAAGCGAGGAATATCTTGGGACTTGAGAAATCCTCATCAAGTCTCTCATCATGCTGAGGCAGCCGAAAACAATAAAGAGGAATTTAGCACATATTATTTCTGTCTCCTCTAAGTAGATAGTATGATTGTGAAAGAGACAGAAGAGACCTGGATTTGAAATGCAGATATAGCGTAGATGCTTTTAGCTTTTTGCTATGTTTTGGCTATTGGGATATTTGCTGTCTGTAAAACTGGCTCAGTATAGTAAACCTACTTCAAGAGACTGATGTGAAGGTAAGGCAGGGACTGCAATTCCCCCCTACACACACACACACACACACACACACACACACACACACACACACACACACACACACACACACACACACACACACAAGTGGAGTGCGTTTCCTTGGATTGAAACCTACTGTAAGTGTTCCGTAGACATCATAACACTAATAAAAAAAGGTGATGGGTGCACAAAATGCAATTATCCTTTTAAAACCAAGAGAAGGGCTATGTAGCAAAAGCCATTAAGTTTTACTACCAGTGGCATTTAAAGCTGAACACGAAGGTTACCTTTCTTGTAATTGGTCATTAGGCAGATTTACTAGGGTAACCTGGTTTTCGCTTACTGTCTGTGGCAAGGATGGCAAGGGTGGAAGTTCGTGAAATGTTAAAGCATAACAGGCCAGAGCCACATGCTATTTATCTTGCTTAAGACGGAATCCTAGCTGGGGCATCGTTCTCTGATATGTCCTTTAGAACAAAATCGGTATGTCATCTGCCAGCTGTTTCTCTGTAAAATGCATTAAGAGTACACAGCTAATTAGCACTGACCTTTTCCAATATTCATCACACCATTGCTTTATCATCCTGAAAGTTTGTTTTCAAGAGGATACAGGGAATGTCGGATGAAGGGACCCTGGCTGGCTTACTGGATTTCCAAGGAATGGTGTCTCATTGGGGTTGCATGAAACGTCAGCCTTGATAGAAAGAGTGTGGTTATTTTTATCTTGTTTGTGATCTCAATTTTATGACAATAGCCAGGATGCTATTAATTATGTATACTTATGTACAGGTCCCCCCCCCTGCACATGCGTGCTAGTTGAGTCCAACTCTAGGAGCTGTGCTCATCTCCGTATTCAAGCCAAAGAGCCAGTGTTGTGCAATCCATGGTCACGTGGCCGGCATGGCTTCAAGGAAACACTGTTTTTTACCTTCCTGCTTTTTATGGTAGTACCTATTTATCTACTTGCATTTAAATGCTTTCGAACTGCTAGGTTGGCAGGAGCTGGGGCTAACAGCGGGAGCTCACTCCACTGTGTGGCACCCTGGGTTAGAACCACTGAGCTGTTGACTTTGTAGCTGACAGTTTTCAGCACTCTAGCCTGCTGAGCCACCATGCCCCCATAATTATGTACACCATTGTAAATCTAATGATATGTATCACAGTGGCAAATAGCCACTAATAAAGGAGTCAACACTTGTATTCCTCATTATACACCAAATCATGTGAGAAGTGCGCCAAGGGCTGGCTCAACAACCAGTGGCAATGTCGCAGAACATTCTCTATTTTTTGGCCTACACCAATGTCCATAAATAGCAGGATTCTGGCCATTATATTTTGAAGTGAGCTAGTGAATAATTATATGTGAAGCCGTGTGCTTTAATTACTTAGACATCTCACTTTGGAATGGGAAAACTTCAGTATCATCATGCTGTATGGAAAATATGGGAATTGTAGTCCTTGGGAGGATAGCATGTTGAGGAAGGTTGAACTGGACTCTTGAAAAAAAGGACATTTTTTCAAGATGTGTCAGGTGGAAATTTCAGTAGATCTTGCAGCAGCTTTCATTAGGAAATGGGACACTTCTTTAATGTCACCTACCTATGTGTTGTACTTTTCTAGTGATTTTTCCATGCACATCTGCTTTGCCATTCCCTATCTCTCTATTTATCCAGCTTCAAAGGATAGGCAAGAATAGTTCCTTAGTTGTGTACTGAAATATGAAGCAGAAGCTAGGATGTATATAGACCCCTGTGACATCTCAAGAATGGCACTGATAATTGTGATGTTCAGCTGGTTCTCCCCCCCCCCCAATAGTGCATGCAATGCTCCAGTATCATATGAGCATGTGGTTGGTAAAAGGACAATGGCATTTGTCCAGAGGTATCTAAGTGAGTGCTGGACAATTATGACCTTCGAGATATTTCCACTTAGAATTTCCATCAGTCCTAGTCACCCTTGCCTGTGATCAAGGATGATGGGAGTTGTAATCTAAACATATATAGATTGTGATGTTCACTCATATCCACGAGACCAACAAACGTCTCAGTGTCACGACGAGAGCTAAAATTAAATACCATTCAAAAGGCAGAGTTAAAGAACATTCTGTGTAGGAAGCATCAGAATCTTCCTTCTAGCTATCCAACCATGGCATGAAAGGGGAAGAAACAAAAGATAATCATCCACAAACGTTCTGCTTTCAGAGTGGATTTTAACAGGAGGCTGAATGATATCATCTGCTCAAGGTACTTAGAAGAAAGAAAGAGTTGATTTTAAAAACACCATCATAAGTGACATCATGCTTGTTTGTTTTTTATTTACATTGAGTGAGTTAGATAGTTTTGGATCCTATTGGAAATAGATTTCAAAGTTTGCAGTAAGTTTAACAATCTGGGTAGGGCTAAAGTCACCAGAACATCAATTATCACTTCTGCTTTTCTGTATAATGGCTTGCTGAAAATGGCACGTTTTATTTCTCCCTCTTCCAGTACTGTATGTTATGTTAGCTACGACAAAGAACTACTCCAGTGACCAAAACCTAGAGTTCTGTTGATACATTTTTAGCTCAGTCATTTTTCTGCCTGTGTGTTGTGCCTGTGTGTGTACAACACAACAGAATGCCTACATTGTACTTCTGACTCTATGTGGATTCTGCAAACAAAAGACTGTACAATTGTGGATGGATGACTAAGGGCCTTTTCACACAACCCCTAAACTCCGCGGCAAATGGCTCCCAGATCCGGAGCTTAAAATTATTTCCCCACCAGCTCCGGAGTTTACAGATAATTAAGTGTGACCACGCCCACCTAAGCGCGTCCCAGCGCACTTTTCATGTACCTGCTCTCAGAGGGTGAAAATCCCTGATGCGGATATAACAGTAGTGACTGCCGGGCTATCCTCGCTTCTGTTTGTTCTTTTTTTGCCCCCACCCCCACCCCTTTAAGAGATCTGAATGCAGTGCCGGGAGCAAAGTGAGATGGCAGAACGGAGGTGGGCGGCATTCTTTTCATCGTTTTTTTCTCCCTCCCCTCACGCAGCCAGCAGCCAGGAGTGCGGAGGGGGTGGGAATGCAGGAATGGCGACAAACCCCTAAGATCTCTGGTCCGAATTTAAGTGGCCAGCGGATCTTAGGGGTCGTGTGAAAAGGCCCTAAAATATTGCCTCCTTGTGCATGAAAGTTAAACTCTCTCTCTCCCTCTCTCTTAAACCCATTTTTTTAAAAAGCCATTCAACTTTTTAGAGTCCAAATGCTCACCAATAATAATAGTGACTGCCATTCTACAGCCTTGTTCAGTCGTTTAGTTATGTCTGACTCTTCGTGACCCCACGGACCAGAGCTCGCCAGACCTTCCTATCTTCCACTGCCTCACGGAGTTTTGTCAAATCCATATTGGTTGCATCAATGACGCCATCCAACCATCTCATTCTCTGCCATCCTCTTTTCCTTTTGCCTTCAATCTTTCCCAACATCAGGGACTTTTCCAAGGAGTCCTCTCTCCTCATGAGGTGGCCAAAGTAATGGAGCCTCAGCTTCAAAATCTGTCATTCCAGTGAACATTTGGGGTTGATTTCTTTCAGGATGGATAGGTTTGATCTCCTTGCAGTTCAGGGGACTCTCAAGACTCTCCTCCAGCACCACAGCTCAAAAACATCAATTCTGCGGCGATCAGCCTTCTTTATAGTACAGCTCTCATTTCCATACATCACTACTGGAAAAAACATAGCTTTGACTATCCTGACCTTAGTTGGCAAAGTGATGTCTCTGCTCTTTAGGATGCTATCCAGGTTTGTCATTGCTTTCCTCCCAAGAAGCAGGCGTCTTTTTATTTCGTTGCTGCAGTCACCATCCGCAGTGATCAAGGAGCCCAAGAAAATAAACTCTGTAATTGCCTCCACTTCTTCCCCTTCTGTTTGCCAGGAGGTGATGGGACCAGTGGCCATGATCTTAGTTTTTTTGATGTTGAGCTTCAGTCCATTTTTTTCACTCTCCTCTTTCAGCCTCATTAAGAGGTTCTTTAATTCCTCCTCACTTTCTGCTATCAGAGTAGTATCATCTGCATATCTGAGGTTGTTGATATTTCTTCTGGCAATCTTAATTCTGGCTTGTGATTCATCCAGATCTGTCTTTCGCATGATGTACTCTGCATATAAGTTAAATAGGCAAGGTGACAGTATACAGCCTTGTCGTACTCCTTTCCCAATTTTAAACCAGTCAGTTGTTCCATATCCAGTTCTGACAGTTGCTGTTTGTCCCACATATAGATTTCTTACGAGACAGATAAGGTGGTCAGGCACTCCCATTCCTTTCAGTACGTGCCATAGTTTGTTGTGGTCCACACAGTCAAAGGCTTTGGCATAGTCGATGAAGCAGAAGTAGATGTTTTTCTGGAACTCTCTGGCTTTCTCCATAATCCAGCGCATGTTGGCAATTTGATCTCTAGTTCCTCTGTCTGTTCGAAATCCAGCTTGCACTTCTGGAAGTTCTCTTTCCACATACCTGCCTGCCTTGTAGAATTTTGAGCATAACCTTGCTAGTGTGTGAAATGAGTGCAATTGTGCGATAGTTGGAGCATTCTTTGGTGTTTCCTTTCTTTGGGATTGGGATGTAGACCGATCTTTTCCAGTCCTCTGGCCACTGCTGGGTTTTCCAAATTTGCTGGCATATCGTGTGCAGCACTTTTACAGTATCCTCTTTTAAGATTTTAAAGAGTTCAATTGGAATGCTGTCACCTCCACTGGCCTTGTTGTTTGCAATGCTTTCTAAGGCCCACTTGACTTCACTTTCCAGGATGTCTGGCTCCAGGTCAGCAACTATGCTATCTTGGTAGGGACATCCAGATCTTTCTGATATAATTCCTCTGTATATTCTTGCCATCTCTTCTTGATCTCTTCTCCTTCAGTTAGGTTCCTACCATTTTTGTCCTTTATCATATCCATCTTTTCATGAAATTCCCCTTTAATATCTCCAATTTTCTTGAATAGATCTCTGGTTTTTCATTTTCTGTTGTTTTCCTCTATTTCTTTACACTGTTCATTCAAGAAGGCCTAGAACTAATAAACATTATTCTAATAATGACGGAAGACAGAGAAACCCCTTTATCTCACAATAATTGGGCAGGTCTACCTCAGGATAAGTATTCCTCAGACATTTAGTTCCCATGTCTTTTGGATTTCATCAGTTCGTCCATTTTGTCCAGAGAGATAGCCATATATTCATTTTTAAAAGCCCCAAATCCAAACCAATAATTGTTCAATTGATGAGATCCTAGCTAAATAGCATGGATCTGGGACTTACCCAAGGGGGAAAAAAGGCAAAAGGCATCCTTAGTAAGCATCTTGGTCCCTTTTCATTCTAGACAATTAATGTGCCAGGAAAAACTGTAGGCACGCTTAATCATTCATAACTAAACATATCTGATTTTCTGCCACTAAAAGCTTCAGCATCCATAATTAAGCGACAGCAACAGAACTGAACTAGCGAAATCTGGAAATGGATAGAGTAAAAGCTTTAGTGATGGCTAAGGCTTTTCTTTTTCCTGGAGTTCAGAAGGTGTGGCCCAAAATATCTGGAAAAAAATTGCATTAGCCCCAGCACCTTGCTGTAGCTGTCATTAGAACTAAGTGAACATTTACCGTTATGAGACCCAAAGATGGGGCACAAATTGCATTAATCGTTTGCAACTGCAAAAATAAAAAAATGCATAAATCAAATTTGGCAGCATCTGCAGGATGAAGTAAACAGAACTGGCATACGCTTCGTGCATGTCTGTTGTTGCCAGGAAATGCCACACATGAGTTTGCATTGCCCCATCCGTATCCTGCTCCCTTGAAGGTTATAATGAATGCAGGATAGGGGTCTCCCATTACCAAAGTTAGAAAGCAGCTGAGGATACATCCTCCCACTTCATGTCTTCCTTACATTCCATGTGCAGCACACTTGGATCATGCCCTAATTGTTTTCGGTCCCAGTATGAATTTTTTTTTCTGAACATTACATGCTCCTGCTTCCTTTTTAAAAGCTTCCATGGATAGAAGCTCACTGAACTGTATTAATGAGCTGGGTTTCTCCTAGCTCCAATGCTTTGAAACTGTTTGCTGTTTGTAGCATTTCCACTCAATTAAATGGTTTTATATTGAAACTAATAAAATAAATTACCACCATCTGTATTTCCCCCACTCCCACCTCCAGTCATTAGCAAAATCAGATTTAACTGAAGCAACATGATGCTCTGGAATTAGTCAGCTTTTGGATTTGGTTGTCTAATTTTGACAAGAGATAAATGAAGTGATTGGTAGTTAAATACTGCCTTATTGGCAGCTGGTGCAGTTCAACCTAATGCTGTTTACATCAATTGGAGATGCTGTCCCCGAAGGATCCTGAGCAGGTAGCTTTTTCTTGTTCCTGGAAGCAAAGACAGGGTCCTGCACAATTTTCCTCACTTCTTCGGGGAATTGCTTTTAAAATGACACACACAAGGGCTTGTTCTATATTATTACTATCTCTGCATTTCTTCATGTTTGTAGGATTCTGAGGTGCTTTGAAAAACAGAAAAGTTAGGTTCCTGTTGGTTATGAGTCTAAAATAGCCATATACACACCCACAGTTTATTGAATTGAAAGGCAGCTTCTGTTGTTTGCTTTTACACACACACACACACACACACACACACAGAGAGAGAGAGAGAGAGAGAGAGAGAGAGAGAGAGAGATCACCAAATGCTCCATCAATTTCATATTGGATTCTGTGAGTTCCCACCAGGCTCCTCCACTCTCTGATCCATAGAGTCAACACCAGCAGACTCAAACAAAGAGGTGGACTTGGATCAAAGAGTCCACTTGGAACTTGGGTGACAGGGCCAATATTTGTTCAAGTGGTTGTAATTCTCCAGGATTAGATGAGTGCACTAGTCATGAACCAGGCTCGTCTACCTCTGCATCCCGACTTAACTATACCAGAGCATGTGCCGGTCTTCTATTGTAAGGGTGGCCACCATGAGTTTCCAATGCTGGGCTGCCCAGCAGCATGCAGGTTGGTATCACCTTAAGGGGGGGGGCAGAGAATGGCCTCTAATGGCACTGACATAGAGCACGCCTGAGCTGGCAGCTGTTATAATGGCCATTCTGTTGCACCTTCTGATGCTTCCTTCTCTAGCATCACAGCAGGGTTGGGGTTAGCTCCCCAGATCTATTTCAGTTTGGTGCCTTGGACCTGGTCTATCTTGATGCTCTCCCCTAGTAATGAAGGTGTGAAAATGGTCTTGGATTCTGATCCTTCTCCCTTTTTCCTATAGGAACTCTCAGCTGGGCCAAGGCCCCTCTCCAGGGATTCTTCTTTATCACATAATCCAACTTCCCATCTGGCTCTAGCTCCTCGTCTTCCTTCTTGTCTCCATTATAGCTTTGACTATTTCTTCCTGGAGATGGTCCCAAGTTCCTTTTTCTTCTCCCTCTAAAGTGTTCTCCTGCTCATTCCCTCTCTCGCCCCTTGACTGCACCCCTGCCTCATCTAGAGCCTCCTTTATGTTCCTGACATCCAAGCTAGCCTCTTTCTCCTTCTCTTCCCTCAAATGGCTCCCCTCTCCTACATCAAGTGGCAGTTCCTCCAGCTATGTCTGACTTTCTCAAGTCTGTCTACCCTCCATCTTATTGCATGGCTGTTCTCTCCAGGGGCTTGATGGTTCTCCAAGGACATTCTGGCTGACAACCCCCTCAGAGGTTCATACAGAATGCTGTATATTGTCTTTGTACGAGAATCAACTGAGCAAGTCTAGGCCTCAAAGGTCCTGTGAAACTTTTGGAGTTTGGGATATAGAGACCCCTTTTCTGCTGTACCCTGGCCAAAATAAGCATTCAGCTATAGGCTGGATCACAACTGGAGGAAATAGCCTGTGTTTTACTTTCATATTTTCAGAACCATTTTGGGTTGGCGGCTTCTGAATCTCCAGACTCACATTTCAATACTTATAGGACCAGTGATTGCTTGTTTTGAAATAAGATTTTGTATACATTTTATGAAGACATGGAAAATGTGTCATGGCAAAAATGGGATAGAAGAACATGGAAGAAACAGGCTAAAAATGAATCCCGTGTCAACGTTTGCTGGCCTTCAGTTTATTTACTTTCTTTCTCCAGTCGGTGGAGGGAGTTCCTTCTTTTACCTTGCATATTGCTTTCATATTTCTCAGTACTTAATGGTGCACAATATTTTGATGAAATAATTGCTGGGCATGCAGTCCCATGCACAAACACAGCTCCTAGGAGAAAGCCCCAGTTGGCTTCCTTCGGCATCTAATTAGATGTTGCAGGACTCTAACTGGGCCATGAACACAAGGACATTTGTTTCCCTCTTGGAAGGACAGTGCAGAGAGCTGTTGTCCTATAGCAGTGGTGGCCAACCTTTGTTTCACACTACAACTCCCAGATGTTTCACACTACAACTCCCAGAATTCTAAGCCTCTATTGCCAATGACAAAGGACTGTGGGAGTTGTGATCCAAAACATCTGGAATGCCAAAGGTTCGCCACCACGGTCCTATAGTTTGTTCCCTCCACCCCTTCCTCCTCCCTGAATCTGAAACTAGTAATGTTGTGCGCACACAACTTTTAGATAATTTAATGACTTTGCAGTGGGAAAAACAAGAAAGATTAGTTCCAAAGCCAAGACAATGCAGTCCTCCACCTGCTTTAGCTTTTCATTCACATCCACCATTTCTAATTCCGATGCATAAATGGCAAATTTAACACGAGGGATCCATCCTGTTAAGGCTTTGTGGCTCTTTTTTGTCCTGTGGTCATCCAACAATTGCACGGTTATGCCCAATTTGGTTCCTTTGTGTACATTCATCCGAAGGCCATTCAACTCTCTCAGTCTGTTAGGAAATCCGGGTGCCTGCATGCACTTGTGTAAAATGTGCCTCTGTGACAAGCTTAATCTGCAAAATTTACGACTGGCAGAAATAAAAGTGCTGATGCCTTCTGTCTTCCATCCATAACTCTCTGGCTGGTTTCAGTATTTTACATTAATGGGGAGGGGGGCTGTCTATACTTAAGCATGGAGCAGGCGGGGTGGGAAAGGGGGAGAGAAAGAAGAGTAAATGCCTTAACAGCTATCATTACTAAATATTATTTAAAAGCTGTCAGAGCCTTCGTTTGCCTTTAGGAGTGGTGACATATGGTCAGAAATGGCCTGAAGATTTATTGTCATCCCTGCTGGATGGATTTCAAAACATTCTCTAACAAGATTCGTGTCCCTTATCCTTGGCAGAAATCCTTCAGAAACCGTAGAGCATATAGCAAGTAGACAATAATGAGATTCAGAGGGTTTTAAAACAGGCTTGAAGTGGGATTGCCTACTCAAATAACTGAAGTGTGGTTAATTAAAGAAACTGAACTGGTATTTCTTTCTTTCTTTCTTTCTTTCTTTCTTTCTTTCTTTCTTTCTTTCTTTCTTTCTTTCTTTCTTTCTTTCTTTCTTTCTTTCTTTCTTTCTTTCTATATTTTGCCATTGACATCCATGGTAATTACAGGTTAATCCTATGTATTTCCCTCCACCCGCACCCCCCCAAAAAAGCAGAGGTGACACAAAGAAGCAAAAAAACGTGTGAAAAGCATGACCTTTTGCATGGATTGTACATGCATTGGGGCATGGCCAAAAGTAATAAAAACTCAACCATACTCTCTGAGAGGGAGGCAACAATTAAAAGTTTCTGAAGACCTTGTTCCACTTTGCAACAAGTCCTTGCTAAAACCGTCTTTCACAAACTGCCGTAGCCTTACTTGTGGGGATGAAAGTAAAAATGAAACCAATCTCTATGAATATGGAGAGATATACCAATCTCCAAGTGTGAAAGGTATCTGTAAGACGTGTTAAAGATTCTCTCTCTTTTTTTTTATCCCTCTCCAAATTTTGCATAAGCCATCCTGCTTTTCAGCTTGGGCAGAATAAAATGCTCCAGTTTTAGCAGTCTTGGTTAAAGTATGTTCTCTTTCAGAATAAGAAAATAATGCAGAAACATAATCCTCAATCATACGTTCAAAGGCAGCTCCAAGTTATGAATCATACCGCGTGCAAGATGGAGCTGTAGCTAGTTTATAATAAAGTGTCCTTGACTGTCTTTTGAATAGTAGCAATGCTTGGAGTTTATGGACTTCCCTAAGCCAGCATTTGGAAGGCATTTGGCGGCTATGAAGGTGATACAGCAGGCTCCCAAGGCTCCCTGTGCTCTGAATTTGCCAAAAGGAGAGAGATCTCATGCAAGAGCATGGGATGACCTGGTCCATACTTTATGGTAGGTGGGCAGTGCTTTCATCAAGGCGGCTTTGAAGCCCCATCACAAACAAACAAACAAACACAGCATTTTCCCTTCCTCCACTGTGGTTCCTCTTGAGATCTACCAACCTATCTAGAGACTTGGGAAAGTGTATCAATTTCCTGAGACTTTAGCCACCACTCTGGGACCAGCAACCCTCCTTTTAGCAACTCAAGGCCATGTGTATACCTGAAGGATTTCTGTTCTCTGAATGACTGATCTTCCAGATGCATTCAGATACAGTGGTACCTCTTAAAACAAATTTAAGTTGTTGTACTGGTCAATTTGTTTTAAGAAAAATTTGTCTTACAAAACACGGTCTCCCATAGGAATGCATTGAAAATGGATTAATCTGTTCCGAAGGCTATGGGGTCACTTCGTTTTAAGAAAATTTTGTCTTACAAACCTGATCGCCCCCCCCGCCAGCCCTCCAGAAGCCTCAGAGCCGTGCAGGGGGGCGGCGGGGGGCGATCACATCGCTCCCCGCCACCCCCCCAATGTAGCTCCAAGCCTTTTCGGAGGTGCCCGGGGGGGCTGTGGGGAGCGACCCGATTGCCCCCCGCCCCCCAGCAGTGCAGGTACTGCGATCCCGCAATGTAGTGGGACCGTGGTACCTGAACCGCGAAATGGCCGGGGGTAACTGTAGCTGTGCCTTTTTCAGTTATTTCACATCCTTTAGATTTGCTGCTGCTGCTTTAGGGGCTTTCAATTCACCACTGTGTCCAAATTGGATTGCCGTTTTTAATTGCTGTGGGAAGGCCTCTCTGACATTGTGACTCCTATGACATCATAAGAGGGCAGGTACTGCTTAGCCTTTAGATGTTGAGCCTGAAATTTCAGGGAGTAAAATAGTGCTGCCCTGGTAGTCCAGTTGGTGGGTCGTATTTCCTTTGGTGACCTGAGCCTTCTTTTCTATCTCAGCTTGGATTCTTTCTACCTCAGCTTGGATATTTGGAAGATTAGCCAGGATCACTAGTGCTCTATTCCTGTTGAAAAGTATCTTTGACTCAATGCACACCTGAATTAAAACCGTGTTAATGCAATGAAAGAAAACTCTGCTCTAGGTCAGAATATATCCCAGTAGTTGCCTATGCAGTTTTTTGTGTCATTATAGCTCTTTCTTGAACAGGAGTTTGAGCTTTGGTATGGGACACATGCATGTATTTCCTCGTCCATCTTTTTAAACTGCTTTAGTTGTCAGGATTGTTTCCAGGGGATTGGAGAACTCTTGCCTCCAGCTTGCTGTGATAAAGCACCTTACCTGCAGTAATGTTTCCAAACGTTGCTTATAAAAATTACCTGTCTGGGGCTGGCTGTCACTAGATTTATATGTTGGTACAGTTACTGTTACGCATCAGCAAAACAGCTGATGTATATGTATCTGTAGCCCCCAGTGGGACCTGGTGCCGATGCCAACCCTTTGGGAGGTTTTGAAAGGAGTCTGTACAAGGGTTGAATTAATATTTCACTTTGAAAAGGGCAAACGAGAGGATGCAGGAGGAGGACAAACAATGCAACAACAACAACAACAACTCATGCTATATTTCTGTGAGCAGAGCAGACAGATTCTTGTTCTGGGTGCCCCATTTCTCTATCAAATGGTGTTTATGTGAGCTTGCAAATAATGGAGAAAGGCCGGCATGAACGGGAGTATTGTAATGGGAAGCCAACAGCCAACTCTGCAATTCTTCCAACCGGGGAAAGCTAGGTTATGAGGACTAAGCAAAATTTCTCACCCCCTCAATAGACATTGAGGGACAATTATTCGGCATCGAGGAACAGTTATTTTGTGGGATCGACAAAAATAAATTCACATTTGCTTCACCTTTTCTTCTTACCTTGCCTCTACTATTCTAATTCTAGGTTCTAGGAAGGAAGTTTCTTAGTTGGATTTAGATAAATCATCATGCATTGGGTTATTCAGAAGACAGGAGATGGCACCTGTATCTCTTGATTTTTTTAAGCTTATTAGTTCCATGTAAGGAATAAATTCTGCTTCCTCCGTTAAAATTTAGTTTAAACAAAATTTAGAGTAGATAGTGATGGGAATTTATGGATTAATAGCAAATTTATTGCAATGAAGTTAAAATATTAAATATAGAATCCATGATATTTATTTTCTTCATATATTAATATTCAGTAAGCTGCAGAAAATAGAAGTGATAGGGATGTTTCAGAGAGTTAATAAGCTCTGCACTTCATTTATTTAGTTTCTTTGTTAATAATCCCTTTTTCTTTCTCCCAATAGTGGGAATCAGTGAAGTCTCCTGCCCACGCTTTCCTCCACTATAATGGGCTGCATAGTAATAATGTTTAATTATGAGTCAGTTTGCAGATGTTAGGTTTGATATACATAACCCAATGTAATGCAAATTCCTCCTTTTTTGGCAATCTTTGCCTCTTCTTCCTTTCTGGTGGTACCATTCAAGCTTCCTGGCAATGCAGCCATGTTTATCCTAGCTGCAGTATCCAGGCCCAGGTTTTCCAATTTACATGACACATGCTATCTTTGTATGTCTCCTCTTTCCAGACAAGACCAAACGTGTAAGTTAGATTTCTCAGATTGCTACTGTACATATAATTCTTTTTTGTTCTCATGCTATCAATCTGAATGGCTGCCATTTCACATTTCTATCACTTTTTAGAAGATCTACATTTTCTCTGTCATATTTCCATATCTTCATTTTTGCTTGGTTTCTGCATTACTGCTGCTGCTGCAGCTGCTACTACTACTACTACTACTACTACTACTACTACTACTACTACTACTACTACTACTACTACTACTACTACTAATAATAATAATAATAATAATAATAATAATAATAATAATAATAATAATAATAATAATAATAATAATAATACAACCACCACCACCTCCAATAGCACTACTGTAATAAAAATAATAGGAGCTACATTAATAGCGTGTATGCTACACATAACTTGCTTTCCTGGGTACCTAGGGGGAAAGAAGTACAGGTTTTTCCCACAAATTCATGCTAGTTAAAATTTCTATTCTATTTCTACTACAGCTGCTACTATGGTAATAGCAGGTATAAACAAAGCAACACGTACATAAATGATTTGCCTGCCCTTACTCCCTTCATTCACAACCCGCTTCCCAAAATCTGTTTTGTGGCATTTGATTTCAACAAACAGGAGTATGGATGGAACAAGCAAGAATGTCTTCCATTTCCAGGTAGCAATATGACAAACTTGAGCCGCATTGGCCTGTAAAGCCATTTTCTTTTCCTGTTAAGTGCACAAAATGCAGCGCAATCCACTGACCCCCCCCCCAACATCTGCAAGGCATGAGTAGCCCCAACAGGATTCACTCTGGTCAGAACTCAGCAGACGGCTTAGGCAGGCAGATGTTAATTCATTTTTAATGTTAGGAAAATGCAGTCATTAAAAAGCAGCTAACGCAAAATGCCAGAAATGCTTTTAACGGTGCACAAAGTGAAGCCCTTTGCCAAAATGGCTTGTTTCATTTCGGAGATCTAGAGATGCTGCAGTATTAAATATTTTGAAGTTGAAGTCGCTTTTTTTTTGCAAAAAAAAAAAAAAGGAAGCATTTCTGATCAGAAAAGAAATCTTTCAACAAGCAATGCTGTTGAATAATGTAGGACGCTGTTAATAAGACAGTCTGGGGAAATCGTTTCTTATGCTGAAAAATTGAGTAAGCCTTTGAATGAGAAAGAGGAGGCCTTTGATTTGAAAGTCTGAAATAGGATGTACCCACAGCCAGTTACAACTTCCCTGATGAGTGTGCCTAATCCAGCCAGCCCTTCACTTTTTGTCAGTATATTTACATCACCACTCTTACTTTTTCTTAACACTAGATAGTTACAATCCCCTAATCTTATACGGATCAAAACCTGCAGAGGAGATGAGTGGACAGTCATTACAAAGAACCATCATAAGCCACATTTATAGAAGGACCTTTGTATCTGTGCAATCAGTATCCATGGTTTCACTTATCCACCTTCTGAAAGTATATTTTTTTGGGGGGGGGGGGAAACAGAACTACATGTGGACACAATGCTGTCATCAGAATCTGCTGCTAGAGGGAAACAGAGATTATAGATAACCACCATTTTGCCCAATCTCCTGTCATCTTGAGGTGATTTCCTTCACCTTGGAGAGTGTAATTATCACCAGCCACCTTGCCTTATGGTCTTTAAAGTTACAGGGAGAGCCCTGGATCCAAGAGAATACAGGTATATCTATATGTTCACCATTGTCCATGTTTTTTTATAACTGGGGTGGGGGCTTGGAACTGATATGCTACAGATATGGGTGTATGATAGTAATTTCTTTGGTCATTATCCTAGCCACTCTGATCCAATAAGAAGCAACAGAATATTGAAGATCTTATAGTAACATAAATATTAACAGATTTGCCATAGCCATTAGGATGTCTCAGCATTCTTTTTTATAGGAGTATAAAGCATCCAGGTGATCTACACATACACAGAAAGCATATAGAAGCAATTATTCAGTAATTACTGACAAAACCCCGAACTGATGTCCCTTTGTGTTTTATGGAGATGCACAGAAATACATTGAATCCTCACTGAGAGCATGCATTTTTCCTTTCTCAAATACATATGTCAAGTATGTATTCCAAATATCTTTCATGTCATTGGTGCGGGACACACCTTTATTTTAAAATCACAAGTTAAATTGTCATTGATAGCCATGTTCCACATTTCTTTATAGCAGTCTTCTTTTTTAAGTTGCCTACTAACTCACCTTTTATTTTTGCCGTAATTAACCTTCCTACAGTCAAGGCAATACCTACCATTTCAATACAAATTACATCTGTCAGCTTTCCTTCCTTCCTTCCTTCCTTCCTATGTTCCATAGTTAAGTGAAGATTCCTGTAAATCCCCTAGATCCTACTGAAAGGCAAGTGAAGCCAGACACTTTCTTGGTTCTTTGCCTCCTACAAATAATCCCTTGAGATCTTGAGGAAAATTGAAGAGAGAAGTTAGGCTACACTCCAGACATACAATCTGACATCATATGCTCAGTCCTCTTGAAACTATTAAGTAAACTCTGATTCACTAGGGTTGCATTTTCTCCTTAAAATATTAATGCCTTCCATTTACCGTTGAAACCACTTGAAAAACAAAGGAGGGTAATGTCTAGTCGCATCATTACACACACTTCTTGCAATCTCCTTAATAGTTTAATGTCAGTCCCAGCAGCACTGCATCTCCCACACGCGCACACCTGAAACCTCTGTCATCCTGGAGAGTAGATTTCAACTCTGGTAAAACTCAACTGATGTTATACCGTGAAAGCTGGATGTTTGATTGCCCCATGTGTTCCGATTTACCACTCAGCTCCTACTCAGGCACAGGAACTCTGTGACAAGTGTTTAGATTAAAATCTCATGTCATCCTTCATTTATATAATTGTGCACTAAAGACTTTTCATAAAATATGAAAAGAAGCAGGGCTTGGATACACAACTTAATCCAAGCATCAATAGGCATTTGCAGTTCCCCTGTTGAAAGATTTTAACAACCACATCTATACATCTCTGTCTATTTATTTGCATGCAGAATAAACAGAGAAAACAGCAGGCATCTTTAGGCAGTTCAGGGCTAGTTTTTGGTAACCCTTCTAAGTTATTGATTTGTTTGGGAGGTAGACACATAAGCTCACTATGACTGCACCATGGATATTCTGAAAATAGCTCAGTCTCCAGACCTCTGCAGTTTGACTTGACCACCATCCTATACAGTATTTTAAACAAAACCAAAAAACAGGAAATATCCTGAAGCAAGTTCTTTGGCTCATTCAAGTCTGCATATGACTCAGGGCGCTACCGCATGGCTGAAAAATCAGGTATAAAAAGGGGACATTTTGTTCCTGCTTCTGGTCATGTGACTTTTATTCCATGTTCTCTGTCCCCACTTTCTCATCAAGTTCCAAAACATATAAACTGGATTTAGTGTCCGCATGTATTGGGCAACAATTAGTCTTCCACAGTCAAGGGAGAGCCATCTCTCATAAGAGCTACCTTCTTGTGTTTACAAGTGATGGCTCTCCCTTGACTGTAGACTACGTAACCCATCTAGTCCACCATCAAGGGGGAGCCATCATTCATGAGCCCAGCAAGATGAGTTATCTAGTACACAGTCAAGGGAGAACCATCCCTCATGAGCATAGCAAGATGGGTTATCTAGTTCACAGTCAAGGGAGAGCCAACCTTCATAAGCCCAGCAAGATGGGTTCATAAGTGCAAGAAGACAGCTCTTACAAGAGGTGACTCTCTCTTGACTGTGGACTAAGGTAACCCATCTTGCTGGACTTACAAAGATTGGCTCTCCCTTGACTGTGGACTAGGCAACCCATCTTGCTGGGCTTATGAAGGTTGGCTCTTCCTTGATTGTGGACTAGATAATCTGTCCTGCTGTGCTCATGAGGGATGGCTCTCCCTTGACTGTGGACTACATAATCCATCTTGCTTAGCTTACAAAGGTTGGCTCTTCCTTGATTGTGGACTAGATAACACCAAAGATAAGTTGCACATAATGAGGGAAAGCACAGGGATATAGCATTTACCACCGTCCCCAGTGTTACAACAAAAGAAGGACAAAAGAAAGTTCCAGGGGTTCTGCCCTGACTCTTTTGTTCTACTGAAGTTGCTATATTGCTTCTTTGTCTCTCTTTTAATGTGTATGCCATTCAGACAGATCAGTGTACCCTGCCCCTTTAAAGAGACTTTAGAGAGACAAATGCTAGGTGTGATAGTGCCCTCAGAGACATAAGGCACACCCAGTCCAGTGCTTTCCTTTTCAATTAGCTAGCCAAGCAGCACCAGTAGAAGCACGTGTAGCAGAAGCAGCAGGGAATAAATGTAGAAATGCCCCAAGTGTGGAGAATATGGGAAATCTAATTTTCCCCAGGGCACCCAAAACCCTTTGCATAGTTCTCAGTAGGAGTGCACATTGGGTTCAAACAAATTCCCAGAAAACCAAGGGAATCCATCAGTTATTTGGTACTTCGGTTATTCTATCCATCAGTATTATTTGGCACTTCAGTTAAAAAGGCTGATTTAAAACAAAATACATAATGCATTCATGCATACATGCATGCACACACACACACTCACACCAACCTGCCTAGCCTGCCTGCCTACCTACCTGCCTACCTACCTGCCTACCTACCTACCTACCTACCTACCTACCTACCTACCTACCTACCTACCTACGCTCTGTGCCAGTTAATCTCAGTTGAAAATTTGTGATAATACCTTTACAGAACCAGGAGGTTCAAAGCAAAAAGGTACAGTATAAACAATTCAAGGGCCAAACAAAACCCCAGGTTCTCCTGGAAGTCTTGATCATGGAGCCCTTGGGAAGACCCAGATCAATCACATACATTTTCTTATCTCATGGACAATGGTCATTTGGTAACTTGGCCAGTTTAAGGGAGGAGTGTTAGAGGTTGCTGCTTTTATTACTTACATTTTAATTAGGGCAGGTATGATTTGGATAATGTGTTTCTTCTTTTCTTTTAGGCCACTGCAAATCTCTCTTTGTATTATACTTCACAATCCAATCAGCTGAATGCTTGTGTCAGTGACTGTGTAAGAGATGTATTCAGTCTTTTGTGGGGGTTTTGAGTAGGGCTGATCATATTCACATTAGAGTAGTGGGTGAGATAAATGCTCATCTAGATACTTGTTCTCTAAAGGGTGGAGGGAAAACATTAGAAATGAGAGAGGCAGTAGTGATAGTTTATTCCACCAGCAAAAGGTGCACCTGGTGCAAAGAAAAAAGGAGGTACAGGAGCATGGTGTAGCCACATAACTTTTATAGTTTCTCCTTAACAGCAAGGAGTAGTATAGCATCTGATTCTGCCAATTAGCAAGTTATAAATATCAGTCAACAATCAACAAGCTGCACTTAGACCGTTACCTAGTAAGGCAGGTATAGCTTTTGCAGACTTGAGTCACATAGACAAGGAGAATACTGAATGCATAACTGTGCAAGTCTTGAGTTCCTGAGTAAGTGTGACTCAACAGTTGCAAGACAAACTCAATCTACGCATGGCTGGAGCTCTATTTACTAAAAAGTTCAGTTGTTCACTCAGTACAAGGGGCAGAAAAAGCAACAGGTACAGAAATATATAAGGCATTATTTTTAAAATGTCTTCAACAATGAGAAATGAGACCTAGCTATCCCACCCCCGCCCCTTGTATATGACTGCCGCTGGCTTTCATTTTTGCAACAGTACCTTCCTACTTGGATTTTCTTTTTCTTGCTGTGACTGCCTGTGTTCCAGATGGAAACATAAAACCATGCTGATCTAGCAGCTTGGTTAAGAGAGTCCCTTTTAGTGCCTGCTATAAAGGTTTCAAAACCTATCAGCAAAACAGAATTCTCTTCACTTTCCATAGTCCGGCTTCTTACTTTACCTCTTCTAGCCACTGCCCAAACTTTTCAGTCCATTGTTTCAGCATCTTCTACACACCAGTACACTGGAACCCATTCCTCCCAAGATTAATGGATGCCTCCTTCGCTGTCAGGAAAGAACAGAACATTGGAAACCTTAACATGGAAATTCATTCTGGCCTGCAGAGAAATATCAAGACCTTCCCAATCAGCAGTACATCTCCTTACATTTGTGTTTTTGTGCTATTCTGTGCTTCATCTTTTCCACTGCGTGGATTCAAACAGACATGCAGACAGAAGACCATAAATGGACACAGTTTTGGACACTTAAACAGCCACAGTTTTAAGCACATGCCTCTTGAATCTTCTGTAAGCAGATATAGTTTGTGTGAATGGAAGCGCATGTATCCTTCCCTCCCCCAACAAGCCACAACTACATAGTTAGTGAGCTGCATTCTGGTTTAGTGCCTTTTAACTACTACAGACTTTTTGCATGAGATAGGTGTGCATGTCACAATTTTTCTATTCTTTTCTTCTCGGTTTCCGATTTCCCTTTTCCTGACCCCCATTTTCTTTTGGCAGAGGCAAGGGAAAATGGTTTGCCCATAGTAAGGATGAATTTCTTCTCAGTCATTAAAACTGGTTTCAACAGTCGCCAAAGCTGAACAACTATCTCCCGAAATACTTGAGGATGGGAAATTGCATCTACTGTCTGGTGACCCACTTAATACACTTGAGGGCTCAAAGTGACAATTTGTTAACCTTAGCAAAAAGTGGAAAGTGGTCTTTGATACGCATTCTTAAGACTGCTTTTGTAATCATATAAGTAGTAAATACATTTAAAAAATCGTGAGCTTTGAGAATTCTCAGTACAGCACCTACTTCCACAATTAATCTCTTTACGGCAAGATGAGACACTCTCTTAAATTCATCTCATCTCAAATCCTCGTCCATTGCAACATTGGTTTTTATATAATTTGACTTCCTCAGTTGCCTCAGTAATTAGTTAGCATTAATTTTCCTGAATTAACCTTTCCAGCAAATTCTTACAGAAGATAAATCTTTTCTAGTCTGGTAGCTATACTCTCAGTGCTTCAGTAATGAATAAAATGAGCCCATTTTCCCACCAACCCATGTGAAATGGGTTGAAGTCTCAGAGATTTGTAGGCTGCCTTGAGCCTCCAAGGTGAGGAGGCAAATCTGTGGTACTGAAGGAGAACGTTTGAATCTTGTGTGCTGAGGCAGGTGGCTTTAAAACTTGGACTTCCCTCTCCACTTGCTCCCAAAAGGCCCCAGGACTTGCTGGCCCAGTATGAAGTTGTTTGTGAATCCATGTTGCTACAAATAATTCACTGCTCTCCTATGCAAGTGTTCACCTCACCTCTTTCCAGGCTCATCAACTCACTCCTAACATGACCTGTAGACCTGCTGCTGTGAAATCACAATAGCCTGCTCTATGACATAACAAAGCCTATTGCCTGGTTGAAAGTGTTGGCCCTAAAATTTCAGGGAGTAGGACCTCGCTAGCCAGCCTATCAGCCCAATATGGGAGTTAGTCCATTTTTCCTTCTTGCATTGCCCACTGTTTTGTTTCATCTCTGTCATTTCTCAAAATGGTCACAGCAATATTATTTCTTCTCAGCCTCTCCATATACACACATGAACGTTTTTGCTTTTCTGCCCAGCCATACCTAGAAACAATTTGTTTTATTTTTGAAAACAAATTTAAGCCTCTTAACCTTTCCATGCAAAGTAATATATATTCATAGAAAAGGGTAAGTTGGTATTGCTACCTCAAGGTAGAAGGATATTAACACAGAATGTACAGTCTCAGCAAATAATAGGTAACCTAAAAATGGCTATCAGCTGTCACCTGCATGCTTTTGCTTAGAAAACAACAATTCAGCTTTCCCCTGCTGTGCATGGACATTGATGGAGTGGAGTTGAAAGCTCTTCTGGGAACAAGAAGAGACGGCGTGACCATTGAGAGTAAGATGAGACACTGTTGACTAGAAAAAGGAACCATCTGCAAAATAAATTAAAGCTTGAGGCAACTGCAGATGTGGGGTATAGTTAACGGCAGGGCACATCGGGAACACAAGTGTTTGTCTCTTTTGTGGGAATGGTCAAGCTGTTAGACAGGAAGCTCCCTTACGTCAAGTGCCACAGCTTACCTTTATCTTGGACAGAAAATAGCAAACACAAGTGGAGGCCTCCAAGATGAAAAGGAACAGAAGAGCAAAGCAGCTTATATGCACATAGCCTCCGGTTTATTGATTCTCTTTGCTCCCACTTTCGGCCCTGGGGCATTTGCACCACACGGGCTGCCAAAGGGCCCTTGTGCCGGGAAGCTGCACAAATCAGAAGATGGCATCTGGTGAGCGAACAGAAAAAGAAATTAAAGTTTGCACTTGTTTGCTGGATTTGAATGGAACCCCTCCATGTCTGGTAACTGTTTTTTTTAAAACGTGTGGAGACTTTAAATGTTCTGGGTGCCTTGCCATGCTTTCATATACCTGGTGGTGCTGCAACATGTGAAGGGTCCCAGCAGTTAGCAATAGGCCTTCATTTTCTCCCCACCGCCTTCTTGCAAGATGGAGATGCTGTTAGAAAGCACCTCACAGTGCTCGGGGTTTTGTGGCCTCATAAGAAATTATGGATTTCATTCAGCTCAAAGTTTTAGAGAATGATTTTAAAGTGCTTACGAAAGTCTTCATACACTGGGAAATAAAAAAGAGGTCAGTACTGGAAATGCCAGAATGAAGGACAGCCATGCAGCTGACAGATTCAGGTATCTAGGCAGAGAAGTCTGGATTTAATCCTTCTTTGTTCCAACAAGGTTATGGGGCTAAACTGGGCTTCCCACTTTTATTTCCTGACATTCCTGGTCTTGAACAGCTCTATAACAGGCAGGCACAACATAACTTACTCACTCACTCACTCATTTTTATCCTGTTTTTTTCCTCAAGGGTGGCTTACATTGTTAAGAACACAATATTAAAAGTTAAAAATAGTAAATTATTGTAATATTAAAGAATTAATAACATTAAAGTATATTTAAAAACAGATTTAAAAGCAACACAATATAAACCATCTCACTGATTTCTTCTTTTACACAGTCTGTCACTAAGGAAAAGCCTGCCTGAAGAGAAAGGTTTTCCCCTGATCCTCTCCATGCTGGTAGTTGTTGTACCTGTTGAATTTAGCCAGGGTAGGTGAGCAAGAGTTTTGTTTGATGTGGCTTTTTAGCATACAAAGAAACCAACAATTCATAATTGTCTTTTCCAGAAGAAGCACATGTAGGGGAAAGTAAAATTGACAAAATTGTTCTTCCCTAAACATGAATTTTTATTTATTTATTTATTTATTTTATTTATTTATTTATTTATTTATTTATTTATACAACTTATTTGCTGCCCATGACCCAAAGTTCTCTGGGCGTCTTACAATTAAAATAAACAATTAAAAACTGTGGGAGTTTGCTGGGAGACGTTTAAGCAAACTGATTTTAGTTACAGGAAGAAACAGACAGAGACAAGGTCCTTTCCCACCAGCCAGCTGGAGAGAAGTTCTGGCCAGATGAAAGGACAAAGAAGAACTGGCTGAACTACCGTGTTTCCCCAAAAATAAGACACTGTCTTATATTTATTTTTACTCAAGAAGACACACTAGGGCTTATTTTCAGGGGATGTCTTATTTTATTAAGTATAATATGCTTGAATGTCAGCCCTGCACACAACCATAGCCACACCCATCACTAGGTCTTATTATCAGGGTTAGACATGGGCACAACTAGGCGAAATTGTCATTTCCGTTTTCGGTTCTCGTTATCGTTACGTAACGGGTAACGGTAACGAGAATTACTACGCTCCAGCTCGAACCTGAACCAAAAAAGAAAAATTTGGTCTGATTTTTCGTTGTCGTTCATGGCATCGCGGCGATCGCGCGATGCCAAGCAGCACAGAAAAAAAGTTTTAAAATAAAAAAAACCCAATTCCTGGCCATAAAAGCAGGCGAAAATATGCCTGCCTCAGGGATGGTTTCTGGGGGGGGGTCCCCGGCCTCCCCCCCCTCCTGTCCTGGGCTGCTTGCACCAGGCTGGGGGGGGTCATCCTCTTCGTCTCCATTTGCCATGCGGTGGGGGGAGGATCCAAAATGGCGACCTCAATTTTTCTTTTGAAATCGTGGTCCAAAAAACCCACCAAAGCACCACAGAAACATGTGAAAATTGGGTATTTTTAATGCCTGAATTTTTATAGTAGCAGCAGTGGGTTTTTTATAGCAATAAAACGTCGTATTGGTTTTATTTTATTTTATTTTATTTTTATTTTTATTTTTTTACACCTGCACATGCGCAATGATGGGCTGGCCATGGGATGGGACCATGTAAATTTTTGGAGCCATTCCACCAATCGCATGGCCAGGTTTTGCTGAGACTTCTGGATGTGCCATAGAGGGCATAAAAAGCCCACCAACCCTAACCCTAACCCTAACCCTAACCTGAACCGTTACCCTAAGCCTAGCCCTTAGCCTAACCCCAACCCTAACCCAGATTCGTACGCAAGTACACTTCCCTTCTTAGTGGGTCAGAGTGATGCACCCAGAGAGGTGCCTTAAACTCCAGAGACCCACTCCCTCCCTCCCTAAGCGTAACCTGTACGGCAGTACGCCAGTATGCTTTCCTTCTTAGTGAGTCAGAGCAGCGCCGATGAGGTTCCTCTGACACACTACCCCCGACCCTAACATAATGTTCTTAGTGAGACAGAGAAGTGCCGACGAGGTTTCCTATCACACTAACAACCCCAACATAATGTATAACGGCGGCTACACATTATGCTCCCTAAACCACTGTACAAACGACAGATGACAAACGGAAACGACACATTTTTGAAAAATTTTGCGACAAACAGAAACGACCCGAAACGGGCCCGTCCCGACAAATGACAACTCGAAACGTAATTTTTTCTGGTCGTGCCCATCTCTAATTCAGGGTAGGGCTTATATTTAACAAATGCATAGAAATCCTGCTAGGGCTTATTTTTTGGGGAGGTTTTATTTTCAGGGAAACAGGGTACTCCCAGAGGCTTGTTTATTGCATTGACTGTAGAGATGGGCACAAAACGAAAAATGAAATGCTGCTTCATCATGTTGTTAACCTAATGAAATGAAATGACACGAAGGAGCAGCATTTCATTACAGATGAAATGAAATGGTGTCTTTTTTTGTTGAAATGAACCATTTTGTTATGTCTGTAAGCCACTTGGGGGAAGGAAATGTAAAAAAAAAAAAGACCGGGGCTTTTTAAAAAAAAGACCGGGGCTTTTAAAAAAAAATTCCTCACCCCAGCACTGATCAGCTGGCAGGCGGGGCTTGGGGGAGGGCAAAGTTCTTTTTTTAAAGTCCAGGGCTTTTTTTTTTTTAACTTTTTTCCCTCCACCACTTTCCAGCCCCCCCCCAAACCATTTCATTAGTGGTTTGTTTTGTATTCATTTTTAAAAAAAGAAATCATATGAAATGAAACAAAAAATGTGTGTGGGGGGGACGAATGGAAATAAGACATAACATTTTTTTTGTTTTTGTGCCCATCCCTAATATACTGTTCATAAGCAGAGATTAAAGCATTTTACGAAAATGTTGCTTCTAATAGGGAGCAAGTGCTCTTTAGTCTTTTAGTCCTTCCTCAAAGCAAAGATGGAAGGAAAATAAGGTCACTTCCCCTCAGTGATGCAATGTGGCAAAATTTAGGAGAGCTTGCTCTGCACTGAAACTTTCCCCAGGAAACATACCCCTCAAAGTTTCCAACACAAAAAACAATTAAAAAGCTGATGAACAATTAATATGATAAAAGACATTTAAATACAACATACTAAAATTGCCATCACAACCCACACTCTATTTTATATCAGTTAAAAATCTTCTGGAACAGGAAGGTCTTTACATGGTGCCGAAATGTCATCAACATCAGCACCAGGCAGATCTCAATTGAGAGGGTGTTCCATGGCCTGGGGGCAGCTGCTGAAAAGGCCCTATACCTATAAGCCATCCCTTTCACCTCCTTGAGGGATGGCTCTTTCAGGAGGGCCCCCTGGCTGGATCTTAATTGCTGGGTAGGTTCATATAGAAGGAGGCGGTTCTTCAGGTATCTAGGTCCTAAGCTGGTTTGGGGCTTTATATGTCAAAACAAGCACTTTGAATAGGGCTTGGGCAACAACTGGTAACCAATGCAGGTTGTACAGAATTGGCATGATGTGATCCTTGGTGGCCCCAGCTGCGCCACACAACTCTGAACCAGTTGCAATCACTGAACTGTTTTCAAAGGCTGCCCCATGTGAACTGCACTGCAGTAATCAATACAGGATGTTACCAGTACATGTGTAACTGTCACGAGGCTCTTCTTGTCCAGGTTGGGGTGCAGCTGGTATATTTTCCGCAGCTGAAGAAAGGCACCCCTGCCCACCAAGTCCACCTGGGACCCAGGGGCACCCCCAAGCTATGGACCTTGTCCCTTAGGGAGAGTGCAACCCCATCCAGAACAGGGAGATGGCCCTTTAGCCTGTCTGGCGAAACACCCACTAACATCACTTCCATCTTGTCTGGATTGAGTTTCAATTTATTAATCCTCATCCAGTCCATTACCCGGCTCAGACATAAATTCAGCAATAAATGAAGCAAATGTGAAAGGGGTAGTAGTTGTTTGCCTATATCTTTGCTTATACCTTTCTTAAGCATACCCAACCTCCACAGCTGTGCATGGAGACAATACTGGTGCTGTGATACTCTTCCTGCACTGTACCCTTTCAGCTCCTGCAGTAGTGACAAGAGCTCAGAACTGAATTTTACTCTTTGCATAAGTCAGGATCTGTAGTCACTCAGGTTTTCTTCTCTTGCAACGGTGTTACTCCTTACAATACTGTAGGTCATATTTCTAGCCTTCTGGCAGGGAATATTTGTTAGAGTGCTTCTCCCATAGACCTTCATCAGTTTTGACAGGCACAAACTGCCGGTGACTTGCCATTAATGAAAATTGGATGAGAACATTGGGGCGGGGGGGGGGAGAGAATTCTTGTGTGTCTGCCATAGAGTCAAAACAAAACATCCCATGCCACTAAAGTCAAAAGCTGGCCTTAGACTTTAGGGAGAACTTGTGACCATATTTTGTGAGATCTGGTATCATACAATCCCCTTCCTCTAAACCTCCCATCAACTAGAAAATAGTGTCTATTTCTGCATGGCTATTTTGTTGAGAGCAGAATGACTGAAAAAGCCCTGGAGACAAAGAAGATTGAGCTTGAAGGTGAAGAGGAGAGATGTTACATTCCACAACCTTTTGTTTGAGGGGAAAATAAAATGAGTCCAGAAATCTCCTGTGGGCCATTAATTAGTGGAGACTGATTTCCATATTAATTGTTGATATACAAGGGGTTCCTGCTGAGAGCAAAACACCTTCGTCCTGCTGTCACAAAAGGCCAGAATAGATACGATGCAGAAGGGCCAATTTATGTTTTTTGTTGCAAAAAGGCTGGGATAAATGAATGGCGGGTGGGGATTATGAAAGCCACTGGTGGCGTACACAAAAGAACAGGCAGAAAATCAGCTGGTAAGAATTTGTTTATTACAAGTTTATGGAAGGCTCTGGGAACAAGCTGAGAACTCCCCTCAATTTACCAACTTTGGAACAGTCAGAAGTGGCTTTACCAGTTCCCCACTTCGTGAGTTTCTATGGCTGAGAAGGGACTCAAAACCAAGCCTCCTGAGTTCTACTCTACAATTCTATCTACCAGATCATACTGAGGATCTTAATATTTTGTATCATCCCCCCCCCCAAAAAAAACCATTTGCATGTGGAGAAGTCAGGTGGTGTCTGTGCCACCAGACGGCATCCATCCACAAGTTCTCAAGGAACTTAAAGATAAAATTGCTGAGGTCCTAACCAAAATATATAATCTTTCCCTCAAATTAGGTGTTGTGCCTGATGACTGGAAGGTAGTGAATATAACACCAATCTTCAAAAAAGGATCCATAGATGATGCAGGAAATTACCGACCGGTCAGTTTGTCATGTGTCCCAGTTAAAGTGATGGAAACCAACCTAAAATATAAATTTAATAGGCACATAGAAGAGAAGGCACTGCTGAAGGAGAATCAACATGGCTTTTGCAAGGGCAAATAATGCCTCACTAATCTGTTGGAATTTTTGAGTGTCAACAAAAATGTGGATAAAGGAGATCCATTGTTTATCTGAACTTTCAGAAGGCTTTTGACAAGGTCCCACAACAAAGGCTCTTGAATAAACTTGCCAGTCATGGAATCAAGGGGCAGGTCTTTTCCTGGATCAGAAACTGGGTAAGGGACAGAAAACAGAGAATAGCACTAAATGGACACTTTTCCAAGTGGAGGGAGGTAAAGAGTGGGGTCCTCCAAGGTTCTGTACTGGGACCCCTGCTTTTCAACTTCTTCATAAATGATCTAGAAGTAGTAGTAAATAGCAAGGTAGCCAAATTTGCTGACAACACTAAATTATATAGGGTAGTTAAAAACTGAGAGAGATTGTGGTGAGCTCCAGAGGGATCTCTTGACACTGGGGAAGTGGGAACCAGTGGCAAATGAGTTTCAACATTAGTAAGTGCAGAGTGGTGCACGTTGGGGCAAAACAATTTACCATACATTTATAAACTGATGGGGTCTGAACTCTCTGCAACAAACCAGGAGAGGGACTTTGGTGTCCGGGTGGACAGTTCAATGAAGGTATCAATCCAGTGTGCCGCAGCAGTGAAACAAGCAAACTTAATGCTAGGGATCATTGGAAAGGGTATAGAAAACAAGTCAGCAAGTGTCATTTTGGCTCTTTATAAATCTATGGTGAGACCCCATCTGGAGTACTGTGTACAGTTTTGGTCACCATACCTCCAGAAAGACATTATGAAAATGGAAAAAGTGCAGAGGAGGGCAACCAGAATAATTAGGATACTGGAACACCTTCCTTACCTGCAATGGCTGGGGCTCTTCACTCTTCGAATGACAGCATCTAAGGGGTGACCTGACTGAAGTTTATAAAATCCTACATGGTGTGGACAAAGGAGATAAGGAAAAACTGTTTTGCTTATCGCACAACACTAGAACTAGGGGGCACTCCATGAAAATTCTGGGTGCTAGATCTCAAACAAATAAGGAAAAGTACTTTTTCACCCAGAGGATCCTGGTCTGTGGAACTCCCTGCCAGAAGAAGTGGTGAGAGCTGTCAGCCTCGACAGCTTTAAGAAAGGATTGGGCAAGTTCATGGAGAACGAGGGTGTCAATGGCCATCATTATGGATGCCTATGGACACCTCTGGGTTGGAGAGATAGACAGGATATCTCTCAATACCATTTGCAGGGAATCATGAGCAGGTGAAGACATCTGCTTGGGAATACCCTGGAGCAAATGGTGAGCCTGGACTAGATGGGCTGTGGCCTGTTCCAGCAAGGGTGTTCTTATGTTCTTATGTTAGCTTTGATACTGTTCCCACCTCCCTGTTTTTACTTCCTCTTTTTGGCTGTGTTCCATGTTTATACCCCTCTTGAACAAGATGCTCCTTCAGACAAAGAATGCATTTGACGAAAGTACTCCTCTCTGGAAATCCATTGAAAGGAGGACTGATTGCCATCTGTAAGGAGGAACCATAGCCATTCTACATTGTAGCGAGGAAACTCCATGGAAGCCCTTAATTTAAACAACAGAGATTTAAATTGTTTGGCTATTATCTAAGAGTTATCACAAGAGGGTATTTTTTTTAAAAAAAATAGTCCCCAGAAGGTGGGGGGCATGTTAATGGAGGCAATTGTGATATGCTTCATTGGAGAATGAATGTAAATTGTACAAATCTGGTGTACTAAGGTTTATCATAAGTCAAAATTGACTTGATGGCACATGATCACCAAGGCTTTGAAGCAAGTCTCACTTATTTCGTTGGACTTTATTTCCACACAAGAGTGCTTAGAGTCACATTCTAAGTCTCTGCTGGATGTGTAGCAAAGTATAAGATCAAGATTTACTAATCTCAAGACTTGGCTGGCCTTTCTGTTCCTCTTTTTTGAATGGCCCATGCAGCCCAGATAGCTTACAGCAGGCATGACCAAAGTCAGGCCCGGGTGCCAAATGTGGCCCGTTTTTAAATTCTGAGTGGTCCATGGCTTCTTCTCCCCATCGGCTCAGCCTGTCACGCATCTCCGCCAGTGGACCCTTCCCCATACCGGATGGAGGTGTTAGCTTCAGTTTTATGGTTTGCCTGCCCTCCCTGCCACTGTCCATCTCCCCAGCCACCTGCCCAGCCTACCCACCCCAGTTCTGTTGCTGCATCCTCCCTGCCTCCTTGCATGTTATAGAGACTTGTCTAAAGTCCGGCCTGGGGGCCAAATGCGGCTGAATGGTAGATCCCCACACATTTCACTTCACCAAATCTGGCCCTCCTTGCAAAAAGTTTGGACACCCCTGGCTTACAGGTTCGGAGCAGTCCTTGAGAATGTGATTCCCTGCCCCCAAGAGAACAGCCAGCCTGTGAGGGCCTTGTGGTTAGCAGGCACAGGTCCAGAATGTCTGCAGAAGAACGGAATGGTTAACCACTTCTGCATACTTTCTAGCAAGGAAAATGTGGGGAGGATCACTATGAATAGAATTGGCTAGACAGAATGTAGGCAATTAGTAAAGGCATTGGACTAGTATGAGTTTCACCCAGAGCACAAGCCCCCTGTGGTATTATAAAGAAAAAGAAATATTTTATTAAATACCCCTTGTAATCTCCTGTTGGGCCCTTGACTCTTATTTGGTTTTCTCATTTTTGAACCAATAATGGATGGCCTGCCCACGTTCTAGTCAGTGGGTCAGCAGCTCTTCTCACTCAGTCCTTTGCAGTGCCGCCAGGGCCTAAGGATTATTTTGCTGTTCTTCGCAATGTCATCTCCCTGATTAATTTAGTTCACATCCGAGCTGAAACCTTTTGCAAGTAAATGTATTCAATAAAGCAGATAAGGGTGAGGGCTTGCCATGAAAATCTATACAAGATAATCGCCTTTGTTTTTCAGGCATTTTTATTCACTTTAAAAATTTGTCAAAGATTAGAGACCACCCATAAATTCTATTAAGGATTACATCATGTATTCATTTTCTAACATCTTTCAGACCTTCTAAGTTCATATCTTACAGGTAGAGGTGAGTTCTTGACTAGTGTTTGATCAAGATAATTTAACTTTTTTTGGAGGGGGGAACGTTTTGATTCATAACGTATTTGAAGGTTACTGTAAGAGTTCCATAATGTAATGATTTTCACTCCCAGTTTCCATTCAGAAACAGTGCACTGTAGACTTTTTATTTGAATTGGCCATTCACTATTAATACTGGGCCTCAAAGGTCTAGGAAATTCTTGACCTGCTAAATTTTAACCTCTAGGCATTTAGCAAAGTAAAGGGAGTCCAATTCACACACGGACCAGTTCAAAAAGAGTCAGCGTTAACTGGTGTAACTGCAGCAACTAATAGATCTCCGGCGTTTGTGAATCACACTCCTTTTGACTCTAATTGGGTTTTTTTACATTTTGTTCCTCCAGATTCAGAAGTGATTAAGTTCTGCTAACCTTTTCACTCTGTTTTTTGTTTTATATGGGAGAAAATGGGAATTTGGCCATTAACTTTAATGAGAGCAGGTTGGAGTCCTAAGGGTATACCTGATTTTTTTAAAAAGAATAAAAGATAAAATAAAAGATAAAATAAAATAAAAGATAAAAGAATAAAAAATAAAATAAAAGATAAAAAAATAGAATAAAAGATAAAAAATAGAATAAAAGATAAAAAATAAAAAAGAAGAATAAAAAGATGGTGTCGTTTGGAGGAAACAGATAATTTTGTTCCATTTCAACAGAAAATCCAACGTCTCATAATTTAATCATTCTTACCAAGTAGATGCTAAAGTTATCTTATTTAACCCATGTGCCACTAGCCATTTTTGTTCTCTTTTTACATATGGTTTTATGAACAATCAAGATGATGGAGCCATATGCAGGAGATGACCTAGGTCATCAGTGCTTGAATTACAGCGATAGAGCAGGAAACTCTTTACCAGTAGTTGAAGGTTTGCAGGGGGGTAGAGCCTTCACAAAATTTGGGAGGCCTGGGTAGGACTTCTGAATGTAAAAGCTCTCCTATATTTCCTTCAAAAGGCCATGTGTTGCCCTCACTGGATGATGTGAACCACTAACCCTAGGCAAAGGTTTCATGAACATCTCAATGGATGATTAGTATCAAGCTTATTTTACCGATTCCTGACTTTCACATGGACCACAACACTAGGCTGAAGGCAGCTTGTGTGTGTGTGTGTGTGTGTGTGTGTGCAACTGCACACACGTATGGTCACAAAGGGAACACATTTTCAGTGTTCCTAAGCACCTATGGAAAGATCCCACGTGGCCTCAGATAATGCATTTGTCAGGCTTTCTGCAGAGATTGTGAAAAATTGCAAAGAGTCAGGAAAATGGCTTTGAGCTCAGGTTAGAATTCCTTCCACATTTTCCTACACCATCTGCTTAATTGGGAATTTTGTAGGAATCAACTGCTAGAACTTCATCTGAGAAAATGTGGCTCTTATTCCATAATTAGTGTTTAGTTCAGGTTGGTATAGAAATATATATAAATATATAAATCTCAGTTTTTAGACCTGCTTCCTACACAACACAGCTTGGAAAGTTACTTAAAATAATAATAATAATAATGTTTCCATTACTTACACTAGGGTTTGGAAAGTAATTCATTGGTCTTATTTATTGCCATGTTTGAAAAGTAAATCGTGTTGCCTATTGCCTCATTATTTGTTTTTCCATTCCTTTTTTTAAGAGGATGCTAAAAGATTTACACAAGAATGCAAAAAATAAAAAACAAACCACCAGCACTTGAAAAATTCCAGTGAAAATGCCACAAAGTATATTATAAAAGTCACACAGTAACTACGAAATAAGTCTGGCTTTCCCACTCATGACATTTCAGTTGTAAAAAATAATTGTGTTATATGTTGTTAGCCAAAAGTAATTCATTACAGGTAATAATAGTACTTGAGACCCAGAAGATTATCTTAAGGGCTTGTGAGCTTTTAAAAAGCAGCTTTGCCTGATTCTGGTCTGGAATGAATACAGAAATCTGTGCATTTTCAAAGCATTCCAAGCGAGAGGAAGAAAAGATTGTTCTTGATAAGTAATGTATACCAAACATAAGCAGAATACCAACAAAAAGTTAAACCAAAACTGATGCCTATTTTAAAATGTGTGCACGACCAGACTTTGGTCAATGAGGGCATGTGCCTACTTATAAAATGAAAAACATGCTAGAAAAAAAATAACACACACACACACACACACACACACACACACACACACACACACACACACACACACACACACACACACACACACACACACACACACACACACACACACGTACCAAAAATTAAGTTGGAATGCAGTAGGTTTGGGAGCAGATCAAGAAGAAGGACCATGCAAACAAATTTGTGCATCCCTAGAAAAATATTTATAACTCTAGCATGCTCTTTCTTTAACTAATATGTAACTTTTGGAACACATTGCAGTGCTTCCCATTCCCCCAGCGGAAATGCAGCAGTCATGCCTTTTGCTTATCTCTATTAGTGAGACTTTCCCCCACCTCTCCGTATGAACAGTTCTTAACTCTGGGATCAACCAGGCCAGACCGCAAAATAAGGGATTATGTAATAGTGAAGTAGTAGCCTCAGCACTTCTTGTTCAACTCAAAAAGAACAAGACCTGGCTGGAGTGTTAGTGCTTTGTCACAGCCATTGGGTAAGGAGCCCAAAGAAGATTGTATTTCAGAGAAGGGAGAAACTAGGCATTCCACAGGATGGATAATCCCTCCGGCTAACATGCAATCTATGAGCAGTATAAAACACCTAATGCAGACATGTCCAAACTTTGGCCCTCCAGATGTTTTGGACCACAACTCCCAGAGTCCTTTAACATTGGCAATCTAAGCTTAGAATTCTGGGAATTGTGGTACAAAACATCTGGAGGGTGGACGTTTGGACATCCCTGACCTAATGGCATGGGTTTTTTAAAAAGCGAACATGGCCAAGGCTTTGCACTACTGATGGTCAGAAAGGCAATCAGTGTTGTAGATCCAGAGATGAGCTGAAGATCAACCATAGAGCCATAGAGTTGCAAGGGGCCTCTAAGGCCATCAAGTCCAACTCCTTGCTCAGTGCAAGAATCCAAATCTCTTGGGTGACAGCCTGTTTCAAGTCACATGCAAACATTCACAACCAGGACCAAAGTGAATTCCACTAGTGGAAATTTCACATCTCCTGAGGCTGTAACTTTTATATACCAAACTTTTCAGTTTATACATGACGGTAGGCATTGGATGTAGTTCAGAGCTTTATTTCAACATGGAGGGTATTTTGAGGCTTGTGGCACAGTGGTTAAAATGCGGTGCTGCAGCTGTAACTGTACTCATGACCTGGGGTTCAATCCCAGGTAGCAGGCTCAAGGGTCACTCAGCCTTCTCTCCTTCTGAAGTCAGTAAAATGAGTATGCAATAGAGATGGGCAGGAAATGAGCAATTTTTTGTTTTTGTTTTTGTTTTTTCGTTTCATTACGTAACGAAACGAAAAATGAATTTTGTCTCCATAATGAAACGAAACGAACCAAAACAACAGAAATTTTGTCATGCGTTTCGTTTTCGTTGCGGCAAATACATTGAACTGTAATGAATGCTAACGAAACAGCAATTTTTCATTTTCATTTTCGTTTTTTTGTTTCATTACGTAATGAAACAAAAATGATTTTTTTTTGCAAAAAATTCACGAAAAATGAAAACGAACCGAAACGGACTCCCTAAATGACAAACGACAAACAAAACACAATTTTTTTGAGTTGTGCCCATCTCTAGTATGCAACTTGCTGGGGGGGGCAAGAGAGTGTGTAGGTTGCATAATTTCTTGTAAACTGCCCAGAGAGTGCTTTAAATGCCATGGGGAGGTTTGCTTGTTTGCTTCTTCTTCTTCTTCTTCTTCTTCTTCTTCTTCTTCTTCTTCTTCTTCTTCTTCTTCTTCTTCTTCTTCTTCAAATTTGGACAAAATCCAAACAATTTTAGAGGGCAACCAAAACAATATTAAGAGCAGCTCTCCACCAAACTACCTGAAACTCCCCCCCCCCCAAAAAAAAACACCTTACTCGGTGTTTCAGGGTACAACTACACTGGCAATGGCAAGGCAAATTGTTCCACTTTGCTTTGTAATCTCTAGGTTATATTAGGTTTGCCTGGTCATACACAGGGCCGGTCCTAGGGTTTTTTTGTGCCCTAGGTGAGGGGTGGGGGTCGGCCGGGTGGTGCGGGTGGTGCGGGGGTGGGGTGGGCAGCGGGCAGGTGGGCTGTGGGGGGACGGGGTGGGGGTGGTGACGGGCATGGGGGCGGGCGGCGATGGGCGGTGATGGGCGGCAATGGGCACGGGGTGGTGGGCAGACAGCTACGGGCAGCAATGGGCGGATGGCGGGTGGTCGGGGGATGGCGACGGGTGGCTGGCAGGCAGTGGGGGGACGGACGGCAGGGGCCAGTGGTGGTGGGGGCATGGGGCGGCAGGTAGGCCAGCGCCCTCTCTCCATTTTGGCACCCTAGCCAACTGCCTAGTTTGCCTTAATGGAAGCGCCGGCGCTGGTCATACAAAGACCCCATATTGTTTCTGTACCCAAGTCCCCACTGGCCTTCAGTGCAATGCAGTTTGCGCTAGTGTCCCCCAATTGCTTTTAAAAGCATCAAGATGGCTAGGGAGAATGATTGATGGGGAGGGTCTTCCTGCTACCCCAAATCATCATGCCTCAGCTTAATATGTCACCAAAATAAGAGGACAGTCTCTGTCCCCTTAAATTGATTTTCAGTGTGCATCTCCTTGATTCTGATTACTCTGATATAAAGTAAGGGCTTTTGAACTTTTAAGCTTCCAGAAGATCTGTAAGATTATAAATGATTTCATTAGCTGGCATGTTTGCAGACCATGTGGCTTACTCTGCCCCCGATCCTGACACATTGCCAATAACTGTAACCAGTTTCAATGCTGTGTTGCAGTTTGGTGGTCTACAGAGGTTGTGTGGTTGCCTTTGATTCCACAATCCATCTCCCCCAATGGGCACTCATCTGAAGTAGTGTTGTGGGCTTCCCTGCCTTGTCTTTTCCACTGAGTGGGCAACCACAGGAGGAGGGGGGTGAATCCATGGTACCTAGGCAATATCTGCAGGCCTCATCTGCTGAACTGTTACCTTCTCTTACCCATTTTTTTCAATGTTGTGCAACAGAGGTACTTCTGGTAAGTCAAAAAGGAGATGAAGGGATAGGGATGCAACCTGTACTGGATACGGTCACCCTCCAATTGAAAAAAAGACCTGTTCAGCTTGGGGGTTCTCCTGGACTCATTCTTGAGCCTAGATGTCCAGGTCACAGATGTAGCCAGGAGCGCCTTTGCACAACTAAAGCTAGTATGCCAGTTACGCCTATTTATTGAGAAACCTGCTCTGACCACGGTGACATATGCCCTACTGATGTCTCAGCTAGACTACTATAACACACTCTATGTGGGATGAAAAATCTCAGGAAAAATAAAAAATAAAAGAAGCACCAACCCCAGGGGCCTCGCGGTCGACACTTTAACAACAACAACAACAACAACAACAACAACAACAATAATAATAAAGTGCTCCCAAAACAGTAGTGTATTTAAGGTGATAGTAGCATTCATGTTGCCCAAAGTGATTCATAAATAATTGATCTCACAAGTATGTTTAAAAAAATCTCTTCAGCCTCTTCAGTTCTTGCTTTGAGCAGGGGACTAGGGTTGATGGCCTTGTGGGTCCCTTCCAACTTTATGATTCAGCGATTAAAAAAAGAACACACCATGGTTTTGGGCCATAAAAGAGTGGGCTTTGCCATGTGTCATATAGTTGGGATTTTTTTTAATTACACAAAACACGATTCAAATGCAGTTCTTATTGTCAGCGTAACCACACCTTAAGGCTGCAATCCTGTGCAGAAAAGTGAGCATAAACCCCATGTGATTCAGTAGGGATTTTTCAGATTGCACTGTCGTTCACAAGTACAGTGGACCCTCCATATAACAAATGGCTTGTATCACATAAAATCTGTACAACATAAAACACTCCAGAGATAGGGGAAACTTGCTTAACAGAATTGCCTGTGGGGCAAATCTGTACAACATAAAAATGTTTGTGATTAGGGATCACTCCATTTTCAATGCATTCCTATGGAAAATTTGTGTAAAGGAAAATTTGCTTAACAAAATTTCATTTGGAACGAATTAATTCCTTTATATAAGGTACTTTATGTGATTAGTGTCTTAAAACCTGCTTGCACCTTTAAAAAATTCAGTACCCACTTTGTTTGGGCTTTTATGCTGGGATATGTTGTCGAGGGGAAGAGATTTCCCCATTTACTGCTATTTCTGTGTAACTGGAGTGTTCCTTAAATGTCAGAGACTTCATTGCCAGACAAATATTGACAAAATGCAGAGATTTCAGAGGGAAGGAATGCAAGGGGTGATGGGGAAACTGACTTATGAGAGCAGATTCAAGGAGCTCAGTATTTATTGTTCTGCTAAGCAATATCTAATGGGAACATAAATCTATGGGTGCTGAAGGGGCTGAGCTGCCAAAAAGAGGAGAAGAATAATTTAAACTTACAAGTGGTGTAATTGAGATCAGTGGAACAAAATTAAAGAGAGCAGCAGAAGCATGAACAAATTAGAGATTACCTTCACATTCAGACTGTTGTTTAAGATTGAATAAGAAGGATACAGTGGAAATTTCTAGGAAAGTGAATGATGAGCACTGCTGTTTATTACCAAATATGTGATTTTTGGGGAGGATGTTTTAAACTCGCACATAAATGTTTGAATTGAGGACACCTTTCATGTTGCAGTTAAATATTACCTCCTGCGAGGAAATAATGGGTCACAAAAGCCTCACTCTGAGGATTGTGGCTATTGCATTCAATACATATTGATAGTCTTCCAATGAGAATTAAAAGATGCTTTTCTTGGAGTAAAACTGAGTTATCATTTACCTTTACACTATGCAGTGTAATGACATGAGATCTTCACAACCTGTGGCTCACCATCACCTCAGGGTGATTGTGAGTCTTACTTTATGGAAGATAATATTCTGTTTGGTTATTAGAGACTAGTTTTCTGTATGAAAACATTCTCTGTTAGGAAGGGCTAGCTGGACTGTGTCTGGTTTGAAACTTAATTTGTAAAATAACATAAGTGAGAACCTTGAAATTCCATATGACCTGTTAAGACCTGAACAGCAGCCTGGGGCTGTGTTCCCATTTCCAAAGTGTCTCTCCAGTTTCCTTCATTGATCTTGGGTTGCTGAGGGTTTTGGGGGTGGGGTGGGGGGGTGGGGGGGGGAATTTCAGCCAACACACATTCTACATCCCATACCCCCCCATGCTGAATCTATTATTTAAATGATAATAAATGTTTTTGGAAAAAAGATTCAATGGAAAATTACTGATCTCAGGCATGCAAATGGCAGGCTTCTCTTCCTGAAGCAATTTTAGGGGATCCCTTGAAATTTGGAAAAGTTAGGTTTTCTGGGGGCAGAAATATTAAGCCCCAAAGGAGGTGCTGGGGTGCTTAATGGAAGGAGTCAGTGACTTTGGCATGCTTTATAATTATAGGTTTAATTGACAGCTTCCCCTCTATTGTAAAGTGCATCAAAGACACTCATTCAATTAGGTACCCTCACTTCCTTTGGAGCTAAATAACTCTGTTCTCTGTATCCTAAACTTATCCAAAAGTGGGTGCTTCAAGGGGAAAGCTTGTGGAAGCTCCACTGTAATTTCCACACTGCTAGCTGCTGCCTGGGATCGCTATTTTCAAGCACATAACATTGCAATTCTAAATGTTTTTTCCCCATGGGCATTCCATTTGAAGTTGAATAACTCAGCTCCCTGAACCCCAAATCTCTCCAAATATGGAGGGGTTAAAGGGGAGTGTCAAAGGAAGGTTCATACCAAACTTGGTGCCTCTAGAACCCAGGGGATCCATTTTACAGAGAAACAAATTGGTTCATTACTGGTTTGTTTCGTACAATTATTTTTAAAAACAATTTCTAACTAAATGAAATGAATCATGGGGAAACAAAATGAAATGAAATAAATCTTTTTCTGCTTTGTGTCCATCCTAGTAACAGTGGATGGCTCCATTTGGTGGCCAGTTCCAGTAATGACATCATGGAAATATATTTCTCTAGTCTAGGGAATGCCATTCATAGAATGGTCTGCGACTGCCTCTAGTGGCCGGTTCTGGTAACTTCATCATTCTATGTATAGTGTGGGATGTTTCTTTTAACATTTGGTTGTTTTCTTTAGTGTTACCAGTGGAATGTTTATTCTATTTGTTATAACCTAGGTGGCTCCCAGTGTATTTCCCCCAAACCAATAATTTCCAGTTCCTGCTTTTTAGGGGGAGGAGATGAAGGTGAAGCTTTACAAAATAAATGTTACTCACCTGAGTAAACGATTATTTAAGTTATAGTGTGCTGTACTTTGTGGGCTTGAGTTAAACATAAACAAAAGTGACACCAGGTTTAGCTATCCTGAAATTCAGGAGATTCCAGGATACAGTGATCCCCGGCCTATTGCACGGGTTAGGGACCTGACCCAAGCTGCGATAATTGAAAATCCATGATATGCGGATGCAGGTCAGGTCGGGTCTGAGGGGCCTAACTGGGGGTTCTTGTACTTACCCCCAGCCTGGTGCTGCCCCAAACAGGCCTGCGAGGGCCTTCCCAAGCCTTCTGGAAGCCCCTGGGAAGGCCCTCGCAGGCCCGGTTGGGGCAGCACCAGTCCTGGGGTAAGTATGGGAGGCCAGAAACAGCCTTTGCCCCTTAACCCAGGGGGGCTTTTTTCATATACTGTGGTCCCGCAATAGAGTGGGACTGCAGTATATGAACAATGAAAGGGCAGGGGACCACTATGTACTGCTTCTCAGGTATCCATATACTGTAGCTCTAGAAGGAGTTCAGGTTTTACTGAACTTACTTCTGAATAATATGTACTTAGCGTAGCACTACTTGTATACCTAACTCTGTTGCATTGTATTATTAAGGAAAAAATAAGACATGGTAAGGGACAATGAAAGGCACTGGGATGACTTATCATAAAACTTGTTTGTCTTTAAATCATCTTCCTGTGTCTTTCTCATCAATGGGTGTTTGCATTTTCAAGATCCTGCATTTGGAAGATTTAATCTTTCTTTTACTTCTTTCCATAGTTTAATCCAAAGCCCACTGTTCACGGTACTCTAAATTGTTTATGTCGTGAAATCAGGATTAAATGTTCAGCTGGAGAACAAGCAAGTGGGAACAAATGAATTCCTTGAAACAACAATCGTCCTTTTTAGGAGATTGCCTGGGCAATGAAAAGAAAAGCACAGCAATAGAACCAAATCAAATTGTTTCAGAATCATTCGTGTTCCTCATAATTTTCTTCCCGTTTTACATTTCTATGCAAATAGGCATTTTAATAAAAGAAAGAGGCCATAATAAATTCACATAAAATGCAGTAAGCAACTGTATTTTTTTAAAAAAAGAAATAATAGGGATTTTTTCAATATAAATATGTAAAATGTTTTTTTCTTGTTTAAATGTGCTATTGAGCTGAGAGGCATATTAGAAAACTTGAGATATTCTTTTTTTCATTAACCAGTGATATCATTTGTTCTGTTTATGTATTGTTTGCTTTTAATCACTTCTTAATATTGTAGCCTCATGAAAGGTGTAATATCTAAGAATGCTGACTAAAATTAGAGGAGAATAAAAATACTGATCATGTTGTATAAAAATCGTAGAGTCCTCAAGTAATGTACATCCAAAACATTGACCTCTTATAAATGTCTTATGTGAAGTAGACTCAATCAAGAGTGTGATTATATCTTATATCTATGACATCTTATATCTATGAAGTAGGTGGTGCCGGGAAGCACAGAGGCCACCCCCCAGTGTTTAGTTAGAGCAGGTGCAGTGACTGCTCCGCACAAGGGAATCCAGTCAGCAGCAGCCCACTGCTCAGTTAAGCTGAGGGACAGAAGGAGGGACTGAGGTGGGGGAAATTTCCCTGCACCCCAATAAGCTGGCAGCACCTGGCTCTTTCTTTTCTTCTATTTTTTTGTTATGAGTGCCCTACATGTACAACTCCCTCATTCTGTCTGTGAAGCTGCGGGCTCTTACAGCATCACAAGGTGTAGACTCTAGTAATGTGATAATTAACCATATTGGTGTGGATGCCTACTTTGATTCTACTAGTGGAAACCAACATAGGACTGAGATTAAAACAATTAACAACCACCCTGCCCTACTGAGTTGTGTTCAACTCACTCCCAATTATGCCTATATCGTATTGTCCCTATATTTGCTAAATATTATTTATAGTTCAATGCTATGAACGTTTCCTAGGCCCAACTGTATTGCTGGGAAGAATGATGCAGCGGTCTCAGATGGCTCGTTTGGGGCGTCTTTAACCCCCAACCCCAGCTGGACAAAGCTGGACATATTTTGTAAAGAAAAGGAGTCACATAAGTCAGAAGTCCACACAGGTTTGTTTTTTGTCTTTGACAAAACATACTGCATGTCTTTGAGGGAACATTAGATGAGATTTGACGACAGCAAGTCTATATGAAGAGCAGGACAGTGAAACAACCAAATGTTTAGAGTAGCAGTCTAGTCCTAGGAATTTCCTGCAAGTTAGAGAAGACCACCAGGTTCATACAGTATCTTCTATATATGACTTTTCTATAGATACCATTAATGGATGCTCTTGAAAACAGAACTACCCAATGGACAGTGACCCAAGCCAGGAAAGTTTGCACTTCTGCAAGCTGGTGTCTGCAAAGAGATTTTCAGTTGCTCGGGAAAAGGACATGTTATCATCAACATTGCACCATTTACCTGTAAGACTATGGATGGCTTCATTCATTGGATGAGTACAAGAAAAGTCTTGTTTCCTACAAACAGTAGGTCCAAGCATTACCTGCATGGTTTCCTTTATACCTCCTTTATTCACCCACAGCCTAAAAAAAAAGGCTTACTGCACCCCTGTGAAACAAGTGTATGCTTGTTATTATCACCATTATGGGCCATATCATGTACAGGCTGGGTTGATATTCTGGGAAGTCATACTTCAGCAGATTTTGGTTGTTTTTACAGAAGCCTTATACTGGGTCCTATCAATAAATGACAGGGGTGGATGATGGCAGCAAAACTATTTTCAGGCTCTGTGACTAGGAGTAGAGTTGCTACATCACCTTAGGTACTTCCCCTCTAACTTTAGAGGTGCCTATTTGGAATATCATCTGATTTACATTCCAAGTTTTAAAGGGAACTCTCTAGTCTTACAGAACCAGAGGTATAAAGGAAACCATGCAGGTAATGCTTGGACCTACTGTTTGTAGGAAACAAGACTTTTCTTGTACTCATCCAATGAATGAAGCCATCCATAGTCTTACAGGTAAATGGTGCAATGTTGATGATAACATGTCCTTTTCCCGAGCAACTGAAAATCTCTTTGCAGACACCAGTTTGCAGAAGTGCAAACTTTCCTGCCATCAACCACCCATCACATCCAAGGACATAACTGGTAGGCTAGATTGAACTTTGTAGGTCACCTTTTGTGTGTGTAGCTGGCATGGTGCGTCCACATTATTTAACCAGTGGACTCTTCCGACATGATACATGAACAAATGGGAATGACTTGCCTAACATCTGCATGCTAGGAAACACCCAAAGCTTTCAGTTGCAGAGATTCGTGTTAAAACAATTTGACAGAGTGTGTTTGGGGGTGGGGGTTGTAGTAATTTATGACAGAATATTTGCGTATGCCATTGTTAATCGTTCCTGAATGTTTTGAGGAACAATGAATGAGATGATAAAGTGAAAGGTAACAAGGCAGGTGCAAAGACCAAGGTTTGAAATTAATTGCCTTGCTCAAGCTCTTTAGAGCATTACTGACTTCCTGTGTGCTCCAGGTACACATTAATTAGGCGACTTAACCTCCTGGCAGTCTGTATCTCTGATTTGGTGGGATTTGAAGGTAATTTATGTCAACATTACTCTCTGCGTGTTGTGTGCACTAAAGGGGTAAATTCAGAGGAAATCAGGTTTATATCTTTGTTTGAGCTGATCCATGTATGCAGCCCATCTGCTAAATTCCTTATTATTTATTTAATAAGGTCCTCACCTGGAGTTCTTATCCCTGGGCACCGCACTGTTCATGACGGCACAGTCAGCCTATAGTACAGCTTGCAATTCGGGATGTTTTCTGATGGTTGTCACGCTATCTCAGCGACAATTCTAATTGGAGAGGATGTTTTGCAAAAAGGACATCATGAAAGTCTTTGTGGTGTTGCGTTTCTTTTTTCCCTGGTGATTGCACAGATAGGCTGATACAATGCTATCTTTATAAAATAATGCTTTGTTGCATAGAACGGAATGGCCCACTGATAGAGATGGGCACGAATCGAAAAAACGATGTTTTGGTTTTTCATTTTTTGTTGCAGGTCCCATTTTGATTCATTTTCGTTTTTTACAAATTTTTTGAAAAAATTTCGTTTCGTTGGTTTGTTTCTCGTTTTTCATTCTTACCTGCTTTTTGTGCGATTTAAGGCATTCCCATGCACAGGCATTCCCCAACGCCCAAGATCAGAGGGAAAACACTAAAAAAATGATGCTGACAGAGACACAGTATAGACTAGGTATGCAGGAAGGCTGCAAAGGCAGCAGTGGGCGTTGCTCAGGGTGTAAGGCAGCCGCAGAGTGTCTGCACTGTGGGGCAGGGGAGGGTACTCACCGAGAGGTACGTACGCACAGAGGGAGGCTGCAAAAGAAATCTCTTATTTCTCTCCCATAAGAGCCAGGCTGCAGCCAGCAAGAACACAGAGACACACACCTGCCTGGCTGGCCTAAAGTAACGAGTCACAGAGACAGCAATCCCACCCTAACTCCCACCAGAGACTGCAAGGAGGACGGGGGCTGCCAGAGCTTTTTATGCGCTCTGTGGCTGCCACACCTACCCAGTCTGCAACCTGGGCATGCTATTGGTTGAAATTGTCCAAGAATTTATATGATCCCATCACATGGCTTGCATGCATTTTGTGGCTGGAATCCATTTTGTGTCATCCTTAAAGGGAAAAGACAAATACATCACGATGGGAGAAAGACAAAAACAAACGTTTTAAGGACCCCAACCCCCAGGTAGGTAATAATTTCAAATAATTATTGCTGTGTTTTATGGATGTCCAGGGCATTTTAATACCCAAGAAATCAATATTAGGCATCTGGGAGCCATTTTGGGTCGATGTCCCCTAACTCCCCTTAAAGAAAAAAAATATAGCAATCTGAGAAGAGACATAAATGCACTTTTTAAGGACCTCAACCCCCCTGGTAGGTATTATCAGGCAGAATAAATAATTATCGCTGGGTTTTTATGGATATTCAGAATGTTTTTTAACATTTAAAACAGCTCATTTCATTTGCACATTGCCATTAATGAAAATGAAATGTAACGAACCCAATTTTCGTGGTTCTGTTCTGTTCGTTCCAATTTCATCGCCATTTTTGTTATTTGTTTCGTTACGGTTACGTAATGAAACAAATAACAAATAAAGGAATTGATTTTTTTTGTTTCGTTCCCATCTCTACCCACTGATTTGAACATGTGCATTTTGGAGAGCAAAGTAAATGTGACTTTGGATATTTGAGAGAGAGCAAAAGGCAGAAAAAGATTCATGGTTTCTGTTATTCATACTAGGAATTGGACATTGTTAATAAAAGCATTCTTTAAAAAAATTCACTCATAAATTTTAGTAACATATAACAGGGGAGCTCAGTTTGTACCACTGCTTTCAGTGGGGTGAGGAGACATGCCCCTGCCTCCTCCTCCATTAGATTCAGTTTCCTCCCTTATTTTACTCGGCTGCTGATATTCCTCTACCTCACTACCTGAATATTATATTCTCCAGAAAGCCGGCAAACTTGAATTACCAAGTTCTGAGAACCTCTCAGAGTAAGGAATTGTTTCTGTGTTGTCAGAGAGGTATGCTAGATAGCCTGTGATGGGACAATGTATGTGGTACGTTCTCAGAACTCAGCAGCTAGAAAATACCCAGCTCCAGAGAGAGGAGGAGGAGGGGGATGCAATGCAGTTCCAACTCTTCTGAAGCCATGTAGGTGTCTCTGAGTATAAGCTGCACATTCCAAGTGGCCTGCCACTTGAGACAGGGCTCGTTCTAAAAACATTTCCCACCCCAGTTCCAGTGTGGGCCTCCCTACAGTGAGGGATACTTGATGTTCTAGTTTCAAGGTACTTTTCAAGCTTGTTTCAGTAAAACGTGTTTTTAATGAATAGAACAGTGTCAGGCATCCACCCGCAAAATATATGCCATAGAAGAAAATAGAAGAGTAGATTCTCTTATCGTTCATCACGTCACATGCCTTCTGAGATACTGCATTTGCCGTGATGGTGCTTAAAGCCTCCCTTGGAACCAGCTCTTCATCCACACACATACACTCATGCATTCATCCCACTCCACACACAAATAGAGGGGGAGGAGTGCCTCCAATAACATTGCCTGATCAGAAGAGCGGGTTTTGCCTTGCCACATTATTTATCCCTCAGACAACATTTTACCTTTTTATCCAGACTGTTTCCCAAAAGATTCTGCGAAGAAGCACACATACTTGTTCTTTGATGTCCACTGAAAGTCAAGTTCTTGATGCTTCTTCTGCTTCATCTCTCTTCCTCTGCCTCTACATTGTGCCCCATAGCCGAATATAACTGGTTTGAACAAGTGCATTTCACTAAGTTATCCTTAATAGCTTTGCCCACATTCACAACAAGGTTCTGCATTCAAAGGGGGCATTGTTTTAAAATGCTGGTCTATAATATTGATATTGCTCTCTGAAATCAGCTCAATACTAAGAGCACTTGTTCAACCTTAAAAAAATCTTTTTTTTCTTTTCTTTTTTAGAAAATTAGCTGATTTTATACATAATTGTTTCTAGGAGCTTTGGAGTTAAGCTTTCAAGCAGCATTTCTCCACTATATTTCTGGGGGAGAAATATGGTTGGAAAAAGACATGCAGATGTTTGTCTCTGAAAGGCAAGCATCCCTTCAAATATTCATGAAATTCTCTCTATTGCATTTTAATTTGCTTTAGAAAATTGCCTACTTTGCTATTCATTTTTGGTTTGCATACTAGTTACTATGCCTCAGATTGGTTTCTGTTTCTAAGGAGGATTTGTAGATGACATAGAAACACTGGTTTTTGTGTAGGTTCGTAAATTGAATTATTTTCATTAAAAAGTAATTTCCACTGTGTTACTAGTACATTTCTTTTGCTAATGTGCTAGATTTATTTTATTTTTATTTTTATTTTGATGGGTTTTAGATGTTCTAGCCATTTGAATATTCAAGTAGAAATTTCAGGCTAAACTCTTAGCGTTATCTCAATTTCTTTTCTCTCTTTTTTTTACATGACTACTGTAAATTGAGCCATTCCAATAAAGAAGTTGAAAACAGAACTAAAAAGGATGTCATGTAGCAAAACTCCAGAACTAGCCATCAAATGTTGTACAGCTCCTTGCAAAGGAAAGCAAACCATTTACAACAGTGAATTTTATTGACAGAAGTATTAAAGAGTGGAGGTTTATTCTAAAATAAATCTTTGACCTAATTTGATAGCCTTTTGCAGCTCATAGCTTACCAAGTTAGGGGTAAATGTTAGGCCTATATGCTTCCTTTGCTCTTAAATTTGATTAATGTAAACAGTGGCAAGTATGCTGGCCTAGTTCCATCTGCACGACAGGAATGATGTTGCCTTCAGAGGCAGGGTGCCTCTAATTAAAGAGCCCCTTTTTTTCACTTTCGGGGTCAACCCAACCTGCATGCAATGAGATGTAACTGGGCACACCCTGAGATTGGAAAAAGATTATTTTAATCAGTGGCCATCTGCCACTGACAGTGATATTTCCTTTGCAAAAGTGGAACTCCGCAACATGAGACTGTCCTAGAGTTCCCTGTTACCTGAAAGCTGAGACTCCAGCTTAAGCTGACATGGGTCTCGACATAGACAAGGGGTAGGCAAGCACAGGGGTATGAATGCTGTTCAGAAACATGTAAATGTTTTATCCACCCATTTGAAAAGGCAATTTTCTTTCCTTTTCTCCAAATTTTTTTTTGCTATTGTGAAAATGGTTGGTGTGCAAATGTTGACTTGATACTTTTGGGGAGGATTACAACAACTGCTGCCTGGGTGCATGGAATTATGAAAAGAATCTGCCCTGACAATTTGAACCTGGCTAGTAGAGATGGGCACGAACAGGAAAAATGATGTTTCGAGTTGTCGTTTGTCGGGACGGGTCCGTTTCAGGTCGTTTCCGTTTGTCGAGGAAATTTTCAAAAATTTGTCGTTTCCGTTTGTCGTTTGTCATTTGTGTTGGGGTTGGGGTTGGGGTAAGTGGGCTCTGGGAGGCACCTCTCTGGGTGCCTCTCTGACGTCTGACCCACTAAAAAGGGAAGCAAGGGAAGCGTTTCGCGGAGCCGCCGCATACCATACATTACATTATGTTAGGGTGGGGTGGCAGAGGCACCTCTCTGGGTGCGTCTGACTCAGTAAGAAGGGAAGCATAGTAGCATACTGCCATACAGGTTAGGGAATGGGATAGGGGATAGTGGGCTCTGCGAGGCACCTCTCTGGGGGCCTCACTTTGACTCACTAAGAAGGGGAGCGTACTCGCGTACTAACGTACAGGTTAGGGAATAGGTTAGGGGTAGGGGATAGTGGGTGTGGGAGGCACCTCTCTGGGTGCCTGGGACCCACTAAGAAGGAAAGTGTACTTGTGTACGGATCTGGGTTAGGGTTGGGGTTAGGGTAAGGGCTAGGCTTAGGGTTACGGTTAAGGTTAGGGTGGGTTAGTGGGCTGCACCTCTGGGTGCCTCTGACCCACTAAGAAGGACAGTGTACTGGCGTATGGGTTAGGGTTAGGGTTAGGGTTAGGGTCTGTGGGCTTTTAATACCCTCTCTGGCACACCCAGAAGTCTCAATCAAAACCTGGCCATGCGATTGGTGGAATGGGTCCAAAAATTTGCATGGTCCCATCCCATGGCCAGCCCATCATTGCGCACATGTAAAAAATAAAAATAAAAATAAAATAAAATAAAATCAATGGAGACGTTTTATTGCAAGAAAAACCCACTGCTGCTACTATAAAAATTCCGGCAGTCAAAATACCTAATTTTCAAATGTTTCTGTGGTGCTTTGGTGGGTTTTTGGACCACGATTTCAAAATAAATATTGTGGTCGCCATTTTGGATCCCCCTACCCCATGGCAAATGGAGACGATGAGAATGCCCACCCCAGCCTGGTACCAGCAGCCCAGGACAGGAGAGGGGGGGAGGCCGGGGACCCCCCCAGAAACCACCCCTCTCTGGTAGGTGCCCTCACTGAGGCAGGCATATTTTCGCCTGCTTTTATGCCCGGGAATCGGGGGGGGGGGTATTTTTAAAACTTTTTTTCTATGCTGCTTGATTGGCATCGGGCGATCGCCGCGATGCCATGAACGACAACGACAAATCAAACCCAATTTATCTTTATCGGGTCGGGTTCGAGCTGGAGCGGAGTAATTGTCATTACCGTTCCTCGTTAGGTAATGGAAACGATGAACGGAAACGGAAACGAGGATTTCGCCGAGTCATGCCCATGTCTACTGGCTAGATTTGTCAGTGCGGCTTCATTTTAAGCCAGCCCTGTCTGATTCAGTCAATGAGGATCAGACAGGCCTCAGTTAAGATATCTTGCTGTCTGAGGCAAAGCAGACCATGCTGTGCCCCCACACCTCACACTCAGCCATCTCTCAATCAAGTCAAGGTGCCTAGTACTCAAAACCAATGCAGACATTTTGGTCCATGAGGCCAGGCATTTTGGAAGGATCTTTCCCTGCCTCTAGTGGTAAAAATAAATAAATAAACACCCCCACCCCCCGATGTCCCTTGCTGATACCCCAAACCTACCGGAAATGAGAATTATATTATTCTGCCTTGTGGTGAATCCAGGCCAGCTTGTATCAGAATTGGCAAGGGATGCATTTCTTAAACATCCTTATGCATATCCAATGCATATCCACAGGACAGAGGACTTGAGAAGATCATACCATCAGCCACACGCAGGAGTATGTTACACGGTAAACATCCCCAAAGCTGGTGGATAAAGCAGTGAGAAATTTCTTCAGTTTGTTTCCATAAGCTGCTTAATGTACTGCAAGCAGCTGCTCTGTTCTTCTCACATTTTAGTTCCTCATATATTGAAATAGAAAATCCAATTGAAAGGTGATGAGTACTTAGATCACCGAGGCAGGGGATTCCACTGAAAAGAAGAGATGAATTGAAGAGAAAGCATTTAGCACTTCTGAACAGTACTGTATATATGGGATGGCAGGAGGCTGGGAGTTCAGTGGCAGAATAGCTGTGTGTGGAGTTAGGTTCGTAACATAAACAGCTGCTTGGAATGGCATCTTTTCATATCTTGGCACAATTTGTCACACTTTTGTGTGTGGCAAAAAGATGCCATCTTCTAGATAAAGATAATTGATAAAGAAACTAAGTGTTTGCATGCATATCCCTGTGTGTGTCCATTTGTGGGCACGTGGCTAGTCAACTGTTTGGGAGCCTTTCTGAAAAGGGTCTACTTCACCAGGATATGTTAAGCACTATACCTGCTTGCTTTGAGATAAAACTGGTCAACATGACATCTGTGACTTTTGCCTCCTTGCCTGACAGCATCTGGGCAATACCATGGAACACAAGGGGGGAGTTGTAAACCGCCTGGAGTATAAGTAATAAAATATATAAATAAATCGGCATCCAACAGTTAAGACCACAACATACATGTCTTTTGCTTTATTGGTTCCACATCTGGAGACAAAACCCCTGTGAACTGTGATGCTCATCTCTGCTTCAGGAGAAAGGTATAATTAGAGGAAGTCAGGAGGCCTTGAGCAGTGATCTCTCTGAAACAGATCCTCAATATTAATGGTTCCCAACATTGGGTCCCCTGGAACTACAACTCCCAGAAATCCTGGCCAGAATAGCTAGTAGAGAAGGCTTCTGGGAGTTTCAGCCCAAGAACAGCTGGGACCCCAACACTGAAATCGACAGCTAGTAGTAAGGGTTTATGGGAGTTTTGGTCCCAAACAGCTGGGGACCCAAGTTTGAGAGCCACTGCTTTAGATGCTAGGCACAATTTGTCGAGTGGCAGCCTGATAATCCAGTTTAGGTAGGGCCGCATCATTGCGTGCTCACTCTAAATGATACTATGTGCCATCTAAACATACCATTTCATTTGTGTATGTAATTGGAAGTGTCCAAAATAGCTGATTTCACGAAGTCAAAAGCAAGCACTGCTGATAAACAAGGAATTAATTATCTCTTGATTGTGCTGCAATTCAGAGCAACTCTGAAAAAAACTGAACTGACTACGGTGCTCTGATATGTCAAAGATACATTCTTGCTCCCATCCACCATTCTGGCTATTACAGTTTAGCCAGTATCCAACATGTAGACTTCACAGTTGTGTAGAGCCATGTGCTTCTCTTCCTTACTTTCTATTTATTTTGGAGCTGAAAACATCCACAGGACTGCCTCCTTCCCTACTGCTAGGCAAGTGACATGAATACGGTGCACCTTATTATGACACAGTGATGATTCCTTGAAGGCTATTCATTCTCACGTGCAATGGTTTTTAGAGATCCACTGCCGAGAGAGAGAGAAAATGTAATATACAGTAAAAAGAATTGAGTGTTCTGGTTGTTGCAATGCTGGTGCAATTCTGCACATGCAAAAGTTCCCCCTGTTTGTTGTGCATGCTGGAAGCTTTACACTGTTGCCTTCTTCAAAAGGAGAGAAGGTGAATCAGAATTCACATGCTGGGCATACAGCATCAAGCTGCCTAAATAGATTAGGACCTCTATCTCACAAGCCAGAAGATGTCGTTGTTAAAGTAAAGCACCTTTCTCCCTCACATGATCATATGACCGAAACAGCACTTTGGAAGTTCTCATGTCCGCTGGCAGCAAGAGGGAAGGAAAATTTGGGACAGGAAGTGAGTTCAGAGAAAAACATCCACCAGCCGACCTCGTCTCTGTATCTTCTTTCCCCTCCCCACCCCCCTCCTTGTTCTTCCACACTGCTCTGGCTATGTGCCTACTCTCTTTTGTATTTTCCTTTTTTACTGTGTTTTTTAGTTTTATCGCGTTTTGTTATAGTTTCCATTATATATATATTACACTTCTTGTAGTGTACTTTTGTTGTTGTTAATTGTATTGCTTTTATAACATTGTAACTGTTTGGTGTTTTTTTTTTTTTTTTCTTCTCTTCCCCTTCCTAGGCCACCATGTCGGCAGGGACTCGTATCTCTGTGGTGTCTGGCCGTGGGAGGTACGCTCTGGACGGTGGGATCGGTCGGGTAAGAAGAACTAGGGTCCGGCATCTAAGGCCTGTCCCCCGTTCTGATCCCTTCGTCCACCGCCATCTACCTGGGTGCCATCCCGCCAGCGCCTCCGGTCTGACCTGCCTGCTGATTAATGCCAGGTCGGTGCACAATAAGACCCCGCTCATCCTCGATTCCATCCTGGATGAGCGCGCCGACCTGGCGTGTATCACCGAGACTTGGGTGGGCGCGGAGGGCGGGGCCTCCCTCTCTCTCCTGTGCCCACCCGGGTTTCAGGTTCAGTGGGCAGGCAGATCGGAGGGTAGGGGGGGTGGGGTGGCCATCGTTTTCAGGGAATCCCTTTACGTTAGCAGGTCCGCGACGATGGTGTGTTCTGGGGTGGAATGCCTCCATCTATCTGTGGGTCAGCGAGATAAGTTTGGCATTGTGCTGGTGTACCGTGCTCCCCGCAACCCAGCACAATCCCTACCAGAGATCGCTGAGTTCATCTCGGCTGCTTTGTTGAGGTCGCCCCGCCTTTTGGTGGTTGGGGACCTCAACTTGCATGCCGAGGGGGAACTCTCTGGTGCGGCTCTGGAATTCATGGAATCCATGGCTTCCATGAACTTATCTCAGCATGTTTTATGCCCCACCCATAGAGCTGGCCACACCCTAGACCTGGTCTTTTCCTCCATGTCGCCGGATTCGTGTCTGGGGGTTGGGGACATTTTGTCCCTGCCCGTGTCATGGTCGGACCATTACCTGCTAAAATTTTCCCTGTCGATCGGCCCCCCACCCCGCGGGGAGTGCCCTTCTTACACCTGGGCTCGCCCCCGTAGGCTCCTGGACCCTACAAGGTTTATGGAGGTCTTCGGGGAGCTCTCTGGCGGTCTGGCAGACGATCCGGTTGATGCCCTGGTGGAAAGGTGGTATGTTGGTGCCGCCGGGGCGATAGACCGGATCGCCCCTAAGCGTCTCCTACGATGTCGAGGCCGCTCCTCCCTGTGGTTCACGGAGGAGCTGCGGTCGATGAAGCAAGAACGTAGGAGACTGGAGGTCATATGGAGGGCGAACCGGACGGAAGTGAATAGGGCTGCCCTTAAACAGCTGACTGGCCGCTATCTTCGCGCGATCAGGGACGCTAGAAGATCTTATGCCTCCCTGAGAATTGGGGAGGCCTCGAGCCGCCAGGCAGAGTTATTCCGGGTGGTTCGAGACCTCTCCAATCCCAGTCAGCTGCGGCCTCCTCCTAGTGATTTCACTAGTGAGCAATTTGCAGCCCATTTTAGATCAAAAATTGAGGCCATCCGTTCCGACTTGCCCCCCAGCTGCTCTAGTCCATCCTTTGGGTCTTCCAGTGCCTCACCCCTCCGTTCTCCCCTCCTGGACGAGTTCGGGCCGGTCTCTTCAGCAGAGGCCTCCAGAGCTATGGCTCGTTGCCGGCCGGCGGCCACTCCCTTTGACCCTTGCCCAGCTTGGCTTATAAAATCTGCTGAGGGGAACATGCCAGAGTGGTTTTCTTCCATCGCCACGGCCTCCTTTCGGGAGGGTTGTTTCCCTTCCCGCCTGAAGGAGACCGTGGTAAAACCCATTCTTAAGAAACCTGGCTTGGCGACGGACAATCTTTCCAACTTCCGTCCGATCGCCATTGTTCCCTTCCTGGGCAAGGTTGTCGAGGGGGTGGCTGCTCTCCGGCTCCAGTCATACCTGGAGTTAAATCATATCCTGGACCCCTTCCAGTCTGGATTCAGGCCTCTTCGTGGAACCGAGACCGCCCTGGTCGCTCTGCAGGATGACCTCCTCAGGGAGGCCGACAGGGGGAGTTCCTCCCTGCTCGTCCTCCTTGATCTCTCAGCAGCCTTTGATACCGTCGACCACGGTAACCTTCTGGCCCGGCTCGCTGAGGCGGGAATTGGTGGTCAGGCCTTGGCCTGGCTCCGTTCTTTCCTTGGCGGCCGGACTCAGAGGGTACAGCTGGGGGATGTCTTGTCGGATCCTTGGACTCTCCCTTGTGGGGTGCCCCAGGGGTCGGCAATCTCCCCCGTGCTGTTCAATGTTTACATGAGGCCGCTGGGGGAGGTCATCAGGAGATATGGAGTTCGCTGTCATCAGTACGCTGATGACACGCAGCTCTATATCTCCTTTTCTACGTCTGCAGAGGAGGCGGTTCGCTCCCTCGATCTGTGCCTGGAGGCCGTACTGGAATGGACCAGAGATAACCGGCTCAAGCTTAATCCGGAGAGAAGACGGAGGTTCTGTTCTTCGGGGCGCCTTCATCTCGGTACAATGGCCCCCTCCCTAGTCTGGGGGGTACTTCCCTCCAGCCTACAGACAGGGCCAGGAATCTGGGCGTGGTCCTGGATTCGGCCCTCTCCCTGGAAGCCCAGGTGATGGCCGTCTCCAGGGCCGCTTTTTTCCATCTCCGCAGGATCGCCCAGATCCGTCAGTACCTTGACGAGTCCTCCCTGAGGACAGTCGTGCAGGCCCTGGTGATCTCGAGGATCGACTATTGCAATGCCCTCTACGTGGGGTTGCCCTTGACCCTGGTCCGGAGGTTACAGCGGGTGCAAAATGCGGCGGCCAGGCTGGTGGTGGGTGCTCGTAGATTTGAGCACATCACCCCAGTCCTGGTCCGCCTGCATTGGCTCCCCGTTGTCTTCCGGATCAGGTTCAAGGTTCTGGTCTTGGTTTTCAAGGCCCTCCACGGCTTGGGACCAGGATACCTGGCGGAGCGCATCTCCCTGAGGGCATCCGGATCCAGACCCACGAGATCGTCGCAGGCGCGCTCCTTGAGAGTGGCCACACCCAGAGAGGCGCGGAAAACGCGTACGCGGAACCGCGCCTTCTCTGTGGTGGGGCCCTCGCTCTGGAACCATCTCCCTCCTGAGCTGCGCCTGCTGGAGTCCCTGCCCGCCTTTAAGAGGGCTTTGAAGACCTTCCTCTTCAAAGAAGCATTTGGTGTCCTCATTAGTTAGTTTCTCTTTCTTTTCTTTGCTCTTACCGTCTGCCGCCATCTTGCCTTCCGCTGCCCTTGCTTGGTGGTCTTGTTATTTTTAGCTTTTTAGCCTTTTTAGCTTTTTAGTTTCTTGCGCTGTTAGCCGCCCAGAGTTCCCGTTGGGAAGATGGAGCGGGATATAAGTATTTAAATAAATAAATAAATAAATAAATAAATCTTCCTATCCTTTCCCCCCACCCCCTTGCTTCCTCAGTTCCTCTCTCCATCCCTCCATCTCTCTCTCTCTCTCTCTCTCTCTCTCTCTCTCTCTCTCTCTCTCTCTCACACACACACACACACACACACACACACACACACACAAATATCACATGCCACCCTCCTTCCTTCTCTCTCCCCTTTCATTTGCTCTCTCTCCACCTCTCATTTGCTCTCTCTCCCCTTGTTTATTTTCTCTCTCTCCCTCTCTTGCTCCCTCCCTCTCGTTTAATTGTTTACTCTTACCCTGACTCTGTTCATAGATAAGAAACAACTTTCTGAGTCCCCACCTCCCCTGCTTTATTTTAAAAAGCACCTTCCTAACCATCACAAAAAAGAGAAGCCCCAGAGGTGGTTCCAGGAAACTGCACTTCAGTGGGCATGGTTGAAGGGTCCCCCCCCCCCAAGAAAAGCTGGGTGCCTGTGAGGGCACATTTAAAAGAGACACCTTTGATTGCTGAAAAAAGCCAGAGAGAGCATAAACCTTTTCTCAATTCAGTAAACCAGGAATTATTGGATTTACACCTAAAACTAGGTAAATGTGTTGAGAAAACGTCAGAATTTTAACTTAAAACTGGGCACTTGTTCCTATATACCACTACTCTGGAATAAAACTCACCACATTGAAAATGATTTACTCACCAGAAAGTGTGTTTTAGAAATTACAGATTCAACATGGAGAGAGAAAACCCACAAAATTTGTCTGTTATCATTAATGAAGAATATTATTACACACATCATTCCCTTCTTCCTTAAAAATACATATGTAAACAACCCCCAATATTTGTTTTAGAAAAGGTAACCATGTTAATTTGTGCTAGCATATCAGGCAAAACCACCACCACCACCACCACCAACAACAACAACAACAATAACAACAATAATAACAATAATATCAACAACAACAAAAGCGGACAAGAAACATTGTGGCATCTAATTCCTCGGTGTCTGCAGAAGTGGATTTGTCCACAAAACTTCACATTCAAATATAGCAGTTAATCTTTAAGGTTCCACAACATTTTGGTCTTTATTATTTTATTTTAATTTTATTTTGCTTTTGCCTGATACCCCAATATTTGGGCTAATCAAAGCCAGAAATCTTTTTTTGTGTGCTTGCTTGCTTCCTTGGGTGTTAAATGGAAGCTAAACACTGAAAGATCTATCATTTCTATCATTTCTATCATTTCTGGTAAGCTCATGACATCAGGAACTTGAATTCAGGTGGGACCAGACATTAGTGAAAGTGCATGGAGAATTTTGATTTATGAAGCAGTCCTATATCTTTTCCCTCTTCATCTCAATGCCAGTAACAAAACACATAGTATGAAGCCATTTTGCCTCACATTTTGATGTCTCCATTCATTGGTAATCACTTGAGGTTGGCTAGGGATTGAGAAACACTGCATGATGGTAACCCACTGCAGACAGAAAAGAAAGAGCAGGACTTCTATTTTTACCATCATAGATGATACACATTCCCTATAATAGCATGTTCTCCCAATATTTGCATTGTGTGACAAGTGATCATCAATCACATTGAGGCTGAAAAACATCTCTGCTAAAAGTACTTGAACCTATTTCATTATTGAAACCCCTTACTGGGATGTATAAAACATGCCAAGATAACCCACAGAGGACTGATCTTGGTAAATGCAAAGTGAAGAAATAATTTAGACTTCATATCTAAGACTTTTGGGTAAAATAATAATGCCATAGACTTCCTTTAGGGTGTACTGATTAATATCTTTGTTAATGAGTTAATTGAAGTCATTGCAGAATTGAACGTGTACTATTTAATTATAATTTGTACAGTTTTGTTGTTCAGATCCCACAGGCTTGATGTCATGTTATTTTATACACTCTGCACACTGGTGCGTGTTTTTCCTTGGAATGAACAATTTGTTTTATCTTAGGAAGTAAGTACCACTGAGTTTGATATGTCTTGTTAGCAAGACGGTGGACATAGAAAGGTTAGTACAACAGTGCAATCATGTTCAGTCTAAGGGCCTTTTTACACGACCCCTAAGATCCGCTGGCCACTTAAATTCGGACCAGAGATCTTAGGGGTTCGTCGCTCTTCCTCTGTCCCCACCCCCCTCCGCACTTCCTGGTTGCTGGCTGCCTGAGGGAGGGAGAAAAAAGAAAGAAAAGAATGCCGGTTTACCTCAGTTTTGTTCCGGGCAGCATTCAGATCTCTTAAAGGGGCGGGGTGCAAAAAAAGAACAAAGAGAAGCCAGGAGAGCCCCGCACTCACTATCCTTACACCGGATCAAATATTTGTCACATCCAAAAAGCAGGTACAAGAAAACTGCTCTGGGTCGTGCTAAAGTGGGCGGGGTCACACTTAATTGTCTGCAAAGTCCGGAGCTGGTGGGTAAACATTTTTAAGGTCCGGACCTTGCAGCCATTTGCGGCGGAGCTTAGGGGTCATGTATAAACGCCCCAAATCATCTGCTTTTCCCATTTCGATGGATGTGCTCCATGTTGATCTGCCCAAAGTTGGCAAGTTGCTTAGAGTGAAGGCAGCCATTGGTTTACAAGAACCATGACCATCCTGATTATTAAAATTTCCAGAGGGGGACTGACCATATGTAGAAGGGACAATTGCTGTTTTCTTGGAGGTACTTCCTAAAGGAATCAGTGATGAACATAACTGAATTGAAGAAGAACACCCCTTATGGACCCTACCATTTTGGATAGCTAAATGTCAACCAGACTCCTCTCTCTCTCTCCATTCTTTTTGAGTGATCTCTTAGGTGGAGAGGGGAAACTTGACACTATGCTTGTATGTGGGCCCCCTAAACTGACACCCATGGCCCCTGGTTTGAGCAAGAGGGACAACTCATTAAGACAACAGGGGCCATGCTCTCCTGCACAGACTGTTGGCCCTTTGTGTAAGAGATGAGATAGGTCCTTATAAACAAGATGATTTGGGATTGTGATATGACTGCAGTCTGGAAATTTTCCTGGAGTGCTTCTGGAAACCCACGTGACGGCTGAAATCAGAAGGCTTGTTACTCAGTTTCACCAGCTGCACCCATTTCGGGGGGGGGGGGGATGATTTGGCTGAAGACATCTGTGCCTTAGTTATTTCTAGATTATATTACTATTATATGTGCTACATAAACTACCCTTGAAGATCATTTGAAGATTGCAGCCAAGGTGAAATGCAATGTCCACAATGTTTTCTGGTGCATACTTTTCAGACAGTGTATTGCCAACCCTACAACTGCTGCACTGCTTTCTGAGTAGTTTGATGATTGATGGTGCAATTTCTTACCAGTCTTGAGGTGGGCTGTGAAGCTGTTTATTTTGTATGATAGCTTTCAATAATTTTCCATCAGAGTACTGAAGTTAAAAAAAATCCCTCCATTCTTTCTTGCTTTTAATTTTGACTCTCAATCTTTGCTTAAATGCTCTTTTTCGAAGTTTCAACATATCTAATGCTTTTTATTGTTTTTACATTTGGTAAAGTGCTTTTTGAGTAGTATTGAAAGGCAGCACTGAAGTGCTCAAATGAATACATGAGTACATAACATTCTTCTGTCTCTCTATTCAGAAGTAGATTCCACTGGGTTCAGTTGGGCTACCTCTCAGGAAGATTTATATAAGTTAGTTGTATTAATGGTGCTTAGGCAAAACTGACATTGTGCTGGTGGCATTTTTTCTGGGTGATGATTTAAAATTCTGGTGTGCACTTTTTTTGGTCTAAGTCTTTAAAGTGGAAGGAGGTAATAAGTGGGGTACCACAAGGCTCCAAGGCTCAGTCTTTGGCATGTTTACGCGCAGTGTTGGCGAGCCTATGGCACAGGTGCCAAAGGTGGCACTCAAAGCCCTTTCTGTGGGCACCCAACATCGCCCCTTCAAAGCCACCTGTATTCAGGTCAAATTGCTGTATTGGGTTTAGTGGGTTTTGAATTAGTGCGTTTTGAATTGCAGTTTGGGCACTCGGTCTCTAAAAGGTTTGCCATCAATGCCTTAGAGAAAAGAAGACTGAGGGGTGATATTATACCATCTTATTCCAAATATTTGAAGGACTATAACACAGAGGAGGAGAAGGTTCTGTCCTCGATCATGCAAGAGTGCAGGATGTACAATGGGCTCAAGTTAAGAAACCTGAGCTTTTGGCTGAATATCAGGACTAGACATGGGCACGGAGCGGCGAAATTCTCATTTCCGTTTTCGGTTATCGTTATCGTTATGTAATGGGTAACGGTAATGAGAATTACTCCGCTCCAGCTCGAACCCGACCCGATAAAGATAAATTCAGTCTGATTTTTTGTTGTCGTTCATGGCATCGCGGTGATCGCGCGATGCCAAGCAGTACTGAAAAAAAGTTTTAAAAATTAAAAAAAAAACACCCGATTCCCGGCCATAAAAGCAGGTGAAAATATGCCTGCCTGAGTGAGGGCACCTACCAGAGAGGGGCGGTTTCTGGGGGGGGGTCCCCAGCCTCCCCCCCTTCTGTCCTGGGATGCTGGTACCAGGCTGGGGGGGGGCATCCTCGTCGTCTCCATTTGCCATGAGGTTGGGGTGTGTGTCCAAAATGGCGACCACAATATTTATTTTTAAATCGTGGTCCAAAAACCCACCAAAGCACCACAGAAACATGAAAATTAGGTATTTTAAATGCCTGATTTTTTATAGTAGCAGCAGTGGGTTTTTCTTGCAATAAAACGTCTCCATTGATTTTCTTTTCTTTTCTTTTTCTTTTTATTTTTTTACACCTCCGCAATGATGGGCTGGCCATGGGATGGGACCATGCAAATTTTTGGACGCATTCCACCAATCGCATGGCCAGGTTTTGACTGAGACTTCTGGATGTGCCAGAGGGCATAAAAAGCCCACTAACCCTAACCCTAACCCTAACCCATACGCCAGTACACTGTCCTTCTTAGTGGGTCAGAGGCACCCAGAGGTGCAGCCCACTAACCCACCCTAACCTTAACCGTAACCCTAAGCCTAGCCCTTACCTTAACCCCAACCCTAACCCAGATCCGTACGCAAGTACACTTCCCTTCTTAGTGGGTCAGAGTAGAGGCACCCAGAGAGGTGCCTCCCAGCCAGAGCCCACTACCCCTACCCCTAACCTGTATGCCAGTACGCCTGTATGCTTTCCTTCTTAGTGAGTCAGAGGCACCCAGAGAGGTGCCTCTGCCACTTACCCCCCAACCCTAACATAATGTAATGTATGGTACACGGCGGCTACGCGAAATGCTTCCCTTCCCTTCTTAGTGGGTCAGACTTCAGAGGCACCCAGAGAGGTGCCTCCCAGAGCCCACTTACCCCAACCCCAACCCCAACAAAAATGACAAACGACAAACGACAAACGGAAATGACAAATTTTTGAAAATTTTCGCGACAAACGGAAACGACCCAAAATGGACCCGTCCCGACAAACGACAACTCGAAACGTCATTTTTTCTGGTCGTGCCCATCTCTAATCAGGACAAACGTCCTAACTGTTAGTTCAGTACGGCAAAGGAACCAATTACCTCAAGAGGTGGTGAGTGCTTCCCACTGTAGGCATTCAAGAGAAATGTGTACAACCAACTGGCAGATATCTTTTGGTTTCTGTTCCTGCATGGAGCAAGGGTTGAACGTGATGGCCTTATATGCCTCTTCCAACATCACTATTCTATGATTATCCAATTAGCGTGGCTATGTTCTGAGGGGAAAATAAGCAAAACACAGTATTTTGCATATCCATGAGGTGAGTGGGTAGAAGGGCTGACTGCTCTTTCCAACATACCCTGATGCTTTTTGCAAATTCCAAAAGAATAAAAACTGCAAGGGAATTGAAGCCACCTTAGGCCCTTCCCAAGGAGAAAGACTGGGTAATGAATCACCAACCAAACCAACAAACAGTATCCATGAATAAATAGTGTTGGAGCTGTTTCAGTCATTCAGGGCAATGGAATCCCTTAGGCAACCTGAGTCCTACTGACAGTTCAATAAAAAGGACCCCCAGAACATGCAATTGAAGCTGAGTGGCTCTGCCTGCCTGGGGTGTGGGGTGTGTGGGGGGGAGAGAGGGACAAGGCTGAAGCTGTGCTGCCGTGGGACACATTTCATGGTGAGGGACTGTGACAACACCCTGGATTCAGGAGAAATACATATGTAAATTATCAGCCAATCCCAGCAGGAGGGCAGGGGATTGTATGGTATAAAAAGGGTGGAGCCTGGTCTGTGTTAGTCAGTTAGGAGTAGTTAAGAATAGTTGTTGAGAGTGAGTGCTGAGTGAGAGCACAGCTCTGTTAGAGTTCAGTCAGGCAGTGAGGTCTTTACTGTTTACTGGTTATTAAAGACAGGGAGGCTTGAAGAGTTGAATTAAAACTATTCTATGTTTAAGGCAATGCATACCAATGTCAGTCATTATTGTATTTATTTATTTTCTCAATAAACTTCATTATTATTTTTATGTTATACATCTGAGTCTGTCCCAGTTCATAAGGCGACGATTTAAAAGGTGCATTACCAAGTGGATCCTGTGGAGATTTGTAAGTTGGTTCCCTACACATCACATCTTCATATCTATCACACGTTTAAAAGGGAGGTGTCATCACAGGGACCCAAATTAATTTGGTCTTATCTCTAATTGTGGGCCCCCAAAACTCCAGCTAGCCTGACCACTTGCCATTGTGGTCAAGAGATGCTAGAGCTTTTAATTGAGACTGTCCAAATGCTGGGATGGGGAAGAGGGTTTGAATTGCAAGCATAACTAAGAAATAATTTCTCAGCTCTTCAGAATATGTGGTTAAAATCCCTTTGCCACTCATTTAATCTTCCTCCTATATAGTCATGTGTGTTGTGTTCTTTATACACTGAATTCTTGGCCTGACCCAGCAAAGCAGCACTGGAAAAAGGCTGCTAGATTGGGATTACAGACACACCATGCTTTTCTTCTTCTTCTTCTTCTTCTTCTTCTTCTTCTTCTTCTTCTTCTTCTTCTTCTTCTTCTTCTTCTTCTTCTTCTTCTTCTTCTTCTTCTTCTTCTTCTTCTTCTTCTTCTAGACAGCTTGTGCTACATTCATCTGTGCAGCCAGTATAGCCTCAAATTACTGTGCTCGGGAGTCCTTCCATAGCACTCTGGCCTGCGAGATAAGAGAGAGAAGAAAATAATAATAATAAAGGATCCCACGAGGCTCTGGACAGGCCACCTTCCAAGCCGTAGTCAAGGAATGTCATATAATTTTTCCACCTGCCTGCATGGGGAATGATTTTGAGTGATCCCATCACATAGAATGCAGAGAGAGAGAGGACAGCTTAACCAGCCTTCATAGGGAAGGCCCCTCCCCCTCCTGTGCCACTGCGTCTCAGGACCCCAGGCATGACCTTCATCCAGTGCAGCAGTGGAGTGTGCTTTCCATTTCAATTAAAAGCAACCAACCAACCAACAAACAAAAAACAAAAAAGGAGGCTGAGCTATGTCTCAAAAGCCTTGAGAAAGGAGGTGTTTTTCCTTTTTTAGTATCCGGAAAGTGAGGATCACGGCTGGGAGGCTTTTGCTATGCAGCATGTGTTACCACTTCAACCAATTCTAATGCATGGTAAGATTTATTCCCCAAAACCAATATGAACATAGTGCTAACAGCAACCCTGAAAAGTCTGTGAACTGTCTCTGCAATGAAAGGGCAAAGTATAAGAACTGCAAGTTGAAACTCAAATCTAGTTGCCTCTGAAATATTGTAGGTGATGATGATAATGAGGATGACTACTACTACTACTACTACTACTACTACTACTACTACTACTACTACTACTACTACTACTACTAATAATAATAATAATAATAATAATAATAATAATAATAATAATAATAATAATAATAATAATAATAATAAAAGAAAATTGCTCAGACTGATTACAGTGTCATAATGTAGTTGCTCAAATGGTCCACTGGAATTTGTGTCAGAACTATCATCTGCCCATAACAAAGAACTGGTGGGATCATAAGCCTGAAAAAGTGATGGAAAATGAGGATGCAAAATTACTTTGGGACTTCCGAATACAGACAGACAGGGTTTTGGAGCAAAATACCCCAAATATTGTGATTGTGAAGAAGAAAAAATGTGGATCATTGATGATGCTATACCAGGTGATACAGCTTGAAAAAATTATCCAATATCAGGATCTGAAAATTGAACTTCAGAGACTCTGGCATAAACCAGTACAGGTGGTCCCAGTGGTAATCGGCACACTAGGTGCAGTGCCTAAAGTGCTAAGCAAGTATATAAAAGAAATTGGAGTTGACAAAGTCACCATCAGTCAGCTGCAGAAAGCCACCTTACTGGGATCTGCTTGCATAATTCACTGATACATCACATTGTCCTAGACACTTGGGAAGTGTTTGACTACTGATTTGTAATACAAAATCTAGAATAGTTATCTCGTCTGCTGCGTGATAATTTAATAATAATAATGAAGAAGAAGAAGAAGAAGAAGAAGAAGAAGAAGAAGAAGAAGAAGAAGAAGAAGAAGAAGAAGAAGAAGAAGAAGAAGCTAGTTTAACAGGAGCTAATCAAAAATTTAGGACATGTATAAAATGGCTGCTTTCATTCACTTAATCCAAGAATAGCCAGTTGTTGCTCGACCCAGGTGGCCACTGAAGCATCACCAAAGAAAAAAGGACAAGGCTGACTGAAAGCGAGGACAGCAGAGGACAACAACGGTATCCAATATGTATATAAAGTAAAATATATTCTAAACCAAATCACAGTGAAAAAGAGCTATCATGCTATTAAGGAGCATATGAAAAATCCAGGGGCATGAAAAACAGGTGGAAATAAGGACAACACAACATTGGCTATTGCAGTGAGAATCCAATGTCCTAAAATGACAGACAAGAGATTGACATACATTTATTAAGAGATTTTGTTAGATTTCATAGAATCATAGAATCAAAGAGTTGGAAGAGACCTCAAGGGCCATCCAGTCAAACCCCCTGCCATGCAGTTAAAGGTAAAGCCCCTCACACACACGTATGTGTTAGTCCTGTCCGACTCTAGGAGTGGTGCTCATCTCTGTATTTAAGCCGAAGAGCCAGTGTTGTGCAAGTCCTTGGCCATGTGGCAGCATGGCTGCACGGAAACACTGTTTTACCTTCCCATTTTTTATGGCGGTGCTTATTTATCTACTTGCATTGGCATGCTTTTAAACTGCTAGGTTGGCAGGAGCTGGGGTTAACAGCGGGCGCTCACTCCACTATGTGGCACCCAGGATTTCAACCGCTGAGCTGCAGACTTTGTAGCCGACAGTTTTCAGTACTCTAGCCTGCTGAGCTACCATGCCATGCAGGAACCCCCATCAAAGTACTCCCAATAGATGGCCATCCAGTCTGTGCTTCAAAACCTCCAAAGGAGACTCCACCACCCTCCGTGGCAGCTTATTCCACCGCTGAACAGCTGTAACCATCATGAAGTTCTCTCTAATGTTCAAATACAATCTCTTTTCCTGCAGTTTGAAAACATTGCTGCAAATCCTAGTCTCTGAAGCCATGGAAAACAAACCTTTAATATACCCTTTCAGATATTTAAACATGCCTATTATATTCCCTCTCAACCTTTTTTCTGTAAAGCTAAACATTCCTAGATCACTAAGCCACTCCTCGTAAGACATTTCTTCCAGAGCTTTAACCATCCTGATCTCCCTCCTCTGGACCCATTCAAGGTTGTCAATATCCTTTTTAAATTGAGGTGTGCAGAACAGAACACAGTACTCCAGGTGGGTCTGACCAGAGCAGAATAGAGTGGTACTATCACTTCCCTTGATCTACACACTATGTTTCTGTTCATGCAACCAAGAATCACATTGGCTTTCTTGCCGCAGCATCACACTGCTGATTCATGTTCAATTTTTGGTCCACCAAGACTCCCAGATCCCTTTCACATGTACTATTCTCCAGCCAGGTGTCTCCCATCCTATATCTGTGCAATTCATTTTTCTGCCTAGATGCAGGAACCTACATTCCATTAGCTTTGGCCCAGCACTCTAATCTGTCAATGTTATTTTAGATTTTTATTCTATCCTCCAAGGAATTAGCAACTCCTCCCAATTTAGTATCATCTACAAATTTAATCGGTCTACTTTCTATTCTTTCACCCAAGTCATTAAAAAGTTATTGAATAGCAGTGGACCCAGAACAGAACCCTGGGGCACCCCACTAGTCACCTCTCTCCATGGTGAGTAGAAGCCATTTATGGTCACCCTTTGTGAATGATAAGTCAACCAATTATAAATCCACCTAATGCTAGAAACCTGTGTTGTTTTTGAGAAACCCGTATTGACTTCTAGTAATGACAACATTGCTTGTTAAATAATTACAGACTGCCTGCTTAATAAACTGCTCTAGAATCTTTACAGGAATAGATGTCAAGCTGACTGTGCAGTAATTATTTGGTTACTCTTTCCCCCCCTTTTTTAAGATGGGGACAACATTTGCCTCCTCCAATCTATGGGGACTTCCATAACTACAGAACTTTAAATAAGAGATAGGATGGAGTATTATATGTGTATAGGTGGAAATAATCCAATTGCTTCAATGTAATTATGGATTTGAATCATTCTGCTGATGTTGTGGGTTTTTATCTGTTATTTAGAATGTACCCATATCTAATTCTGCTCAAATTTCTCTTTAACATCAGCATTTCATGAACTGACAAATATTTTCCCCTAAGTGATAAGTGCTCCTCTTTCCACCCATTGGAGAAAGTGCAGATATGAAGACATTTGGAGGGAAGGGATGTGACAACATGTCACCCTGAGGAGCTTTCTCAGCCATATTGGTGGCTTTCAGATAGCTCCTTTCACACACACACACGATCCTAATGGTTCTATCAGTGGCAGCATGTGCTGTATAGAAAGAATTCTCAGTAACCCCCACGAATTCTATTCCTGCAGATTCCATTCCTGGTCCTCCAGTAACATGCATGTGGGCTTTTCTTTAAACTGATGTGTGCATGTGTTCAGGAGTGGAATAGAGATGGGAGAAATACAGGGGAAAAGGTTGGATACAGAAAGATAAAAGAGAGGAGGTGAGCTAAGTCCATGGTTCCTCAGACTTGCAGCTGTAGTTCTGAGAGAGATCTAGATGGACATCATACTTCTTGCACATCTCCAAGAAGCTGGTCCACAGGGGAGTGTGTAAGGAACGGGTTGGCTCCTACATTGCTCATACCCCTTGCCTCCATCTTCCTTAATATTGTTGGCTTGGTTGGGAGGTAGAATGGATGAGTGGATGAAGTTGGAAACAGGCTGAAGCTGCAAGCGAAAACCAGGCTACTAAAGAAAGGAAGGTGGGGGAGAAACACCATATTTTTCCATCTATAAGACCCCCATGTATAAGACGACTCCCACTTTTCCATCCCAAAGTTACAGTTTTACAACTGTGCAGTTCTCTCCTTGGCTTACTGTATTTCCTTGTATAAGATGACCTTCAATGTTTAGTCTAACAATTTTAGACCAAAATATGGTCATATTACATGGCTATATACACAGAGCATAGAGACTATGTTATATACAGGTGGCTTAAGGGAAACACCTTTGTGCCCTGACTTCTCCAAGGGAAGCAGCTTCTGGGGAAATGGAGAAGCTGCATATTTTGGAGGTGGCTGGGATGGGTAAGCAGGGAAGGGTGCATTGTGAATAGGAGAAAGGAAACCCAGTCCTGGGCTAGGGTTCCCCCCACCATTTATGTATGGCAGAGAAACTGCAAGTAAGTGCTGTAGGACACTTTGAGTGACAGAGGAAAAGGGAAGGAGAAGGAGAAGGAGAATCCACAGATCCCCCTGGCAGGCTTCCTGGAACCCCTTAGCACCACGAAGCACAGTTTGGGACACACTGATCTAAGCCATGACTAAGTTCCATTGAGGCTGACAGTAAAGAAAGCTAACTGGGAAAAAATGATTTGTTTTAACTATGGTACCGAAGGAGAGCTTTGCTAGGTCTGGACTCCTAGAAAGACGAGTGGGTCCTAGATCAAAACAAGCCTGAACCTCTTTGTTTGTTTGTTTGTTTGCTTGTTTGTTTGTTTGTTTGTTTCACCTCTGTTGGAGGAGGAGGAGGAAACTGAAGGTCTCCTACTTTGGGCTTATCAGAAGGCAAGATTCTCTGTAAAAGAGAATAACACTGGGAAAGGTTGCAGGCAGCAGGAAAAGAAGATTAACTACAAAGTGGATGTGTTCCCTAAAGGAAACCACTGGCTTGAGTTTGCAAGAGCTGAGCGGGATATTCTGGAGACTGCTCATTCATAGGTGACTTAATGGCTCCTGTCAACAGCAGCACCAGCAATAACTTCTCATTGGGCATAGCAGTTGGGCTGAGGTTCATCATTGGAAATATGCAGAGCAGATTCCTCTCAGCTTGCTGCTTGCGAAAACAAAGAATGAACGACTCTTCAAGAGGCCCATATTGAGATACTCTGAAATGTAGTTTTATCATAAAAATGTGGTATAATTGCTCGGACAAACAATGCATCATACAGTACAGCATAGGAATCATCTAAATTAAGTATAGTGGCCCTATTAACTTGTCATAATGGTTCTATCAAGGAAGCAAAATGCCTTTTCCCCTTGTAGAAAGCAACTGACATCCAAAGGGGAAAAGCTGATTAAAGTCATAGATTTAAATGAAGGCATTCTGTGCAATGCTTTAAATCATTATTTAAGGTGCCCTACATTAGGCACTCGTGTGTGTGTGTGTGTGTGTGTGTGTGTGTGTGTATGTGTGTGTGTGTGTGAGAGAGAGAGAGAGAGAGAGAGAGAGAATATAGTTCTTTGGAATCATGTCGTAATCTATGTCATAATAATTCACTGCCAGTGTGATAGCTGTACGTTTAATCAGGAGGACATGGCACTGATTGATCACACTTTCACCTCTATGGACTTAGCTCACTGTATTATCTTCCAGTTTTGTCTTTAAAATGCTTTTGCCGATGGTGCAGCCCCGTGTGATGGAGATGCAGGCACTCTGCCTTTCTGGAGCTCCATTCACTGAGAAAACAAATGACAAGTCTTCAGCGTGATTGTTCTGTACTTTGAATGTACCTTGTCAAACAAGGCTTTGATACTGTCTTGACTCTAAATGCTGCATCAAATTAGCATGAAATTGCCACTCATGGGTTTTCACCTCAGAATTGTCACCAGCTCTCAAACAATTGCACTTCCATCCTTAAATTGGCTAAGGAAGTGCCTTGAAAGAATGTATCATGTTTGAAAGATGCTACTACTGGAATTCAGGCATTTTCTTCTTCTTTGTTAGCTTTGTTTTCTCCATATCAATCTAAAAAATTATGTAGAACCCTTTAACTTTTGAGGAATCCCTTCATAACTCTCCATATTCCCTGAGCACTGGCTCCATTCTCACATGCAACCAATTTTTGTTGTGGGAAAAGGCAACTCAGACAGTGGTCATTTTAGTGGGGGCAGCCTTCTCTGTCTGCGCTTTCATATCAGGACAAAATAAAATAAAAATAAAAAGAAGACCCAAAACCATGGTGTGGAACTGCAAAGATTAATTGCTGTGTTATAATGTGAGCTTTCATGGACAAGTCCCATTCTCAGACCTCACAATGGGTCTATATTATTTTACCCCCCCCCTCTCTCTCTTAAATCCATTGTTAAATATATATAATGTAGACCCATTCTGATGTCTGGAAATATATATACACACTCACATTTGCTTTTATACATGGCTCCAAAACAAAGAGATTCTTTCCTGGGGACAAGTTGTTGATAGTGCAGCATGTCACACCAGAAGATGAATGGCTTTTCACATTCAGTTCCCCTCTCAGGAAGCTCATGTTAAACTATAGCAGTTATTTGTTAAGGTGTCACCTTTTTGTCTTGTTTATTTTTCCTTTCAGTTTTGCCTAATATAAAGCTTCATATGGCACTTTAGAAAGTGTGCTTTTGATGTCACAGACTTGAGTCCAGGAATGCTTATGTAGTACTGTAAAAGGTTTTATATTGTTATTTATGTTGGGTTTTTTTTTGTTGGATTTCTTGTTGGTTTGTACATTGGCCAGAGTGTCAAATTTGGTAGATGGTACCATATAGAAATGTAATAGAACTGATTAAGTAAGTAGAGGTACCACTGTAATGGAATAGAACCAGTAATATTAAGCACCCTCCCACACCCATGTTTCTGTCTTTACAATAGAGAGGTAAACAAAGAGACTTCTTCAAGTCTTGTGATTCCAACGGGCCACACAGTTGCTCCATAAGTCCCACAGAATGCTGCATGACTCTGTGTACTTGCTATGCATGATACATTCAGAAGGGATAGGCATTTCAGAGATTTTCTATGGAGGCCTGAAGGTAATACAAACGTGAAGAACTCACAAAGAGTTAAGTGAAAGCACTCAGTATCATATTGTCATGTCTGGTAGAAACCGTAGAAAGCAAAACCCTCACCCTCTGGTGTGCCGATGTACCTTTTGAAAAGCAAAGTACTAGCAGAAGAGTTTGAGGTCAAAGGTGTGTTATGGCAGCAGGTGTGCCGCCACATTCTTCAGACTTGGAGCACAACTCGGAAGGAATGTATCACTTGCAATTTGATGTTCCACATTATAAGCCAATAAATCTGTCTTCTATAAAAAAGAAAGCTCTGCAGGAATCATTAGCTGAGAGTAAATGAATATAATCAGCTTGATTAATTGCTCATTTGTATTTTTTTTTAAATCCAACCTTAGTGTTCATATTACTTAGTGGACAGATGTGTAGTTATGTGTGTTGTTGTTCAAAGCTACTCTGACCTTGGCTTGTACAGAATATTTGTTTCATCATCATAAACACTCTGTAACAAATGATAGTATACCTCATCTTCTTGACAATATCCAAGACTCAGGATAAGAAAATTACTGTCCCTCACCCCTCACCCCTGTAATAATGCTCTTCAATATCTAGGAAAACACATTACATTCAAGAGAACATACTACCTGGCCTTGTGGTTTGGACACTGAGAAAATTCTCATTATAGAGATGGCAAATTATTAATTAGTTCTAATAAATTTTCAGTTGAATGCATGGGAGAGAATAGTAGTAATTTATTTATCTGATTTTTATGCCAGCTTTCTCTTGATGAAAGGGATATCTCACAATTTAAAAAAAAAAAGCCAGCTAAAAACAAGCTATTTTCTTAGGAAAAACAGAAGTATACCTGTATTATATATCTATACAGTGATACCACAGGTTACAAATGCTTTGGGCTATGAAATTATTGGAAATGGGGATGCCTTGGGTTAAGAAATTTTTCAGTGGAATGCCCGGGTTACATTTTTTCCCCATTAGGCATTACGAAAAAAGTGTACCCAGGATGCATTGCACCCCTGTAGTTTGTGGAGGTGTGGGAGGAGTTGGAGCTGTTTTTTTTTTTCTCATTGAGTTTTGAAGCCATTCTGGACATTTTTTTTTTTTTTGCAGCAGGTTTTTGGAGTTTTCAAACTTCTTGTTGCATTTCTCAAGTGGTGGAAAGATAGGGAGCTCATCGATCTTTGCTTCCATGCTTGTTCTGTGCATTCTGCATTGTGCATGCTGCTGGTGGTGGGGAGGTTTGACTTTTTTTTCCTGACCTCCAGAACATATTAATTGGTTTTCAATGCATTACTATGGGGAAAAGGGAAAACGTGCTTTGGTTTAGAAATTTTTCAAGGATACAAAATGTCCCAGAGAATGCATTAATTACTTAACTGAGGTACCCCCCCTCTGTGTGTGTGTGTGTGTGTGTGTACTATATATAAACAAAGAATGTCCTTGTTTGTCTCTTGATTGACAGGAGAGAGGGGTAATTTAGGGGTAATTTAGCCTCAAAGTAGGAGTTTTGTGGGCAAGCAAGGATTCAAACACAGATTCCTGAGTCCATGTCCAATCTCACAGTTACTATCAATTCCAAACATGAAGAAAATGGCCCAGTTTAACCAGTACTGTATCTGGGAAAACCAAAACCAAACAAAATCCTTACCCATTCTGTATCACATTTTATATCTATATCTATATCTATATCTATATCTATATATCTATATATATCTATATATATCTATATATCTATATCTATAGATAGATAGATAGATAGATAGATAGATAGATAGATAGATAGATAGATAGATAGATAGATAGATAGATAGATAGATAGATAGATAGATATAAAACAGCAACAAAGATGGCAGCAAGTATTTCTCAGGGAAATACCACCCATCTGCCAGCATAACCATTCTGGATGGTTTACAACAATATTAATAATGAACAACAAGACTATCAAAATGCAAAATGCAAAAAACTAAATACTAAAACATAACTACATTAAAATACATATTACAATTTCAAGACATTGCAATAAAAAGATAAGAAAGAAGGTGCACCCAAGAAGATATATCAGATGATTTACAAATAATTTGCAGTTTGGTGTGTGAAAATTAATCCACAACACAAACGCATGCATGTATTCTCAAAAACATGCTTTACCTACCTATCCAAAAGAAAGAGAGGTTCTGATGGAACACCCGACCTTGAGTTTGAAGTTAAATCAGCCTTGGGATACAATCAGGGCCGGCGCATCCATTAAGGCGAACTTGGCAGTTACCTAGGGTGCCAAAATGGACAGGGGGTGCTGCCCAGCCTGCTGCCCCCCCCTGCCGCTGCCGCCCATTGCCGCCGCCCGCCCCCTCACAGCCGCCCCCGCACCCCGCCGCCGCCCACCCCCCAGCTGCCACCGCCCCTCCCCCCACCGCTGCCCTCTCCGCAGCCCGACCCCTGCCCGCTGCCGCCTGACCCCCCCACCGCCGCCCGACCCCCCCGCCACCACCGCCCCTCCTCCCCCGCCCCTCGCCTAGAGTGCGAAAAACCCTAGCGCCGGCCCTGGATACAATCAGAGGGCAGGAAGTATACGGGGATAATATTTTTACCGTTTTAAAAAATTATCTGATCTGGAGGGGGATTGAAGGTGAATATTCAATGAGAGAGCTACTGAAAAGGAGAGGAATTCAGGTGTGGATTTTCCTTTCAGGTTGATCTTTAACTTACAAATAGAGATGGGCACAAAATGGAAGAATTCCATTTTGTTTTATTTTTCATTTCGTTTGGAGGGAGTTTAAAAGAATTGTTTCATTTTTTCATTTTTTGTTATTAATTTCCCCCAACATGCCCAATCAGGGGGAGGCGCGGGGTATTTATACTTTTTTTTAGCCACCAAAGCAAGTGGTGGCTGCAGCCATTGACGTTTGCTTCAATAGTGGAAAAAAAGTTTTAATAGCCAATTGGGCGTCAGAGCGAGAGCCTGACTATTTTCAGAGGGATCGTGCTGGATACAGTTTGCACTGGGGGGATCCCCAGGTGGTGACTGGCTGTCCCCCCCCCAAGCACCAATCAGCTGGTGTGTAGGGCAACTGCCGATCAGCTGGCACATGGGATCATGCCTGCTGATCAGCACTATGGAGGGGGGTGGCTGGCGTGTATCACTTGTCAAAAAAAATGAAAAATGAAATGGAACAAAATGAAAATTCCCAGTTTGTTTCAGTTCATTTTTTTTTTTAAAAATCAATTTTGTTTCATTAAGAAAATGAAAAAATGAAAAATGAAACAAAAAATCATTTCGTGCCCATCTCTACTTAGAGAGCTCAAATATTTGCTATTAAAAGAACTGAAGGGCAAGATTCTATTACATTTTGATTTGATATCAATATGTTATTGATTCTGAAGGCATCAAACCTTGCCAAGTATCAGAAGCCACAAAGGTCATCAATCCATGGGTAATAATGGATAACTGACAACCTTTTAAACTACAGTGGCTTGATGCTGAAATTAGTAGCAATGTGAGCAGGACTGGGGTTGTAGTTTTCAGATTTAGGCACTTGGTCTTCTCTTTTTTGGTGTCCTTATTAATACAACCCTGGGAGGCTTACATGGAATAAAATCTACCCTTAGCAAACAGTATGAACTGGAACTGTACAATGTTTAAGAAATAATCTTTAAAGATGAGCGCCAGTGGCTATTTGATCTCCCTGTAAATGCAACTTTGATCTGTTGCAGTATCAAATAATCTAATAGAAAGGTCAGATTTAGATTAATATACTGCTGAAAGAAAATGAGAAACCATGTAATTGCAGATGAGTTCCTCCACATCACATGTGGCATTTGCAGAATAAATTACAATACCCTTTAAAATGCGTGCACGTCTCGTCAGGTTACAGTGTTCAAGTTCTGATTGTTGAAATATGCTGTGAAAAAACAAGATTTGTGCTATGTTTTCCCTGTATTCTGTTCCATTTGAACACAAACTTCTAGAGTAGACACTTTCCCCACCCTCTTCAGAATTTAGATTTAGATTCCCCTGGTTACTTTGAAAGAGGGATTTGGGCCCTCTCTCATGACTCCCCAACAGGAACAATTATATTTGAATTGCAATAGTTCCTGGTCACAGGTTGTAGTGATGATTGTTTCCCCTTGATGACCTCAACATGGAATAACCAGATTCATGGAGGATGGTGCTATGAATGACTATTAACCATGGCAGTGAAATGGAATTACCATGTTGGAATCCAGAGTATTTATTATTATTTATCACCATTTATATACCAGGCATCTGACTACAAGACCATTCTGGGTGGTTCGAGATAAAAAAAATAGCAGCTAATTTGAATAAGTAAGCATACAATGGATACAGATAGTGGCCAGAGATGATGTGGTAGGTTTGGAAATGCAGCTGCTTATCAGGAGAGAATACATAGCCTCTTCTGTCACAAAACAGGCAGCTGGATTGACCTATAAGAATGAATGGGTTCTTGCTTCTGAAGTGGGTCCTTTGTAAGGCTAATGGGTCTTAATTATTCAAACCACTGTACTCCAGAATACTTTGTACTGGGAAAGGGATATCCCCTCTCTAACTACTGTGAGGATTGGAGATAAAATTAAAGGGGAAAGGGAAAGTTTTGAAAGGTGTAGCAGATTATTGTGACTGCTAATGATAAAGGCCCAGAGCCTTCATCATGGGAGTGCTGATTCTGCTATATCAACACTGGTGACAAAGAGTGCTGTTGCCTGGCTAACTCCTGTTGGAAACCGGATGCTCAGTCGTTTTTTTTTTCTGATTCAGCAGATAAATTTAAATGCTCTTCTGTTCATATTATTTTCGCTGCACTGAGCACACATTCAATGATAGACGGTACGCGTGCAGCAAAGATACAGACTCATTCTCTCTCCTTGTGCTGAAGTATGCTAGAGAAATATAATGATAGGAGAACAAGGGGAAATTACGAACTTCAAGCAGACCGGCAAATAAAACTCCTGGCGTTGTTGTTGTTTTAATTGTGTCCATGTCATGCTGGAATGAACAGCTTTTGCTGCCTCCTCCTCCGTTTTTGGGAGTCTGATCGTTTGCCAAGGACAACCGGGTCAAGACATCTTGTAAATTAATATCTCCCCTGGGACTCATAATGAAGAGGCTGTTAACTAATTATCAGTTTGTTTTGGAAGGCTTTCATTTTTTAATTGACCTCAACCCTCTAAGGGAAGAAAAGGTGTGTGAAGAAAGATGATTTCCCCACCACCACCCTTGTGGAGGACACACAGATTAATTTAAAAGAAGTAGGGAAGGAAGCATTGGGGGGGGGTTATGGGGAGGGCGGTACGTAGGGGAGAGAAAGGGATGTGTTCACTCTTCCCCCAACAAATTTAGGAGCCTAAGGAGTGACTACCTAAGTGTCAAATGGGAAGTAACTCATCTGCCTCCCTTCCTTTCATAGCCCTACTTTGAGGGAAAACTCTTGTCAGTCCTGCCTGGCCTGAAAACAGTTCCGGAGAATGAATTTACCTCATTGCATGTTGGAGCTGGAGTCTCAGTCAAAAAGTTGAACTATGTAATTTAAATGCCAGATGCAATTGCAGCAAGGTATTGTGCCTTGTTATGCCCTGCAGAGAAGATAATTGCTAAGCCAGAAGGAGAGTCAAGACAGCTCTTCATTGGGAGCAATCTTTGGTCCAGTTAAGTGATATTTCAATTTTCTTCACTTGAATATTGCCCAGAATGCTAAACCAAACATTTCTTAATTTTTTAAAAAATATTGAGTGATTATTGTTATTTTTTTAAAATTGCTACATTATATTATATTATTTTAATTAATATGATGGCCTGTAACTTAGATAGGAAGGGTGGGGAAAAGTCGTATGAGTGATATTCTAATATAAATTGAGCAGCTCCACAGGTGTTTTTTCTTCTTTTTTGAATAACTGTTCTTTGGCATTGAAGAGTCACATACCTCATTAAAAACACATGCAATCAAATAATGGTGAGTCATTTTGAAATGTAATTCATCAAAGTTGACATATCACAAAAAACAAATTTATATTTTTTTCTGATGAATCAACATATTGATTTATACTTTTTATTTTACTTTAAAACTCTATAAAATGGCCCCTAAAGAACTTAGCGTCATCAGAATTCCAGGGAAGCTTCCTCTGAACCTCATTTACAGGCCCTGAAAGGTTGGTGAAATTTGGTTTCTGGATGCCCCATGCTATGTATCCAAAAAGGGTCCCCCCCCAGGAAAGCACCTCCAGGTACCTAAAGAAAGACACCAACATTGCAGAGAAGCTTATTCCAACTCTCCTTTATAATCACTCAGTGGGCTGGCTATTTATCTTGTCGCCTACACAGGTCATGGCTGCAAAACATCCCCATCTGGGACCTTCAGCCCCATGGAGCCGCCATTGTTAGTATATTTGTTCAACTTCTTGCTCGGGAGAATCTTAACATGATATAGAATGTAATTTAGTCCACCACCCATATTTTGCTGCAAAAGTCTGGGATAGTGTTTTGTCTACTGAATCCATATTGCTTTTGCAAAGCCATTTTTGTACATATAATTAATCTTGTCTCGGGATATTCTTGTTTGTTTGCCCTACTGAAATGACCAAGGTATGTTTGCCATGAGTTACTCCATGAACATATTCCTCCATTAAGGAGAAACCAATTGGTTCTTATTTAATGGAGTGCACTCAAAGCCTTCCAAAGAGACAGAAGGCTCTTCACTCTAGCAATTAGGAGGCACTCTATAGTTATTCCATGTATTTCCTCTTATTGGATGCATGCAGTCCAGAAAACGATAGAAGTAGCAGTGGGAAAGCCAGGTACAGTTACAAATGGAGAATGAGAAAGTCCAAAGCCTCCATTAAATTCAGCAAACAAGGCAGGCAATGTTATGATAAAATCTGAAATACTTCTTAATTGTATAAGTGGAGTATGGTGATTGGAACATTAGAATAGGACGCAACTGACCTAGGTTAAAATCCCCATTTTGTGTGTACAGCGCGCATCACCAATAATAGGGGTAAATTAACCCCTCAATTAAGTTTCATTTCATTTCGTTTTGTAACAAAACAACTTAAAACTACTTAATAAAACTATTTAAAAATTCATTACAAATGAAATGAAATGAAATGAAACTACTAAAGAAAAGAAACAAAACACTATATTTCTGTTTTGTGCCCGTCTCTAAAATATATAAAAACAAGCACATAAAGAATTCTTACAAAAGTGTTATTTAACTATGGTAAATAGAGAATAAGGGCTGAAGACTATAACAACGTCCCATCAAATCGTAACAGGATCTTAGACATGGATATGGATACCTCTGTTTTCACAGTTCATTTTAAGATGCAAACTGACAATTGGCTTCCAGGAACCTGGGCTTTTGTAAGGAGGGCCAGATTTGGTGGCTGAGAAGGTGTCAGGGGCCTGTTGCTCCCCAACCCTGCCACCCCACTGCAAGCCCCACCCACTTTCTTTAAAAAAACATGGGGTGAAGGAGGGGGAGGGAGGGGCAGGCCAGCCAGCCGCGGGTCACTCAGAATGGCCTGACGGGCTGGATTTGCCCCCCCCCCGGGCCGGACTTTGGGCAGGCCTGCCTTAGGTTCTCAACCTTAGATCCCCATACTAGACTACAACTCCCAGAAATCATGGCTGGCACAGCTGCTGATGAAGGCTTCTGGGAATTTTAGTCCAAGAACATTTGGGAACCACTGCCTTAGAGCAATATCTTCTGCCTGCCAACATTCCAGGCACAGACCCCATGGACCGTAAGCTAAAAAAATACAACCCAGAACTCTCTTAGGGTGCAGCTAACACTGTCCATGGGCCTAGCACTTACCCCATGGAAGAAACATAGATCTTGCCCTCTGCCATCCCCAGCTTCTAAAGAAAGATGGTTGTGCATATTTAAAGTACAGTATATGCACATTGTTCATGTGGTGAGATAGTCCCAAGTTCTATACAGTTTGGAACATTAGTGCAAGGATATTTGTAAATGTGCTTTTGGGGACTTGACATGAATGCGTGAGAAACTATGGCAAGCAGCCAGAAACATCTGGCAGCACAGAACCAGAACTGGCATTTATTATACTGAACATTTGACATCAAATCTCTTATAGCTCCAGAACATGTATAATTGCATGAAAACATGTGTCAGGTTTCACCCTTCTGCTGAACACACAATTAGGAACAGAAATGCCTGTCTGAATCCTAAAGCAAATGGACTCTGAAAACATTCAATAGGGAGGAAGCTAAATAGAATATTTAACCAAGTAAAGACTTAGATCTAGATAAATAGATGCAACTCCAATCTGCAAACAAAGCACCAGAATTAAACTCCAATCCCAATTTGCCTGGAAATGAGCTTCATTGATATGGGTGGAAATCCTGTTGCTTATTGTTCTTAGTAACAGCTAGAATAGGCCCATTTCAATCCATGGAACTAAAAGAGAAAGGGATTCCCCACATTCAGTGGCTCTGTTCCAGCTATGGCTTACTATGCTAAGCCACAGGACTTTAGCTGTTGACCACTATCATTTTTCCAAACGAGTGTGTTTAGGTGTGGAACATCTGAAGTCTGGCAGAGGTAAGGCAGAGTTGAGTGGAACAGCATGCCCCTTGCATCTCCAGTAAAAATGGGGGTAGGTACCTGGTCCTCTGGCTTTTGCTGGACTGCAATGCCTATCAGCCAAAGCTCACAAGGGTGACAATGAAGGCTCGTGAGAACTGAAGTCAAAAAACATGGAGTGCCACCATTGCTCACCCTTGGTTTAAAAGGTCTTCAAAACCATGGCCCAGAATGTAGGTCACTTGGGAGTTAGAAAAATCTGGCATCTTTTTTTTTGTCTCTTAGGTCTGACAGTTATACAAAACAACAGCCGTTAAACCAATAAAATGCAAACAAAATCTCCAAATTTAGGATTAATAGGTAAGCCAGCATTTCCTAACTTTTCATATGAGCAGTATAAGAAAAGTGTCTATAGACACAGCACCAAAACCCAGAGGAGTATTATGCATCATCTAGTTTTGAGCAGGGCTGCAAGCTTGTGTGTACCTTTTGATTGCTGGCTGGACAGAGCTTGTATGCTACTTGGGCAGCATTCAAAAGCTGCAAATGAATACAACATAACATCTCATAGCATAGTATACACAATGTAACGGTCAGTGGTAAACAGACTGTAGCTACTGTGGTGTGACCAAGTAACAGGGATATTGACAGACCTTTGACTCCAAGTACTAAGTTTGAATATTTGGTCCCAAGTCCCAAGCCATGAATCTGAATCCTATTAAAGCCTTCCGCACCCCCAGAAATAAAAGGATGGGTGGCTGGGTTCTGAGTTGTACATTGAGTCTGAGTCAGGGGGTAGGGGTGGGAACCGAGTCAAATCAGAGTAGATTCATTGGTGTGGCTTACGTCTGACTTGAAATGAGTCCCATGACTTGAGTTGAGTCCCCATCCCTGCCAAGTAGCCCAGAATCTAGCAGCCAAGCAAGCATTGTGGCCTATGTGATAAAATGTTGGCGGCTAAAGTACATACCAGTGGAGACAAGGGATGAATAGTCACTGAGGCTGAATGCTGCTCCAGATTAATGCACCCTGTTATATCCCTTTCTACTTGCTGTAGTTATTCTAACTGGTAAAATTAAAAGGGCACTATGCCTTGAGCAGGAGCATCATTAGAGGATTTGCTGTGTCAATAGTAGCAATTTTAATGGACATACACAAGAAGTTTATTTTTTGGTGATTTGTCTAGTTTTCAAGTACTGTATGTCTATTTATTAGCACGCATTGCCACACCCAATGGATAATTATCATTATTCCATGTGATATGGTAAGTACTTCCTAATCTCATCCACTTTTATTTCTAGCTATAGTGGTCAAATGTTTCAAGTGTTGCTGCTTCTATGGTATGTGTAAGGATCAATTCCTTGTTTAACCCCAAAGCTAGCTGAGAAGAGTTGCTAGATCAGTGACATCCAATTTCCCAAGATTTCAAGGCCAACGACTGAGATGTAGGGGTAAAAATGGTGATTCGTTTTGTTTCATTTCGTTTAAGGTTTCGGTTTAAAACCCAGTGAAAATTTCTTTTCTGCCTGATAATACCTAGCAGGGGGTGAGGACTGCTTAAAATGTATATTTATGTGTTTTCTCAGATCACTTTTTCTTTTTTCTTTTTGTACACTTAAAGTGGCAGGGAGAGGTAAATATGTTCCCTAGCCTTTGTTCATATTTTATTAGGGTTGATTTGAGTGTACTGTTGTTTTTTAATTTTCATTTTATTTTTAAAATTTATTTTTAATGTGCAAGGGGGGAAAGGGGTTATGCATGCATGTATACACTCAAGATTAGGCTTACTTTGTTCCCTCCCCCCTCTCTTTTTTTGAGATGCCCCCGTGCGGTCAAATGCTTTAAATTGCGCAAAGCAGGTAAAAACGACTAATGAATTAACAAACCAACGAAACATTTTTTTTGAAAAAAATGTTAAAAATGAAATGAACCGAACCGAAACCTTAAACGAAATGAAACAAAACGAATCACCATTTTTTCAGTTCGTGCCCATCTCTAATTGAAAGGTGCTACAAGAAAGCATCACCTCAAGCTGCGCTTGGATCCTAAAACACATTTACACCGATTGAGAGAAAATGTCTTGGTCTGGTATCTACCGTCACTCTTTCTAGTTCCCATTTTTAAATCTTAAATTGGTTTTGTTCTTCCCCAAAGTATGACTGATCTCGTTAGCACAGACTTTTGAAAATTAGAAGCATCGGGTGAGTTGTTCACATCTTTTTATTATTATTATTAATCAGAAGTCAGGGTAAATGGTGCGTGTTTTTGTTTTGTTTTACAAAGGGAAAAACTGTAAAACTTTTGTAAACTGTAAAACTTTTGACTGAAGAAACAAGGTCCTCACTCTCTTGTACTATAGGGAAGAAATCCCATGGGACATGAAAATTCCTCAACTTGTCACGCCAAGAGAAATGAGCCATTTAGCAATTATTTCTCACATCCCTAATTTGTGTTAATTGTTTGCATTTTTTAACCATGTACTTCCATTGTTAGAGTTTCTTTTTATTTTGACCAGAGAATAGCAGTGGCAAAATAGCAAATGTGAAAGTGGCAAACCATCATGAAATGAAATTAAACCTGCTTGTGGGAGTAATTCAAAAGATAATCTTTCAAATCACCCTTGCCATAATGGCTTGATTCTTAGGCAGGCTCACTGCATCCTAATTTTAAAAATCTCCCCCTTCTGGCAGACATAAGCAATATCCAAAGGGCCCTGTAATTGCTAGCGGTGTCACTTGCCAGTTCTTCAAATTAAGCCATCAACTTCTGGTCCCATTTGTCTTTGGTGGAGGTTTCAGCAATATATTGAATGTCGATTAGAGACCTTTGCAAAGCAATTACAACCCTCCCATTCATTTCATTGTAAATCTGTGGGAATAGCAGGGCCTATAGAAAAGTCTATTGGGTCCACAGTTGCATCAACTCTCATAGAGAATTCATAGTGTTTGCTATCAAAACTAAGTCAATGCGATTTTGTATTTAGTCTTTTAGTTCAGGGCAAAACACAGATAAGACAAATTATTTTTGTTCTCCTAAATTGGCAATGTGTCCACTTGGGTAGCAGAGTCTTATGAGATTTCGGACTAGCCTTTTGCTGGTGGACTCTCCAAGCAGGAAAAATGATTAAATAGATTAGGATATATTAACATCCACATCTCTGAAAGAGCTCTTGTGATATAAGAAAGCTGCCAGCTAGGATGAATTCAGTTATACTGCTTTTGCCATAGCAAAGTCAAGCCACGTTGAGCTGAGAAGGGATGGGTGATGGGACCATGCTTGGAAACATTTATTTTCACCCCCTGAAGAAAGTTGGAGCAAGTCCTTTCTCAAGGAGAAAGGTGGGGTAAAATATTCAGAATGGGTGGTATAAAACTCAAATAAATAAATAAATAAATAAATAAATAAAATAAGTAAATAAATAAATAAGTAAATAAATAAATAAATAAATAAATAAATAAATAAATAAATATGGAAGTTACATTCATTGTGGGCCACCTAGGAGACCAGAGTGATTCATTAATGCAACCTATTCTAGAGACTGAAGAGTTAATCCCTGAAGAAGCCCCAGATGGGGTTTCAGGGCTGTCAGTTCCTCCAGCAGCTGCACGGGAGAGTGACTCAGCATCTTCAGAGGATTCTCCACCCCCACAGAAGGCTGCTTGTCAAAGACAACGAAGACTTTCAACCAGGAGAAGCAGAGACAAGCTTTATCTGAGCCACCGACATCTACATTTAGGGAGTACTGAGTTTTGATAGGGTTCTTTTTCTGAGGAAGCTATGTTGCTCTCTGGAGACATAAATTAAGCATTCAAGACTGAGGCAAATTGTGGAAGCAACACATTGATACGATGACTTGCTGCTGTCTTCCTGCTTGATCCTTGTTCCTGTTTGGTGTGACCCTAGACCTCGTCTCTCTTGGTTCTGGACTTTGTTTCTCTTCATGGACCTGATGTAAGCTACCACTAGCTTTCTGGCTTTGAGCCCTGGACTGTTTGTCATGGACTCAGCTTTGCTTTCTGAATAGGTGTGGCCTTGCTATAGGTTTCCTGGACTCTGATTTACTTCTGATTTGCTGCATTGGGGTTTGGCTCTGAGTTTGCAGTAAAAGCTTAAACTTACCTGTGTGTGTGAGTCTGTGGGTCATGACAACATCAGTGACATACACCCTGATACTCAAGTGAACTTTGATATTATTATTATTATTATTATTATTATTATTATTATTATTATTATTATTATTATTATTATTATTATTATTATTTGAGTCACACTGGTACTTAGTTCTTTCAGGGATAAATGTTACCACTGAGGGACCAACACGGATTTCTATAGTACCCTGGGAGTATTATTTCAGTGCCATACTTTTGACCTTGATGGGGGGGGGCAGTGTAGCTGTACTGATCCCTCTTTCTTACATCCTGGCCTGTGTGCTCACCCCCTTTACCAACAAAGTTGGAAAGTAAAAACAGACAAAGGTGGGTTATTTTGACGAAAAGACAATAATCAGGAATAATGGTCATTTGTAGTTGGCTTTTTTCTACTTTTCTGTCTTTGTTAGAAGGTGACAAAATGAAATTTCATTCTTTTATGATGTCCAGTTCTGTGGTGGTCCTTCTGGGTATTGGGGAACTTTAGTAAAGGAGAGCTGCTCTAATAACCAATAATTTGGTTATTCCTTTTGTTAGCAGAGTAGAATACAAACACACAAACATGCACAAAGAGATCAGCCTTGTCTCACCAAATACCCTCTCTTAATTTGCACACAGAACTAGCACTTTGTATGATAAAATCACTGTAAAGGCATTTAAAATATGAAAGGATATATCTGCTTTCATTAGCCATCTGTAGTTACAGTCAGATGGAAAGTGGGGGGGGGGTTGGAGCCCCCAGTATGCAGGATTCTTGCTTGCTTATGTATGTATGTATGTATGTATGTATGTATGTATGTATGTATGTATGTATGTATGTATGTATGTATGTATGTATTTATTTATTTATTTATTTATTCAAAATTAAAATGAACAATTAAAAGCAATTAAAACATTGCAATACAATGCAATGTAATTAAAATATGATAAAATACAAAGCACTAAATTTGCTACCAGGACCCACAGTCGATGTACTATCAGTTAAGAACATATTGCTTATTGCTTATATTAGAGGAAGGAGAGAAGAGCTCTCAATAAAACAACATGTAAAAAGCAAAAAGGTAGAGGGATGAAGGCTTACCTCAAATGCCAGAGTCAAGAAAAAATGTTACCAATCAAGTGAGTGGTAAAGAGCAATTACAATAGGCTGGAACCCCCCCCCCATGATACCCAGTGTAAGTTCATGCAAGATTGTTATTATCCCAGTACTGTAATGGTGGTAGCCATAGGAAGGAATAATTTTTGTGTTTCACTTCCTGAGACAACCCGTCTCCCAGCCTAGTGGTATAGATAGTCCAAGCTGGCCCTTAATTATTTGGGACTATGCTTGCACTGCTGCTTGAAAGGTTTTTGTTGAATTATTCCCATTATTCCCATGTCTGCAAGTCCTTCCCATGATGCTCCAGTAATGCAGTCTTCATGTGGGAAATGTGGAATCGTGCTGGGAGAACAATAGTAGCATTAGAGTCCAGAACGGATAGGTTTAGTGTGCTCATAAACTGTTTGATTATGTTGCATAAGTTCCAGGTATGTGAGACGGTACCAAATTTTTACTGTAAAATCTTGCCAGTGTGGAGGAAGTGCAGGCAGGTGTGAGATTACAGCTGTAATAAAAAAGAGAATTGAATACTAGTGGTTGAATTTGTAGCAGGCAATTGGATTGATTTATACAATATGGGCCACAAAAAGAGATATATATAAGTCAGCATCTTTCGTCTAAAGCACTGTGGTTCAATGAGTTGCAGTAGGTCACTAAGAACCACTGAATTAACTCTTGTTTGTGTCTAGTGTAGTGCTGGCACAGCATAACTTAATTCACTCAAGCATCTCTATGGAGATACACTTTGGGGCCAAAGAAAAGCCAGTGAACTGTATCTGGTGCCCCTTATGCCATGCAATCTTTTCTGTAATTACCCTAAGAATATCCAGTATGTGGAATCTTCCAGGCGAAAAAAAAACATGCCTTGGTCTGTCAACACAATTGTTGGCTTCAAAAATAATTAAGATTTTCAATGTACATATCAATGGTCAGATGCCTTCTCGGGACAATACATTGTGGAATTAGTAACAGCAAGCATACAAACAAACATTTTCAAAAGAGCTGATTTAGAGAAAAAGTAAAGGATATGGTTCTAGTCTGATATGGGGATAGCATTATGGTGGTACCCAAGATGATTGGTGTCTGTTTTACACCTAAGAAGTCGTTGAGGTATGGAACCCTTCCTATTTTACATGGCAATTGTGAGTTCTTGCTGAAAACTGGAGATGGACAAACATTCGGTACACATACCTGAGCCATTTATAATAGTTGTTCTCAAGAAGTGACCATTTAAGGTGGGATCACATCTTGCTGCAACAGTCTGTGATTTTGTACTCACCCATAACTATTTCACCTTTGGCAGCAGTATGTACCTTCAGACCAATGGCATGGCTATGGACACACATGGCACCTCAGCAAGCATGCCTGTTCATAGCTGCCATTTAAAAATGTTTCCTGAGGCCCTGGACACAGAAGTCTCTCCTCTGCCTTCCACTTTTGCCTGACAAATTCAGTAATTACACTATTTAGCACGATTCACCCTTATTTAAAATCTCTCTCTCTCTCTCTCTCTCTCTCTCTCTGTGTGTGTGTGTGTGTGTGTGTGTGTGTGTGTGTGTGTGTGTGTGTGTGTGTGTGTGTGTGTGTGTGTGTGGTCCTCATCTAAGAAACTTTTCAAGTGCCCTTGGTTGAAGAAATCTGCTCTGTACAAAAGAAACAACTTTTTCTATGGTGGTACCTTGGTTTTAGAACACCCTCCTTTAGGAGGCTTGTTGGCATTTGGGCAGTTTGAGAGACAAGCAATACTACTGATCAGTTTAACAGCTTTCTCACTAAATTGCAGAGATCTAACTATTCTATCTGTGAGGAAAATGGCACCCACTAAATATGTAGACTCGTGCCTTATCTGTCTGTTGTAGGAACACACAGACACACACAGACACAGACACACACACACACACACACACACACACAGAGAGAGAGAGAGAGAGAGAGAGAGAGAGAGAGAGAGAGAGAGAGAGAGAGCTCTCAGAGATCTGAATCAGCCAGAGCACCACTTCTACCAATGTGCAAACAGCTCATTTCACAGGGGCAAACACATAGTTACATATTTCTCAGGAGGGACAGTGGAATTTTCTCCTCCTCGTAAGCAGGGCTAAACATTTATGACAACCAGAGTGCAGCACTGATTGGAAATTCACCGTTCATGTAATAACCAAGTATTTTAATTTTAGGAGCTGAAAAATTGGCTCTCCATTGCAGATTGCCCTGAAGGAAACCAATACTGTCAAATACACTGGCACAGTGCATCAAGGGATTTATCTATGGAATTAATTTTTCAAAAACTTTATTGCTTTTCCACTGCAGTTCCTTAGAATAACGTAAACAGTAATTAAACCTTTCACTGCATTCTTTCTCACAATGATGTGGGGTTTGACGTGCCTTGACAAAAAATCAGTTGTTGTGTGTGGGAATGTATGAAAGCCAAACTTGTCCAGAGTCCCTCTTAGACCATGGCCATAAATTATGGCAACACTGTCTCTTTCCAATGGAGGTGGGCTTTCAATGGTTTTTTTTTTTTTTGCCAAAATATTCTTTTCTTCTTGTACTTCCACCCCATTGATTTCACCCTGAATTTTATCTCTGCATTTTTCATTTCTCATTACATGAGTGAAAATTTGTAGATTTCTCCATTTTGTTTTATTAATTCCATCTCCTTATTCATTTGCCCTAGTACTTCTTCAGTGGTCACCCTTTCAGACCAAGGCATTCACAGCATGCCTTGCTGAACGTAAAACAAAGCAAAGTGGTCTGCTTATATACCGCCCCATACTACTTCAAGCAGTCTCTGGGCGGTTTACAGTTTTAATTACAGTAATGCAGGCTACACATTGCCCCCCCCCCCACAAGCTGGGTTCTCATTTCAACAACCTTGGAAGGATGGAAGGCTGAGTCAACCTTGAGCCGGCTACCTGGGATTGAACCCCAGGTTGTGAGCTCAGTTTTACCTGCAGGAACCAGTGCGCCTGCTGATCCATATTTTTTATGGCAGCCTAATCCAAAGACCACATTTCTGTGGCATATGGCAGAACCAAGAGTACATAGTGTGATACAATGCTTTTTCTTAAACCAGTTTTACATTTTTGTTGTTACATGTTACATATTACACCTGAAAGAAGGTGCTCCAAGCCATTGGTATTGATTCCACTGTTTATTTAACTAAATTCCAAAAGTACTCATGTTTGTCAACATGTTCAATGATTTCGTTTCTGATCTTTTACTACCTTTTTATGTTCCTTGCTTTTTACTAGTTTGAACTATATTTTCTTAACCTTTATTTTAGACACAGTTCACAATACATTTCATTGACTTTATCGATTAACCTTTGCAGACAACTAAATCATTAGCTGGCAACACAGATATTGATGGATATCAGATGTGACTAATAATCTCCCAAATAATATTCCAGTTTGAATCCTCAAGTGCTTCTCTAAGGGTATTTGTGGAGAGCAGAGTGAAACACAGTGATGAGACTACATATCTTGGTTGTATTCTCCTTTATAACTTTGTGTTGACACTTAGCTGATCAATTATTTTCTGTTGACATTCTGTTGTTAGTACTGATGGCCAGTTTTATGACTCCTCTGTGGTCTCCAGGATGTTACATTGAATATTTTTCATGTTTGTGAATTTGTACAAGACTGACCCATGAAGCCCTCCTTCCATGTCAGACTGTCCAGTGAATATATCTAGAACAGTGGTTCCCAACCTTGGGGAGCCCAGGTATTCTTGGACTGCAATTCCCAGAAGACTTTACTACTAGCTATGCTACCCTGCATTTCTGGGAGTTGCAGTTCAAGAACACCTGGGTTATTTTGTTGGGATATATTAATGGATTGGTGGGAGATTGGTGTATTATTTGATATTATGTGCTGCAGTCTGATTAAGGAGGAGTCGTAGACACAAATGTATATGAAAATATACTTTATCTCTATGTTCTAAAGGGGAAAAGGTAAACGGGATGGTCTATGAAAATAATAAAACACTCATTGAATATCTGTACAGATAAATATACAAAATAGAAAATAAGGCAACAGCAGTTGTGTTAGAGCTCATAAAAAGAGATATAAGGAGCTATACACATATATACTGCCTTGCTTATTAAAATACAAAAGAGTAAGATACAAGCTTACATAACAATAAAATAGTAGTAATTCTCCAACTCTCTCTATCGCTCTGGAGACAAACATCAGGCAGGTCAGGGCGTGGCCGAGGAGAGAGAGTGTTTGAGGCTAGCACCATTACTTAAATAGTGAGGTCTTAAAGAGATATACAAACTGCTGACTCATACTGAGGTTAGTTTGCCATATGTTTGGATGTAGGCCTTGCTATGCCAACACACCCAAGGTTGGGAACCATTGATGTTGAAGGAAGGCAGAAGTTGGATATTTTTTTTTATTATATTTTTTTATTTTTATGAAAAAGAACAAAATAACAATAATAAACAGTAATAGACAATCATAAACAATACAAAGTGCCCCCCACCCCCAAGAAACCGTCCAGTATTCTTGCATCTTCTCTTTCTTCTTCATCTTTTTTCTTTTTCTTCCAATAGGCTTCTTAAGGTCCTTTACGCCAGAACTGTGTTGGGTTATAAGTTGGTTGTATCCCTTTCCCTTTTAATAATACATAATCTATAAATTTCCCCCAAACAGAAGTTGGATATTTGCACCTACGTTATTGACTACATTCAACTAGATAGTGGTGGCTGCTTTGTATTCCACATGACATCTCTGCTTGCTTCCACTGCTGTGGTCTTCTGTCCCTCTTATTCTGTCTTGGCTAAGCAGTGAGTTGGGACTTACGGTTACAAGAAGACTACAGAATATCCCCTGAGAAATTCTGAAAAGAGGGTATATTTATAAGTGAGAAAATACAGGACCTTTCATTGCAACTGGCAGTTTGATATGAAGAACTCAAGTCTTTTCAAAAGCTGGTTGTTACAGTGCGTGCAGTCAAGTCACTTCCGAGTACTGGTGACCTTATGAAAAATCAGTCTCCAAAATGTGCTGTCACTGTTCTACTCAGCTCTTGTAAACTCAAGTCGGTGGGTTCCTACTTTTATTTGGTCTTCCTCTTTTCTTGACACCTGAATGATAGATTGATAAGAAAAAATATTTACCACCCATTTGACCACTCTGGGCAGTTCACAAAATAATAAAGCCTAGATATAGTATAACAATTTAAATTAAATACCATGGATATGAACAGTTTAAAGTAGCCTTCAATCTTTTCCAGCATTATTGTCTAGAGAACATTCTCATTATATGCCCAAAGTAATACATACTCAGTTTCAACATGTTTCTACCCAGAGATAGTTCAGGCCTGATCTAGGACCCACTTGTTCACCATTCCAGCAGACTAGGGTATCTGCTAATTTCCTCTGCAGCTCCAGATTTCCTTACTGTTCAGCTTTCACACCCATTCATAGTGATCAGGAATACAATAGTATGGATTATCTTGGCCTTGTTATCCCATGACACATCTTTACATTTGATGATCTTTTCTGATTCCTTCATGACTGCCCTTCCTAGTCCAAGTCTTCTGATTTCTTGACTTCAAACTCCATTTGGAATGATGACTGAACCAAGACATACAAAATCTTTAACTATTTACATTTCTTCATTGTCAATTGTTGTGGTGCTCTTCTGTTGTCATAGGGCGCTTTTACACGACCCCTAAGATCCGCTGGCCACTTAAATTCGGACCAGAGATCTTAGGGGCTTGTCGCTCTTCCTGCTTCCCCACCCCTCCGCACTTCCTGGCTGCTGGCTGCGTGAGGGGAGGGAGAGAAAAAAAGGAAGAAAAGATCGTGGCTCACCTCGTTCTGCCTCTCGCTCTCTGTAAAGTAGCTCTTAAAGGGGCGGGAGCAAAAAAAAAACCAGAAGGGAGGAGAGCCCCGCACTCACTATCGTTACACCGCATCAAGGAATAGTCACCTCCAAAGGGCAGGTACTGGAAAGGTGCGCTGGGATGCACTAAAGTGGGTGTGGTCGCACTTAATTTCCTGTAAACCCTGGAGCTGGTGGACAAACATTTTTAAGCTCCGGAGCTGGGAGCCATTTGCCCCAGAGTTTAGGGGTCATGTATAAACGCCCATAGTTTTTGTCTTCTTAATCTGCTTTGGTACTTTATTCTTTCACTTTCCTAACACTTTCCAAGGGTATATATGGCACACATGCAGTGTTGAAGATAAAACATGGTGTGAGAGGTGGCAGTGGCTTTATTCATTTATCGACACAGGGATGACGTTTAAATGCATGGAAAGTATTTTTCTTTGGCCTGATACCAACTTGCCAGCATGTGTATGGGGGCCTGTAATCTTTTCATGCCTTTATTTTAACTTGGTGATACTCTCTTTATCCTTGCAGGGGAACACTTGAGAATCTGCCCTCAGGAATATACATGCTGCACATCAGAAATGGAAGACAAGCTCAGTCAGCAAAGCAAACTGGAATTTGAGAACTTGGTAGAGGAGACGAGTCATTTTGTACGTACAACATTTGTGTCTAGGCACAAGAAATTTGATGGTGAGCTGAATTTTACATTATGCCTATTCTTAGAACTTAATTGTACTGTGATCTGTAAAAAATGTGTATAAAAGAGCTGTGCTGTGCGGTGCTACTTTATATGAGAAACAAAAGTGTGAAATAATACCCCCCTTTTTTAATTCACCATACTAGGAAATTTAAGTGCCAGAGAGATGGGTAGATTGTACTACAAAGGGAAGAGAACCCATAGCCCTCTGGATGTTGCAACCAGCATTGCCAGTGGGCTGGGGTGATAGGACATGGAATCTAGCATTGACAGGGCTATAGTCTCTCAACCCCTCCTCAAGTTCCACTTGTTTTAGATATATAAAGAGGCTTTGTTTCCATCTTTTTTTTTTGATGTTGTTGTTGTTTAATGGGGAAGGCCCACCAGTCTTTGGTTCCTTCCTGGCAACCTGAATGCTACAATTCAGCAACATATGTGAGATGCTGATTGTATATTTCCCCTCTTGAAAAACTCAACAATGAATCCACTGTACTGTTAGATCCTTCTGCTGAAATTGAGCGGTTTATCATATGAAAACAGATATTCTTGGAAAAAGAAACATCAATTGTATTTTCCATGCACTTGGATATCATGGTCTGTTTGTTGTCCTGCAAGGGCAGGAGCTTACTTGAAAGCTGGCATGGCTTATCTCTGATTACCGCTTTTAATTACAAAGAAATGAAGGACTAGAAGACTGAGAGCCTCAAGACTCGCTTAACAATGTGTGTGGAAGGAAGATTAGATCTAACTTGCTTATTCATATATGTCTCTTTCCTCTATTGCTGAACTATTGTATAGGCAAACGGTGGCATGGACATTTTGCAGAAATAAGTGGTGGGTATCATAGAAGCTTGGTTGAGTTACCACTGCTGTATGCTGCCCAGCTTGCTTTGGTCATCTACCAAAGCGGATCCTAGATAAAGTGGAATGTTTCCCATGTTTCTCTACATAAAACCATGCAGCTGGTTGCAATATGTGATGGGAACACTATCAATAATGCAGGACTCAAGTTATATGATATTCTACTGGGCACACCCACTCAAAAAAGGCAGATTGTGGTCTTATTTGAAATGCTTTATTCTGGATAGTACACTACAGATATTTTTGCCTGTGCTTTTAAAAAAGTGTGTTTGTTTAGTTCCTAAGAGCAAGGTTCCCTCTAAGGCACACAAACATGTTCCCACCACCGATTGATCCGATCAAAATTGAGGAGGGAGGCTGGAGGCTTTAGGATTTAAGTTAGGCAGGCAGGGAGGGAATTGAATTTAGAAAATAATTTCTTTGATTCCCTGCAGCTTTGTCTGCTGAAGGGAATAGCAGTTTATTCTTTATTTCTTCTCTGGCAGTTTGTGAGGATTTTTTTCTGATATTGGATAAAGGGGGAGGTTCGACTGGGGGTGGGAGGTGTGGATTTATTTTAAAAATATATTATATACTACCATTTATTTTCTATTTTCCCAACTTCAATTTGCTTGCACACACAAACATTTGGGGTGCAAGCCAAGAACAGAACCTCTATCCTAAGTGATATCCTAACTGCCCACTCGCCCGTCCGCCTGCGCTGCCGCCTGCCCACTCGTCTGCCCGTGGCCGCCGCCCGCCCGCTCGCCCACCCGTGCCTCCCCCTGCCCCTGTCGCTGCCCGACCATGGCCCCCCGCCACCGCTGCCTGCCCGCACCTCCCCCCCGCCGCCCGCCCCCCCTACCCCCGCCGCCTAGGGCGCAAAAACACCTAGCGCCGGCCCTGATTGCGGGACGCCCCTATGCTCTGGGGGAAGTCAAATCGCACTAAATCGCAGTGGAAACGACAAACGAAATGACGAAACGATGAATTTTTGAAAAATTCACGACAAACGGAAACGACCCGAAACGGACCCATTCTGACAAATGAAAACTCGAAACGTCATTTTTTCTGGTCATGCCCATGTCTAGTCACAACTCTATTGTTCTTTCCTAAATTTGAAGATTTAGGAGGAGTGTGTTCAGGGAATAGTTGACAGCTTGGTACCATGCTGTTCCTCTTCTGGAAAAAAAGAATGAGAAACTACTGAATGGCCAGGGATGGAACTAGACAAAAATCACAGTGGATGTACACTTCCCCATTCCTTTAGAGTGTTTAAAGGAAGCTTACAGTAATGCCCTGTTTATAGCACGGGTTAGGGACCCGACCTGAGTTGCGATAAAGGAAAATCTGCTATATGCGGATGGTGGGTCGGGTAGGGAATGGAAGGAGCTGTTTGGGGCCTCCTACACTTGCCTTAGGTCTGGCACTGCCCTGATTGGGCCTCCAATGGGCTTCCTGGGCCTGTCAGAGGCCCCAGAAGTGGTTTCTGGTGATTCTGAAGGCAGTTCTGGTTTTTCAGAAGTCATTTCTGGTTTGCAAGAGACCATTTCTTGGGCATCCGACAGGCCTGGGATGCCCATTAGAGGCTCACTTGGGGCAGTGCCAGGCCTTGGGTAAATGCAAGAGGCATCAAATGGGCCCACGCAGCTTGCCCCAGGTGCCCTCACCTTCATATACTGTGGTCCCGCGATATACTGGGACCATGGTATGTGAACTGTGAAATGGCGGGGGGCGACTGTATTATCTCCTGGTTGATAGCTGGCAACCCAACATAATCCTGGCTACAAAATGACCTGGACTCTTTAGCCTCAGTATCCTTTCCAAATAACTTCCACTGTTGGAGGTGCACTGAAGCAAAACAAAACACAAACCGCATTGCTTTGGCCCTGGAAGAATATTTACGGGACCTAGAAGCATTACCATTGCAACAGAATTGATTCATGTTGAACCCTGTTGATAGGCCAGAACAGGAGAGGGCCTAAATGAACTGGCCAGTGTCGAACAATCGTTGCAGGAATGGATAACAACATTGGTGGGTTTATGGCCTTTTAAAAACACCCCTGTTCCAGGAGGCACACCTCAAAGCAGCTTAAAATACATTATCCTCCCAGGGTTTCCGTAATGCTATCATCTTATTATCACCCATTCCCTCTGCATGGCAGCTTTGCTGAGCAGCTGTTTTGCAGCCAAGCCAATTTCTTTTCCTAAGTATTCCCTGGAAGTTGAGTCATGGCTACTAGACTTCTTTTTGAGAGATAGAAACGTTTCGCTGTTCATCCAAACAGCTGTTCATCCAAACCAGACCGATGAAGCTGTTTGGATGAACAGCGAAACGTTTCTATCTCTCAAAAAGAAGTCCAGTAGCCATGACTCAACTTCCAGATAAACTCACCTGGATGACTGAGAATCTTCACAGACATATTCCTAAGTATTGCTCTATCAGCAGCTGAAACCAACCCGACCAGGGTTTTTACTGTGAATGTTAATGAGCAAGCAGTATCTGCTCAGTGACATGTCTTAAACCATCCTCTGAATAACCGTGCACAAATTACAGTGAGGTTTTGAAGGTTCCTTTTTCTTCTTTAAATGGAAAACAATCAATGGGAAGCTGGAGATAGACTTTTCCAAAGACAGGAAGTGGGACATCCTGTGTGTCCAGTGACCTCTGTGTCAAAACTGGCTGACGGTTTTCAGGGGGTAAAGACGAAGAAAAGGCTATTGTTTTATAGGGGATTCTGAAGATGCAGGAAGGGGTATCGGTTGTGAACCTGCCAGAAGGCAGGAAACCAGAGGGACGAGCCTGCAAAACATTGCAGAAGCTTACTTAATTGCAATCATCTTAATTGCAATGGAAGATTTCAAAGCCACGTGGCTCTTCATCAAGGAGATTGAGGGAGGATATAAAACAAAGATTGTTCAGGGATATTCAGAGTGAAGGCATGCCAGTATTGAAGGACTCCAGTGGGGCTTGGTAGCTAGTACTGTTTGTTTAGGGCAGTGTTTTTCAACCTTTTTGGGGCAAAGGCACACTTGTTTCATGAAAAAAATCACGAGGCACACCACCATTAGAAAATGTTAAAAAATTTAACTCTGTGCCTATATCAGTCTCTAAAAGGTTCGCCATTGCTGGTGTAGGGAGAAGCAGGACAGAGGGGCCACAGATTGAGGCAGCCCGCTCTCTAGCACCCAGTTCCCACTTACCTGTGTTGTTTTTTTAAAAACATTTTGCCCTGCATGGACTTCTGTGTCCAGTGGAGACCTGAGAAGGGGCACTGACTCTCCAGGAACACAAATAAGACCAAAAGCCCATCTTGCTCTCCACACTGTGGCCAAGGCAGATGCCTTCAGCAAGTCCAGCGACAGGAGGGGAGGAGGATGAAGGAAGGCAGGAAGGAAAGAAGGCATAAAGTGTTCTGTTTGTATACCGCCCCATACCACTTTAAGGAGTCTCTGGGCGGTTTACAGTTTTAATTACAGTAGGCAGGCTGCTAGACATACACATATGCAGGCTAGAAATGAGCACGTTTCTATGAAGAGGGGAAAGGGTACGAATGGAAAGAGAGAGGTGGGGGGGAAAGAAAGAAAAGACAGAGAGAGAGAGAAGAGGGCAACCCAAGACAGAAAGAAAGGGGCAAGACTTCAAGGAACCCATCGTGGGGCCCCTCAGAGATGGCTCTTCCCCTCCCGGAACCTAAAGGCCGTCCGTCCGTCCGTCCAGCCGTGCCAGTAGCCCCCCCCGCCTGCCCGCCTCCTCAGCCCAGGCCTGGCAGAGGCCTCCTCCATCCCCTCCTCCTCGCAGCCCTGCCGCGGTGCTCGTGGGGCAGCTGGGCGCCCCTCCTCCCCTTCCCCTCACCTGGTGGTTTGTTCTGGGCTGGGGCTCCCAGGCCGGCTCGTGTTGGTGGGCGGGCTGTCGGGCCGCTCAGTCCATGGTAGCTCCCAGGAAAGGGGTGGTGGTGGTCCAGGGTAAAAAAAGGAGGGGGGAGAGGGAAGCGAGCGAGTCGCGGCAGCGGTGGCAGGCACAGGGCAAACACTAAAGAGAATGAGCGGGGCCAGGTCCGGCCGGAGAGGAAGTGACGCCAGCGCCGCGGGCCTCGGGGGGGAGGAGCCAAGCTTGCCCTTGGACGCTATTTATAGTGCCTCCCAGCTGTGGGCCGCCCGCCGGCCCTGGGTTGAATTTCTTTAGAATTTTTCAATTTTTCCCACGGCACACCAGGCCACATCTCGCGGCACACTAGTGTGCCACGGAACAGTGGTTGAAAAACACTGTTTTAGGGGACATGGGTGTGGAACCCTAAAGTTGGGGCTACCCCTGACAAACTGAGGGTAGCTTTAGTAAAGCCTGTGGGCAGAATTATATTCCCCCGAGGCCAGGCCCTTCAGCTTTCAGGCCTTTTGCCCCCTTCCCCAAAACTTCAGTCTTTTACCCCACTATAGGAGGAAAAAAAGAAAAGAAAAGAAAAAAATAATGGGCCCTTAGTCCTTGCAGGGCCCCTAGGCTTCAGCCTAGTCAGCTAGGAAGAATACGGGCCAGCCTACAGCCATTTAGAAGGGCAAAAGGCGAATATGCTGTGAAGACCGCATGGAAGAAAGGTAAATATGAAAAGCAGTCAGAATCACACTCAAATTGAAGCAGTCAATCGAATTCGAAACAGGCAGCATTTGAAGAGAAAAGCGACACTCTTATGGCTTGTTCGGGCTGTGGAATTGAGGCGAGAGTTATATAAGTGCAGGCTGGCCCATACTGGCTCCCTCCATCCCCTGGTCTCTCTGGGCTAATGGACAACAACATTGCTTTCTTTGGATGTTATTCCAGAAGTGCTGCAGAGCAGCAAAGATTTGACTAATGGCTCTACCTGCCTGAGACATCCTCCGGTGGCTTGTAGAGTTTGTCTCCCTTAGTGACTTTAGCTTGTTTTTGGCGTTCTGAAATGTGCTTTGAGGAAGGGATGCTGAGTTATGCATTTCCGAACTGACTGGCAAGAAGTAGCCTTTGGGTCCTGTTGATTTTGATGAATCAGGGTTGTATTAAGACTTGCATTGCCTTTCTGGGTATTTGACTAGTCCCTGTTCTCAACTTAACATATTTATGCAGAAACAGATGTTTTTCATTCCTATACACATCCAAGTTTCCCCCCTTCCTCCTCACAAAGAAAGAAAATCTGTGAAAGGCCAGCCCTTGGACTTGGAAATATAAGGAGAGAGAAGCAGTGTGGTGCAGTGGTCAGAGCGCAGATCCCAGGCCGAAGTGGAAAATCCATGAAATTCACTGGATCATCTTAGGCTAGTCACAGTATTCTGCACACTGCCTGTAACATACTGGAAGAAAGGGAGAATATAAATGTAACTAATAGCAACTGAGAAACAATGTAAATTTTCATTTGATAAATAGAACAACACAGAATAACAATAATAACTATGATCCTGTTGGAATTTTATGCTGGCATAACACAAACAAGACAAAGGTATAGGTATTTGCTTCAAATTAAGAAATTTGCTATAGAGGTTAGTACACATTGAGTCACAAAACACACAATGTTTAGGGTGATTCCTTGAGACAATCGGTCTCTAAAAGTTACATCATTTGGAGCAAAAAGAATTAGAAAAATGTCATGGGGCACTATTTTTTTACAGATAATGTGCAATATTTGCATCTTTCATATGCTTTGGTCTAAGTATAGGGTTATAGAAATAACGTGTAACTCCTGTATTGGCTTGTAGAACTTGGTTTCTTCTTAGAGATGGCATGTTTTTGTTTTTGTTTTTCCTTCAAAAAGTCATCACCTGCCGTCTGAAAGCTCCTAATGGTTTCATTTCTATCGGTGCACCTATGTTAGGCATTAGAGATGGGCATGAACCAAAAAAAAAGGTGATTCATTTGGGTTCAGTTCGTTTTAAGGTTCAGTTCGTTTTGTTTCGTTTTTAATGATTTTTTAAAAATATTTGTTTCATTGGTTTGTTTTTATTCGTTATTCATTTTGTGTGTACTGTGTGTGTGGTGCTTGAGCAACATTTGGCTGGGGGAAAGAGTGGGGTTAATCTTCCTTCCAGCCAGCACAGAGCAGCTGAGAGGTGCTGGCTGGGGGAAGCTCTTTCCCCTATCCCACCTCTCAGCTGCTCTGCGCTGGCTTCCCTGCACCTTGTTTTCTGGGGAAACGGGGCACGGGGAAGCCAGCGTGGAGCAACTGAGAGGCTGGCTGGGGGGAGCTCTTTTCCCCACTCCACCTCTCAGCTGCTCCTTGCTGGTTTCCCTGCACCTCATTTTCTGGGGGAACGGGGCACAGGGAAGCCAGCGCGGAAAAGCTGAGAGGTGCTGCACCCAAGCCAGCACCTCTCAGATGACAGGAGCTGGCTGGGGGGAGCTCTTTCCCCCACCCCACCTCTCAGCTGATCTACACTGGCTTCCCTGCATGGGTTTTCCCATAGGAATGTGCTAATGCATTCCTATGGAAAAACAAAAACGAAGCAGAACAAAAAAAATTCTGGGGTTTTTTTTTGATGGGCTACTTTGTTATTTGTTTTGTTGTGTAATGAAATGAATAATGAATAATGAAACAAACCAAAAGTTCATTTTGTGCCCATCTCTATTAGGCCGATCAAGTTTCCAAGAAATCAAGATTTCATTGCAATTTGTTGCCCAAATTAGATACTGACTCTGGTCTCAAGAGTTTACAGGGCCACATTAGTCTGAGAAGGAGAGGCAGTAAAATACCCATAAAATATGTTTGATTTATAGTCCATTGGCTGTTTCTCATGGAGATACCCAACAGCATAAACAGAATGTCACCTTTCTGTGGGGGGGGGGGGAGTCAGGTAAAGCTGCCAATCTATTTGAATATCTTTGACAATAAGGGCTACATTTAGAGAGAAGTAGCAAGGTAAATATTTCATCACAGTTAAAACAGACTATGCAGGCTGACAGACATAGGTTTCGTTAACGTTTTATACTAATTCCAATGTGAATCATGAATCAATATATGAACTGAAATGTGATTATCCTTAAATATTTTCTTCTGAATTTTATGATGCAGTTCCCCAATCTTGGGGTGGGAGGTAATGCAGATAAAATGCCTGTTATCAAGAGTTGCACACATGAAAGGAGATACTGGTTAGAGAAATAAGTTAGGTTGCAGGCAATAAAAGTCCAAGGCAAAATAGCATACAAAAGGCTAATTGTTAATTGTTGTTATCTGTCTGTCTGTTTGAGTTGTTTTGAATTGATTATTTATTTTGTTGTGAACCGCCTGGAGTTCCTTTGGGAAGACGGGCGGTATACAAGCCTCATAATAAATAAAATAAATAAATAAAAATTAAGAGAAATATGAGTGTGTGTGTGCATGTGCACGCACACACACACACAATGCTGTCTTTAAAATAATAATAATTGTGAACTAATGTGTGAACAGGACGAGACCAACCAAAGCTCAGGAAAAAGAAGAGTGGGAGGAAGACTCTTGTCAAATTGTCCAATTCTGAATATAGGCTACCAATCACATGCTCTATTCTGCTAGAGATGTGAAAGTCCATTATATTCTGAGTGCCAGACACACAGTACAAAAAGGAAATGTACTAATAAGAAGAAGCATATCAAGGTTAACTTTGATAAAGGGAAGCTTATTGAGTTGGGTTGCAGCTAGAAATGTAAAATTTCTGGAAATTTTGAAGTTTGGGGGGAAAAAACTTTTTTCCATTTTTTCTGGGGATAAATGGAAATCTTCAGAAAAATGGGGAAAATGCTACATTAGCATGCCCCTCTCCCTTTTGCAGCTTGACAGTCATTCTGTTACATTAGGAACATAAAATATGACTATGGACAATTTGACTTGGCATAACATTGTCACAACTAGCATATTAAAATATAGTGTATCCAAACAATTATTACAGAATTTACTTTTAAAATAATATTTATTTGAAATTGTAAGTAACAAATGGAGTAACAATCTGCTGAACTGTTTACTAGTTTATGTGGAACAAAAAAACCCCTCTACGAAACAATGTTTAAGAATCCAGAATTAACCATTAATCATATTTCCTCTTCACAGTATTAAATAAAAATAAAATAAAAACCTCATTCTTGTAAAAATAATTGAAGAGGGAGGAAATATATAGAATGGAGTGAGACTAGGTTTAAAAAAATTTTTTTGAAATGATTTAGAAAATATTTGAAAGCCCTATCTTAAAATATTTTATTCATCATGTTACTAAAAATTCCATAATCATTTTTGCTTTTTAATTTTTTCTAATGTTTTAATTTTTTGCAATTTTTCAGGAGAAAAATGGGGAGAAATGTTCTCCCCCACCAATTTTTTCCAGGTTTTTCCCCGACCTTCACATCTCTTAATTGCAGCACAACATAGGGTGAGTAGGCCCTCTGTGTAGGCCTGCATTGATAAGAGCACAAAAAAGAGTTAAAATGATCCTCAGATACATTTCCAGCTACAGTGTGTGTGTGTGTGTGTGTGTGTGTGTGTGTGTGTGTGTGTGTGTGTGTGTGTGTGTGTGTGTGTGTGTGTGTGTGTGTGTGTGTGTGTGTGTGTGTGTGTTGTGTCATTATAGTTGTGACCGACTCTTCATGACTCCATGTTCATGGAGTTTTCTTGGCAGGAATACTGGAGTAGATGACATCATTTTCCCTTCCTAGTGGTTGCTTTTTCATCAGATTGGGAGATTTGTTCTGTAAAGTGCATGTCAGGAAGAAGTATGACCTTAATAGGCTGTTTTTTTTTCTTTGAGGAATTTGTGGAATTGACCATTCAAGTCACCTGTGGTGCTTTTCCCCCCAGGCAATACATGATTCACTGAAGTTTCTACAAGTTCATCATGAAAAGTTTCAGTCATGCAGTTGCTCACTAGAAAAGTAGGCTCAATGCATCCAGCTAGCCTGGCAATGTCCTCTAAAGCTTCTCTACATCTTCTCCTCATCATGTGTCTGGGGCAACGGTACAGTGTACTCAATTCAGAGCTTGAAATGCTTAATTTTGGAATGACTTCTCTTAGAATTCCCCCATCCATGTTGGCTGTGGAGTTCTGGGACCTGAGGTCTATAGAGGTGACTTTTCTAGATTCATATTTCCTTATGCATAACATTTGCACTTGGCTAAACATTTTCAGAAAATGGCATAACCAAGAAATAGATCATGATTATTCAGGGGCGTTGGGCTGGGCGTCTGAGCCTAGCTAACCTTTCTAACAGGATTAATGCGTTATTTGCTCATTTGGTGACTGGGGAAGATGACTACCTTTCTCTCTTGACAAATCTCTCCAATGGGTTGCTTCCAGCATTTGTCCTAATTGGAGAGGATGGCAATCCCCTTCAATTAAAGTTATGTCCAGCTGGCAGATTAACTGTCTCCTATTCCTAATGGGGCAGAAAGGTCACTGTTCCTCTGTCACATATGAACAGCTGGCTGCAAACACACTAATTCTGCATTTTATGGCAAATATTGATCTCACATAGAACACTGAGAAGAATTTGGGGACCAAAATTGATGATAAATATATAGGGTATGGACTCATTTAGAAATCTGGGAACTGATGTCTTCCCTGATGGTGCGCTTATTTCATTATGCTGCATTTTTGTTGCTCGTGTCATTGAGAAGTGACTTATAAGACAGAACATGTACTTAAGTAGCAAAGGTACAATTCCTAATTAAGTGGATTGTTTATTCTAAACTTCCTGATTAGAGACGGCATGAAACAAAAAACAAAATGCTGTTTCATCGTTACTTTAAGTAACAAATTACTTCGTTAGGTAATGAAATGGTAGAACACATTTCGTTTCATTTTGTTTTGAATGCTTTTTTTTTTTGCATACTCCTATAATATATGAATAATGCAGCCTTCCTATCTGGATTAACTGGAAAGTGTCTCAGCCTTTCATGTTCTGTTATTCTGGATATACTTCTATTGAGAAGCAGAGATGGCCCCACAGAGATGAATGTTCTGCCTACAGAGGCCAGCTGCACTGTATGGCACTGTCCCCTTCCATTTTTACCATGCACCATTCCACTTTGTGGGTGTATAACTCAGATGTTTGAAACCCAGTCTTCACCAGACTTGGAGGAGTTGTAGAAGAGAATCAGGGGGAAGTGTCTCCAGGACCATGGTGTCTTTAAGTGCATGAGAAGCACTTTCCTGGGGGCCTTTCTTCATGGATAGATAACTCAGACACACTGAAGGGTGTAAGAATCCTCACCACGCTCAAACACATGAACAGTTTGATTGAAATCCTGTTTGTTAATGCAGTTGCATGTATCCTGCTCTTGAAGCAGGGGTATGAGGGAGGTTTAGCTAATCTCATTGTGCACACGTACTTTGACAATAAAGTATTATTATTATTATTATTATTATTATTATTATTATTATTATTATTATTATTATTATTATTATTATTATTATTATTATTATTATTATTATTAGTAGTAGTAGTAGTAGTAGTAGTAGTAGTAGTAGTAGTAGTAGTAGTAGTAGTAGTAGTAGTATTTGCTTAAAGAGGAGGACACCAGAGAGAGGGGAAAAACATTGTGTGATTCCTTTGATGTGCACATGTATCAGGAACAGGATTTTGGACTTAGTTACAAGTTGCATTAGGTAAAAAAAGGTCAGCAGTTGATCTACATACAAAACATATGTGGCTTTTCAGTGACTGTACCATATATTCATGCTTAATCATAGCCCTTTAATCATAAAGGGTGGGAACTCCACATATGGTGAGGGGAGCATTCTAGCCCTGTTTCCTTCCATCATCAATTTTTACACCTGAGAATGACCTCATATGTAGCTTTGGTCATTTAAAACAACATACCAGAGGGAGATGGTAGAATTCACACTGATCCTTGCCATGGTACATGACACTAGCCCCACTACAATTTAAAAATGGTGCCCAATCCACACATTTTTAAACTATTGTTAGGGCTTCTGTTCCAGCCGAGGCTTCCCATTTACCAATAACACTGGGCTGGTGTAGCTGGGGCCTTGCCTGCTTCACAGGTGACACAAACTGAGTTACTGGCTCTGCCCTCTGGGCAAGAACAACACTGCTGGCCAGTTAGTGCTGGGTGGATTCCCGGCCTTTTCACACGACCCCTAAAATCCGCGGCAAATGGCTCCCAGATCTGGAGCTTAATATTGTTTCCCCACCAGCTCTGGAGTTTACAAAAAATTAAGTGCGACCATGCCCACCTAAGCGCGTCCCAGCGCACTTTTCAAGTACCTGGTCTCTGGAGCTGAAAAAATTCTGATGCGGATGTAAAGTAATGAGTGCCGGACTCCCCTCGCCTTGTGTTTGGTATTTTTCCCCCACCGCCCCTTTAAGAGACAGGAATCATGAGAACGACAGGGCTCGGGGCGGCTTCCACCGGCAGACGGAGGTGAGCCTGCGTTTTTTCTCCTTTTTTTTCTCCCTCTCCTCACACAGACAGGAGCAAGGAAGTGTGGAGGGGGTGGGAATGTAGGAAGAGCGACAAACCCCCAAGATCTCTGGTCCGAATTAAAGTGGCCAGCGGATCTTAGGGGTCGTGTAAAAGCGCCCCAAGTTCTTCTTGCCCTGCACAGCAGCTGGCACTTCCAACAGGAAGTGTCTCGCAAACAGGTTAGTGGTTGCTTACAGATACTGTAACCTGCAGTAGAAAGCTTTGCTCTGGATTAGTGCAAATGTGTAGTTCCTGCTGGAATCTGCTCTGTTGAAGTAGACTCCCCACTTGAGCCAGAACATGGGGGAGGGGGAGGGGAGTATTCTGGTTGAGTTTGTATCACTTTTCAATAAACATTCCCTTCCTTCCTACATAGACTTTCTCAACCTTTTCTTCCCGGTCCTTTATTTCATCCCTATTCATGTTGTGCTATTCCATATCCTACTTCCCCCTCCATCCATTGATTCTATCCTTATGGAATAAACACATAATGCAAAATTTATTTATTTATATATTTATTTATTTAGATTTGTCATTGCTCATCTCCCCAGAGGGGACTCCACGTGATTTTCAGTATAAAACATGATAAAACAGTGGATATAAAACACATCTAAAATGAAAGTGTGTGTGTGTGTGTGTGTGTGTGTGTGTGTGTGTGTGTGTGTGTGTGTTGCATCATTACAGACTCTTCATGACCCCATGTCCATGGAGTCTTCTTGATGGGAATACCAGAGTGGTTTGCCAGTTCCTACTCCAGGTGCCTACAGCTCCTGGTATTCCCTGGTGGTCTTCCATCCAAGTACTAACCAGGGTTGACCACTGCGGAGCCACTGCGGAGATGCTGTACACAGACAAAAAACAAAAATATAGTACTGTTGAATCATTCACCATTATTATTGTTAACTTCTCTTTTTGTTTTCTTTGGTTAATATACATATGGTCAAACAGAGATCTGACATCCTGGGGAAAAAATGGAAAAATTAGGGAAAAAACCTTTCCCCCCATTTCTTTCCAGAAACCATTTGGGGTTCTTCCCCTAAAATTGGAAAAAATTAAAAAAGAAAAGAAAATGATTATGGAATGTTTTACTTTAACATGAATAACATATTTTAAGACAGGGTGTTCTAATAATTCCCAAATCATTTCTAAAAAAATATGTTTAGTATCAGGTTTTTCTAATTTCAGTGCATTGAGGACAAGCAAGACCTAGGTTACAAATTGAACTCTCAAATGCAAGAATAATATATTCATTTCTTCCTTTAGGAGGTACTGCTATTGTCACAAGAAAAAGAAAAAGGTTTCACTTTTGTTGTTGCAGGTTGGTAGGTGTGTTTGCTTCTGTTCTGTCCTCCTTGTTAGTCCTCAAATCACTGGAAGAAAATATAGAGCAACAAAAATGATTCTGATTAAATTTCATTGAAACTTAGTCCCACTTCCTTATATATATTTTTCCCCTCCCCTCTTCAATTTTTTTACGAGAATACAGTTTTTATTTTTATTTAGTACTGTGGAGAGGAATTATGAATGGTTAATTCTGGATTTTAAAACAATGTTTGGTAGAGGGTTTTTGACTTTCAATCTGTAAAGGGGGGTGCTAATGTAGCATTTTTTTCATTTTTTCCAGAAAATTTCATTTTTTTTTCTTTAAAAGTAACACAGAAAATGGTTTTTTCCCCTGAGTTTCAAAATTTCCAGAAATTTTACATCTCTATGGTCAAATGTGTGATTTCTCATTTTTCCTTTACCTTTTAATTCCACTGAATTTGTTGACATCTCTTTCACTTCCTGATTTTGAAGGGTGTTGTATCCAATAGAGATGGGCACAAATTAAAAAAAATGTGTTTCATTTTGTTTCATTTCATTAACGAGGTCAGTTCATTTCATTTCATTTTTGGCAAATTTTCACGGAAAAATTCATTTCATTATTTTGTTAATTTGTTTTTTATTTTACCCCCTTTTCCCCAGCACTCACTGCATGGCCACTGGGGTCTGGTCAGCGTTGGGTTTTTTATCCCCCCCTTTTATTTTAGGGTGCCGAGTCAACCAGGCCACCCTTGGGGCCCAGTCGGCACTCCTTTTAGAAAAAAATAAATTTTTATTTTATTTTATTTTTTCACTTCCTCGTGGCGCAGTGGTTAAATGCCTGTACTGCAGGTAAAACTGTGCTCACAACCTGGGTTCAATCCCTGATAGCCGGCTCAAGGTTCACTCAGCCTTCCATCCTTCTGAGGTCGGTAAAATGAGTACCCAGCTTGCTGGGGGGGCAATGTGTAGCCTGCACACTGTAATTAAAAAATTGTAAACCGGCCAGAGACTACTGGTAGTGGTATGGGGCGGTATATAAGCAGACCAATTTGCTTTTTTTGCTTTGCTTTGCTTTGCCCTGCGCTACAGCTGTAGTGTGGGGCTTTTCTTTCTTTTTCTTTTCTTTTAGCGCCAACCGCCCCTGGGGCCTGGTCAGTGCAGGTTTTGTAAATTTAATTTAATTTAATTTTTATTTTAGGGTGCCGACCAGGCCACCCTTGGGTCCGGTTGGCACTCCCTTATTTATTTATTTATTTATTTATTTATTTATTTATTTATTTATTTATTTAAACCCCCCCACACACACACACACTTCTGAGTTCAGGCCCTGCACTACAGCTGCAGTGTGGGGCTTTCCCCCCTTTTCTTTCAGCACCGACCACGCAGCCCCTGGGGCCCGGTTGGTGCTGTTTATTTTATTTTATTTTATTTTATTTTTTAGGGTGCCGACCAGGCCACCCTTGGGATCCGGCCGGTGCTCCTTTTTATTATTTTTATTTCTTTTCTTTTCTTTTTTTATTTTCTTTTTTTACTGCCGACCACATGGCCACGCTACAGCTGTAGCGCAGCCATCAGCTTTTTTTCCCTGGTCACCGACCCAGAAGCCAGGAAGACCGGACCTCCAGAGCAGCACCAGATAGGAGACATCTCTGCCCCCCTCCATTAACAAAATGAACCTAACCAAACCAGTTTTTCTTGGTTCAGTTCGTTTCATGTTAAATTTGCCCCTAGCGTCGTTATTTGTTTTGTTACGTAACAAAACAAATAATGAATAACAGGGAAAAAATTCATTTCATGCCCATCTCTAGTTTTCAATTTAATGAATACTGTATTCTGATTCTCTGTATGGATTATTGATAGCCTGTTTGAGATAGTGCATCCAGAATGTATCTGTTCTATGGCCACACACTAATCCTTGGAAACAGATATGTTCTGCATTCACCACAGCAAAACTATTATAGATCACTGAACTCCAAGTTTATTGCCAATTAATGCAGACGTGTTGTTAGGGGGGGAGGCTAGCAGTATTACCACTTATCAGTATTTGAACTTTCAGACCATTTTCAAATCTCCATTAAAAATATAGTGTGATTTGTTGTCAAGGTTGTTAAATTTAACTGTGTGTTATTGTTTATGCCTTTGGTCATCCATCCCAAGGTAGCTCTTCTATTCTCAGCATGAATATGTCAGTTCTGTTTATGGTGACCCTTTAACATGCAAGAATCTGCTGCTAAGTTTCAGTTGTTTCGGGTCATGAAATGGAGGCAAGAAGCTTGGACAGCTTTGCTCAGCCATCTGTCTGCTTGATCCTTACCCTTCTCAGCATCTCCTCCTGAAATGATGACTAGCTGAGTCCAGGAAGCTGTACATTCTTCTTTGAGAGAAGGCAGGCATCTTGTCTCTAAAGAAGGAATTAAATAGGTTATTCTGAAGAGATTTGGCCCAGACTTGGTGTTAATATGTAGGTGGGTTTTAGAGGCTGCTTTCTTGGGTATGAGAAGGCTGTTGCCAGGCAACTCCAGACATTCTTGAAGAAAGTGGTTTATATAGCTTGGGGGAGCATGTTTGTTGAATCCAGGGGCCAATTTTTCTTCCCTTAATCTGCTGTAGGACCTTACCCATCACATCAGTGAAACTAGAAATCTATTTTAAGTTTCATAGAAGTGAGAGGAATTTCTTTTGAAGGAAAATCTGGAGGTGTCTGGAGGCTTCCCGGAGGAATTCATCCGGAGACTAGAGGTCATTTGGAGGGCAAACCGGACGGAAGAGAATAGGGCTGCTCTTAAGCATCTGACTGGCCGCTATCTTCGCGCGATCAGGGACGCTAGAAGATCTTATGTCTCCCTGAGAATTGGTGAGGCCTCGAACTGGCCGGCGGAGTTGTTCCGGTTGGTTCGAGACCTCTCCAATCCCAGTCAGCTGAGACCTCGTCCTAGTGATTTCACTAGCGAGCAATTTGCAGCCCATTTTAGATCCAAAATAGAGGCCATCCGTTCTGGCTCACTTGCACTGGCTTCCCGTTGTCCTCCAGATTAGGTTCAAGGTCCTGGTTTTGAATTTCAAAGCCCTCCACGGCCTGGGACCAGAGTATCTGGCGGAGCGTATCTCTCAAAGATCAACTGGGTCCAGACCCATGAGATTGGCACAGGCGCGCTCACTGAGGGTGGCCACACCCAGAGAGGCATGGAAATCACGTACGCGTGATGGCGCCTTCTCTGTGGTGGGCCCCATGCTCTGGAATCATCTACCCAGTGAGCTGCACCTGACAGAGTCCCTGCCCGCCTCTAAAAAGGCCTTGAAGACTCACCTCTTTAGGGAGGCATTTGGCGACCTTTCTAGTTAGTTTTTTCCCCCGCTTGCGCTTACTGTGCTTGGGTTCTGCCGCCATCTTGTCTCCTGTTTCTCTTGTTTAGTGTTTCTTTATTACCTGTTTTTTTTTTTTATTGTAAGCCGCCCAGAGTTCCCTTTTGGGAAGATGGGTGGGGTATAAGATTAACAAATAAATAAATAAATAATATACATTCCTGACCCTCATTTAGATCCAGTCCAGTTGAGCCTCATGCCTCATTGTAGAATGGGAACAGCACTGATTACCTCTATGTGAGAAAAAAGGATACATGAATATAGCAGTGTTCTTTTGGATGCCTATGTGGCTTTCACTGCTATTGAATGTGATCTTTTTCTGGTTAGGCTTTCTCAGTTGGATTGTGGAGGTACCATGACACAATGCTCCTTCTTCATTTTGGAGTGCTAATTCCAGAAGGTGGTGCTAAGGGATTGTTGATCTGCCCCTTGACAATAATTATGTGGTGTTCAAAAGACTGTAGTATATCCCCCCCATGCTGCTCAAGATTTTCATAAAACTGCTAGGATTAGTTATGAAGACACATGGGCTAGAGTATCCCCAACATTCAGGTGGCCTCCAGTTAGTCCCACCACCACCACCACCACCTGGTAAATCCAGATAAGGTGGTGGGTTTTCTGAATCAAGGCTGGTAATGGCAATGGACTGGGTGGGACTTTTGAAATGATACTCAGTTGCATTGCTCTTTACTTCTTGGCAGCCAGATTTATTGTTGTTGCTGCTCCAATCACAAAAAACAATTAATTGGCCAGTATCCTCTTCTGCAACTATGCAAATGAAATAATATTTGGAGGCAAATCCCCCCCCCAATCACTATAGCTGTCATTATCTACTTACTGCGTCATGCAACTAATGATGTGCAATGTGATTACATAATTTAGGATAATTTGTCTCCAAAACAAATATAATTTGCCCTATGCCGGTGTAACTGCATAAGAGGATTTGGGCCATTGTGTTACATATAAATAACACATCATCTTGTTATTGCCAACCATCCAGACAAATATAAGGAAATAATCTCTGATTTGATGTAAAGACAAAACCAATACATCTTTCCCTTGCCACTTAGCATTGATTAGAGACTGTATAAAACCTGAGAAATTCTTTTCAAAATGTTTTAAACTGCCCTTAAATGTAATTTCTGAAAGTAACTAAGTGTTACTCATTACACATATGTAATGTAATGCTAGTTGTTTACACCTAAAAATAACTATTAGTAGCAGTTATATTTCATATGGTCCAAATAGAATTCGTTATTGGTGACTATGTTACCTGTTATTGTTACTTCCAAGCTCTGCACACTTTAAATAGGGGCAGTTTAAATGGGTGATTTGTCTTCCAAGTGGAATGAGGTCAATATGCTTGCTAAAGAATCTCTGAACATGACTGTTGTGGGTTTTTCAGGCTGTTGCCCATGTTCTGGACATTTTTCTTCCTGATGTTTCACCAGTCTCTGTGGCCAGCACTTCAGGAGCTCAGGGAGCTAGGAGTTGTCTCTGTGCTCTGGGGAACTCCTAGAGAGAACTCCTAGTGCCCTAAGTTCCTTGCCCTCAGAAGATGCTAGCCACAGAGTCTGGCAAAACGTCAGGAAGAAAAACCTCCAGAACATGGCCAAACAGCCCGAAAAACTCCCAGCCGTGAAAGCCTTTGATAATACAATCTCTGAACAATGAAGTTGGTAGGAGTGGTTGTAGCAGAGTAGTCCTCCAAAAGGGATGGAATAGTGAAATGTTCCCCTGGAAAGCTGTAATAAAAATTAACTAGAACACCCACTTAATTCAGTTGAGCTAATTGGGAAATCACGCAAGAAAAGTCTTGTCACACACTAACTGCAAATTAAGATGGCTGCTGCTGGTGGTGAATGTGAGTGTGCTGCGTATAGAAATGAGGAGACACATTTTTTTTTCTTTTCTCATGCCCAATATTTTCAGTTTAAACTGATGGACCAGCAAGACCATTTTGGTGGTTAGGGTTAAACTCTTGAGCTAGAGCACTTACTCTCTGACAACTTCAGCCTCAGACACAGCTGTACACATGGGATTCAGGATGTCACCTCAGAGGTTTTCCTGTGAAATATTTATGAACAGAATACCGAAATAAATACTCCCATGTCCTTTACAAAGCTATTGCTGGCAGATAGCTTATTACTTGGAATGATTGATTTGTACTTTGCCCTTTTCCATTCACTGTGTAATCTGTTTGTTTTATGTTTCTGGTACATAGCACTGTTTATCTCAGTGAGGTAGAAGTGTCGATCTGCTAGCTTTTAAAATATATTTCAAACATCCCAGTAATAAGACCTGCATAGTTGTCCTAGTTTACAATTAAGAAGATTGACTGTGTAAACCACTAATAGCCACACTATTGTGTGTGCTTTTGTGTGTGTGTGTGGGGGGGGGAAACAGCCCTACACAATTTTCAAATGAAAAGTCACATGTCAGTTAGTTGTTAAATGTATGGACATGTTTGAAGGGCACAGGTGTGCTTGTACCTTGTACTTACAAAACCTATTTTGCCTGGTTGAGGGTATGATATTGCTTTGGTCCAGGGTGCTTTTTACAGCATTTATGCTATTTATTCTTAAATATTTAACAGCTACTGTAATGCAGTAGATTATCCCATGAGGACTCAGGAGATCTGGGTTCAAATCTGTGCTCAGTCATGACAGCTCACTGGGGGAGGTGTTGGCACTGGTGCACCACATCTGAACATCTTGGATACCTCAGAAACCCTATTAGGGGTGCCATATGTTAGAAGCAATGTGACAGCATGTAAAATGCAGGGGAGGGGAGGGAGAGAGCTTACTTCATAAATACACTTTGTTGAGCTTTGGAAGTATCTGTACTTATATCTTTGTATCTTTTGAGAGTCTACTGTATATGGTCTTGTAGAATGTTGGGCTAACAGAAGGTTGCATGCAAGAAATCAGACCCCAGCCTCTTTAGTGACCTTCATTTTGGCTGTGCAATAGAAGGAAGTGGCTGAGAGAAGCGGAGTTAAGGGGTTGTGCATGCATAATGTCCCTGTCAGTTAGGCTCTGTATGGAGTGCTTCTCAAGAAACTGACCAGTGCCATAATGAGGTTCCTCTAGACCAGCAGTGGCGATAACCTTCAGCACTCCAGATGTTTTGGACCTCAATTCCCACAGTCCTTTGCCATTGGTAGTCTAGGCTCAGAATTCTGGGATTTGTGGTCCAAATGATCTGGAGTGCCAAAGGTGTGTCACCGCTGCTCTCGAGCTTAGCCATTCCCAGCCACATCTTCACAGCCAAAATGGAGGTTGCTAATGAGGTTTTCTGAGGTCTACACTGGTGAGTGTTAGAAAACAACTCTGAGAACTTTGATTTCTTGTCTGTAATTCTTAGCATTTAGGCTGGGGAAGCTCTCGGTGGCTTCTGCAGGTTGCAGTGCAAAAAATATACAAAATTCCTACTGGAGAAAATTGGGTTGGACTCCCCAGTTGACCACGGAAAGTTGCAGGCATATGGAAGTAGTCAACTGCTTCTTAAATATCATATCAATCTCAGAAACTGTATTAGGGTCACTATGTCAGATGCAATGTAAGACATATATTAATCCATGGGCATTCTTAAATGTTCCATTGTTTTCTTCATTTTTATATTGATAATAGAGATGGGCACGGAACGAACAATTTTTCATTTTTGTTTTCGTTTTTTGTTGTGTTACGCAACGAAATGACAAACAAATTTGTCCCTAAAATGAAACGAAACGAACAGAAACGCAGGGATTTTGGTCGTACGTTTCGTTTCCGTTACTGCAATGAAGTGAGCGGCTTTAAATGCTTAATAAATCATTAAAAATTGGAATAAATGGTAACGAAATGGTAACAAAACGGTAACAAAATGAAAACGAATTTTTGAACATTTCACGAACAACGGAAATGAACCGAAACAGACCTCTAAACGACAAACGAAACTCCATTTTTTCTATTCGTGCCCATCTCTAATTGATAAGGTTGATGTGAGTGACATGCTGTCCTTAAATCAACCCAAGAGCCTGTTGAAGTTTGTCACTGAAGGCAGTCCTATTTCTCAGTTTGCTGTTTGATCTGTTCACCATTGCAATAGCAATTAAAAACACATGAAACCATTCACAGGTCAGTTCTAATATTGCATGTCAAAATGCCTATAACAATTTAAGAGACCAAAGTAATATTCCACTTGCCACTTAGGATTGGTTAGAATTGGCATAAAATGTGAATAATTTACTGTCACCATGCCTTGGGGCAGCTCAGGTTTGCCTGAAGTCTGAAGTTGCAATACAAGCGCTCCCCTCACCCATAGTGGGGAGCACTCCTCGTGGCCCTGCATTGAGGAAGGCTAGGAGAAGGCTGGCAGGCTAGTTACAACTCTGTGCAGAGGAAACAATGATGCCTCTCACATTGCAGCAGCCCACCCTGAACTATTACAGGTCCATTCTGGGAAACATGTACGTAGAGCTGCAGAAGTGGGAGCAACCCTCTTTCACAACCACAATGTTTCACTCACCAGTCACCACAAGAACCCTTTTCTGTTTGCTAGTTGCCAGTAGAGAGTTGTGCCAGTCAGAAAAGCTGGGTGTTCCAGAGTAGCAGGAAGTGGTGGTGGTGGTGGAAGCATTACTGCCATTACTTTTCACTTCATTTGGGACTGGGACTGAAACAGCAGCAGCCATTGATCAGCAGGGGCCAGAAGGGGAATGGGCAAGTGGCAGCCACAGAAAACAGCAGAGGCAGAGATGGCAGTATTCCTCCAACATCTTATTGCAGAATGTCTGTGAAGATTCTCAGTCATCCAGGTCAGGATGAAGCTGTTTGGATGAACAGCGAAACGTTTCTATTTCTCAAAAAAGAAGTCCAGTAGCCATGACTCAACTTCCAGATCTTATTGCAGAGTTTTGAATTTGGGTTCATTGTTTGTTTTAAAGAAACAGTTTGAGATGTGACCTTCCAAAGTCTAGGGTGGACTTGTGTGGTGGCCTCCAAGCCTGGTGGAGACTGGTTACCTCTGCTCTGTGTAACAGACAAAAGATCTCTTATTGTGGTCCTGGTATCACTTTTGGTTTCTCTCTTCACTTCCAGTTAGGTTGTCTAATTCATCTGATTGTGTTTGTGAAGCTGTCCTACAATGGTGCATCCTTCTAAGTGGAAAAATCCAAGGTCCATCATCATACATTGACTCTCCGAGTCATATATATTCCATACCTGCCAATGGATGCAAGCTTTATTAATTGGAAAGTTTATCACTTGACACATTTGATAAATGTCACATCAACCAATTGTATATATTAGCCCAAGATTCTTTTTGCTGATTTCAATACACCAGGAGAGAAATCAATATGTGGAATACCTGACTGATGCAACAAAACATCTTGTGAATTTCCAAACATTCATCAGCCCCTGAATGCCACTGACAGATTGAGCACTTATGTGCAATACCAAAGTTTTCTGCTCTGGGGCTGGCATTTGATTATCAGAAGTTAGAATGCCACATAATTTCAAATTCACTAAACTACAATATTAAAAAATGAAAATGGGCCACTGCAATAAATCTTTATCCTTGCAATGATTTTTGCTCCCTGGGCCCTTAGTAAGTATTCTCAAAAACTTTTAATTTATAACATACCAAATCAAAATGGTTGTGTTTCCTGACATTTTAATGTTCTGAGATTGTCCGTGTTTTTAGCTTCAAGGCTTGGCCTTTCCTGGTTTTCATTTCAGTTAGTTAGTTTTATAGTGTAGGTGGTTTGAATTCTGTCTTAAGATATTTGATAGTCATTCTCAAGGTTTTTAATTTTCATTATTTTCAACCAGAGGACATTGTTACTTGGGTGGTATACTAAGGTTATAAGGCAGAATTACTACAATATACTCACTGGCTGGACAATGCAGAATGTGCCTCTGGTATCATTATCAAATTAACAATGGAGAGAGAGAGAGAGAGAGAGAGAGAGAGAGAGAGAGAGAGAGAGAGAGAGAGAGAGAGAGAGAGAGAGAGAATTGTTAGAATTGTTATATGCCACCAGGGATCCAGTCCTATATCAAGAAGTCTGGAAGTATACCCCATACTCAGGCCTTAACCCCATTCATTAAAGCTGACTGTACTGTAATTGAAGGAAGGACAGTACAATCTTGGTTATAAATTACTAGTATGAGAGAGAGAGAGAGAATATTCTTACGCCAGGCATAATTCTCATATGATTGATCATTTAGTCGCCTGAATGGTAAATTAACTGTCTTATTTAACTATCTAATAATTGAGCAATTTCTAAGATTTAATGGGGAACTGAGAAGGAATTCCTCATTAACTAAACTTGTCTTTCCCAAATGCTTGGTTGCTTCCTTCTTTAATATATGTGACTGGCTTAGCCTTAAATTAGGCTCCTGTTACTATAATTTTTTTTAAAAAATGCATTGATTCATCACTTTTCGGCCCACCAAGGTTCCCCAAATGATGCCCAATAGAGACAAAGAACATTTGAAAATTCACTTTTAAGTGTCATCACCTTAAATTGTTAACCGCTTTGTACATAACCTGCACCTGGAATTCAGAATAGAAACCGACTGAGCCATAGAAGGAACATCAAGACTAGTGGGGACATATGATCAAATTTACTAATCCCAGAAGTTTTCATACTGTTTTCAAGAGCAAACGTATGTAGAGAGCATTAGAGTAGTCTATTTTTGAGATTATCAACGTATGACCCACTGTTGCTAGGCAGGTAGGGACACAACTGGGCAATCAGCTGGATATGACAGAATACACTCTTGGCCACAGCACATATTTGAATCTCCACATATAATGCTGGGTCCAACAGTACCTCCCAAGCAGTAGACCCAATCCCTTCTTGGGTAGAGTGTATCCCAATTGTTCCCTCTAACTGGTCCGAAGATCCTCATAATAGCATGTTCTCTGTCTTATCTGGATTCAACTTTGGTTTATTGGCTCTCCAGTAGTCCATTATCAAAGTTGAGCAGTGCTCAGGGACTTGTTCAGCATGGCATGCAAATGAAGAAAAAGAAGACCAAGAGCTGTGTGTCATCAGCATACAAGTGACAGCGAAACCCAAATCTCCATATGACTTCTACCAGTCATATAAAGAGGTTAGCAAGCATGAGAAAGATGATTGATCTTTATTTATTTATTTTAGAGTATTTTAGAGTATTTTTACCTTGCCTTTCTCCTTAGAACCGAACCCCAAGGTGGCTTACAGTAATGAAGGATAATATACAGTCCAGAACAATTAAGACATGTTCAAGTATTTGAGAACAAGGAATTGAAGGGCATTTTACAGCATAAATAAGACAACATTACATTAAAACTACAAGGTTATAAGTAGTTATAAACACAAAGTCTATGTGGATGTATAGATTCATATAAAATACATATGGTAGTCCATCATTCAGAGAAAGCTTGCCTGAAGAGAAAGGTCTTTGCCTTTTCCCGGAAGGGCGACTCTGATGAGGCAATCTAGGCCTCTAGTGGGAGGGAATTCCAGAGTCTGGGCGCAGCAGTTGAAAAGGTCCTTTCATGGGTCCCCACGAGACGTACCTGTGAGGGTGGTGGGATGAAGAGAAGGGCCTCTCCTGATTACCTTAACATCCGAGTCGGTTCATACTGTGAGATCTGATCTTTGAGGTAGCTAGGACCCAGGTCATATAGTGCTTTGTAGGTCAAGGTCAGCACCTTGAATTGTGCTCGATAGCTGATTGGCAGTCAGGGGAGTTGTTTTAATAGGGGTGTAATATGATCTCTGTGCCCTTTCCCAGTCAGCAGTCTGGCTGCTGCATTTTGGTCCCGTTGAAGTTTCCTGAGACTTTTCATCAGTAGCCCCACATACAGCACATTACAGTAGTCCAGCCGGGACGGAGGGCATGTGTCACCATGGCTGGAGCTGGTTTCTCAAGAAAGGGGCATAACTTGCGTACTAGCCTTTATTGTGCAAATGTGCTCCTGGCCACAGCCGTGACCTTGGCATCCACCCTCAAGGATGAGTCCAAAAGCACCCCCAAGCTGCATACCTGATTTTTCAATTGCAGGGTGACTCCATCCAGTACAAGTTGCATCCCTATCCCTTGTTTTCCCTTTCGATTGACCAGGAGCACCTCTGTCTTATCTGGGTTTGGTTTCATTTTGTTCATCCTCATCCAGTTCATTACTGCAGCTAAACACTCATGTAAAGTTGAGATGGTAGTTCCCTTAGAGTCCGGAGGTGATGAGAGGAAGAGCTGGGTATCATTGGCATACTGGTAGCACCTAAACAACATAGGGGACAAAACAGAACCCTGGGGAACTCCACAGGCCAGCAGCCGTGGTATTGAACATGAATCACCTAACACCACTTCCTGTGTTCTATCCTGCAGGAAGGACCGGAGCCACTTTAATGCAGTACCCCAATTCCCATTTCAGAGAGATGAGTCAGGAAAATGCCATGGTCTATAGTAGGCCTGCCCAAAGTCCGGCCCGGGGCCCAAATCCGGCCCATAAATCCTCCCCGTCCTTCGCCCCATTTTTTTTTAAATCTTCTGCCAACACTGACACCACCGGGAAGCTTGAGGGGCTGGGCAGACTGGACGGCTGGTGAGCAGAAGCTTGTGGGGTGGGCGTGCATACGGGGGTGGCGCGCCGGTGGGCTGCCGCCACTGGCATCACCGGGAACCTTGTGAACCTAGGCACACGCGCACAGGGTGGCATGCATGCGGGCAGCCGCCACCGGCATAGCCAGGAACATTGTGAGGTTGGGCGCACGTGCGGTCAGTGGGTGGGGCTTATGGGTCAGTAGGTGGGGCTTGCAGTGGGGTGGCAGGGTCAGGAAGCTACCGGCCCCTGACACATTCTCAGCCACCAAATCTGGCCCTCCTTACAAAAAGTTTGGGCACCCCTGGTCTATAGTGTCAAAAGCAGCTGAGAGGTCTAGCAAAACCAAAAGAGACCCTGTAACAAAGGTCCCAAGGAACAGAGACAGCCTCCCCAAGCTCTCTGTGGGCGCCCCCTCAAGCTCCCTTTCATTCCTGCCATGGTACCTTCCCATGGTGTTTTAGGTAAGGATGAGCATTTGCCCTCCTTTTCTCACTTGCACATTCTCTTCCACATAGAAGTTTTGCTTTGTGTGTGTGCAAGCACTTCCATGTGCAAAAGTACAAAGGGGCACCACCAGTAGCTGGAGCAAGGGCAGGCACCACCTGTATGATATTTCTTCCTGCCCTCTCAGGGCTCAGGCTTGGGAAGTCTCACGTGTGTAAAATAACTCATGTTCCAGTTAAGAAGCAGTAGATGATAGCCATAGTCTTTGCAAATATTAAATAGCTTTGCTCCAGCTTCCTGCTGTTGAATGTAACTGGTTTCAAAAGTAACTAGTGAGAGCTCTGAGTAAAGATGGGAAACTTTTGTCCAAACCCCTATAATTCTTATGAAATATTATATATATATTCCCTCAACATGTGGGGTTTTAAAACAGAAATGAAAAACTGAAGTTTTGAAAGAAAAAATATTATGAAAACAATGTTTTCTTTAGTTAAACTCATTCATAATTGGGAATCCATTTAGATTTTGTTACAGTGAGTAATGTCTTTCATGTGATTTTTTAAAAACTAATGTTTACTTTGCCATTCTTCTTTCAAAAAAATTATGCAGTTAAAAGTCAGAATCTGCATTTAAATGGAGTCCTTTTATACCAAACTGGAAAATTTCATTTCTGAATGGAAGGATAATTCAGCTCTGTGTACTTCTTTGTGCCGAATCAAGTATCATTTGTGTCTAAATGTAATTTTTAAAAAAAGAAAACTTCATTTGACATCAATGATGCCATTTAATTTTTTTTTTCGTATTTTCTTTGTGGTTCCCCCCCTTACTTAAAAATAGGCATGAAAAAAGCGAATTTAAATCAAGTTTCATTTGTTCGCTGCTTCTTTCATATAGACTTCTCAAACTGGACTTTTGAGCTTAAATGTTTGCCTTCATAGAGTTCTTGTAACTATTATCTTTAGTTGTCTGTGTTATTCCATTGTTGAAACAGCAGATATTTTTCATTACAATCACTTAACATTCTGAGACCCAGCTATTCTGAAAATAAGAATGGTCTGGAGATGTGAAACAGTGGTACCTTGTATAAAGGAATTAATTCGTTCCAAATGAAATTATGTTAAGCAAATTTTCCTTTATACAAATTCCCATAGGAATGCATTGAAAATGGAGTAATCCCATTTTTATGTTGTACGACTTTTCCCCATTGGTGATTATGCTAAGCAAATTTCCCCTATCTCCAGAATTTTTTATGTTGTACAGATTTTATGTTATACAAGCTGTTTGTTATACAAGGGTCCACTGTATTTTTTAAAGATCCTGAAACAAACCTTGAAGGCACCATAGGAGAAACTTTGTGGCAGCCAGTGAGAAACCTCCACCATCCGATGGCCCTCTTTCAGTAGCTTTGATTAGCACACAAGGAACAGACAAATCTCCTGGGTAATCTGAAGAGTCTTCAGGACCATTCCCACACCCCCTTCAAACCCCATCACATGAGGCCCAGAAATGACTGATTTCAGGCATTTTTAAAGAAAGGATGTGCCAAGATAGGCATTTTTTTCCTTTCCCTCCCTTTAAATATACTGTATATGAAATCCTCCAGGCAGCAGTTTTTGCCTTGGAAGGCCTTGGAAACCTAGAAAAAGTAGGCAAATTTTGGCCAAACATTCCTTAAAAAAATTAATGGGGGTGGGTTGAGGGGGCCTTGGAGGCTTGCAGAAATGTCCCTAGGAGTCCCCTGTGTTCCTTGGGCTGCACAACAGTCACACCTTACCTAATGCATCTGAAAGGTAGGATGGATCGGGACAAAAAAACACTAAACAGGAGCCAAAGGGTTTCTACTATAAATCAACAACAGTTAATTGGGGCTCTGTTTCCTGCAAAAGGAGTTCAACAACATGGCTGCCACTGCTGAGAAATCTCTGCAAAATCGTTTTCATGTAGCCCTGGGAGGTCTGACCAATTACACCTGAGACCAGAGAGTCAAATGAGATCCCCCACCCCAAAAAAAAGTTTTATTCCACAGAATAGAAGAGTGCAGAGGGTTATTGCCCAAATTTATGTGTCTTCTACAGTCAAGGGACAGGCCCTCTTTTTAAATGTACATCAATTAGACACAGTTCATCACTTTACTTTAAACCCAGTTTCCACTTGAACAGTTTCCACTACCTTAGGAATTTATCTTATAATCCATACATTTTAAGATGTAGGATAAACAAGACCAAAACCTAAGGCACAACTTCCTCATGAATTTAACCTCTCACATGGCCTCTTCCATGCTAGACTAATCTCTAAATTACACATTACCAGAAACATTCCAGAGAGGTTGCCTTTAAGTCAGTTCATATACATATAGTTATACATTACAGACATGGAAGGAACTTTTAAAAGGGTTATGTTACTATTGCTAAGTGAGAAACAAAGATTAAGTCATATTTATGTCAGAGAAATATCTCATTTCCATTGTGGGGGGCATCCGTACAAATATTTGGTTCCACATATCTTAAATCTCTGGACACAAGGGCTGAAGGTACAGAAGATGTATGAAGTGAGTGAGGCAAACCATTTAGTTTTATATATCAAAATCAGCACTCTGAATTTAAACATGGAAGTATGGAAACATGGGCAGCAAGAAAAAATGTGTAAGACCTACAGCTTGCTGCTGTAATCTGAACCCTATCCTTAAAAATAGATATTTTCAAATAACTTTCCCATGACAATGTTGTAACTCCATTCTGACTATGACTTAACAAGAGACAATGTCACCGTTTTGGTGGGGTAGGTGTAATAGTCTTTATTTACTCCTTTTACAAAGAAAATCACTTGATTCAAATGGCACCTTAGGTTGTTCTCTCATACTTATGCTCTGCCGTAGGTATTGCAGTGGTGATGAGGTACAGCACTTGCAAAAAGACTGTGTTCTTCTTCGTGGACTCTGTGAAACCACACAATGGGGGTCTTCGCGCCTGCGCACCTGAGTTACCGGTCGTTCCAACCTCAAGGCGTATAAGCCCCTCCCCTCCGTGCGCATGCTCACCCATCTCCCGCCTTGCTGACTCAGTTCCTTTTTTCCGCCGCTGAGTAAGGTCGCATGTTTCCGAGCTCCTGAAAGCAATAAGGAAAGTGAAACTTTCATTCATTTAATTTAATTTCTTTTATTCATTTTCATCCCAAGTTCCCCCCCTCCAAAGTTATTTACTTTTGACTTTTCTTTCCGGCGCCCGCCCCTAGGGTGGAGGGGATGATACCCCCCCCCCCGTAGTCACGGGCGCGCCCGTGGTTTATGGCCACAGCAGCACTTTTTAAACAGTGCGAGGCCTGTTCAAACAGAATTCCGTTAGCTGACGGACACAGTCTGTGTCTCTATTGCTTGGGAGAGGCTCACCAAACAGCTCTCTGCCCGCATTGCAAAAAGCTAATGAAACCAGCCCTTAAACATCGCCTGGAAAGGCTAAGGGCTTACTTGTGGGAAAAATCTCTTAAACCTATGGAATCCCACTCAGAGGCTTCCATGCCTTCCACTTCTTCGAAATCAAAGTCCTCAGTTAAGGGGAAAACAGTGGATAAAAGAAAGAAAAAACACCTCCTGCCTGCTCTGATCCCGGAGAAAAGATCAAAGGAAATGCTTACCGATGTGCGAACAATGGCGGCGCCGCCGAAACCACCCACACTCGTTTTATCCAAGTCGCGCGGCATAGAGGGGGTTCAGAGCTCAGCGCTGGTCAGCGCCCAGTCTCCTGATGTCACCCGAGATGAGCCTTGGTCCCATGCCTTTGGAAATCAGGCGACGGGTACCCATGAACCCCCCCCCCATAGCCCTATGATTCTATCAGGCTTACCGCCAGGCCAGCTTGTCCATGATACGGACATGGCCACACTCAACTACAATCCGTTGTCGCACCAACAAACTCTTAAGGCTGCCTCCACTACCTCAGCTCTTCAGCACTCAGACATCGAAGAGCAGGGCATAGAGCCCCCAGACGCCTGGGCATGCAGAGATCGCCCACCAAGAGATCAGGCATGGAGGAGAGAGTGGTCCGTGATGTGGGACAACACCCAAGAGGTCAACTGCCCATGGTTTCCCCGGACAGGGGCAGGAAAAGGGTACGGGCAGAGACCCATGATACCACCTCCTCGCCCTCATCCTCTCCTAGACGTCAAAAGTCGCAACGTCGGCAGGGTAAGAGGCACCGACGTCATAACCCATTGTCCTGCTCGTCTCCACCAAGGCGTCATAAAAGCAAACGCCATGCCAAAAAGAGACGATGTCATGTCCGTATGGTGTCTAGTTCATCTGACACCGATTCTTCTACCACTTCTTCCTCCGCCTCTGCAAAACCTAGAAGGCGTAAAAAGGGTACATCAAAGCCACGGGCCCAGCGCCCTCTGGTGTCCAGCGCTGATGCCATTCCAGGCACCAACTTCTCACCCCAGTATCCGCCGGACCCCATTGACATCACACCTCAACCAGTGGCTCCTCCGGTACCACAACCACAACTACCCAATTCTGTGATAGTGGATGCCACTCAAAATAGAGGGAAGACACATTCAAATGCTACCCCGAGCAACAAGGAAGCTCGGAAGCTGGATCTCATTGGCAGGTACCATTACTCCCTTGCCTCATTGTCCTTGAGAGCCCTGAACTATCTGTGTGCTATGGAGGCTTATACACGCCACCTCCTGCTCACCTTTCCTGATTTCATACAACATCTTCCTGAAGAACAGAAGGCCAAAGCACAGGCCTCATACACGGAAGTTTTATCCGATAGATTACCAGATGATCACCTCCCTCCACATCACAGAGGCAGCATCTAAACAACTGACGACTGCTATACACCTCCATCGTCACGCCTGGCTCAGAACGGCAAACATCACAGATGATGCCAGGAACCGTATAGAGGACTCCCCATTTGACGGGGAAGGACTCTTTGCAACCTCCACTGATGCATCTCTGGACAATATCCAAAAGATGAGGAAAGCGGCCAAATCTTATACATACCACGGCAATTCTTCACAATCATCCTCCAGACCGCCGGTGCCATCCTGGAGACGACAATACACACCGTCCCACCAACGAACCCAGGGACAATACAGGCTGCAGTACCAACAGTCTCCCTATCAACGTCAGGCACCACAGCCTAGACAGCGGCAGCAGCAGCAATCCAGGAGTTTCGATCGCAAACAGAAACAGTTGTCCTGATCCAGCTCCCTCACACCAGGACATCCGGCTCAAACCCTTCCTACTAAACTGGCAAGGCATCATGACAGACGCCTGGGTATTGTCAATTATCGAAAGGGGATACCGAATCCAATTTCACCATCAGCCCCCATTGGGAAGATTCATCTCCACACCACCCTCCCAGGCACTACGGCAGGAAGTTGCCACGCTACTACAGAAGCAAGCTATAGAGCTAGTGCCATCAGAAGATCAATTAGGCTTCTACTCTCGATACTTCACAATACCCAAAAAGGACGAAGGCATTCGTCCCATCCTAGATCTTCGAAAGCTAAACACCTTCATTCTAAGAAAGAAATTTCGCATATCTACACTAGACACCATCATCCCGATGCTGCAGCAGGGAGACTGGTTCGTCGTCCTCGACTTACAGGACACTTATTTCCATCTTTCCATAGCCCCCCAAGACCGGAAATATCTTCACTTCAGTATGGGAGGCTCAACTTACCAGTTCAAAGCCCTGCCCTTTGGTCTCTCCTCCACCCCACGGGTGTTTACAAAGTGTATGGCACCCGTGGCGGCCTTCCTCAGGCTCCAGGGAGTCCACGTCTTTCCATATTTAGACGACTGGCTCCTGGTAGTGCCCACAAAACAAAAGGCAGAAAAGGATCAAGACCTCACCATAACACTCCTAACATTTCTAGGACTTCAACTCAACAAAAAGAAGTCCACCCTCGCCCCATGCCAGTAGGTACAGTACATAGGAGCACTACTGGGCACTCAAACAGCAAAAGCATACTTAGCTCCAGATCGCCCACGAAAAATCAAACAGGCACTGCATCCGTTTCAAACCTCCACCAAAGTGTCGGCACTTCACGCCCAACTCCTACTAGGGCTCATGGCCTCTACGACGGCCATCCTACCACATGCCAGACTCTGCATGAGACCACTGCAGGCATGGCTTCTAAACAGCTTTCGCCCACACTGCGACAACCCTTCGAAACTGCTCAGGGTCACCTCCTCTCTCCTAACCAGTCTAAGATGGTGGAAGTCTTCCCGCAATCTCAAGGTGGGAAGACCTTTCAAACAACGTTACCCGTCAATCCAGGTAACAACAGACACCAGTACCACCAGCTGGGGCGCCACATGCAACCACCTCTACATACATCACAGGTGGACGCCCAAGGAGCGAATCCAGCACATCAACTACCTGGAACTCCTTGCCATTTTCAAAGCCCTGAAAGCTTTCGAGCTTCTTCTGGCCCACAAAATGGTCCAAGTAATAACAGACAACACCACGGCACTGTATTACTTGAACAAGCAAGGAGGAACCCACTCAAAATCTCTCCTGCACCTCACCCTCAAACTCTGGCGATGGTGCATAGCCAAGCACATTCATCCAATAGCCATACATATTGCATCATGCAACAACATCGCTGCAGACAGATTGAGCCACCTCACTCACGACAACCACGAGTGGAGCCTCTCGGCAGCGGTGTTCAGGACCCTCTGTGCCAGATGGGGAACCCCGGCCATGGACATGTTTGCATCACAAGCCAACACCAAATGCAGCATGTACTGCTCCAGAGCGGGACTGGGCAGGAAATCACAGGGAGATGCCTTCACCATCAACTGGCCCATGGGTCTGCTCTACGCATTCCCACCAATACCTCTCATCCAGAGAACCCTGTTGAAGATCAGACACTACGGAGCCCATGTCATACTTCTGACCCTGTGGTGGCCAAGACAGCCCTGGTTTCAAGTCCTGCAGGCAATGGCAATCGACTTTGTCAGGCTGACATCAACACCCGATCTCCTGACACAACACCAGGGCCAAGTCAGACACCCAGACGTCCTGACTCTCCACCTGACGGCATGGTACATCCACTAACAATCGCAGAAGTACTCACGAATTCCAGGAAGAAGTCCACAAATACCCTACACGCACTTAAGTGGGCATCATTCCTGCACTTTACTCGAGCTAACTCTCACCCCTCGCGTCCAACCAACATCCAGGTCCTACTGGAATTCCTTCTCCTACTCTTCAACAGAGGACTCTCCCTTTCTACCTTGAGAGTCTATACTGCAGCCATAGTAGCACATCAGCTACCTGATTCCGAGGCTGCAGCTCTATTTACACATCCTAAACTTAAGAGGTTCCTAAGAGGCATTGCTAACCTCCGTCCACAACACAGAGCCCTGACACCACAATGGTCTCTCTCCTTGGTACTGAACTGTCTAACTAAGTCGCCATTTAAACCCATGGCTACCACATCTCTGTACTTACTCACCTTGAAAACGGCATTCCTAGTGGCAATCACATCCGCCAGAAGAGCTTCAGAACTCGCTGCTCTCAGAGCGGACACTCCGTTTCTGAAATTCCATCATGACAGGGTGGAACTCCGTCCAGACATCTCTTTCTTACCAAAAGTAGTCTCTTCGTTCCACATGTCTCAGCCACTCATTCTTCCAACCTTCTTCCCAAACCCAACTACTCACCTGGAGAGGACGCTCCACTCACTCGATGTCAAGAGAGCACTCCTCTTTTATACCACCAGGACAGCTCCTGTGAGAAAAACACACAGGCTCTTTATCAGAACCTCAGAACCATCTCAAGGTCATCAAGTATGCCCTCAATCCATTTCCAGATGCATCACCACAATTATCAAAATGGCATACAGTAATGCACATGCCCCCCTACCTGTCACACCTTGGGCACACTCCACAAGAGCAGTAGCCTCCTTTACTGCCTTCCTGAAAGGAGTGCCTGTGGAAGACATATGTAAAGCGGCAACCTGATCTCAACCGTCCACGTTCCTGAAGCACTACAGGCTAGACGTCCGGACACAGAGATCGGCCGCATTTGGCAAGGCAGTTTTGACAACTGTGTTACCATGACTACCCTCCACCGGTAAGTCAGCTTGCCAATCACCCATTGTGTGGATTCACAGAGTCCACGAACAAATGCAGGTTATTTACCTGTAAGTTAAGTTCTTCGAGTGGACCTCTGTGAATACACACCACCCACCCGCCTCCCCTCTCTCCGTCATGGCTTGTTGAACTCTCTAAGGGTCAGCAGCGGACCAGAGGGGAACTGAGTCAGCAAGGCGGGAGATGGGTGAGCATGCGCACGGAGGGGAGGGGCTTATACGCCTTGAGCTTGGAACAACCGGTAACTCAGGCGCGCAGGCGCGAAGATCCCCATTGTGTGTATTCACAGAGGTCCACTCGAAGAACTTAACTTACAGGTAAGTAACCTGCATTTTCGCATCACAAGGCAGCAGCTCGTAACATTTCGATGTTGTGTAGAGCAACTAAATATAACTAGTTTAATTCATGTTGAAAAGAGGGAAACTGATAGTAAGTATAAAATGAATATGGATTTCTCTACTGAAGACTGTAATAGCTACCTTTAACTCCCAGAATCCATCAGCCATTTTGTTCAACCTCTAAGTCTCTGTTTAATGTACAACACAAAGAGTTGTCACTTATCTGAGAACATCTGAGGGCATCCATGGCTTTTCCAAGGTCTTGTAACACCAGAATTAGTGTCTTTCTGGATACTTGTCTACTGTCTGTATGGATTAGGATCTAAGATTATGTCTTGCTGTTCTTCGATCTCTATTTCAAAAATGCCAAAGAATCATCAGGGTTGCACCACTCTTGTTCTTTGCCCTGCAGAGGTTATCCATCAAGGCGATCACAGCCATCTCTACTACAGACAGTACCCAGGAATCCAGTTCCCAAATAGTGGTGCCGTAGGAGGCTTCAGAAATAGACACTTTCTTAACCGGAGGCCTGTGGAATGGCTGATGGGTGATTGTCACCCTTCCTGTAAAAAGCCTTTCACAGTCAGCCTAAGGAAAAAACTGACAGCTAGGTCAGGCAGTGGTATATAGGCATGCCACGAAGCCTGGAATTTGGGGAAGAGTAAAGCAGTGACAGCAGCAGATGATTCTAAGAGAGACAGTGGTGAGAAAGGTGCATGGTGCAGTAAAGATAAGGGAAATCAATTCCATGCATGTTTCTTTCTCTTAAAACTCTGCTCTTAAAACAGTGCTCTGGCTTTTGCAGTCTTGGCAATGTAATGAGTTTGGCCTCTTCAGTTATTTCTGGTGTTGATAAACTTTTAATTAGGACAAGATGAGAATGCCTGAGGAACTTCCATTGCATTTTTAAACCTTTTAGTAGACATTATATTTACATAACCACTGACAAATATATCTACAACCGAAGCCAGTCCAAAGAGATGAATGGCTCAGTGTAATCGAGTTTTGCTTTATCCTGTTTCTACACTGGCTTGTGAGATGTTTTGTTTTCTCCTCTTTTAGTCCTCACAAAGATGGATAAGATTTGTCTTCGTGTGTGCCTATTAAATATATGCTTTGTAAATGCATTAACCGCCCGGAATTCCCTGGGAAGACGGGTGGTATAAAAATAAAATAAATAATAAATAAATAAATTTGTTTTTCAGTGTGCATTTTTCTGCAAGCTTATTCCAATTATGCCAACAATTTCTCCATTAAGATTTAATACAGATTTTTGTGTACCTTTCCCCAGTGTTTGCACCTTTGTACACTCCATTTCAAATGGGCCCTTTTGTGTTTCCTTTCCCCAAAGGTCCATTTGTTAGTGAACTGTGCTGCATGCTTTGCGCAAGTCTATATTTTGACATCTAACAATGTTCCACTCTGGGAAGGTCACCTTGATAAATGGACACTGGAATGAGAAGCAAGTATCTTTCTTCCTTATTCTAAAATAAAAAGAGATCCAGACCGATGAAGCTGTTTGGATGAACAGCGAAACGTTTCTATCTCTCAAAAAAGAAGTCCAGTAGCCATGACTCAACTCCCAGATAAACACACCTGGATGACTGAGAATCTTCACAGATCCAGAGATACTTCTTGCTATCCATGTGTTTATTTAATCTCACTTTGTGGCTTATTCCTCCAGTTCCATCCTGTGCTAGTTACATATTTTAAGCCACTCTTTAGTATTAATCAGAGACTGACTAAATATCTGTCCATTAACATTAATCTTGATGACATCATGCGGTGCTTGTTGGAACATTGTAAGGAGGATAAAGCACTTTTGGCCGTAAGGACTTCTAAAATGAGAATAAATTATTCTCACTCATCTTCTGTGAAATAGATTCTTGCTGTTGCTAATGTAAAAACCTGCTGCTAAATGTTTAGATTGTGCATATTAGCTGGTTGGTGGTTGAATCCATGCTATTGAAGTTGCTATAAATTGAAATCATTACTTTCCAGAGGGAAAAAATAAATGATAGTGTGTACTTTTTGGATCTGTGACTGATTTGTAGGATTTGCAATTAACCCAGTCATGATAATTTATAGCATAGATATGGGATCTTGATGGGAAATGGGAAGTTTTCCATTAAATTCAGAAGCTTTTCTCATGAAAGCTGTTTGCAGCTAACAAACAGTTTGTGTTAGTCTATGCAAACTGCAAAATGTTGAAATTGGGTGGGGATTTTACCACCACATGATTCACAGTAATCCTTTCTTTCTCTGAACGGAGCCCTTTAAAGAATAAAATGCCCATGTTTCTATTGACTATGAAGGAGAGAAGGACCATCAAGTTTAGAGTGTCTAGAGCCAGATGGATGCTAGTTCTCTCCTTGCTTCTTCCTGTTTATAGAGACTGCAGCCCAAAATTCAGAAAAAGACTTAAGGTTTGAGAGGAGAGATTTGAAGGAAATAAAAGAGATTCTCAGGTGTGACAATGAGTTACTGGAGATAGACTAAGACCATGATCCATTTGTTGTGCTCTCAGTTACTGTGTGCTGTTATGATGGGGATTCTATGAAGAAAACCAACGAGGGGGGAAAATAATTCATTTCAACTGATTGGGTGACCACCAGGGAATACCAGGTGCTGAAGGTGCATGGAATAGGAACTAGCAAACCACTCCAGTATTCCTGCCAAGAAAACTCCATGGAAATGGGGTCACAAAGAGTCGGCCATGACTGTAACGTCACAAAACACACACACAGTACTGGTGGAGAACTTTGAAGTTACAATATTTAAAAAAAAAAAAAACTGAAGAAGTGGCTCCTGGATCAAAACAAACCTGAGTTTTCTTTGAAAGCAGGAATGATCAAGCTGAACCTATCATATTTTGGGCACATATTAATCATCTTTGCCCTCCCAGCCCGGAAATAAAGAGGCAAGACACTTTTGTGGGATTAAAATTGGGCTACAATATATTGGCATGAAAGTCACTCAATTCAACTGTTAAAACATCCCTTAAACTAGGGGGCCTGAATGTAGTGCAAGTGGATCAAGATTGGCAACTTGTGCCGGGAGGTTGCCAGCAATTAAGGAGTTAATACCATAGCGTAAACTCCCTGATTGCCTCCACAGTCCCTTTAGAGCAGTGGTTCTCAACCTGTGGGTCCCCATATGTTCCTGGACTGCAACTCCCAGAAATCTCTTCCAGCACAGCGAGTGGTGGAGGCTTCTGGGAGCTGCAGTCCAGAAACATCTGAGGACCCACAGGTTGAGAACAACTGATTTAGAGCTTCAGAGCTCAGTCCTCTGACCCCCAAATCTTTCCAGATTACAAGGGTTCCCCTAAAATAGCTGTGGGAAGGAACCCCTGCTACTTTGAAGCCCCGAGGTAAGTAAATTTTGATTGCAGTTTTTAAAAAATAATTTTGAGTGCATATTTTTTAAAACATATGCACTCAAAAATTACTTATCTTGGGGCACCAAAGTAGCAGAGGTACCTTAGGAAAGCTATTTTAGGAAATATAAGTCCACCAGGGGGTCCCTCTGGTACCGACTGGGCCAGGTTTAAAGGTGTCCAGCCATTGACAGCTTGGCTAGAGCCCTCTGAAAATGATGGAACAAAATGGTTTGTTTCAATGCACAAACAACCATTTCATTTCATCTATAACAAAATGTTCCTTCTTCGTTTTGTTTTGTTTTGTTTTGTTTTGTTTCGTTATGTAACAAAATGATGAAACAGCATTTCGTTTTTCGTTTCCTGCCTATCCCTAGCAGCATGGGATAATTAGAATTTTCCCCCAGCAACATCTGGAAACTCACACATCCCCTGCGTCTGCTATGCATCAAGGGCAGGTACAGATGTCTCAGAAAACTTTACTCTTCGATGCGTGGCCACCTATGGAGATTCCTGCTCTTCACCTCACTAGAATCTAACCACATGGGGGCAATGGAAATCGTTGAGCAAAGTGTGGCTCTAGCAATTAAATCAGTGGTTGGAAGCAGTTAAGTTGAGGGATGCTATAAATGTCCACTGAAAATAGAAAATACAGGGTGTGTGTGTGAGAAATGGCAGTCATCCACTTCAGTCTCGAAGAGCTTATATGAATTCAGAGGTGAGCATGGTGTCCAGAGCTATGTGCCACTCAAGTTAAAAAAAAATTATCCTCCTCATTTGACAGCCTCCCTCTGCTATCTGGCTTGGCAAAGCTGGTGTGACTTGCTTTTCTTGTGCAAAGGGCATGGGGGCAAATTGTTAAGCCTTGCTTTTGTCTAGCTGGGACCTCTGAAACTGCATCAGTTCAAGGGCTATCCAGATGGTGGCTGCAACTCAATGGCAAGTATTTGCAGGAACAGTGAGTGACACATGCTGCTCCAGTTTTATGGTAAAAAGGATTTGCTCTGGTGGGTTTCAGTATGTGGCAGAATCTGCTTGTTCAGACGGATGAGCAGATAAAGCAAGTGGACCGTGAGAGGGTCACTGAAAAATATGGAGAAGTGAAACAGTTCTGATTGGATTGTGAGACAGCTTTGATAGGAGCTGTAATCTCTTTGAAAGGCTGCTTTTAAAAATATATAAAAGAATGAAATGGCTGTTCATTTTAAGCACTTTGCATTGTCAAGGAGTTAGGTTTTGTAGACGTCTTTTGCTGACGCCATGGCACTGCCTACGGCATACGGTAACTACTGGCAGATGTCCCATTAGTGGGAATAAAAAGAAGCCTAATCACTCTACTGTTGCATAGAATGGTTAAGAAACATAGCCTATTGTTTGATAATATATTATGGGCTGTCCTTTTATTTAGTAGCAATTTGGGTGCCACATGTGTACAGTACATTTCATGTACCTACCTGAAGGGCAGGATATACATTGTATTACTTAAATACTTTTTTAAGTGACCTAACAATGTACACTAGATGCACTCAAAATTACTATAATTTATTAGAAATACAAGAACATCTCACCACAATCAATGAGACAATGACTAGATAACTTGTGTTTGTTTGTTGTTGTTTTAAGTCATTTTTGGCAGCAGTAGGAGCAAAGAAGGAGAATATGATTCCACTCCTGATATGCTCATTTCTGCAATGTCTTTGGTCCCACAGAAAATGTTCTCATCCATGCCTCAACTGTCATACTGCTTATAGATGTACAGATACACAGTTAAAATCCAGCTAAACTGAGGCAGTGTTGTGTAGGATTAGGCTCATGGACTTGAGAAAGCCAGTTTCAAGCCTCCACTAAAATCCATGGGTGACTTTGGCCTAGTCATTCTCTCTTAGCCTGCCCTGTATGGGGGACAAAATGAGAAGAAGAGAGCCCATCATGAGCTGCCTTGAGGTCTTGGAAGAGACAGTTATGACGTGCCCCTTGCACACACTGGGTTTCCACTCACTGCCACACCAGATTCACTGGACACTTGTATGTATTTGAGAGAGAGTCACACCAGGTTATATAGTTTTAAAACAAAACATGAAACATTTATTAGTTTACAATTAGATGATCAGTATTATGATAGCTTTAGCCGATGTTATTGTATTCTAATTAGAGATGGGCACGAAACGAACAATTTTTCGTTTCCATTTTCATTTTTTCGTTTCGTTATGTAAAGAAATGACAAACAAATTTTGTCTCCAAAATGAAACGAAACAAACAGAAATGCCGGAAATTTTGTGATGCATTTCATTTCCGTTACTGCAATACAGTGAACTGTTTTAAATGCTAAAAAAATCACAAAAAATCGAAATAAATGGTAACAAAACGGTAACGAAACTAATGAAAGCAAAAATGAATTTTTTGCAAAAATTCACGGAAACGGAAATGAACCGAAACGGACCCTCCAAATGACAAACGACAAACAAAACGTCATTTTTTGATTCGTGCCCATCTCTAATTGTAATCATAAATTCTTATAATAATGTATTTCCTTTATAAACCAGACCCTTTTCAGGGGCAGGATCTCCCACCTGACCAACTGACAATCTAAACTGACTGTCAGCTCTCTTAACTGAACTGAACTGACCCTCTCTCCACTCTAACACAAACTGAACTTCCATTACCCATTAGGTTCCAATATATAACATTCTTAACCACTCCTACCAGCTTGCTGATTGGCTATTCAAAACACACTCATGAATATTTATCTTTGTTTTACCCTTTTCGCCACAACAGTGAGCTAGAATCTTGATATATACAGAGGCATGAATTTAAGTGGCAGTCCCAGCTAGAGTAGACCCATTAAGCCATTGGGACTTAAACCACTACTGACTCGCTGCTCAGTGATTAATTCAAAGAGTTCCTGGCTGGATAGCTCAGCGAATTAGGTATGTGGCTATGAAGCCATTGATTCTAGCTTTGATTCCCCATTGTGCCTCCTGCAAGTAGAGTCAGCCAGTGTGACCTTGGGCGACCTGCACAGTCCCAAGATGTCTACAGACGAAAGGAGTGGGAAACCATTTAGGTGTGTTCCTTCTCTAGATCACCACAGAAGGGGCCACTATAAGTAAGAACTGACTTGAAGGCAGATGGTTATTATTAACATTGTAACTGGATTTATGGCATATACTGTATAAAACGTTTGGGCCAGTACCCTATTATCTAAATGGGGAGTGGAAGGGCAATTGTGTAAGCATGTCCCCTCCCCTGGCAGGCTTCTCATCCTGTAACCCATTACTTGGGTAACCTTGGAAACTGCAGGAATAGCAGTATTTCCTTTTCCAACTTGGAGGGGGGATTGCTTTGGCTCATGTGCTGTCTCTCTGCTCTGCACTTAGGCAAGTGGATGATGGCCTTCGCCATCACAACGGAGGCAAATTCACTGCAGCTGGTTTACATTTCTCTGAAAGAAACAGGACCAGTCTGATGAACGTCAGAAGGATTGGGTCCCTAAAATGTGGAAAAGGCACTGAACTTTGGAGGACATTGTGCAAATGCTAGGTGGTACTATTTTCAAACATGTAATACGCCAATTGGCATTTGAAGAAGAAACATCCGATCTTCAACACTTTTAATCTTCCCTAACTTCCCACTTTCAAAGAATTGATAGCTACTGTAATGTGTATCTAGTGCAAAGTGAAGGGTTTTATTTAATTTCCTTTTACTTACAAGCTGTTCCAGCACGTAAAACAAAGGGCACATTTCCATTAAACAGTGTCATCTTGATATATTGCACTGCCAAATTATCAGCAAGAGTTGTGAATGTCACGCGTGTTAACTGCGACGGAGTAAGTGAATCCAGTGCTGGATTATTTTACACCGAGTTGAAGTCAAAAAGCCTTTTGAAAGCCAGCTGAAGGGCTGGATCACGGCTTCCGAAGAGGATGTGGGCCTTTCTGTTATCGCTGAATTGGCTTCAGTGTTTGAGTGGGCATGGATTTTCTTTTTCACTAGCCATTGTAGAAGAATGTTTTATGTGCAATCATGAAGAAGAAGATGGTGTATCCTGCATTTCTGACACTCAAACATTTTGAACGCAACTGCAGCATCCTAGAAATGAACAGAAAAAACTATGCTTGTAAAAGCTTTCCTGGAGAAAGAATTATAATCAGGGCCGGCACGTCCATTAAGGCGAACTAGGTAGTTGCCTAGGGGAACCAAAATGGAGAGAGGGCGCTGGCCAGCCTGCTGCCCCCCACCCACCCCGCCACTGACCATCGCCATCTGTCCCCCACCGCCCACCAGCCGCCCGTTGCCATCTGCCCATCGCTGCCCATCGCCGTCTGCCCGCCGCCCCCATGCCCATCGCTGCCCACCCCTCCTGTCCCCGTCGCTGTCCACCCCCTGTGCCCGTCGCCGTCCCCCACCATCCACCGCTCCCCGCCTCCCACCTGCCACTCCCCTGCCCCCCACCATCCCCACCGCCCCCTGCCCCGCCCCTGCCCCCACCACACCCCCATCCACCTGCCCCCGCCCCACCCCCACCCCTCACCCAGGGTGCAAAAAAACCTAGCACCGGACCTGATTCTAATGAAAAGACAGGTAGTAGAGAAGATGCAACATACCATATATTGAAAGAACGAAGTAAACTGAGTCTGGTATAATATCAGTACCTAAAGTATCTGTTGGATCAGTACCTGAAGTGAGAAGGTACCTGAAGTATCTGCGGCCTTAAAATATTAAATTTAAAATCCTAGATGTACAGCCACTCCTATTTTAACACCCTACCTGTTTAATGACTGCTCAAGCTTACAACCACCAGCAGTGGCCGAAGCCACTGCGTAACTGCTGCCTCAGAAAGAACCTGTTGTTCCAGCCCACAGGGCTTGGTCAAAGCATCCAGCCTGCTTCTGCATGTCTGCACCTATCTGGTCAGCAGCTTGGATGGGAGGAAGCAGGGCTACAGCACACACACCTGTCTTCTTCCTCATCCTCCTGCTCCTCTACTTCCAAGAGTTGAGGGGTGTTGCGAGCATCACAATGCCTCCACTGGGAACGAGAATGACCTGAGTGGGACAGCATGTTGGCCACCTCCATCTCTATTTTTCCTTCCTTTTTGCTCTGCTTCTCCCATGGCCTCCTAGAGAGCCTCCCTGCTCTGGCCTGCCTACAAGGAAGGCAGCGTTAATACACCACAAGACATCTGTCTTAAGCTCATTGCTTAACAACCAATTCACTTAATTACCTAATCATAGGAAAGGAACTCTGACGAGTGCCTGTATTACCAAAACCAGAGACAACACTATAGAGAAAGTTTCTGTGTTTGTGTTTCTGGCATCCACGGAAGGGAGGAGTGGAGTTGTATCCACTCCCCTGTGAATTCCACACTCCTGCTCATTGCCCAATAGAATAACTGACAGGCCAGCACTCTGTATTAAGTTTTAAGCCCACAAATCATAAAATCAGGTCTCTTGTACTTCAGTCAGTAGGACCAGTCTATCTTAGTTGTTTGTGAATTGAATTGGAAGATGGTGATCCTCTTATGTACAGTATGTGTTGATCTAATTGGTTTCAGTGGGACGGTCCTCATGTTTTAAGAGAGCATAAATTCTGGAAGTGTTTTGATACTCTTTTCAGAACTACTCCTGTGTTGCACAGCCTGATGAAACTCAAAAAGGTGCTGGGGTTGTTTTGAAGAGCAGGCAATAGAGAAGAAGTCAAGGAGCAAGCATGTGAACTGAAGAAAGTGAACCAATAATGCCCTGTCTTTAGGAGCAGGACTCATCCAGCCTTTGGGACTATTGAAGCAATAGCTCCTGGTGGCAGGAAGCTGGGAGGGTGTAGTAAACACAACACTCTCTCTGCCACTTCTGGAGGGTCAATAGGAAGTTGCTGTGGTAGCCAGCTGCCTTTCCCCTTGATGGTGGTGATGGTGATTGTGACAGTAGTGGATGCAGATCAGAGACAAAAGCAAAAGTGGTGCCTCATCATCTGTAGCACACACACTGTCAGGCCCCCATGGAGCTCGTACATCTCTCATCAAAAGAAAACTTGCCCCAGAGCTGGCTGGCTGTCTCTTTCTCCAAGATGGTTCTCATTGCCAGTGCCTGGGAAACTCCTTCCATCATATGACACGTGGGCAGAACTCTCAGCATTGCTTCTGTAATGTGAGTGCCATTGGCACTCACCCTCTGGTCCATGCCAACACCTCCTCTTTTTTACCTCCTTTTCCACGTGTGTGTGTGTGTGTGTGTGTGTGTGTAGGGGAATTGTGCCTTTCCCCACTTCCTACCTACACTAATGTGGGATGGCTGCTGACTACCTGTTGCCACTGCTGCCACTACCAAAGCTGATTCTTGTGACAGCAAGCAGACAGGGGTGCTGTCTGGCTCATGAACCAATTGACTTCTTAGTGATTTAATGAACTGCTCTTTGGAGACAGTGACCCAGTTTACTTTCTGACATCGGGCCTGACATCTCTGGGCATGCACTTGCCTTATCCACTCAGAGGTGGGCACATGCACAGAGGCTGGCAGAGAGTAGCTGGGCTGTTGCTTTTAAAAATAAAGATGCCATGTGGGTGTCTTTTAAAAAAAATGGGCCAACAGGTCAGTGAACCAAGGTCTGAATTTCATGGATTGTGGACTTCAACAAACCATGAATGAAGATGAACCGCCCTTTCCTTGTTTTTTGCCCATCTCTATTCCCACCATTCCCGGTTATAAGGAAAATTGCAGTGGATGTGGAAGCCCCATCCAGGCATTTTTCTGATCATATCTGCCCACATTCACCTCCAAAATCCATATTACCTTCTCACTCAGTGCAGTTGGTGTGGCAACCACATTTTGGCTGAATAGGGTTGAAGAGCTCCTCTGATGAAGCCTTATCAGCCAATGATGTGACAAAAAATTGAAGCAACATTTGGGGACAGAACCCTACATGTCACCAAGCAAATGCCAGACTAAGGTTATCTACTAAGCCTATCCTAATTTGCAATGGTGTCACCTCTGGGCAGTGGGCAAAGCAGGGCCAACTGGTATTTCAATGTCAAGATTAATAGGGGACCCCATTCCTCTCTCATTCAGCAAGTAGAAAAAAATTCCAGCTAGTTTATTGATAATACTTTTGTGCGGTGAGTTGACACATTCTAGCCCGAAGCACTAATAACAATGATCAAAGTACAAATATGTTTATTCAGAGCCCAGACTTTTACCAGGTAAATGAAGATTCAGAAATGTAATTATATCAGCCCTCAAAAATGAATTGTACTTTTTTTTGTTTTGTTTTTTTTACCCTTGGGGTTCTGATTAGGAAAAATGAATACACGGAGCTTTTATAGGAATACCGAGCAAAGCAGAGCAGCAAATTAGAATTTTGAAAGTAAACGTGATAATATCACATATTTCAGAAAAGAGTGAAAGGTTCCACTTTACAAAGACGTTGCAAAGAAGTTAATTGTCACATACATTTTTTTCTTATGGAAATACTGCTAGGAGTAACCTCTAATTATAAATATAATTAAAGGGAAGAACCTTTTCTCATAAAGTGGCAAAAGATGAATCACTGAGGCTGCTGAATGATTTCCATTCATTTTTGCTGCTTTGTCAGTTTGACAATAATAATCTCTGAGAGGAAGAATGTCATTAAAAGTGGTGAAACTTTATCAGGGGGAGTTCCGTACACGGGCAAAGAGGGCAGATGTGGGAAGAAGGGATGTTCAAATTGTTTAAAGCCATAGAATTAGAAAAATGCAGGAGGGAAAAAAATCCCCTGGGTGAATTAGGTATATGTAGGCACATATAATAGTTATAATCATAATGTGCACTCGGATATGTCAGTCTCGTGTTTCAGTTGACATGGCCATGAGCAATGGCCATGTCAACTGTTGGATTCTGGGAGTTGTAACCTGAAATGTTCAGCAATATTTCCATGCCCTGGCTCAGACCTTGGAATGAAAGCAGGGAGAATCTTTCATAAGTGAGAATTGACTTGAAGGCACACTGTGGTGGTGGTGGTGGTGGTTATCTTTGTGGAGAAGGATAACCATGTCACCTGTTTTCTTAGATGTGGTGCCTCCTCTGAGACCTGCCATATTATGTGGGGAAAGGAAGCAGCTGTTTCCCACTCTTTACTTATTTGAGCTTAAATGCTGGTGTTAAACCTTGTTTTGAATGGCTGGAACCTGAGGCCTTGTCAGTACAGCTCTTAGGCCGTGGTCACACCAGCGAAATGTCCCCCTATGGTTACATGACTTTTGGTCTTGTTTCTGTCATGCTTTGAAGGCATTTATTCCAGTGTGGGTGTCCCATTGTGTTTTTTGGGTTACTAATTCATTTCCTTCCAATTCAGTAAGTGCCTAGAGCTTCTTGTTAAGACCATTTGACTGAAATTAATGACACAGTGACACAAACACTGCAGAGATACTGAAATAAGTTAAAACACTTTTAAAATGACAGTGACAATAGTTCAGAAAGGTGTGATAAGGTCATTCACAGATGCAGTGGCACATTTTTTTAAAAAAAAGATCTGCAGCAATGAAAGTAGAAGCCCTTGGTCGGGCAAGATATGTTCTGCAGCCAGCACAATTGCCAAGTTAATGATTCCGTAATAGCCATGCATCATGTGAACAGAAATTTAAATTGGGAAATCAAAGGGAAAGGCTAGAAAAGATTTAATTGCAGTGACCATGGCCTTCATAAACGTCCTGATGGAGGGAGACTGGTGCAGCCTACAGGCAACACATTCCAAAGTGTTGTGGCCAACACTGAGAAGGCCCAGTTCCTAATGCTTGTTTTCCACCCATCTGCAATAGAAGCCTGGGAAAGAAAAATAAGAAGGGAAAATATTGGCCGGGGGGGGGGTGCCCTTTAGCTTTTAGCAGCCCAACAGCAGACTTCACAGATGGGCACATGACTCCATCTGATTGCACTTTCCCCACTATAGGGAGCTGTGTTATATAATTTTTAAATACACCCTTATACATATCAGTTAACATGAGCTTATGTTGTACCTTGGGAGTGGGAAGTGTGAGCTGAATAGATGAATTGATTAATAATTACTAATTAAATAACTATTTATAGTTGTACACTACTTCTAATTACCTAATCTTATCTTCATCTCTCCCCTCGTTCCCTCCCTCCCTCTTCCATCCATAGTGTAAAATAGAGATTGTAATACCTGTGGAATTTGCTGTTTATTTTATTGTGTTCTTTAATGTATAGTTGCATAACTTATGTAGATTGATGGTACTCTGTAAACAATGTTTCTTTTCCTCATTGCCAGTTCTTGAAGACCTGTCACATTTCCGTGCTACCATGTTGGAAAGAAAAAATGCAAAAGGCTTTGGGAATGGAAAAGGGGGAAAGTATTCAAAATCAACATGCCACATTATGCATAGGAAAATAAACATGTTAGCATGCATAAGAAGTTTCATTCAAAATAGGTCATGGCACTGCAGGGGAATATCTTGTATAAATCATTTAAAATAAATAAAATGAGTAATTTCTAATTGAGTAATGAACCTATGGGGATATCTCCCGCCCTGTGCTGTAGGATGCAGCCTTTTTTGGCTCTTGAATGAGAGCCAGCTCCCCACCTGATGATGGGGTTCAAAGGGACTTTTAAATAGTAAATAGCATATAAAAGGTTTGGGAAACTTTTTATCAGGGCTGCAGGAAGCTCTGGCCTTGCAGAGGTTGTTGGAAACGAGTACACATCTGATCGAGCCAGCCAATTATGTGACAGTGATGGCAGCAAATAGTTCATATGCATTTGGAGGATCAAAAATTCTCCACTCCACCTTCTTTGTTAATGCAGCTAAAAGTTCCCTGCAGCTTTTAGAATAGGGGTGGCAACTGTGGCCCTCCAGAGGTCAGATTGCCTGCATGTTAGCTATGTTGTCTAGGGCTGATGGCAGTGGGAGGCTAAAAACATGTTGCAAACCCCTTATTTAAAATAAAAACTAAGCCCTGTATTCAACAAAAGACAAAAATAGAGAGCAAAAGTGAATAATACATGACATTTTAATCATCCATGAGTTGCCTGCTTTGGGTTCATTCATAACAGACATCTGCAAGACCGTTGCGTCTATAACTAAATGACAATAAGCCAGGAACCATAGCTTAATAAATCATCATACAAATGGCCTGCAAACAGACACGTACAGTCCATTTTCTTCTTCCTTTAGGCAGTTAGATCAATAAGGCAAAAATGAGACAGCTGTGTGTGATGGTCATGCCCCAGTTTATAGTAAAATGTTTCAATAAAAATGTATAAAGGACAAATCATGATGTAACACTGGCTTATGATCTTGGCTTATGTAGACACAATGAACTAGATACATAGGTTTGAAAGACATGCGCTGCCCCCATATCTAGGTTTGCTTACCTGACCTGCGCCCCCTCCTTCACAGCTTGCTTTGTTTGTGATTTATAAAACCATGACTCCTAGAGTCTTGTTATGTGTGACATTCGGGCTTACATCTCTCACCAAATGCAATAATGCAGCCTCTCCTCCTTTATTCTTGGTGAAGGTCTGCAAGTGGGAAGCCTTTGATTTTAACATTCTTGTTTCTGCTGCCTTTGCTGAAGGCTTTTGTAGAGCTTCTAAGGGACTTCCATTATGTCATCTTTGGATTTTTCTTTAAGGCTTCAAGCCTGCCTAAGAGGCACACTGGGGCAGAATCTTGGCAACATTTGCTCTTCCCTAAAAGGGAGTTGGGGAACCTATCCCTGTTTGCAGTTGGCATGTTTTGATTTATCTTTCCATCTGCCTAGTACTGGTACCACTTTTGTTCTGAAACAGCAGTTAGCACAGGGTCAGAGTCATCATTATATGGAGACCTCAAGATGAACATAATGCCAGATGCAGTCTCTTAAAAAAAAGATTTGTCACTGTGTCAGGAATACTTCCAGATGTATAGAATGCTCAGTTCAGAAGATAAAAATAGGTACCGTGAGAAGATATTCATCTCTGAAGTGTCTGCCTCTGTTGTAAAATAGCTTTTTGATACTTCTTTGTCCAAGCTTCTCATTTGCATTTGGGAGAAGGCAAATAAATGTCTAAACTGCTAGCAATTTAGCACAGACCCCAGAGCACAGAGAGAACTCCTAGTTCCCTGAGCTCCTTGCCCTCTGATGATACCAGCCACAGAGTCTGTCAAAACATCAGGAAGAAAAGCTTCCAGAACATGGCCAAAGAAGCCCGAAAAACTCACAACAGCTATCTAGGCAGAGAAATTCTAGCCAAATCTTTATGCCCATTACATTTGCTTATTCAGCTGTGCTTGCTAATGTCATCCTTTCTCTATTATATATTTGGAATGATTATAATTGTTTGAAGAAGAAGCCTGGACTTTTATTCCTTTGTTGTTGTTGTTGTTGTTGTTGTTGTTGTTGTTGTTGTTGTTGTTGTTGTTGTTGTTGGTGGTGGTGGTGGTGGTGGTGGTGGTGGTGGTGGTGGTGGTAAGGCTTTGTTCCTGATCCTAAAAATATTTTGTTTGCCCAAGTTTTACAGGCTGCTAAAGTCGCACCTTTGATGAACCCGCTGGTGGAAAATAAGTGGTGGTGGGGAGTTAACACAGAGTGGACTGTTGAAAAGTCATGATTTCACAACCTGAGCATGAAATATTCCTTTAAAAGTACATTTACAGCCACAACCGTCTTTTAAATATAGAGTAGCAATATGCTTCAGTACATAAATAGGAACGCAAAGGAAGAAAGGCTCAATAATCCATAGCTATTCAATGATACACATCCCTCAGAGACAGTTCATGAGAATCAGCACTGTTTAGATGGGAAGTAAGTTGAGGGCTGACCTGATTCTTTAGCTTTTATGGAGCAAAATCAGAGGACATCAGGGAGGCGCATGGACCTGCCTGGGGGATCCTTCATGCCAACAATTTGCGAGGTGTCCCCAATCAGTCATAAACTGTGATAAACAAATAATCTTATTTGCAAGGTGGAATAATCCCATGGCTGCCTTGGTCCAGTTTACTGTGGCAAGAGTGAGCTTCAGCAATTATCAGGCTCATGTGCAACTTCTCTTCTTCCCATGTGGTTGCAAGAAGAAGATTGGAATCTGAGGTTTCAAATAAATCAACATTATTGTCTCATCCAAACCCAACCAATGATCCTCTTGTCTTTGGTTTGACTGAACCAAGGACACTTCAAACTATAGGTGAAATGCTGCATTGTTAAATAACAATGATTAAAAACTCTTTCAGCATAGTTTAGGGTGTCACACCAAAATTCCAAACTTCTCCTTGTGGCCATACTAAAAGACTAAGGGAAAGCAATAGCAGCACACGAGGCTAGAGCTCATTGCTGATCATTCTCATCCTGCTTAAACAGGACTGGACCAAATCCCGAAATCTGATGGTGCAGCAAACAGAAGAGGACTGTTAACTGTCACAGTACCATCTTCTCCCTTTAAATGAGGCATGTGTTCCTCACACACCTTGTTCACAAAAAATCTGCTTCGAAGTGCAGATCTATTTCTGAAAAAGGCCTACTTTTGTGATCGTCACAGTGCCAAATCCCAAGTGACAAGACTGGTGGTGTTAGGTGGCTCCCAGTAGCTTTGTGGCAGGGTGGGGGGAAGTGGTTATCCCAGACCAACTATAGTTTATTAAAATACATTGAACACATATTTTATTATTCCTTATCAATTTTGTGGCTGAGACTTGATTTATTGTTGTTTTTCGTTACAGTCTTTAAAAATACACATGTTTTCTATTGGATACCACACAAAAGATCTATCCGTTTAGTACAAATAATGGAACCTAGAGAAATGTGCATACAGTTTCACTATTCAAAGAAACTCACACGTATAGAACAAACCGCTGGGGACTTCTCTAGATTCTGCGGATCTTCTTGATTTTTGCATCCAGTTTTGAATTTTGTAATCGCTGTTAGTGAAACACACTAACAAATGTGGTGGTGGTGGTGGTGGTGGTGGTGGTGGTGGTGGTGATGATGATGATGATGATGATGATGATGATGATGATGATGATGATGATGATGATGATGATGATGGCTTTCCCCTCCTCATTTTATGCATACTTTGGAGAGGAAATCCAATGAAAAATGAGATGACACTGCATCTTTAATTCAGAAAGGTGTGGCAATGGAAACAAATATCAGTAGATATATACACATCACTGCTGTCATCTTGTAGTTTCTACTGTAGATTTAAATCTTTGAGCCCCCCCCCAAAAAAAAGAATCCTACAAAAAGGATATATGCTGTGGGTACATGATACACATGCACATTTGATTGCATATTTCATGACCTCGTTTTGATGGGACATTAACTTCCATTAGACAGTTCACTTGTATTTCACCTGAGATGTCAACCACAAGTCTATAGCAGGTGCTTCATGGAGTGTACAAAAAAAGCAGCTGAGATTTGCAAGAAGAGACCAAGTGTTTTGTTCTGGAGTGCATAACAGAAATAGTTTTAGTGTAAATAAGTGGTTCAGGGAAGCATGAAATTGAGAGAGCTTGAAAGGCCTCTGGGAATGGAGGGCGGGTTCTGTTTCTGCTACATTTGATGCTTTTGCTCTGGTGATTTGTCTTTAAAATGGGACGGAATGAGAGAAGAAGTGAAGAAAGGCCCCCTGCACAATCATTGCAACATTTTAGCACATTATCTCTGCATTGCTCATATCGCAAAGTCATGGGTTGGCTCACTGTATATGACACAGATAAAAACCATTTCCGGGTTGTGTATTTTGAAAATGAAAGATAGCCATTTTTGTCATGGTTTAAGCAATAGATGAATATTTAGGAGATTGAGGGGTGACTTAATAAAAGTTGAGGGTGACTTAATAAAAATAGCTTACTATATCACAAGAAGCAGGTGTTGTCAGATGACTATTTCTTTGGGGGCCGAAACTTGCCTGAAGTGGCTCCATGACAGCATTGTGGAAATGCTTTGTCTCAACTGAATTAGCCAGAATAGCCTCCTTCTGTGTCCAAGACCAGTGCTCCTCTTCCCGGTCATGGGAGCCACAACCAAAGCTGCCTTGCACCACTCCTGACTCACCATGCCCCCTTCCGGTGCTGCTCAGCTTTGGCCCAGCAGGGGTTGACAGTTCAGACAGTACCTGAGTTTGGAGGGGAGAAAAAGGTGTGAACTGCAAAGGTCTGGACAGGATACAACACAGAACTGCTCAGAACACCATCCATTACAACACAAACTAGGAGTCATCAGGACCCTAAGCCACAGAGCAGAGAGCATCCCCACCTCCACAGAAGCCAAGAAGAAGGAAGACAGGCACCTGAAGACAGCACTTAAGGCCTGTGGATATCCAAAGTGGGCCTTCAACAAAGCAGTGGGCCATCCCAGAAAAACAAGGGATCAGTCTGAGACCCAGACCCTACGGAAGAACCTGGTCATTCCCTACATGGCGGGAGTGTCAGAGAAGCTTAAAAGGATTTTTGGCAAACACCACATCCCTGTGTATTTCAAACCCATGAACACACTAAGGCAGAGACTTGTCCACCCAAAGGATCCGATACCAAACCATAAAAGGAGCAATATAGTATATGCAGTCCAATGCAGTGAAGAGTGTTCAGACCTCTACATTGGAGAAACTAAACAGCCATTAAACAGAAGAATGGCCCAACATAGGAGAGGTAACAGCTCAGGACCAGAATCAGCAGTACACCTCCATTTGAAGGGAAAAGGCCACTCTTTCAAAGATGAGGATCTACACATATTAGACAAAGAAGAGAGGTGGTTTGAGAGAGGAGTAAGGGAAGCCATTCATGTTAGCATTGAAAATCCCTCCCTCAACAGAGGTGGTGGGCTCCGGCATAGTCTATCTGCTACTTATCAGGCTGTACTTTCCAAAGTACCCAGGCAAATCAAGGAGCCTTCACCACCAGGTCACAGCTAACGACCCATTCTTGATGGGTTTCAGCACCTTAGGCCATTGTTTACCTTAAGGCCATGGACACTAATGTCTCCCTAACGAGCCTATTCAGGCTTTGTTCATCTTATGAGCCAATCAGACCAGGGGACAAGAGGTCAAGCTGACTATGAGAAGGTCTCTTGCACTAGCTGTATTCAGACGGATGAAGCTGTTTGGATGAACAGCGAAACGTTTCTATCTCTCAAAAAAGAAGTCCAGTAGCCATGACTCAACTCCCAGTTAAACGAACCTGGATGACTGTGAATCTTCACAGACGTAAACACAGAACTGATTAAATTTGCTGCCGTGGCCTGATACAAAACCCAGCACACTGGTACAGTAGGAGAAGAAGCTGTGCTGAGGGAAGGGAAAGGGGGAGGAGTTGTCTTTTTTGCAAGTGTAGACCAGCCATTCTCATTGGGGTCCATATAGTCCCAGGGGGGTGGTACATTTAAAGTGGGGAGTAGAATGGCTGCAATAGAGTGTGAAATCTCATGCCTTATCACAGTGCTCAGAATCAGACCAGAGAACTAAAATTGTTGCCCCTCAGATGTGAATAGAAGAGAAGGGTCACTTCTCCACTTGGGTGTCAGTTTGGGCAGTTGGGTAGATAAAAACTGGAATGTGTACTTTCACATTTTATTTCATTTTTGATCTGCCAGGTGTGGATGGGTCTGGAGACCTGCCAAGTTCTTTCCTGCTGCTTTCTAAACCTCTTATTGCAAAGAACTTGGTGGATTCTGCTAAATGTTTTCCCTACGGGCTTCACAATGGGAACTTAAAATCTACCCTTGATAAAGTCTGTGGGATAGAGCCCATTAGGACTTGTTCATGTTCTGCGGTATTTCCTCCTACACAAATAATTCATGGGAGGTTTTAATACAGGAATAAAGGAGCACAACAGTATATTATTAGTAATTTTTCCTGATTCTTACAGCATTCTTTTTCGCTTAATTTTTGTCTGCCTTTAAGCTGAGGAAGGGATCTGGAGTTCAGGACACCCACAATACCCCTGAGACTTAGCTATGACTCAATCTTGTTAAGAGTTTATTAAATAAAATGACAGGTGTGATAAGAAACAGAGTCCAGATGTAGTCAAAGGGAAGTTATTATTCTGTGCCTGACTTTGTCCAGAGACAGCTGGTATTACATATTTTCTTTTGCTTGGTGCCCTTTATATATTTTCAGTACATTGGGACTTTGGGCATTTGTTGCTGTGATTTTGCGATCCCACTTTAAAAACACAGCCAGCTGCAATAATATAAACAGGGACAGGGTTGTCAGGTTTGCTGTACCAAAGCATGTATCTTGTTCACCTCTAGCATCTCTAAACTGAAGGTGAAATGAATACAAGAAAAGCTGAAGGATTTGGCTGCAACAATTTGATGTTTAATTGACAGGTGCCTAATGGGGAGGTCTAGCACTGATTATAACTGTAATCTGCTAATCGCATTACCCTAATTCAGATGTTTAAGCAGAGGGCAAAGGAGGCATTTGGCCTCTCTACTACATCCTCTAACTTACTCATTTTCCACCTTGAAACCTTCTGGGTTTTGGGACTCCTGACTATATCTCCCATCATCCCAGACCGCGATGGGAATGCTGGGTGTCATCTCCCACCGACAGTTTATGTGACCACCTTCATAAAGGGCTGTGCCACACGAGATTTCAAAATATGTGTGTCGTTTCTGAGAAGTAACAGAACAATGTAGTTGGGATGTGGAAGACAGGTATGGAGAATTGAGGTATATAAAAGGGCTCACCAAAGTACACAGCTATTTTAAACTGGCCAGGTAGCAGAATGTCCCACCTTATTAGGCCCTCTCTACTTCTGACTATTGTTCTATGATTATTGTGCAACTCTATTATAGAAACTCCAGACAGTAAATTTCAAAGCTGTTCTCGTGTTGATTAGATAGCTACAACCTATTCATCTCAGGGCTTGTGATTTAATGCTCCCGGATGCATAATAACCATCCAAACAGGAGCCATCATTTTGGATTATTTAATTGAAATGAATTTCAGACTGTGTTCTGAAGGCTTGTATTCCCGCATCGAATAACAGTTTTCAAACTGAAGTGTACCTAAGAGTTCTTCCTAAATTGGAGATTCAGGGGAGCAATAATCTGTCTCATTAGTCTTTGTGGATGCTGCTAATCTATTCAGTGCCTTGAACTCTTGAGAAATGCAATGACCAGAAGACTGCTTTCTAGTAAAAAGAAAAAAGGGATATGCACAAGAAAAATGTTCATGTTATATGCACAGGCATATCACATTGTGCCCTGTACTCAGAGGAAGCCGACTGCCATCCAGTTTGGCGCCTGGACTGGAGATGTGGCATACCAGCTGCCAAACCTCAGCAGGTCTTAACCAGTCATTCTGTTTCATTGCAGCCTGTGTTGTCCAACTAGTTGTTTTCAGTATGGTGCTAAGTTGTGTCTTCACTGTACCCTTCAGAGATGACAGATAAGACTTGTCTTAAATTGAAGGCCAGAACACACTAGGGCAGTGGTGGCAAACCTTTTAGAGACCGCGTGCCCAAACTGCAATTCAAAACCCACTAATGTTTCACAAAGTGCCCATACAGCCATTTAACCTGAGTACAGGTGGCTGTGAAGGGGCGATGTTGGGTGCCCACAGAAAGGGCTCCGAGGGCCACCTTTGGCACCCGTGCCATAGGTTCGCCATCACTGCATTAGGGATACAAATCCCCTTTTCTCTGATTCTTGGAAGCCAAACAAGAGACATCACAGAGTGTTTTTCCCCTTGTAAGTTTATGAAAGGTTAGGGATTTTTAAACAAATTTCTCAGAGAAAATGTGCACAAATTGCTGAATGACGATGGTGGTGGTGGTCATCATCACGTATGCAACATAGGGCTTGTGTGTACTGTCTGAAAATTGACTAAATAAAGAAACTAGGGTTGAGGCAGAGTCGCAAAAGGATAGGGAAGCTGGTTGACTTCTCGTTCAATAATCATTTTTGCAACAGTCAAAGAAATCTTGTGCAGAGAAAGAGGTAACTTTTTTTTTTTTTGCAAATACTTCTGGTGTGTCTGTGCAAATAGTCTTCCCTTTTGTGCCTGAGGAAATAGTCATGCAGCTGCTGACGGATTTTCCCCCCCAACAGAGTGTCAGTATGTCAAGGCCTCCTTGCTCAGAGAGAAGAACATTTGTGAATATGTATTCACAATATATATTTATAGAACTTGCTGTACAAATTCCATGAACCTAGAAATTCTGAGGTGGAAAAAAAGATGAAGGCCAAAACTACACTCCTGAGGTGGTGGTGGGGGGAGGGACAGAGTGCATTTGCAGTGATTCCTGGTGTACCACATGATGCCAGCCATGACATGGAACTTTTATGCTCTGGGTTTTCTAGATTCACCATATTTTGGATCCACAGGCCTATTCTAAGTTTACCTGCCTAGGTGGACTGTTTCCTTGAGGTTGTTATGAAAGGATCCCATGAGTTGCACTGCATTCTACATGGGTAGAGCCATGCTCTGACTGCGCAGTGTTATCCTATGTGGGAAAAGCAAGCTTCCAGAGAGCTGTGACCAGTCTTTCAGCAACAAAGTTCTCATCGTAGCTCAGGGTCTGCCAAAGGATGAGAAGGAGCAACTTCAGATCCCTGAACTTGGTTGCAGAAAGCCTTTATTCAAAAATAACAAAAATAACAAAGATTCTGATAAAGTCACCATCAACACATCATCCAGAACCCTTACAGGGGCTCTTTTGCAATAGCACTTGTGACTGGGTGACAATTGTAACAAAAGACTATATGCCTCTTAACTTTGTCAGGAGAGTTCCAAAAAAAGGTATCAGGCAAAATCAAATCAAAACAAAACGAACAAAAGCATGTGGCAACTTGAAGGCTGTTATATTTTAAGGTGAGCTTTCCTGGACAGGATCACTTCATCAGGCATATGGAAACAGCACGAACTAAAACCAAATAATGAATGAAATATCAGTTTCACAAACAGAACACTCTAAATAATGATTGGCTGTAGGAGTCTTGGGTATATTGTACATCTCTCACACAGTAATTTATGACCTACATGTACCCCTTCTAACATTCTCCAAAGGCGGTTGGAATTGTGTCTGTTTTTAGGGCATGCTCCTGTTCATTTTAATCTAATGTGCCACAATTTAATAAGAGAGACTTGCACAAAAGCAGTCTTCCACGTGTACTGAGCCAATACAACATAACAGGGTCAGAATCAAATATGCTTATTTGTATCTAGTCTTTAGGGCACCGACAAGCAAAAATGAGCAAAATAATTTTTTCTTTCTATATAAAACACCATGATAACATAAATGGCATTGGCACAAAACCATCCACCTAAAACAAACGTTTGATTGAGATTCTCATGCCATTCGTTATTAGAAAAGATAATCCCTGTTTTAAGGTAAGATACACAAAAATTTATACAAACCTGAATAAAATCACATAAAATCGATCGAGAGCTCAAAATGTTGAACCTCCTTGACAAGTCATACCTTTTCCCCCTTAATAATTTCCCTGAAGATCAGTTGCAATAGATAGAAAGCGTACAGCCTTTGCAGTTTGGTATCTGTCTTGCTCACAAAGCCCACCTGGACAAGAGTTCCGCCACACATCACTCTGAAATATGAGACTGCTATTGTTCGCTTGGCACATTATTAAAGGGACAATATGTAATAATATGCCCAAGTTCTTCCACTCATGTTAAACCACATGGACAGAATTTAGATTATTCCTGCATCTTCCTTCTCACACAATTGAAGACATCAGATTTAACCAAACTTGAGTAAAGGGCATCCTGTCTCTTGAGATTCAGAGAAGCCTTTACATAACAGGAGAGGGCAAAAGGAATGTAAGGAGAAATCTTATACAAAGGTTCTATTTTAGAAACTGATTGTGTGTCAAAAGTTTTCAGGCTTGGAAATATATTGCAAACTTCCTCTCTAACATATTGTTCAGAAAAGCCTCATTTCCCAGTTCAGGAAGAAAGCATCTATTTCCGAGAACGATGGCACTAAATTGGATACTAAGGAGTATTACAGATAATTGTTTAGCCACTAGTTTAACATCCTTTTATATAGTGATATTTGTATCATTGCCAAAACACAGATCGGGAGGGGGCAGAGAAATAAGTAGCAGTCAGGACTTGCAGCAATATAGTCTGAGCTGTGTCCAAGGGGTTTCAAGCAGGGACTCATCCCCATGCAGGCTGTGACATAGTGTGGGGAGAGAAAGGGTTGGTGGCACTGGGTGCATAATTTTTAAGGAAATGCAAGAAGCTCCATCCTGCTTTCTCCCACAGCTGTCCCTTCCGCTCCTCTTCCCCCTTCCAGCAGTCTGAATCCAAGCTGCCAGGTGTGCCAGGTCCACACTTCCACTGCCACCGCCTGTGCAGACCTCAAGCAGTTCCTTGGCATTTCATAGCACTACCAAGGGGAGGTTCTCCCAATGTACCCCCCACACCCCACCCAGCCCATGCATTGTGTGGAGTAGAGATGGGCACGACTTGAAAAAAATTTTTTTCGAGTTGTCGTTAGTCGGGCCAGTCCCATTTCGGGTCGTTTCCGGTTTTCACGAAAATTCGCAAAAATTAGTCGGTTCGTTTTTTCGTTTTTCGTTGTCGTTAGTACTGGTTTTTTGGGGGGGGGAGCGGGCTCCTGGAGGCACCTCTGTGGGGTGGGTGCCTCCTCTGGCCCGCTATAAAGGGAAAGTGGGCTCCTCACCCACTAGGAAGGGGAAGCAGGCTCCAAGAGACCCCTCTACATGGGGGTCTCCCTTCGTCACCTGCTGCTGCTGCAAAATGCTATGCAATAGCCATATGGATATTGCATAACATAATGTGCAGACAGTGAGACCAGTGAGAGTGATAGCGTCATGCCCGCCCTTCACAAGGCTCCCACACCACCATGTCTCACACAGAAGGGAATTGTACTTGCTGCGTGTAGTGCAATGCAAGCAAGTAGATCTGGCTTTAAGGTGGCTTAGTGCAAGAGCTAGGGTTAGGCTAGTGACGGGTAAGGTTACGGTGGGCTAGTGGGTTGCACCTCTGGGTGCCTCTCTGACCCACTAAGAAGACAGTCTGTGACGTATGGGTACGGAGTCAAGGGTTAGGGTTAGGGCTAGGGCAGGTTTTAGGGGGCTTTTTGGCACATCCCAGAAGTCTCCATGGCCAAGTGGCCATGCGACTGGTGGGATGGCTCCAAAAATTTGCATGGTTGTCCACTCCCACATGGCTGGCCACTTGGCCAGCCCATCATTGCGCAGGTGTAAATAAAATAAAATAAAATAAAATAAATGGAGGACAGAGGAGGAGAGGAGAGACATTTTGTTGCAAGAAAAAACCCACTGCTACTGTGAAAAATCTGGCAGTTTATAAATTTTCGCGTGTTTCTGTTGTGCTTGTGTGTTTTTGGACCACAATTTCAAAAACAATATTGCGTTTGCCGCCCCATTTTGGATCCCCCGCCCGCACCGCATGGCATGGCGATGGCGACTCGCGAGTCCGGCTGCCCAGGACGGGGGGGAGGCGGGACCCCCCCCTCCAGAAACCACCCCTCCGGTAGGTGCCCTGCACCCTTAGTCAAGCAGGCATTTTTCCGCCTGCTTTTTTGGCCCGGGAATGGGTGGGGGGAGAGTTTAAAAGTTTTTTCCTGTCCTGTTCGTGCCGCTTGCTTGCGCTTTAATTGCGGCGGCCGGCGGCGAGACTGGGCTTTTTGCTGGCTGCGAGCCTGCGGCGAGTCCCACCAGAGCAGCCCAGGACGGGGGATGAGGGGGGAGGCCGGGGACCTCCAGAAACAACCCCTCTGGTAGGTGCCCTGAGGCACGGCAGGCATTTTCCCGCCTGCTTTTTGGCCGGGAACCGGGTTTTTTTTAACTTTTAAAAACTTTTTTTCTGTGCCGCATGTGGCATCGCGCGATCTCACGATGCAAGGAACGAGCACAACAAATCAGACCAAAATTGTTCGTTCGTCGGTTCGAGCTCGAAGTCTGGGGGAGTAATTCCCGTTACCGTTTCCGTAGAGTAACGGAACCGAGTAACGGAAACGGAAACGGAAATACCGCTAAGTCGTGCCCATCTCTAGTGTGGAGGCAAAGGACTCGCCCCACAATACTTCCCTTGCCTCAGGTGTCCAGGGTGCTGGAAATGAGTAGAGAAAATGATATAGACCTGGCATTCAGCTCTTGAAAGTGTACAGAGTACTTATGACTTTACAGAAGAAAGTTCTGTAAACCTTTGGGACTTACCCATGTAACTCCTGACCTTGGAAAAAACGGGCTATGGATCATAAAAAGAAAGACTTAAACACACACACAAATAAATAGTACACAAACAATTACACAGTTATTTATGCTATCTAAAGAGAGTTTTAATGTTATTCAACTAAGTGCTAGTAAGAATGATTTATTAACCGAATTATGTGATAATGATTAAAGCACATGGGTCTATCATAACACAGTTGCTTTCTTAAAGATAAATCTTGTAACTTGTAGAAATCTTAAATGCCTTAAATGTTCTTTTATGGTTCATTTGAAGTGTTATGAAAGGCCTCTGATATCATTCTCCAAATAGGTTAGAGGTTATAATAATAAACCCGCTTTACTTTAAAGCAGACACATCAAGAATTATGTTGCAATTACTTCATGCATAATTACACACTTCTATTCCTGGGCTGCCCGCTGCCCGCTCAAGATTAATATTATTTTTAGCACTTACAAGTTGTGACTGATGCCTCTGGAAAAGGAAGAGTTATCTGTGTCTATTAGTCTCAACTGTCCCACTGCCTTCACTCACTGTTTGGCTGCATAAAGTCAGGAAACCGTCCCCTCGTTTCCCTTTCTTTTATTACCTGTGACAGCTGGTGCCTCAGGAGGCTCTGCCTCCGCTGGGTAATTTCATCAGTGTCGGCCTAGATGTTAGCTAGTGGCCTTGACTCTGCAAGTTAGTCTTTGAAAAAAGATTCAAATGGACAACATTAAGGGATCAACTGGGATTTCTGTATCATTGAAATGTCAGCTTTTTATGTTTCCCTATTATGATCTGGAGCTCTGTTTTATACAAATTACAAAAGGTTTCTATGTGTCTCTCTCTCTCTCTCTCTCTCTCTCTCTCTCTCTCTCTCTCTCTCTCTCTCTCTCTCCTCTGTGTGTGTGTGTGTGTGTGTGTGTGTGTGTGTGTGTGTGTGTGCGCGCGCGCGTGTGCACGCACTCACACACACGCAAAAGGGGTCACTTAGTTCTAGCTTGTCCATTGTGATCACTCTTCACAAACAGATGCATATTTGGTCCCCTTGCAATCAATGACTGAAGTTCATATTCGGAGATAGTAGCAAGCAGGGATCTTAAATCCAGAGGGGGAAACAATGTAAATAGAGATAAAGCAGACTTGAAAATCTCTCTCCCCCTCTCCACCCCCCATTCTCCCACCGCTTCCCTTGGAGTTTTGGCCCAAGCCAACCTGGGTTCATATCTAAGACAAACTGAATCTCCGCACCATTTCTGCCATACTACTGTAGTACTTCACTCGATCTATAGTATCCAATTGTTCCTTGCTGGATTAAATTAGCGCACTGAAGAATCAGAGAGTGCTGCTCCCATCTTCATGCTGTCAAGTCCTTCAGCTCCCACATCTTAGGTCCGGACAAAAGCCTGAAACAGAGGTTCTCTGTGTACGTCAGAGAACCTTGATTTTCCAGTCTCACCCCCACCACAAAATTAAACGGCCTTCACGGTAAACAGTTATTGTGCGGAGGGACCTCAAACTGTATCTGTAATGGGATGATCCATCATCTGAGCAAGTGGGAGTGCCTCACCCTGAAATGGTGGTGTTAACGACAATGATAATGATGATAACGACAAAAAGAATAACAGCAATAACTATGAAATATTTGAGGTTGTGGATTCGAGATCTTGTGGGATTTCTGCATCCATACTAATAGACAACTTGAACATAACAAACCAGATGCAGTGGTAATAGGATGGAGAAATGTCTGGATGATTGGCATTTCAATTCTAGGGGCAGAGGCATAACTAGAGTTTGCAGTGCCCAGGGACAAAGTCAGTTTTTGCGCGCCCTCTCCTGCCCCCCCCCCCCCATTATCTGTTTATCCTTATAACTGTATGTCTGGCCCTCCTTACGAGGCACCTTTTTCCAACTCAAAAAGGGGAATCAATCTTGTTTGGTTTTGGAGGGAGGAGGGTCCACCTCTGTGTTACCTCAGAGTAGGTCAGCTTACCACTCCTGGAAGTCTCTTATATAATACAGTACTAGTCAATTATTTTTATAATTGTCATTGATTGGAATCATCACGATCATCACCATGTTAGAATTGCAGAGCTGGAAGGGGCCCTATGGATCATCAAGTCCCTTGTCCAGGAGGCACAGTGGAGGAATTAAACTCCTAGCCGCCCAACCATTGGCTCTGCAGCCAGATGCCTTAAAAAACCCACTGAGCTATCCAGCAAGAAGGGATGCCACTCTTTGCTAGAAACTTGAGCAGTTGGTATTCTTTCAATAACTCTTTCCACTCTGGCATCTGCTAGAGGCTGAATAGGATTGTATATTGAAAAGCTGCCTTTTCATTGTGATTTTTCCTATTATAAATGTATTCATATGTACGACTCTCTAATATTCCTATGCTCAGATCACTCTCTACAGTCTGCGCATTAGGGATGGAAAGAATCCTTACTGAATTTCTTGATTCATTGATTTAGACCAGTGGTTCTCAACCTGTGGGTCCCCAGATGTTTCTGAACTGCAAGTCCCAGGAATCTCTTCCAGCACAGCAAGTGGTAGGGGCTTCTGGGAGTTGCAGTCCAGGAACACCTGGGGACCCACAGGTTGAGAACCACTGATTTAGATGCTTCCCTTCTCTGACAAGATTTTTGTTGTGGATGCATCATACCTCTGGATTGGAATAGTCTCTATACACCTAACATTCTTCCTAGATTGGAGTACTTTGTACAGATGACAGCTTCATATGAAACTGTCCCCTCTCCCCAGCTAGCTGGGCCACTTACCTGACAACATGCAGTGCCGGGGGTCCTTCTACTCCGGCAATGTAACAATTTGGCTGGTCAGTCCATCCCTGCCTCCTCTGGCAGCTGGCCACTCATCAGCTCTGTTGGAAGTATTCCCCACCCTGGCTCCTTGATGGAGTGACTGGCTGCCAGAGGGCCAGCTGGGTTCCTGGCTGGATTGGTGCACGGCTGGAGCAGATGGACCCTGGTGATACACAACAACGTCGGATAAGTGGCCCAGCTAGGCCGGAGTTGAGGAGGAAGCAGGACAGGGGACAGCTAGGACGCCTCACTGATAGCTTCATATGAAGCAGACAGCCTCATGAAGTGCCCAACTCTAGTTCTTTCCCTTTCAAAAACTAAGCACATGCACAGAACAAGTGCATAACAGCTAACTTATGGCAGGGGGAGGAAAGCTTAACTCTGTGAAACAAAGCAGCGGGTTTCACAATCTCGTACATCTTGTGCAAGTTACAAAATTTCTGTAAAACCCATCCCACTGATAGGACCAGCAATCAGGAAAGATGCAGTTCTTTGCCCTTGCCTTTTATTTGCATGTGCGGTCCAATGGATTCCAGTGAAGGATTAGCCCAGGTGTCCAGTTTTCCCATTTATATCACATTTATATTATTATTATATTATATTACTATATTATTAATATTATTTCCCATTTATATCACAGTTTTCCCATTTATATCACATTTAGATTTCATCATCATCATCATCATCATCATCATCATCATCATCTTTACTACTACTACTACTACTACTACTACTACTACTACTACTACTACTACTACTACTACTATGCTTTCTTGCCCCCTTCCTCTTGTATCCTTATGTGGTAAAGGATGAGGAAGAGTTGTGTGTGGCAAACCAATATATTAAGTAAACTATTTAAAAGCTCTCACTTGTTTTAAACGTGCTTGGGTTTAATTCATGGGCTAATACTTATCATTCCACAGTACATCACTATCCTTTAGCCTGAGAAATGACAGGTAGGCAACACAGGATGGCATTTTCGTTTTAAAAGTCTGTAGCAGTGGCAGCAGCATCTGGTTTGTGAGATAAACCGGGCGAGGGAGGAGGTTTCTTTGAAATAATAAAAATTATCATCATCATACAGAATTGCCTGTCATATGCTTGCATCCATTGTAGTTTCTGATATATTTTAGAGCCAGAGAAGCTGATAAATCATTTATGTCACAGGATTCAATTTCCCCCCCTCAGAGGTCTGTGAGTTATTCGGTGCCAGAAATGTTAGGTGAGACACAAAGAGGTTTGGAAATCTGAACAGCTATGCAGCCACAGGCACACCTGATCATCTTGAGGTCAACAGAACCAAGAAGTACAAACAGGATGACCCCATCACCCTTCTTTTTTTACCCTTTCCCTCCCTTTCCACAAAGGTATACCTTAAGGATGAGAGAGCATTGGGAGGGGTATTGGGTCTTGTTTTGTTTCATTGTCTAATTGGGCCCTTGAAGAGTCTCTACCTGTTTGGAGCTGAAAGGAAGGATTATCCATCCATCTCTACATCAAATGCACAGGACTTGTAGTTTAAGATGCTGAATGCTGTCTCCTTTTCTTCTGGGTTCCATATTATAACTACAGTAATCCCCCGCCTATCGCAGCGGGTAGGAACCCAACTCAACCCACGATAATTGAAAATCCACGATATGTGGATGCTGGGTCAGGTCAGGACTGGGAGGGGGCTCTCTAGGGACACCTACAAGTTCCTGAGGTCTGGCGCTGCCCCAAGTGGGCCTCCAACGGGACTCCCGGGCCTCTCGAAGGCCCTAGAAGTGGTTTCCAGTGATCCGGAACACCAGTTCTGAGGCTTCCGACAGGCCCGGGAAGCCTATCAGAGGCCCATTTGGGGCAGTGCCAGGCCTCAGGTAAGTGCAAGAGGCCTCAAACAGGCCCAAGCAGCTTACCCCAGGGAGGGCTTGCATTTCATATATTGAAGTCCTGCGATATACCAGGATGCAGTATATGAACCGTGAAATGGAGGGGGGCCACTGTATATGCAGAGGGAACTGGCAATGCATGCTGCAACTCCCCCCCACAAACTTTCCAAACTTCCTATTGCACGCACACGCACGCATGCACGCACGCACGCACACACACACACACAACACACACACACAACACACACACACACACGCACACACACACACACACACCGTGAATGCCAAAACCCACATACTGTACATGCAAAGCTTATATATAGTGGGGTGGGGTGGAAGCCAATTTAACCTACCCATGTTCCTGAGGCAGAAGGAGGGAAAAGCTTGTTTGCTGACTTGCACACTTTCTGGGTACTGACAAGGCCATGTGGGTGGCAAAGATATCTGAGCAGAGGAGAGGCATCTGTGGCTGAAGGGTAGGCAGAAACGAAGGCAAAGAAACAGAAGCTGAGCAGTGATGAGAATGTGAGTGGCCCAGTTAATCTCCGGTTTCCTGTGGTGACCAGTTTTGACTAGACATGGGCACAACTCGGCGAAATTGTCGTTTCCGTTTTCGGTTATCGTTTCCGTTACATAACAGAAACGGTAACGATAATTAAGCCATCAGAACTCGAACTCGAACCGAAAAAAGAAAAATTTGGTCGGGTTTTTCGTTTCCGTTTGTGGCATCGCGGCGATCACGCAATGCGAAGCACAGAAAAAGTTTTTTAAAGTTTGTTTTAAAAAAAACCGACTCCCGGCCAAAAAAGCAAGCGAAAATATGCCAGAGGGGTGGTTTCTGGGGAGTCCCCGGCCTTCCCCCCCCCTCTTCTCCTGTCCTGGGCTGCTTGCACCAGGCTGGGGGAGGGTCATCCTCGTCGTCTCGCCATGCCATGCAGTGGGGGGGGGGATCCAAGATGGCAACCACAATTTTTCTTTTGAATTCATGGTCAAAAAACACACCAAATCACCACAGAAACATGTGAAATTTATTTATTTTAAATGCCTGAATTTTAATAGTAGCAACAGTGGGTTTTTATAGCAATAAAACGTTGTATTGATTTAATTTAATTTAATTTAACTTTTTTATTATTTTAGACCTGCCCATTTGGGCTGGGCATGGAATGGGACCATTCAAATTGTTTGAACCATTCCACCAATGGCATCGCCAGGTTTTTGACTGACACCTCTGGATGTCTCGGAGGGCATAAAAAGCCGAGACACCTTCCAGAAATCGCAGCCGGGTGTATGGATGTGGTTGAGGGAGGAGGGCTGGCTGCTGGTGCTGGTGTGATCCGATCGAGATTGAGGAGGGAGGCTGGAGGCTTTAGGATTTAAGTTAGGCAGGCAGGGAGGGAATTGAATTTAGAAAATAATTTCTTTGATTCCCTGCAGCTTTGTCTGCTGAAGGGAATAGCAGTTTATTCTTTATTTCTTCTCTGGCAGTTTGTGAGGATTTTTTTTTCTGATATTGGATAAAGGGGGAGGTTCGACTGGGAGTGGGAGGTGTGGATTTATTTTAAATATATATTATATACTACCATTTATTTTCTATTTTCCCCACTTCAATTTGCTTGCACACACACACACATTTGGGGTGCAAGCCAAGAACAGAACCTCTATCCTAAGTGATATCCTAACTGCCCACTTGCCCGCCCGCCCGTGCCGCCACCCACCTGCGGCCCACACCGCCGCCCGCCCACTCGCCCGCCCGCGGCCGCCGCCCGCCCCCCACCCCCCACCCCGCCTGCCGCCTAGGGCGCAAAAACACTTAGTGCCGGCCCTGATTGCGGGACGCCCCTATGCTCTGGGAAGTTAAATTGCGCTAAATCGCGGTGGAAACGACAAACGACAAACGGAAATGACAAATATTTGAAAAATTTCGCGACAAACGGAAACGACCTGAAACGGACCCGTTCCGACAAACGAAAACTCGAAACGTCATTTTTTCTGGTCGTGCCCATGTCTAGTTTTGACAATAAACCTTGGAAATACACATTTTGGATGTTTGTGTAAGGCATGACTTTCAATGGCTAATTCTGTCTACTTGTCAAAGGGCATGCAACACATACATAAGTACCAAGTTACACAAACTTTACACAGGGATCCAGCTATTCTCATGTGAGAGAACAATCTCACCTTTGCTACCCCGCAGACATCAAGGTGCATATAGGTGGCTTCATTTAATGTCTGCAGAGATGGAGTGAAATGTTATTTTAGCAGTATAAAGTTTTTAAAAAACTGAGTCAACTCTCACTGTGATTTGCTCCACTGGCCAAGAAATCTGAAAGTGTACATTCAACTTAAGCCTGCTATAGGGGAGTCCATGGATGGGAAAACTGGACATAAAACCACATAGAAACTGTCATTTCAACATACTGAACTGTTCTTTATGAGGAGAGAAAGGCAAAATGTTAAACCCAGAATACCTCGGCTAGCATGACCCAAAGCCTAGGATATTCTGAGGTTGCAATCAAGTCAGTTCTGATTTATTCTGAACTTTTCCAGGATTTTCTCTGTGGTAAATACACCTGTGTAAGTGGCTTACATTTTTTTCTCTTTTTCTGGGAGCATCCTCGGACTGCAGCCTGGCACTTTTCCAAGGAGGCACAGTGGGGAATTGAACTCCTGGCCTCTAGCTTCACAGCTGGATACTTAAACCACTGAGCTGTACTGTTTTAAAAAAGTAAACCTCTGTTTGTTGCCCCGAGAACCCGTCAGGGCATGGACTGAAGAGCATTTCTAAGAGAACTTTCAAGATTGACACCAAACTACCATTCTTAAGTGTATTTTTGTGGACATTGTGCCAACTAAATGGATATAAACCTGGCATACGCTTGTCTTGTGTATATACCAGTTGAGGGTATGTGTTGTGGTGGACAGAAGATTAGATTTTACTGTCAAGGTAGACCCACTTTAGAAAATTCTCAGTGAGCCATTAAGCCACCAGGGAAGTCATATTTCAAACAAACTTGCAGTATGGTCATTAAGATAAATGAAATAATAATTGCAATAAATTATTTTATCCACTCAAAAGTTACACTGAGCTTATAGATTGTCTGACATTCTCTTTGAAAGATCACTCTCACCCTCACTCTTTTTGCTGCTTGCCAGACATGAATTTCTCTGTGGTGTAGTCTCTTTGGACCAAAACGAAATAAAATGGCTATGTTATATATTTGGGAAAATGTTTAAATCTATAAGTGCCTTGTTGCCATTGCTTTTATCTACGTTGTTGCTGTTTCTGCTTATATGCTGCCCCATAGTGCTTGGAATATTCTTTGGGCAGTTTACAGCATAGCTATGTAAGGAACAGTTTGCCCCCTTCCCCACCCAAGCAAACAAAGGTACCCATTTTACTGACCTCGGAAGGTTGGAATGCTGTGACAACACTGAACCAGCTGTCTCAATCCACCAAGAGTGAACTCTGGTCTTGAGAAAGCTCTAGGGTGTATTCCTGCAATTTAACCACTCCACCACAATACAGTAATACCTCAGATAATGACTACCCCGGATAACGAATACTTTGGATAATGACTTGTAATTTTCACCCCCCCACACACAGACCACAGCCCCAGCCTCCCTCCACATTTTTCTTTAACTGACCTGTGGGGGGGGGAGGCAACATGCAGAGGTGGGGCCTGGGGTGGAGGAACCAGCACATGCTGCCCGGCTCTCGCACCGCCCAAATGCCCGGCGGAGGGGGAGGAGGAGGAGAGGTGGGTGTCGGGGGGGTGGGGGGAAAACGCCAGCTGCCGCTCGGCTTTCTCGCCCCCAAATGCCTGGCGGCGGCAGTACAGGTGGAGGAGGAGGAGGAGGAGGAGGAGGAGGAGGAGGAGGAGGAGGACAGGTGGGGGGCGGGGGTGGAGTGGGGAAGGGCCAGGCCACATGAACACCCAGCGGCGGCGTTGGCGGAGGAGGAGGAGGAGGAGAGGTGGGTGCTGGGGGTTTGGGGGAAGTGCCAGCCGCCGCTCAGCTTTCCCATTGCCTGAATGCCCAGCAGTGGCAGCGGCGGGGGAGGAGGAGGAGGAGGAGGAGGAGGAGGAGGAGGAGGAGGAGGAGGAGGAGGAGGAGAGGTGGGTGTCGGGGGGTGGGGGTGGGGAACCACCAGGCCGTGCGAACGCCCGGCAGCAGCTGCAGAGGAAGAGGAGGAGGAGGAGGAGGAGGATTGGTGGGTACTGGGGGTGTGGGGGAAGTGCCAGTCGCTGCTCAGCTTTCCCGTTGCCTGAATGTCCGGCAGTGGCAGCGGCGGGGGAGGAGGAGGAGGAGGAGGAGGAGGAGGAGGAGAGGTGGGTGTCGGGGGTGGGGGTGGGGAACCACCAGACCGTGCGAACACCCGGCAGCAGCAGCAGAGGAGGAGGAGGAGGAGGAGGAGGAGGAGGAGGAGGAGGAGGAGAGGTGGGGGGCGGGAGGTGGGGGGGAAGCACCAGCTGCTCGGCTTTCCCACCGCCCAAATGCCCGGTGGTGGCGGTGGCGGGCGGCGGGAGGAGGAGGAGGAGGAGGAGAGGTGGGGGCTGGGGTGGGGGGGAAAGCGCCAGCCACCGCTTGGCTCTCCCGCCACCTGAACGCCCAGCTGTGGCGGCGATGGAGGAGGTGAGGTGGGGGCCAGGGGGTGGGGGGAGGAAGCACCAGTGGCAGGGGTGGGCTAGGGGGGAAGGAGTGCACTTTGAAAGTGCCCTTTAAAGAGGTCTTGGGGGGGAGGCTTTTGGGGGGCCTTTTTTTCCGGACCTCCGGAATGGATTAAAATGGTTTCCCATTCATTTCAATGGGATACCATGTTTCGGATAACGATTAACCTCAGGGAATGAATTAAAGTCGTTATCCGAGGTACCACTGTACTTCTTTTTGGATGAAAGCTCTTCCATTATAAACGGTGAGGTTTTTGCGTTGTTTTGTTTTGTTTTTAATTCTAGTCCTGCCATGCAGATATAGAGATGAGCTAATGTTACATAAATAGTTCAGTACTATATTTTATGCAAATATATCGATAAAGAGGACATATTTGCATATTTAGCCATTTCCTTTTTGCTTCTTAGTCAGCTGCAGCACTAATAATAAGCAAAGAGCACATGGACATGACACATTGGGTATCACTCATTGGCATATCTACTTGCACACGTCTACACATTTATTTCTCAATGTGGCCCACTATTGAAATGTGAGGTGTGTGTGTGTGTGTGTGTGTGTGTGTGTGTGTGTGTGTGTGTGTGTGTGTGTGTGTGTGTGTGTGTGTGTGTGTGTGTGTGTGTTGCGTTGTTACAGTTGTGACCGACTCTTTGTGACTCCATGTTCATGGAGTTTTCTTGGCAGGAATACTGGAGTAGTATATCTATCTATCTATCTATCTATCTATCTATCTATCTATCTATCTATCTATCTATCTATCTATCTATCTATCTATCTATCTATCTATCTCTCTCTCTATCTATGTATGTATGTATGTATCTATCTATCTATCTATCTATCTATCTAAAATTGAGCCCCCTCAAGAAAAAGAAAAGAATTTTAGGCGTGGGCAGCTTAACCAGGCTTTTCCCACCTGAGTATCTACATTACAATGCTATATGGAAAACTTTCTTGTCAGCTAATTACCTCCGCGCGCACACGCGCACACTCACACACACACACACACACACACACACACTGCATTGCAATGTAAAAACTCAGATGAGAAAAACTGGCTTTTCAATTAATATATTTGTTGTTGTTGTTCAGTCATGTCCGACTCTTTGTGACCCCATGGACCAGAGCATGCCAGGCCTTCCTGTCTTCCACTGCCTTCTGGAGTTTGGTCAAATCAATAAATGGTTGAATCGATGACACCGTCCAACCATCTCATTCTCTGTCATCCTCTTTTCCTTTTGCCTTCGATCTTTCCCAGCATCAGGGACTTTTCCAAGGAGTGCTCTCTCCTCATGAGGTGGCCAAAGTACTGGAGCCTCAGCTTCAAAATCTGTCCTTCCAGTGAAGATTCGGGGTTGATTTCTTTCAGGATGGATAGGTTTGACCACCTTGCAGTCCATGGGACTCTCCAGAGTCTCCTCCAGCACCACAGCTCAAAAGTGTTGATTCTGTGGTGATGATCAGCCTTTCTTATGGTCCAGCTCTCACTTCCATACATCACTACTGGAAAAAACATAGCTTTGACTATCCTGACTTTTGTTGGGAAAGTGATGCTGCCTAGGTTTGTCATAGCTTTCCTCCCAAGAAGCAGGCGTCTTTTAATTTTCTTGTTTCAGTCACCATCTGCAGTGAACAAGGAACCCAAGAAAATGAACTCTCATTGCCTCCACTTCTTCTTCGCTTTGCCAGGAGGTGATGGGACTGGTGGCCATGATCTTAGTTGTTGTTGTTTTTATGTTGAGCTTCAGTACATTTTTTTTTTGCTCTCCTCTTTCACCCTCATTAAGAGGTTCTTTAATTCCTCCTCACTTTATGTTACTAGAGTAGTATCATCTGCATATCTGAGGTTATTATTTTTTCCAGCAATTTCTTCCAGCTGCTGAATTCAGCCTACGTCTCTGACAACTAGAGATGGGCACGACTTGAAAAAAAATTTTTTGAGTTGTCGTTAGTCGGGCCGGTTCCGTTTCGGCTCGTTTCCGTTTTTCGCGAAAAATTGCAAAAATTAGTCGGTTCGTTTTTTTTTCGTTTTTTCGTTGTCATTAGTACTGGTTTGGGGAGGGGTTAGCGGGCTCCTGGAGGGAGCTGCAGGAGTCAGCCAGAGCCACAAGTGACGGACTGGCAGACTCTTTGCACCCGCTGTGTCTCACATACTTGCATGTAGTGCAATGCAAGTAGATCTGGCTTAGGGTTAAGACGGGTTAGCACAACGGCTAGGGTTAGGCTAGTTACGGGTGAGGTTAGGGTGAGTATTGGGGTGCACCTCTGGGTGCCTCTCTGACCCACTTAGAAGGACAGTGTACTGGCGTATGGGTTAGGCTTAGGGTTCGGGTTTGGGCTACGATTAGTGGGCTGTTTATGCCCGATTGGCACATCCCAGAAGTCACTGTGGTAAACCTGGCCAAGTGGCCATGCGATTGGTGGAAAATTTGCATGGTCTACTCCCATGGGCAAATGTCTACTCCCATGGGCAAATCATTGCAAATGTGCAGGTGTAAAAAAATAAAATAAAATAAAATCAACGGAGACTTTTTTTTGCAAGAAAAACCCACTGCTGCTACTGTAAAAATTCAAGCATTTAAAATAGCTAATTTTCGCATGTTTCTGTGGTGCTTTGGTGGGGTTTTGGGCAACGATTTCAAAAAAAATATTGCGGTCGCCATTTTGGATCCCCCCCCCACCGCATGGCAAATGGATGCGCCCTCCCAGCCTGGTACAGTCAGCAAAACCTGGCCATGCGATTGGTGGAATGGCTCCAAAACTTTGCATGGTCCACTCCCATGGGCGAGCCCATCATTGCGAATGCGCAGGTGTAAAAAAATAAAATAAAATAAAATAAAATCAACGGAGACTTTTTTGCAAGAAAAACCCACTGCTGCTACTGTAAAAATTCAAGCATTTAAAATAGCTAATTTTCGCATGTTTCTGTGGTGCTTTGGTGGGGTTTTGGGCAACGATTTCAAAAAAATATTGCGGTCGCCATTTTGGATCCCCCGCACTGCATGGCAAATGGATGCGCCCTCCCAGCCTGGTACCAGCAGCGCAGCAGTAGCAATAGCCAAGGAGAGGGGGGCGGGGAACCCCCCCCCAAATGAAACACCCTTCTGGCCTGGTAGGTGCCCTCAGACAGTTTTCGCCTTCTTTTAGGGCTGGGAATCGGGTTTTTTTTTTTACTTTTAAAAACTTTTTTTCTGTGCCGCTTGGCATTGCGCGATGCAAGTAACGAGCACGACAAATCAGACCAAATTGTTCGTTCATCGGTTCGAGCTCGAATTCTGGTGGAGTAATTCCCGTTTCCGTTTCCGTAGAGTAATGGATACGAGTAACGGAAACGGAAACGGAAATACCGCTAAGTCGTGCCCATCTCTACTGACAACTGTTTCTTTTCCATCTCTTGATGTCCATGGCTGTTGTTTGTTTACTCTTGATTGGTTCAATTGATTGCTAAGTACGTGTGCAATAAACAATGCAGTATTCACAACTCTGTAATTTTCAAGCAACTGTAAGTTAAGACACATTTTAATTTGTTCTCTTAGCAGTGCCCCAGTGTGAGTTAATGAGACTTGATGTTTCAGTTAACCAGAAAGGGGTGGACTCTGGGGAACTTGTAGCTATTCGCTTTGGTGAGTCTCAGTAATTCATCTGCATAGCAAAAGAGAATTGTACTAGAAATTCAAAACCTTGCAACAGATGTTTGTGGTTTGGCTTCTATTGCTTTTATTACATGCTCCAAGCCTTTTGAATGGTACTGCATATAAATCTAAAAGAATCAGCGAACAAGAAAAAAAATCTGAACCACAACACAAATGAACACATGCACAGCAAATTATTTCCTCTTGCCATCTTCAGTCACTGCTACATAGGGAATGGAAATCCTGCAGACTTGCAGCACTCCCATGCACCATTTTCGTGGATTAATGTTGCAGAAGGAAATGAGGAAACTTACCCAGAATAGTTGGATGGTACTAAAGAGACATGTCAAATAAAACGCAGATTATTCGGAGGTCTGAAAAAAACAAGAGCAAAAGTGCCCCGATATTATGTGTAATTAGGGAGTAGAGATGGGCATGAAATGAATTTTTTCATTTCGTTATTCATTATTCATTTCATTACGTAACAAAATGAATAACAAACCACATTTTAAAACAGAAATGAAACAAAATGAAATGGAAAATTTCATTTCATTTTCGTTAATCGCTGAAATAAAAGGCTTTTAAAAATGCTTTAAAAAGCTACTTTAATGAATTTCAAAGGATTAGATATTTAATAAACATGGCTGATAAGCCTCACCAAGTTGATGTTCTGTGCTTAAAACAAGTTAATCTGTGTGTACTCTGATTTTATATTATTTTTAAAGAATTTTTTCATGTGCAAGGGTGAGGGTTTAAATGGCAGCAGACTAGCAAAGCAGAGGCAAATATATTTCTTTCTTCTTTTAGTTAATTTGTGTGTAAAGCAGTACTCTTCAATTTGCATTTATCTTTTTTTTTTACTTTTTAAGATTATTTTATTTTGTTACTGTGCAAGGGAAAAATAAGTTTTAATGCATATGCAAAGATGTTCCCTTCCCTCTCATTTTTTATTTTTTATAGTTGATTTCTGTTTAAAACAGTATTATTTGGATATTTATTTATTTATTTATTTATTTATTTATTTATTTATTTATTTATTTAACATGCAGTTGAACCTGTTGGACCTGTTGCAAACTTGTAACATTGAGGACCAATTGCAAAGCCTGGTTTCAGTGGGTGTGTCTTCTGGCTAATTTCCTGCTGGCAGTGGCTATAAATGGCCTTGCAATCTCTCCCCCAATTTGTGTTCTCTGGAGGAGTTAGTAGGCAAGGGACTGCTCCGAGACTCCCACTTAGTTTGTCTGGCTGGCTCTGGCTGGCTGGTTTCTGGACTTTTGTCTTTAGTGCTGCTGCTGCTGAGTGCTACTGCAGTGCTGACTAGAGATGGGCATGAAACAAACTTTTTTCCCCGTTTCCATTATTTATTATTTGTTTCATTATGTAACAAAACGAATAATGAATATTGTGATGAAATTAGAATGAACTGAACAGAACCACGAAAATTAGGTTTGTTACGTTTCGTTTTTCGTGAATGGCGACGTGCAATGAAATGAGCTGTTTTAAATGTTAAAAAACGCCCTGGACATCCATAAAAACACAGCAATAATTATTTATACTGTCTGATAATACCTACCGGGGGGGTCCTTAAAACATTTGTTTTTTTCTTCTCCCATCGCAATCTACTTTTCTTTTCCCTTTAAGGATGACAAAATGGATGTCACCACCCACAAAATGGAGGCAAGCCATGTGATGCGATCATGTAAATTCTTGGACAACTTCAACCAATAGCATGCCCAGGTTGCAGGCTGGGCAGGTCTGGCAGCCACAGAGGGCATAAAAAGCTCTGGCAGCCCCCGTCCTCCTTGCAGTCTCCGGTGGGATTTAGGGTGGGATTGCTGTCTCTGTGACTCGTTATTTTCACTTTAGGCCAGCCAGGCAGGTGTGTGTGTCTGTGTTCCTGCTGGCTGCAGCCTGGTTCTTACGGGAGAGAAAGAAGAGATTTCTCTCTAGCTTCAGTCCTGCAGCCTCCCTGTGTGTGTGCATGCATACCTCTCAGTGAGTACCCTCCCATGCCCCGCAGTAAGTCACTCTGCAGCTGCCTTGCACCCTGAGCAACACCCACCGCTGCCTTTGCAGCCTCCCTGCATACCTAGTCTATACTGTGACTCTGCCAGCATCAATTTTTTAAAGTGTTTTCCCTCTGGTCTGGGGCATTGGGGGACGCCCGCGCACGGAAATGCTTTGAAAATCATGCAAAAAGTGGGTAAAAACAAAAAAAATGAAAAACAAATAAATGAAAATTATTTTTTTCAAAAAGTCACGAAAAATGAAAATGAACCGAAATGGACCCCCTCAGTGAAAAACGAAAAACCGAAATGCCATTTTTTCGATTCGTGCCCATCTCTAGTGCTGACTGAGTCTGACCTGTCTCACTCACAGTCTCTGTGTGTGAGTGAGTGAGAGAGAGAGACAGGTTGTTGCTGGCTGGTTGCAGCAGGCAGGGTTGTCTCTGCCTGGTCAGTCTGCACAGACAGCTATCAAGAAGTTAAAAAAATAGAACAAAAGCCCCTTTTTATTTTATTTGGGAATTAGGTTTCCTTTGTTTAGGGGAGGGTGTGGTTTTTTATGATGATGATGATGATGATGATGATGATGATGATGATGATGATGATGATGATGATGATGATGATGATGATATTTCCTCCTGTGTGTTGTCCTCAAACCACTTATTCTACATCCCCCCCACCCAAACTTTGCTCCCATCCAGCATTCTTTTTATACTTTAAAAATATTATTTAAAAATAAAGAGAGCCAAACAATAGAAGACATGGGGCCTCTGTAGAACCAAATAACCTGCAAGAGTGGTCCTCCCTGGCATTGGCCAGGAAAGGCCTGAAACATTGGGCCTCTGTAGATCCGAATAATCAGCGAGAGTGGTTCTCCCTGGGATTGGTTGAATCCACTTAGCTGCCTTTTGGGTGACTGGGAGCCCTTTTTGGGGAAGTCCTTAACTCTCTGCCTGCCTCAGTGGGTGTCTTATGGGGTTGGAGTCACTTAGCTACCTATGGGTGACTTGGAGCCCAAAACACTTCTTTGGGGGTAAAACAAGTCAACCAGTGAGCATAAGAACAACAATATTGCCTCGTTGTGCCACCATTTATCATGTCAATATTTTTGTTAATTTTTCTTATGTTTTTCCAAAAATAAATAAATACTTTTCAAATTATATTGCAGAGAGAGACAGACAGAAACAGTCACACAGTGTAAAGTGGGAAAAACAAAAAAAATGAAACAAAAAGCAAAATGATTTTTTCTTTAAAAATTTGTTAAAAATGAAATGAAATAAAAAATGAAACAAAACAAAATGAAACACCATTTTGGCGTTTTGTGCCCATCTCTATTAGGGAGAGATAAATTGGGGTTTGAAACTGTGAGCTTAATGAAACAGATGTCCACCTAGCATTAGAAAGTTGAAAGGTCTCAAATTACATTAGGTGAAAGGCAAAGGTTGAAATTATGATTGTTGCTACCTCTAGAATGAGCACTACTCTTAAAATAGTGTGCTGGTATTTTCTCTAATCCACTTGTGCTATGTATTGGCCTGCTTCTAATTTCAAATTACATTTTGAGAGTTTCAGGGACATGTAGGAAAGGAAGCCTAACAGGATTTTGTAACCAGTTGTTTCATAAGGATATATTTAAATAAGTGAATGGATATGTTTGATAGCAGCAGAGCCGTCCCTAGAATAAATAATGCCCTGGGTGAAGAGTGCCTTCAGTGCTCCCACCCTCATTTTGCATGGGACTGGGGCATTTGTTATACATAGGACTTGATTGCTACTCCCCCTAGAAAGGCACGTATACATGTATACAAAGTTGAATGCCATAGGTGATAATTACTGCATGTGAAAAAAATGTTTCCCTTCCATCTGCTGGTTGCCCGGGATCAAACAAAACAACAGACAAGCTTTCTTCTTTCTTAGATGGTGGTCAGGGAATTGTGATTGGCTTGTGTTTCTCCTGAGTACCTCCTCCAAAGTCCAAATCTCTTCTGGCAAAGCTCCTGCTGCTGCTGCTGCTGCTTCTCCTTCTTCTCCTTCTCCTTCTTCTCCTTCTCCTTCTTCTCTTTCTTCTTCTCTGCTTCCTGGGGCTTGTTCTCATAGGCTTTGTGGCTGTGGCCTGCTGCTGACCTTCTCCACTGATGACCACCCTGGGTGACTGTCCAATTCAAAGGTCATCTGGAATTGGGTTTTTTTTATTCTAAGAATGCATACTACTATAAAATTTTCTTTTAAGATTCAGAGATTATTAAATGCAGATCCAGACCCTGAGATAGTGTGTGTTGGGGGCGGGGTGTGTGTGTGTGTGTGTCAGAATAAAGCTTCTGGTGATGCCAGTATGGGAATTCTGGGAATTACAGCCCAAACTGTAACTCTTCCATGCTATAGCAAATGTTAAAGAATGCTCCTTTAAATAAACACATCCCCTGCTGCTCGTGTATAGCCATAATAACATCAGCACTATTTCTAGTTCTGTCAAAGCTGCAGTGTTTCTGACCAACACAGACTGGCATTCATTCAGAAGGGAGCTTTAAGTAAAGGCTCATACTGTGCTTAAAGGAGAACTTTAAAAATGTTTTGGACTGCAGCTCCTACAGTCCTTTATCATTGACAACATAGGATCAGAATTCAGGGAGTTGTAGTCCAAAGCATTTGGAGAGGCAACGGTTATTCTCCCCTGAATTAAAGGAAATGGAAACAGTGTTGTCCTAAATACAGTCAGACAAGAGCAGATCCAGTGGAAGTCAGTGGAATGTACCTCAGAGCGGGTATGTCTAAAACGATATTAGGGTCACAACATCAGCACCTCCCATTGGTAGAACTCAAACTGTCAGTGCTAAACCTGTCAGTCATTAGTTGTACAGTTCCATATAGTCATCCTCTTCCTATGGAAGTGGGCGCAGACTCCTTAATTTTTATGAACCGCATCAGATGGAATTCCAGTGGCAGCCATTTAGAGAAAGGGAAAGATATTTTTCAGCAGGTTTTTTTTTTTTTTGGTGGAAGGAGGGTAGTTATTTTTATTTCTTTGTTTCCAAAATAATAAATCCAGGGTTAGATTCCTACTGCAGACAATTCTTGAACTATGTTCCAGACTTCCCTCTCAACTGTGATACCATCTGGAGTTTGTTCAGATTATTGCCAGTATGTCTTGGCCCATTTTTATTTTTTTGTGTAACAGAAATCTAATTTATTTCATGCTGTTACGGGTCCACTGACAACCCTTAGAAGCTGTCTAACCAGAGGGTTCCTACATTCATATTGACATCATCTGCAGCTGGCTTGCTTGATCTCCTGTTCCAGATTTATACTTGTGGGAAGCTACTCATTCCGATTTTGTTTTTATCACATCCCTAGATAAGCTATGCCTGAGCTATGTTGAAAGATCAGTCAGACATGTTAGGAAACTGGGAGGCTGTATCATGCCACACGCTGTGGTACAATATAAATCCAAAACTAGTGGTATAAATTGTTCAGGTTTTTCTGATTCAAAGAGAAACACAGACAATATTTGGAGTAGTGTGAAGGATCACCCTTAGCAGCCATTAATTTAATGCTGTGCTTGAACTAGTGCAGACACACACGTGTACATACACATGCAAGAATGTACGGAAAAGAAATTTAAATAAAGTCACTTGGTAATTTTTTGGTGTAATTGATATAGTTGCATCAAAAGTCAATAAAATTGTTGGTTACTCTAGCAGTTTGGGTTCTGTTTGTTTGCTTTTAAATCATGTCAAAATCTTAGAAGCTACTGGCCTGTGGAACAAAGAAGGATGCAAATCCTGAATTCATTTATACTTACTTGGTAAATGAAATAACATGAAATATGTTCTTCTTACTACACGAGAGTGAGGATTATCTGTTAGTTCAGTGATGGCGAGGCTTTTAGAGACCGAGTGCCCAAACTGTAATTCTAAACCCACTAATTTTTTTTTTTTTGCAAAGTGCCAATACAGTAATTAAACCTGCATACAGGTGGCTATGAAAAAAGTGTTCTGCTTATATACCGCCCCATACCACTACAAGTAGTCTCTGGGCGGTTTACAATTGTTAATTACAGTGTGCAGGCTACACATTGCCCCCCCCAGCAAGCTGGGTACTCATTTTACCGACCTCAGAAGGATGGAAGGCTGAGTGAACCTTGAGCCTGCTACCAGGGATTGAACCCAGGTCGTGAGCACAGTTTTACCTGCAGTACAGGCATTTAACCACTGCGCCACGAGGCTATGAAGGGGCGATATCGGGTGCCCACAGAAAGGGCTCCGAGTGCCACCTTTGGCACCCGTGCCATAGGTTCACCATCACTGTGTTAGTTGATTTCACACACCACTCTTGGAGGCTGCTTTTTCACATTTCTGCTAAAGGGGAGAACTGTTGCTTTCATACATTGAGTTGCAAGTAGCAACAGTTGTTTCTCTGGCAGTTAATTCACGTCCATTTTGTCTCTGTTAGTGTTGCACTTTGGAACAGTACAAAAAAAAGTTACTTCACATCCGTCGTGCAACTACTGAAATTTGTCTCGACCATGCCCCTGGAATGGGTGCTAAGCAGGACAATACTGTACCTGGCACTGGGGTAGGTGTTCCCTTGTCACTCTTTGTTCCCACTTTCTGTTCCAAGAGAAGACACCATGTAGTAACGACTGTCATGCAACAAAACATTCATTTCTCTCAGTATTTTGACTTTTCAGAAGCAAAATATTGAAAAAGAATTATTAAGCGCCCCCCCCCAAAAAAGAAAAGAAAAAGGAAGCTAGACAAATTCAGTGTTTGTCATGGTACAGGACCACGAAGTAACATTTGTCACGAGACAACTTATCATGAGCATGGGAACACTGAAACAGGCACAAAACCACTTGATCGCGACCAATCCTGTCACAGTACAAAACTAGTCATGAAACAAAGAAGGACGTGAAGTAACCGCCTTTCTTTCTTCTCGGTAAGTCTGCCCTATGACCTTGCTTTGCTGCTCCTTTTGCGAATCTGATTTGATATATTATCCTGTTGGCAAGCCATGAAGGCTATGCACATAAAATAAATTTCATAATTATTTTTAGCTAGGAGACATGTTCATATTTTTAACAATTTCCACTGATATATTTACTGTTAAAAGCACAACCACTAAGACACTCCCTGTATTGAAACTGTGTTTTTTCCATCCTTCACCTTATTTCTACATTTGAATAGCAAGGGTTTTCTTCCTTACTGCTAGAGGTTAATATCAGTTGCTCTGATAGCTTAGGTCTCCCCATTAAATCATATGTTAATGATGTTTATGGGATGCCTATATGGTCCAGGTTTCCTTCCCCAGATACCCTGATTAAGACTGTTTCTGCTGATAACTGAACGTCATCTGTCCCTGCTTTGTATCAAGCAGTTTTTAGTACAAAAGGACACCAAGCTTATGAAAAGCCAGTGGCTGAAATCCAGTTGTTTAGCATAGCGCCTTGCAGCTAGAACAAGCCCATTGAATCATTTGGGGACAGAACGATGAGTCAACACCACTGCTAAGTGGATTCAGTGGTCCTGTCCAGTCACAGCTTGCTAAGCAACAGGGCTTCAGCTGACATTTTGATAATTCATTTTGTAATGGTTCTCAAGCCACAGAAGAACAAGGGGAGACTTTAGTAATCCAAGTAGATTTTTTTTTAAAAAAAATGGAACTCCCTGCCACAGGATGTGGTGATGGCATCTGGCCTGAATTCCTTCAAAAGGGGATTGGACAGATTCCTGGAGGAAAAGTCCATCACAGGTTACAAACCATGATGGAGATGTAGAATCTCCAGGCTTAAAACCGGGGTACTTCAAGGGCCAGATGGAGGGAAGTGGTATCAAGAGACTGATATCTAGTCTCATGTGCTCCCAGGTGCATCTGGTGGGGCCACTGTGAGATACAGGAAGCTAGACTAGATGGGCTTTTGGCCTGATCCAGCATGGCTCTTCTTATGTTCTTATGTTCTTATGTTCTTATGTTAAGTACTAAAAAAGGAGAATGAAATACAGAGGATAGTGGGAAATATAAGGGCCAATAGAAACAGGTTCATTTCAGAACATCCCAGTGCCCAGAAAGGAATGTAAGCATAACCTGAAAAATAACTGAAATTCTAGGTAGGTGTCCATATGCCTCTGTCATACATACAAACACTGACTGGGCCCTAACACCATGGATTAATGGAAGGAGATTATTTATCCTCCCAGTGTTGCGGTCATTTAGGCATCATAAGTGTATTAATTTCTGTTGCTAATTGCTTGGTTTCCATGGGAAGGTACATAAATTGAGAGGAATTATCTATACCTTGCACCACCACACATTTCCTTTCACTAGTTCATAATATGAAGGCAGATGTAATTTATAGAAAAGCCTCTGTCGGATATTGCAACCATTGACTTCTGATTAATGCTAAGAACTTTGAACTAGAAGACAAAAACAGTAGCCCCCAAAGGAACTTTGGGCATCTGCCTCCAAGTTTTTCAAAGACTGTAACCTGATTAGGAATTGAAAAATTGATTCTAAATGAGAAGGAGGCATGAATGGAATCATACTATCATACTATTTGTTAATTTCAGAGTTCACTGGTACCAGAGAGATCATACCTAGACAGTGCAAATTTTCCCATATGAAATAATGGAAACTTACCCGATCCATTCTGGGGTTCCAGTTTCCATTATATCCTATGGGGAAATTTACTTTGGCTGGGAGCTTCAGTGACCTCCAAAACTTGCCCTGGGCCCAGTGCTGCCCAGGATGAGCTCTCAGGTATGTGGGTGGGTGCTGCCAGGCCTGGGAGGGTGTTTCAGAGGCCATGGGTGGGAGACACCAGGCCCAACCAGAACTCTGGAGGCCATGGGCAGGCAACGCTGGGCTCAGGGAGAGCTTTAGAGGCCACGGACGGATGGGCAATGCTGGTCCCACAGAAAGTTCCAGAGGCCCAGTGCAGGCCCACTACATGGGCCAGAAATGACTTTCAGTCAGCACCGGACCTGGCCAGACACCCTGTAGGCCCATTCTAGGCATCACCAGGCCAGTAGAGAGGCCTGGAGGCCACTTCCAGTTCACCAGAAATCACTTCTGGTCCATGTAGAGACCTGAGAAGTCCACCACAAGCCCACTGTGCAGCCTGGAGGACCATTCCGGACAGCACCAGGCTTGGGGCAAGCTCCCAAGGCCCTGATCAGGCCCACCATGTGGCCTGGAACAAGCCCAGGAGGCCCATTCCAGGCAGTACAGGGCCAGCAAACCAGAGCAAGGCTCGCAAACCGAGGAAAAGTTTTCCTAAAAATTTTGCTCAGTTTGCAAAACGTTCATCATCCAAGGTACTTGTAAACTGAGGTACCACTGTATTTGAAACAACAACAAAACAACAACTTTGGATTACAGAGCCCAACCCCTTTCAGGGAGGTACTGTGAGGAATCAAACTCCAAGTCCCTGGTGCATACTTAAACCAATGTGCTATCTAGCAATTATTTTGTCAGTGCTTCACACTCAGTAAGAATGCAAAACCGAGCATGCTTTTGGCATGTGAAAATGAGAACTAAAATAATTTCTTCCTCATATGCAAAAAGAGCAAGATATTTTCTGCCAGCCTTGACTAGAGCCTTCCAATTTGTGATTTTTGTGAAATAACGGCATATAACACATATTTTGCAAAGCCACTTTAGTTGCTGCTTTGGCATGGACTTTCCAAACTTAGAAACCACCAGTAGATGTTTGTTTGCATTTAATCGGTTAGCCAGTCAAGAGCTTGCTTGGTGTGTGTGTGTGTGTGTGTGTGTGTGTGTGTCTGTCTGTCTGTCTGTCTGTCTGTCTGTCTGTCTGTCTGTCTGTGTGTGTGTGTGTGTGTGTGTGTGTGTGTGTGTGTGTGTGTGTGTGTGTGTGTTTCTCTTTCACATAGAGAATAGACGTTCATTTTGTCCAAATTGTAAAAACTTTGAGGCAGGGTTTGAGGAGAAATCCCAGGATGGTGAGAAAGTCTAAATCAATGGTACTGAGGAATTTAGCATATATTCTTCACACAATAATACAAAGCTATTTTGTAAGCAAATGAAGACAGTAATCACAATTCTAATTCTAATTCTAATATTCAAAGTGTAAACTATGAGATATCACAGTGTAGGATATGACATACCAAACCAATAGATCAATTCACCACACCAAATACTAACTTTGTATTTGTGCACCACAGTTCATGGAGCAATTCATAGTAAGATATCCAGCAAAAAGGTTTACTCTTCAAACCAGGCTCACAGCAGAAAGGGAAAAATTAAAATAAAACCACAAAAGACTTCAGGTAGTCAACCCTCAAGTTGCATTGTGCCCTTCATGTGAGTTTGGAATAGCCCTATGTAGAACAGAGGGCAGAGGATGAGAAGTCTCTCCACATCATACCTGTCAAGTTTCCCATATTGGCTGGGAAACTCCTGTTTTTCACCTTTTTTTCCTGCCGTCTTCCTGGATAATTTATTTTACTGGAAATGTCCCATATTACCCACCACCCCGCTCTGAGAGCAAACGAGCAAGAGGTGCACCAGTTCTGTGCTGCTTCTCCTTCACCCAAGCAAGACAGTTCAAAGTGGGAGGACCACGGCATGGTGCCCCACTCCCCCACCCACCACCCAGATGGTGGGTGTGCTAGCTGCGTGCCTTGACCATCTGCTGGACTGGGCCAGAGGCCATGGCAAACTGAAGTGGGGGAAAACAAGACTGGGGAAGGGGGTGAGCTGGTGCAGCAGCAGCAAACAGGAGGGCTGTGGCAATCCCCATCCCTTCCAACTGCCTGCCCCGCTGCTCAGAGGTCATCTCTCTCCCTCCCCACCTGCCCGCATGCTGTTTCTAAAGCTGGAGAGCCAGGGGCTTCCCCTCCTGCCAGAGGGAAGTTGGCTGGCTGGCTGGATGCCCCCTTATCTGCCTCCTCCCCTCCTCCCCCCCCCCATGGCAGGTGCTGAAAAATTTCCCCTTATTTTCAAATCCAAAACTTGACAGGTATGCTCCACATCTAGCCCTAATGCCCAAGCACAAAATAAAGGATACATTTATATTCTTGATGCTTAGAGGTAAAAATGACGTTTCCAATCAAATACATGACTACCTGTATTGTTTTGCTTTCTGTTGTTTCAAAAAATTTATTGTTGAAAATTATGTTATTGCCCATCTAAAACTTTTGGAATGAATCTGGTTGTCAGGAGAAATAAAGAAGAATATAGTCACTTAAATGTTGATCTTAGGACAAGAGAACAAATTCCATGCCAGAAAAAAATAATAAAGCAAGGAAAAAAAATAAAAGGTATTTTCCTTCAATTCAAAATGATTTGCCCACGAGAGCAATTTTGGTGGGTTAGATAAAATAATTTCTTGTAAAAGCTAATGATAAATGGGCAAGGGGATTGTGGTGTTGGGAGCGCATGCAAATCTCAATCCTGTTTTGTTTTGTTCTGTTTAAATACTTAACTTACCCATAGGAAATGTGGTTTATGTCTTTTACTCTAAGCATTTGTTAAAAGTGTGCAGAAGTCTCGACTTTTGAAAGAAAGACAAATTCATTTCTTGAGGGCTTCTTACAAAATACAAATTCCATCTCCCAGGAACCACAGTCTTTATCTAAGGTTAAAGCAGTAAGTGAAATGAAATCTTAATGAATTAGTGTTTTATAAGATATATAAAACATATTTTTTTAATTTTTAAGAAGGCGAAACTCACTTAATCAAATGCTTGGCAATTTGTCTCATTTTGTTTGCTTTTAAAACAAGTTCAGATATCTGTTGCAGCTCAATTCCTTCCCACCTTTAGCGCATTTTTAAAATTATATGTGGGGGGGGGCATTTTTGTATTTGTAGTCAGTTAGCAAATTACTGGTGGCAAAGTAATTGGCAGGGAAAACAGTGAATTGAAGTAGATACCAGTGTAAGTATTACATTTGGTAATGGTTAAGAAATCTTGACTGATATTCAGTCCATTTGTTACGGGTGTCCATCATGTAAATAAATTTTTATCTCAGCTGTTTCTCTCTGTATGCTTGGTTTGTAGTGTAGCAAATTTCATATCTTGTGAAAAATGTCCTGTTAGACTGAAGTGTTCTGAGACAGATTTCTCTGTGTTGCTATTTCTGATGTTCTGTTTATGTCCATTAATTATGTTGCATAGAGATTGTCCTATTTGTTCTAGATAGAGTACAGAGGGGCAGAGAAAAAAAAGGCATAGATTACTTTAGCTGAACAAGTAACTATGTCCTTGATGTGAATATGTGTATGAGATTGTGAGTGTCAAGAATTCTCCTATGAGGGAACATGGAAGACTAGCCCTGATGATACAAAGTGGCAAGGACAGAGAGCTCATTTAGAAACTGTATAGGCTCCAAAATTTGTTGAGTTGGTTCCATTCTTCTGCAGTGATGTTTTATGTCTCTTGTTCCTGCATTGATAGAACCCATGTATCCTAACCACCTCTGACTCCATCTTTTACTGAAATCACTCTGTGAAGTCTTTTACAGCTGTAGTCCGATTTAACAGTTTTACAGCCTCCCCTCATACACTGAGTGAGCTCCTGACATAGATATTTCTCATATCTCACAAAGCCTGTTTGAAGTGAGCTGAGAGCTGGTTTCAACCAGTTTGGGGGTGGTGATGTGTTTTTAAATGTGCCACTTCCTGGTGTCATTTTCCTTTCAGTTCCTGAGATAGGGGGTGATCCTGGAATCCCCTCAACCCCTAAAGTCATATTGCTTGCATTGTAAATCAAGTTTCCTTTTTTGGCTGGGACAGGGCAGAAAGGCCTCATAAAATATCAGCTATCCTTATTCGAAAACTCAGATAAAATTTGGTTAACTCATCAGGTAATAAATACAAGCATACCTCGGTTGATGAATGCAATGCATTCCCCGGGATGTTTCGTCTTCTAAAAATTGCATAAACCGGAAATGCACGGGGGTGCAATTATGAAAAATAAATGCAGAAAGTAACTTTTTTCTGGGGGGGATCATAAACCAAGATATGCCTGTAAATGGATTTCCTTTTGTGAACCCCAAATTATGTTAACGTAGGCATTCGTCAACCAAGGTACACCTATATACTGTATTTAAAGTGATTTTAAAGTGCTTGCTAATCCCATCACATAGAAAAAGCAGGAAGCTGTACTTTCTGCCCTGGGTGGCCTTGGGTCAGCTGCACAGTCCCAGGGCACCCCCAGAAGAAGGGAATGACAAACAAGTTCTGATTACTCTTTGCCTAGAAAAGCATGAAAAGGGTCACTGTCAAGTCAAAACTACCTTAACAGACCAGGATTATTATTAGTGCAGGCATCTCAGCTGAAAGTATGATTTTAGACTGTCATTGAACTGAATTTGCTAACAAACACAAAAAATATTTTAACAACATTTTGAGCTCTGGAATTGTAACTGTAACTATTTTTTAAAAGTAACTCCCCAAGCTCAGGTTTAACTGACATGAGAATCCACTAAAATCCTACCAATTGTCATTTTCAATAGGGGTTTCAAATTACATTGGGGTCCTCAAGGGAAGATCCTTTAATGAAGCTATTTTTGTATTTTACTGTCACAGCTGTTCAGATTATTATATTTATTTATTATGCCATTGTGCCCCTCATTTTTAATGGCATTCAACTGAAAGTGGCCTTTTGCCATACATCAGATTTAATGAGCAGTGCTTTATGCTTAAGGATGACCAGGATAGAGGGCCGGTTTTCATGAGGAAATAGATTTGGCAGGCAGCTTGCTCCTCCTAACCCACTTCACTTGCCCAAAAGACTGCACTGGGAGAAGAGGTTAGTTAAGTTACTATGTAAATGTACCTCCTTGGCATGTCATGAAAAGAGCCAGCCTGCCCTTCATTGTTCATTTCTTTTTTTCCTTCCTTTTCCTCCCAAAACATTATCTGCAGAAAAGATATCCTGTTTGATATGGGTAGAGTCATTAAAGGTGCCAGAATGAAGAGTACATGGGTAGAAAAGGTTATCTAGACACTGAGTTATATATAATGAAAGTGATATTGTTGCTAACTGTACCATCTATCTCTGATCTAAATTTCATTTTTAAAAGCCCACATTATCTCCTGGTGCCATCTTGGGGGCATGGAAGGCCATTTTTCCCATGCTAATGAGGGACCTCAGTACCTCCTCAACTTCACACATTCCAGCCCAATGTATTCTGAAAGAAAATAGACTTATTAACAACCATGAGGTGTTTTTCAGCTTGTTACACTGAAACCATGATTAAGGGAAAAATATTTTTGTGAGTTGGTGAGGTGCAGGACCATGCATGATTCCCCAGGTCCAGAAATAATTATGTGCTGTTTTTGTATCTCTAGGAGTCACCCACCCAGTATTAGTGAATGAAGTGTAGAATTACTTATTTGATTCAGACACTTCTATCTGTTGAGTCATGGCAACTGGACTTCATTTCTTGAGAGATTGAAATGTTTTGCTGCTCATCCAAATACCTTCATCAGTCTGAAGAAAGCTAGTTGTGAGTCTTCCATTTTATGGTTTACTTTGACCTCATGTCAACCTGATTTGAAATAGGCTCATAAGATGAACAATGGCCTGAATAGGCTGATTAGGTGAACAGTAGGCTCAATAGGTTAATTAGGTCCAATGCAGTGAGGAGTGTGCAGACCTCTACATTGGAGAAACTAAACAGTCATTAAACAGGAGGATAGCCCAACATAGGAGGGGCAACAGCTCAGGACCAGAATCAGCAATACCCCTCCACTTGAAGGACAAAGGGCACTCATTCAAAGATGAGGATGTACACATATTAGATGGAGAGGATAAGTGGTTTGAGAGAGGGGTCATGGAAGCCATTCATGTGAGTATTGAAAAGTCCTCTATCAACAGAGGTGGGGGGCTCTGCTACTTAACAAGCAGCCATTTCAGCAATCCCCAGACAAATCAATACTTCACACCTCCACCAACAAGGTCATGGCTAATGACTCATACTTTATGGGTGTTGGGAAGGTCATAAAGATGGGTCATTGTCCCCCTAATGAGACTATAGAAACTATTGTCTACCTAAGGAGCCTATTCAGGCCATTGTTCATCTTCTGTGTCTATTTCAAACCAGTGTTACACGAGGTCAAAGTAAACTATAAAATGGAGGACTCACAACTAGCTTTCCTCAGACTGATGAAGCTGTTTGGATGAGCAGCAAAATGTTTCAATCTCTCAAGAAAAGAAGCCCAGTTACCATGATTCAACTTTTAGATACACTCACCTGGATGACTGAGAATCTTCACAGACTTCTATCTGTATTCAGACATCTGCCTTGGATTCTCCATATCTGTAGGTGTATGCCCACAATGGAAATTCTGGTGCCCCACTTATCCCCAGTTTTGGAGGGGAATACACTCTAGATCATGTCTTCAAGAAACTTACCAATTTCCTAGAGCGTTTTGGAGCAGAATTTCCTAGAGCAGTTCTCCTAATTAGGTTCTCTAGTTAAATAATGTTTTCTTGTAAACTTAAAGAAAACAAAAATCTAAATCTTAACATGGTTACTACATTCACTGTCGCTTCAGTTTTTCTCCTGTTCTGGACTTTGTTCTCAAGGATTTTTAATTGTGGCAACGTACAAGTGATCAGTGCTTTGAATTTCTTTAAAAAATTATTTCTGCTTAAATGCCCAGTCAATAAGCTTCATTAATGATGCTTCCATGATTGCCATGTCACCAGGAAAAATTAAAATCATAGTCATAAGTATTACCAACAGATAAGCTATCAGTGCCCACTGTCAGACTCTTCAGACATAAGTCTGCTTCCATGCCCTTCCCTCAGTCACATACAGAGACACATGAAATTTTGTGGTTTACAACCTTCCAAGTTCTAGTATTGTTGCAGATTCTCCCTTGGCTATCCTGTATTTGTTTTGTTTTTTGTTTTTTTTTACTCTGCAGAGTGCAGAGCGAAATGGCTAGCTGTGGCATTGCCATCAGTGGAAAATTCATATATTGGTTTCACTTGCTTTCCCATCATGACCGACTCCTTCAGGGAGTTTTGAAACGGGACCCTTTCATAGTTCCCTTCTTTTCATATACTGTGTTAAGAAAAGAAAGCAACCCACTTATTTGGCAATAGTCATTCGGTTTGGGCATTACTGACTGAACTGAACTCCTCACATGGGTTGGTATATGGGATATTATATATTTCAAATTCAGTTTATTTAATTGAAAAATCTGAGGGAGCAGATTGTACAGGGCTGTACAGATTATGAGCTTCTAAGATGCAGTGTAAAGAATGTGCTGGTACAATAATAAATGAATTAGTGGCCTAAAATACCCTTCAGGCAACTCAAAGAAGCAGTCCACAAATGCAATGGAATGGGCAAATTTTGGTGTGCCATTGCCTAATGCATTGAACTTTTTGGTGTACAGTTTATCACACAATCAGACATGCAAACTGCCTGAGTACAATGCCTCTTGAATTTCTGCACAGATAACTTTATACTGTGCCAAGTACAATATGTTTTTAACCAGTGGTTAAGATCCAATAGTAAGTCAAAAATAGAGTAGGCCGATTGAATTATATAGGCATCAACTCACTGAATCCTCACTGATTCAACATGCTTACTCTAGTTGTGACTTTCTATTAATTAGATTTTAGCCAATGCATAGAAAATGTCTTTAACTGTAGAATTCTTTGGTGGTTACTTCACGTCTGTATTGTCTCTGTTAGTGTTGTGCTTAGGAGCGGTACAAAAATGTTACTTTATGTCCGTCACACAACTACTGAAAGTTGTCTCAACTATGGCCCCGGAACGGGTGCTAAGCGCAACAATACTGTACCTGGTGTTGGGGTAGGATTTTCCCTTGTCACTCTTTGTCCCCGCTGTCTGTTCTGAGACAAGATACCATGTAGTAATGACTGTCACGCAACAAAACATTCATTTCTCTCAAAACTGTCCATTTTTTTAAAAAAAATTAACTTTTCAGAAGCGAAATATCAAAAAAGATTTTTTTCCAGCCCCCCACCCCACCCCCCAAAAGGAAGAAGGAAGCTAGACAAATTCAGTGTTTGTCACGGTACAAGACCGTGAGGTAACACTTGTCATGAGACAAGTTATCAGGACCATGGGAACACTGAAACAGGGGCAAAACCACATGATCGCCACCAATGCTATCACAGTACAAAATTACTCATGGAACAAAGGATGTGAAGTAACCGCCTTTGTAATAATGTGTGAATGTTGACACTCCTGAAGGACATTTTGTAAATGAAGACAAATGCAAAAATGGGCACATGAATTGTCATCATCTCATGGAATGTAACAGACAATTGTGCCCTTTCATTAAACTATTTAGGAACATTCACAAAATGCCTCTGAGATTATCAGCTTTCTTTCCCATAGCTGGGAGGTTGGCAACATTACACACTTTCTGATACTCATTCTAAAACACACATATGTATGTGCATAAATATATTTTGTATTCCATCTTATCTTATTATGCAAAATTACTGTGCCCATCTCAGAGGCTTATGAGTCTGCAAGCAGATATGATGTTTCAGTACATTTTCATGCAAAAATTAAAGCCGGTGTTACACTATATCAGGGAAATGAAACCTTTCACATTTTAGAGCTGTATTGTAATGTTTAACTGGAAAAATTATGGCAAGTTTTATCTAAGAATACTTGATGGAGAATTCTCAGGAACATTGGGAGCAAGGCCAGGAAGCAATTGTACGATGAAATAACAGGAGATTAACATCGGATAAATGCTTCTGGCTTTGGGTTTAATGGTGCATGTGATCATGAATATTGTATTTTTGTCTGCATTTACGTTGTATGCTGGTTGAATTACTTTTCAGCTCTGCATTTCCCTTTATTTATTGCAGTGTTCAAATCTAAGGTTTATGTTTTGTTATCATTTACATAGAGTTTTAGAGTTGCATCCCCATGTAGGTATGTACTAGTAAAAATCAGCAGTGGTTTTCTGATGCTAAGAGGGATTAGGTTATTGTGTTTTGCACTGAAAGGAAGGTGAACTCTCTTTTTGATTGAAAATAAGCACCATGGTGGGAGGTTGTACGTGTTTATGATACATTGAGATTCACTAACTATGCACATGTTTCAGGATGTTGTCCTTATCACTCGCTTGTAGCTGCGCAAGTATATACATGTTTGGAAATAAAGATCAAACTAAAGACAAAGATAAGAAGAAAATATATTTGACAGCTCCACACATTTAAACCTAGATTCAAAGGACACAGTAGTCTTTAAAATATTGTATCACTCTGGCTGTATTTACACTTCATAGAGCAGCAGTTATGGGAGCTACTACACATTCATCTGAGCTGTTGTCAAGAAATGATGGATGAGGTTTGTGGTTTATAACCTCTGTACAGATCCCGGGGGTGCCCTTGGCTCCCTGAAAGCATCTGCTTTAATATGGTTGAAAATATGGACACTTCCTCTGGGTTGCCTCAATTTCAGCTTTGGAAACAGTTTCCCTGCCAGTCAGAAGAAAAAGGCTACACGCCACGGAGTCGGCTGTACTGAACATGGAACATAACAGTTCATAAAATAAGTGGCAAATCAGGATTGTCAAGGATTTGGCAGGGAGGCCAGGGTTTTGCCAGGGATTTGTTGGCCTGCTAGGGGTTTGAGTGATTTCTGAAGGAAGCATTGTCTGGTAAACAAACTTTGTTCAAAGTTCTAACAAGTTATGTTTACCTTTTGCAGCTATGACTCTCAGAATCTCTTGGCCAGCATGGGCACTAGAAACAACAATAATATTTTTATAAGATTCCTAAAATTATGGGTGGAGACCATATGGCCTTCCATTAATTTTGGTGCTGTTAATTTTCCATTAATTTTGGTGCTGTTGTGAGCTGATAGGAGTGGAAGTAGAATCTTGGTTGGGATGTCTGGAAGGTAACCAACTCCTGACTTAAACAATTGTTTTCAGGCTGTCCTTATCTATATCATGAAACACCAGAAACACAAACAAGTGGGTTCCAGGGCAAATGAAGCTTGCACTGTTATGGGATGCTAAAATGACCAAGCTGTGGCTAAAAGTGCCAAGTGTCAAGTGTCACCTTTTTGGCGGGACATTCATGGATCAATCACTCTTTCCCGCCATCTTACTGAAAAATTATTTTCCCCTGAAATGTCCCGCATTTCTGGCAGCAGGCGGCTGAGCTCCAAATGCTGCTGGGTGGCTGTGCGGCTGACCGCCAGGTGGTCCACCAGAGAGCACTTTACCCTATGCAACCCCTAACCCACATGCCACGAGTTGTCCGGATTGGTGTATATATCCCCTAAAAAGCCAAGAGACCTAGGTCACAGTGAGCATTTTGAAGCCACCACAAGGGATTCTAGGAACCCTCTATGCAAATGAGGCTTCACCCCCTAGCCGAAGGACCCAGCTGCCAGTGCCTGGCCTCCCTGGAGCACCCAGTCCCAGGCAGCCATGGGAAACAATTGACAGCTATGCTACCCACTCTGGCCAGCTGCCCCAGTCACCAGCTGACATGCTGCTATTCTCCTGCTTTTCTCACAATTGTCCAGTTGCATTAACTTCCCTTCTTCATCTCCTCCAGTACCTGCTCACTCAGCAGGCCAGGTGCTGGAGGAGGCGGGTAAGAGTAGTATGTGCTCCTCATGTGACTGGATGATCACACAGAGCAGGAGAAAAGCATTACATGATAGCTGGTGAATAGAGAATGGAGGAAGTGAACAGAGGTGCTGTGATGATGAATCGCCACTAACCTCTGAACTGAGAGCCTTTGTACACGACCCCTAAACTCCGCCACAAATGGCTGCCAGCTCCGGAGCTTACAATTGTTTCCCCACCTGCTCCGGAGTTTGCAGAAAATTAGGTGCGACCACACCCACCTAAGCGCGTCCCAGCGCACTTTTCATGTACCTGCTCTCGGAGGGTGAAAATCCCTGATGCGGATTTAAGGGAGTGAGTGCCAGGCTCTCCTCGCTTCTGTTTGTTGTTGTTTTTGCCTCCCACCCCTTTAAGAGAAGGAATCAGGATGACGACGGGGCTCCGGGCGGCTTCGGAGGTGAGCCTGCACTTTTTCCTCTCTTTTTTTCTCCCTCCCCTCACGCAGACAGGAGCAAGGAAGTGCGGAGGGGTGGGGACGTAGGAAGAGCAACGAACCCCCAAGATCTCTGGTCTGAATTTAAGTGCCCAGCGGATCTTAGGGGTCGTGTGAAAAGGCCTTGAGACTCATGCCCTTCTCCAATCTGGATGTATCTCTTGTAAAACAGAAAAGTCAAAGGGGGACTTACCACAAGATGGCTTGACCCAATAAAGGAAATCAGCAAGAACATTCATAGCGCCACCATAGGTTTGAAATGACTTGATACCACAAAACAACCACACAAGTTGTACTCTGCTGAGGAGGAGCAAGTGATCTTGCCATAGCTGAGAGAGGAGGTTAGTTGGGGGCATTACTGATAATTTTAGTTCTTATATTTGGGTGTACTGTTCTGAATCTGGTGGGTTTTTTTGTTTTGTTTTGTTTTGTTTTGTTTGGCAGAGGGTGGCAGAAAAACTATCCCCTTCAAATAAAAGCTGGGTAGCAGTGGGAAAAGACCCCCCCTCCTCTAATATGAAAGAAAATGGAAAACCTAGTTCTACTTTGGAAGATACACTCTGGCAGCGGATAAGCAGAGTCTTGCTGTTCATCTGGACAGTGAAAGCTGGGTCCAAAAACTCTGGTTGTTGTCTTGCCTAGAACAAGAATGTATGTGAGAAAATGCTTCTCTAGGCCAGTATCCGGTGTGACAACTAGCCCCTCTAGTAGCTGAGGCAGCTGCCTCCGGAAGCAAACCTTGGATACCTTGAAAGGGCAGCAAATTATTAGTTTTGTAGTTTCGCAATTCTTTAATTTTACTGTTATGATGGCTTAAGTGGCAGCCAAAGGTGGAAGCAACAGCAGTGCAACTCACATTGGACAGATGTAAGAAAGACACAATAACAATTGTGCATAGTTTCCTATGAAGTGTTGCTGTAGCACATAGCATGCAGCTGATAGGAGCACATAGCATGCAGCTGATGAGTGATCAAAACATGTATCAGCAGCAGGTGAGACTAGCAGGGCACTGGGGAGTCACCAGACGCTTGCTGATACCAGAGTCTGAAGTACAGTGGTACCTTGTATAAAGGAATTAATTCGTTCCAAATGAAATTATGTTAAGCAAATTTCCTTTATCCAAATTCCCATAGGAATGCATTGAAAATGGAGTAATCCCATTTTATGTTGTACAGATTTTCCCCATAGGCAATTATGTTAAGCAAATTTCCCCTATCTCCAGAATTTTTTATGTTGTACAGATTTTATGTTATACAAACTGTTTGTTATACAAGGGCCCACTGTATGTATTTTTGAACTGATGTTTCCTGAATCTTCCCATCTGCCTGGGTACTGCCACTAGTGGGTACTGGAGAGGATTTCCCTAAGTTTTCCCTAGTTTACTAGGAAAAACTCTAGAACAGGTTCATTGATAGAATCCAGATAGTTCCTGTTACTCATGCAAGGGTCCATTCTGTGAGTAGACAATATCTGCATCTGCATATGAAAATGTTGTTGCATACCTCTTTTTGCAAGTTTGGAACTATCTGACAGATCATTGCATGAGAGGAAGGAATGTACAGGGTTCTGTTCAAGGATATCCACTGCAATTAATTACTTCTGTAAACAGAAAAATGATAACAATAATGCTCATCTCAGTGCCTTAGAGTAATGAGCAATACAAGTTCATTTTCAAAAACTAATATTACAGGTTCTACTTAAATCCAGGTAGTGATGGTGTATGAAATACCAAGATACAACCTTTTGAAATACCACTCTCAAGAACACACACAAAACTGGATGATTCATTAGAAAGGATTATATTAAATCAGACAAACATATTCATTTTATTGTACTTCCCATTTTTTATTCTTTTCAATCAGGAGAGGAGGACTGTACTGCATCTTTGAATATGCATGAAAACAGAGCTTCTAGTTAATATCTTATGAAGTGACACATCACATTGTTCATTAATAGCTACCAATGCTGTTTGTTCTGGGAATGAGAAACCAGAGTTTGGATGGTAACAGTTTAGAGATGGGCATGAAATTTTTTATGCATTTTATTATTCGTTATTCCTTTCATTATGCAACAAAATGAATAACGAACCGCTCCCTCAAAGAAAAATGAAACAAAACAAAATGGAAATGTTCATTCTGTTCCATTTTTCATTTTGAAGCAATGCATTCCTTTGGGGGAAAGCCCGTGGTTCCCCCCACACACACACACACACGTGCTGGGTGAGGGAAACCAGGGGATTTGTAAACTTTTTTTTTTGCTGACCCAGTCACTGATCAGCTGTAGCTCTGACTTGGGGTGACAAAAACTGTTTAAAAAACCATCCTTTCCCCCCACCCAATGGGGTAGGAGAAAAGGAGGGATTTTTAAACATTTTTCTTTTTTGTTTTGCCTCCTCAAGCATGATCAGCTGTAGCTCAGCAAAAAAAAAAGTTTTATAACCCCCCTCTCCCCCCACCTGATGGCCTCAACTGCTGATCAGCTGTGTTGGGGCGGCAAAAAGAGTTTAAAAACCATGCCACCCCAAGCCCCAGCTACGCTGACTGGTGCTTGGAGGGGGCAAAAAAAAACCACCTTCTTTCCCCCCACCCCTTTGGGAAAGAAAGAAAGAAAGAAAAGAAAAAATGTTTAATAGTCATTTAACAAAGGCTAAATATAAAAACAACATGAAGATAAATTGAATAACTGGAAAAGTAAACCACTGAATGGAAAGTATCTAAGAAATGTTGATGGAAACATGATAATAATTTAACCTGGACTTTCTAAGAAAGACACTGAAGGCTTGATATTTGCTGCACAAGAACAAAGACTCCAAACTAATATCATAAATGTCTACATGAAGAAATTAGTGTAAATAGCAAATGTTGGCTCTGCCAATAAAAAAATGAAACTGTGTCAATACCTCGTCTGTGAATTTTCAAATACTGCACAGACAGACTACAAAGCTAGACATGATAAGAGTTGCAAGATCACTACATTAGTCACCATGTAAAAATATATAACAGAAACAGAACGAAAAAATGTCTGAATCATTAACATTGCAATTCCAGGGGATGCCAGAGTTGAAGATAAAAAACTGGAAACATTAACAAAATCCAGAGATGTGGTAACAGGAACAACTTACTTGTGGATGAAACACATTTCAGCATTTCTGATAGGCATCAGGGCTTGGAAATAATTAGGGGTGTTGATAAATTCTGGGGACCAGGTCCTGGGTGCGAGTCTTCAGGACTGAAGACTCCATCAATACAGAAAGAATATGCTCAGCCGAAGAAAGCCTGCTTCAAGAACTCTGTAACAATGACTTTAAACATTTACTAACGGTGGTTAATTTCTTTCGTGAAATAAAAAAAATAGAGATTTGGCAAACATGTCACTTCACCTGTACCTTTTTAGAATTTGGCTCTTAATTTTAGCTGTGATATTTGGGTCCAACCTCAAGCACTAGCAATGCTCAGAAAAAATAAGTTTTGTAGAATAAGTGCAGCCTCAGCATCTGGAGGGGCATGGTGGCTCAGTGGACTAAGGCCTCCAAAAACTTTCAGCTGCAAAGTCGGCAGCTCAGCTGTTCGAATCCCGGGTGCCACGCAGTGGAGTGAGGTCCCAATGATAACCCCAGCTCCTGCCAACCTAGCAGTTCGAAAACATGTCAATGCAAGTAGATAAATAGGTACTGCCGTAAAAAGCGGGAAGGTAAAACAGTGTTTCCTTGCAGCCATGCTGGCCACATGGCCATGGACTTGCACAACACTGGCTCTTTGGCTTGAATATGGAGACGAGCACCGCCCCTAGAGTCGGACATGACTAGCACGCATGTGTGTGGGGGGGAACCTTTACCTTTACCTTTTACCAGCATCTGCAGCTAGAAAAACCTCAGGCAATGGAACTGATTTCTAGGGGTGTTCTTCTTATTCACCTCCATTTCCTACTAGTGTTTTTTAGGGTTTCTGCATCAGGCCGTATTGAAATACTGATGTACACTTTTTAATCCTTGTTTAAATCTTTCATTTACAAAGATAAATGTATGTGTGCATTTTTCCCAGTGCTTATGTTTTTATATGTGTGTGTGGTTTTGCTGCATTCCCCCCTCTCCAAAGTGTTGCAGACTATGTAAGTGTACACACTTCTGATTCAGTATGTTCTATTTTACTGGCAAGAATTTATGAAATGGATGATTATGTGCAGAAAGTTGAATCAAATACATTTATTTCCCATGTTTGTTTATAACCTGCTGTAGAGTATTCTCCTCTGCTCAACCAGTTACAGTGATGCCTTGAATTACAAATGACTTAAATTATGAAAAACTTGAATCACGAAAGGAAGTTCTCCAGTATAGGGGAAATTCCTATTATGGGGGAAAAGTGGTGAGTATTGGGGGGGGGGTTGAGTTACAAAAAGAATGATTTCAAAAATTCAAAAGCATGCTATTTGATCCTTGCTTTCCCAAAGTGTAGCACTCGCCCAATCCTCCCCTGGGTGAGATTGGGCAGACATGATATTGGCTGTCCCATTCTCAGCCAGGGGAGGTTCATGTGGCTGGTGACTTCACCATTTGCCTGACTCTCCCCTGGCTGATGCCCTGCTTTCCAGTGCTTTCAAGAGGAGTGGTTTGGAAAAAAATAACCAGTTCCCTTTTTTGCCTTTTTTTAACCTCTGGAATGGATTAATCCATTTTCAGTGCATTCCTATGGGAAAATATGTTTTGAATTACAAACATTTTGAATTACGAAAAATCTGTTGGGATGGATTAATTTCATAATGCAAGGCATCACTGTATCTGGTTCGTTTTGAGCAGCCTTTTAAAATTTATTTTTATCCTATTTGGGCTGGTGCAATATTCCGTTATTTCAGCTCCTCCTCACCACCACCACCACATTTAGCTGTGATTTCCCACTGTGATTAGAACTTGGGCTGGGTAAGAATTTTGCTTCAGTTTGCTTTATTTAAACAAACAAAAAACAAATTTCATTTAAAGACTCGTGGGAGAAAGCAGAATTGAAAGACTGGATATTTTTTAATTGGGACTGGATCTGGCTTAGTAGAACCCACCCACCCCGTCTGACTGCTCAATTTCTTACAGGTTTTATTTTTAAGATGCTTCAGATAGGATAAGTCTTGGTGCTGATTTTCAAGAAGGTAGAAAGATCATCCATCTCTATTTCTCCCCCCCCTTCCTGTTAGTTCTCTCTTCCACCCCCTTCTCATCCCCCTTTGCTCCTTTTTTATGGCATGCGGATGTTTTAGGTCAATGAACATTGTCAAGATCAATCACAGGCAGTGTTATTTAGAAATTATCTTTCTTCAGCACGCTTCTTTGCCATCTAGGATCTCAGGTGGCGCGGTGGGAGAACCCCAAAACAAATACCGTATATACTCGAGTATAAGTTGACCTGAGTATAAGTTGGGGCCCCTAATTTAAACCCAAAAAACTGGGAAAATTTATTGACTCATGTGTAAGCCTAGGGTGGGAAATGCAGCAGGGCCTGGCTACTCCTCCTTTGTGAGCTGTGTGTGTGTGTGATGTTTAAAATGACTTTTAACCACCGAGGCAAGTGCTTGAGTTGGTGGCTAAAAGTCATTTTAAACATTGTTTTAAAATGACTTTTTAAAAAGTCATTTTAAACATGGGGGGTCAGGAGAAGTGGCGCACAATGTTTAAAATGACTTTTAGCCACCGACCCAAACTTGCCTCAGTGGCTAAAAGTATTGACCCGAATATAAGCCGAGGACCCCTTTTTTCAGCCCAAAATTAGGGATGAAAAACTAGGCTTATATTGGAGTATATACAGTACTTGTTAGAAGAGAAAGATTCCAGCTGGCACACATTTTTTGGACATAGTTGACTGGCTGAATTATATCTGACTGGTGAGCATACTGAAGTTTAGCTAATTTATTCCTTCAGGATCCAAGAAGAATAAAAATTAATGTCTCTCTTCAAACAGAGTGGTACAGATGGTTTGGTGTTATAGCTGCCTTTGAGCACCAAATGGCACACTGCTTTCCTACTAAGGAATTACACCCTAAAACTTAAATACAGCCTCATCCTGGAACACAAATGGTGGATGTAAGACGCTTGTGTTAAACATCAGGACACTGCAGGTTTATTTTTAAAACAAGTAACCAAACAAATAAACATGCATGGCTCTTAAAATGTTAAAGCCAAACAGATTGCAAAGAGGTTTGTACAACCCAACAGGAGCTTGGAGAAAATAAACACAAATATAACTACAGTTTGGTCAGTATTTCATTGTTTTTCCTCTTTCATTCAACCCCCTTTTCAGAAGAATTCAAGGACCTTCCTCAGCTGTGATTGATGACAGGGTGTCTGCAGCTATGACTTTGGGAAATATTGAATTCATCCTTAGGTATACTGTGGTCAACTATTTGCTTTGAATGATGCCAGAGAAAAAGAAACCCTCTGGGCTTCTGCAACCAACTGGAAGTGTTTAATCTGGGTTCTGGTACAGATGTTGTCTTGCTTTTAACAAACTGGAAAGAAGGTTCAGGAAGGAAGGTTTCTTTCCCACCATTTCCAGTCATAGCGTTGGGAAAAATATCTGTGCTGATCATAACAATCATCCACTCCCTCAAATACCATCAATGGCCCTTCATTCCTCGATGTCATATTTAACATCTCCTCCTCCTGCACGGAAAGTCATGCTCATCTGTGGCAAGATGTAGTTTTCTAAATTAGAAATGCCAGACGGCTTTTAGAGGCAGTGTCCTGACGGGCAGGGAACCTGGGACGCTGACTCGGAATGAGTGTCCTTTGGATGAGGCACGGCTGGGAACTGCTGAACACCTGTTCATCCAAAGGACAAACTGGCACAAACCCCTGAACCTCTGGCTTGTGCCCATCTCTACTTCTAATATTTGAAGGTGAACCACTCTTTAAGTGGTTCCTGTCAGTCTTGAGAAGTCAAAAACCAACATTTGCCATTGGAGCTACCACTCAAACTTCTTCCCTATATAGATTTGTCTCTGCTTACAAGTCATCTTGCATATGGTGTATGTTTATTCAATAATACTTTAGCTCTGAGTGATCTCAGTGATTCAAGGATATTTTATCTGCCTAAAGCCACCATATGGAAGGCCTTTTATATAAAAAAAGTATTAACTAATCATTATAAGGTTTTATTACAAGTCCATAAGCTGTTTTAAGGTGCAGTTAATGAGGAATATATCGAGAAATCAATAGAGATCACTTTGAGGAAACAAGAGGTGACAGGAATATGATTGTTAAATCTGATATGGCCATTGTTATTTGGCTTAGATGATTCCAAATGTTGAAGTGGAAGTGTAGCTAAATCTTTTAAAGTGTCATTTTATTGTCTAATATATGAAGCTGTATCTCTTTTTTCCTCCTTAGGCCATACTGATCTCTTCACATATGTACATCATAAAGAATTTTGATTTAGCCATTTATATTTAGCTGCTTGGAAAAGACCACAGGGTTATTGCATTAATATGCTAATTGGCAGTTTAAAGTGTCGGGGTGTGATTTGAGTCTTAAAATATTTATTTCCCTTTGGCCTTCTGTCAACACATCTGAAAAGAAAAGATAATAACCTAAACTTCAAAATTTGCTGGACAGCAGAAATTTTGTGTTGTTCCATTTTGTTTTGCTGATGGTTGGTTTTACAATTCTTTGAGATCTTTTTTTAAAAATATATATTGCTTGATAATGGAATATAACCATGTATTCTGCTTTTTTTTAGTCTTCAATTTTAAAAATCCATTTCATTTAAATATAACAAAAGTCCTGCCATAACAATGAGTTTACTGGTTGAAGGAAGGGGTATCACACATGTCCTGGCATATACACACACTACACACCTCACCTCCTTTGGCATACTTCTGCTGGAATTCTCTCAGCAAGGATATAATCAAGGATATGTTGCTGTGTCATTCCCAGGTTTATTACTCTTCTTTTCCCTGTAGGAATGAATGGTAACCATCCAGATACATGGGGGAAATCACTGATATGTGAGCTAACCCTACTCCCGGGATTGGCTGACTCAACCACACTGAAACTACAGTGAATATAAAAAGTTTACACACCCCTGTCAAAATGTCAAGTGCCTGTGATAGAAATAAATGAGACAAAGATAAATCATTTCAGAACTTTTTCCACCTTTGATGAGACCTATGAACTGTACAACTCAGTTGAACCACAAACTGAAATCGTTTAGGTGGAGGAAGGAAAAAAACCTGAAATACTATGGTGGCCTACGTGTGCATACCCTTAAAACAATACTTTGTTGAAGCACCTTTTGATTTTATTACAGCACTCAGCCTTTTTGGGTATGAGGCTATCATTATGGCACATCTTGACTTGGCAATATTTGCCAACTCTTCTATGCAATAACGCTCCCAATCTGTCAGATTGTAAGGGTGTCACAGATAATCAGTCGGATAAAAGTCTGGCCTCTGGCTGGGCCATTTCAAAATGTTAATCGTCTGGTGCAGTCATTCCTTTGCTGATTTGGATGTACGCTTTGGGTCGATATCATGCTGAAAGATGAAGTTCCTCCTCATGTTCAGCTTTCCAGCAGAAGCCTGAAGGTTTTGCGCCAATATTAACTGGCATTTGGAAGTGTTCATAATCCCCTCTACCTTGACTATAAGGCCCCTGTGGCAGCTGAAGAAAAACAGCCCCAAAGCCTGATGCTGCCCACCACCATGCTTCACTGTGGGTATGGTGTTCTTTTGGTGATGTGCAGTGCTCTTTTTGCGCCAAACGTATCTCTTGCAATTGTGGCCAAAAAGTTCAGCTTTGATTTCATCAGGCCATAACACTTTTTCCCACATGCTTTTGGAAGACTTCAGATGTGTTTTTGCAAAATTTCGCCGGACTTGGATTTTTTTTTTCCTTTGTAAGAAAAGGCTTCCGTCTTGCCACTTTACCCTATAGCCAAGACATAGGAAGAATATGGGAGATTGTTGTCACATGTACCACACAGCCAATACTTGTCAGATATTCCTGCAGCTCCTTTAATGTTGCTGTAGGCCTCTTGGCAGCCTCCCTGACCAATTATCTTCTAGTCTTTTCATCAATTTTGCAGGGAGGTCCAGTTCTTGATAATGTCACTGTTGTGCAATATTTTCTCTACTGGATGATGACTATCTTCACTGTGTTCCATGGTATATCTAACACCTTGGAAATGCTTCTGTACCCTTCTCCCGACTGATGCCTTTTAACAATGAGATCCCTCTGATGCTTTGGAAGCTCTCTGTGGACCATGGCTTCTGCTGTAGGTTGTGACTATGAAAAGGTCAGGACAGACCTACTATCAGGGCTGATCTCTATTTGGGATTCCTCTTTAAATAATGGCAGGGGTGTACTGACTCCCACTTAGCCTGAGTTTAAATGTGATTTTCTACTGCTGAGCACAGCTACACCCCCAGTTATAAGAGGCTGTGCACATATACGCCACCATATTATTTCAGTTTTATATTTTTCCTTCCTCTGCCTAAAAGATTTCAGTTTGCGGTTCAACTGAGTTCTACCGCTCATAGGTCTCATTAAAGGTGGAAAAAGTTCTGAAATAATTTATCATTGTCTCATTTATTTACATCACAGACACTTGCCATTTTAACAGGGGGTGTAAACTTTTTAATCCACTGAAGCTCTTCTTCTATCTTGTAGGTCTTTGGCCTGCTGGTCTTTGTTTTGTACTCACACTAGAATTATGTCAAATTGCTGCACTTAGCAAATTACTCAAAAGTTACTTTTTTAAAAAGAGCCTCATGGCGCAGCGGTTAAACTGCTGTACTCCAGTTATAGCTATGTTCACCACCTGAGATTCACTCCCGGGTAGCAGGCTCAAGTTTCACTTAGCCTTCCATCCTTCTGGAGTCAGTAAAAGGTGTACCCAGCTTGTTGTGGACAATGTGTAGCCTGCATAATTCCTTGCAACCCCCAAGAGAGTGTTTTAAGCACTATGGGGCAGTATATAAGAAGCACATTTTGGGTGTTGTTGTTTTTTGTCTCTTGTTTTTGGGGTCTTACAAATACTGTATAAATATAATTATATTACACTATATAAACATCTTTCCAAATCCTATATTCTATCATTGATCATACTCTTGGAGTAATTTCATTCCTATTAACATTGTCAGAAGCTACAGTACATAATGTTTAGAATCTTTGTAGATAAGTTTAAATACCATATTTATTGAAATATCTCATTATCATTTAGAGAAGTTAAATCCAACAATGTAGTAATTTGAACACAGATATAACATCATAGAGAGCTGCCTAGATGCCTGAAGCACATCCGATCTCACCTGATTTTGGAAGCTAAGCAGGGTCAGCCCTGGTTAGTACTTGGATGGTAAACCACCAGGGAATACCAGGTGCTGTAGGCGCCTGGAGTAGGAACTGGCAAACCACTCCAGTATTCCTGCCAAGAAAACTCCATGGACATGGGGTCATGAAGAGTCAGTCGTTCACAACTGTAATAACACAACAGGAACACATAACATCATAGAAATTGTGTGTTGGTTGCCATGTGAGTATTTTTTTCTTTTGCAGTATTCCACCATGAATTTTTGTTTTAGAAAAAGCTTTCAGTAATCTGTAATTTTGCAGAAGACTCAAAATGTAGTTATGTGTGATGCCTGATAGGATTTGTCTGTATTGAATGGTGAAGTACAGGAGTTGCAAAAGGGACCTTTAACCTGAATTCATTTTTAAAAAACATAGTATTTTAAAATTACCTAATGTAAAATGAATACGGAGTATACGTATATATTATTTTAATTTCCAAAACGGGTTGCATTTCATTATATCTACCTAGATAGAAAATGCTTAAAGCAGATGTTTGGAAAAATGAGGAGATGATTATAATGTGCATCTGATTAATACATCCCCTAAGTAGTGTCTAGGTCAGGTTTGAGTGACCCTTTTCTTTAGATTAAATGCATTTTGGTTTAAATAATACCAAGCCTTTAATTTAATCAACTTTTGCCCTCAAATTACCAGGACTCAAATGAAAATGTCATGGGCATTTAGACTGATGAACCCTCACAGCAATTGCATCATTCCCAATAAGGACAGGAAATTAATGCACACTTGACCTTTGCTGTGTTGAACTGGATGGGGTGTTTAAAAATTACAAAAAATAATAATTGTGAATGTTATTTGTGAGACACTGCAAATATTATAGAGCAGTTTCTGATTCTTGTCATCCTGTTTGAGGAAATAAATATTCAGAAAGGAGTACAATGGGAATATTTATTTTTTCCATTGTTTAAGAAGTACATTTTCAAAAACGATTCAAAAGCAGGTTGGTAATAATAGGCATTGCTTGTCAAGTCAGTTCTGATTTATGATGACCCTTCTCAGACATAAACTACTCAGAAGTTTACCATTCCCTACTAAAGATGGGCACGAAACAAAAAAATGGTGTTTTGGTTTTTCGTTTGTCATTGAGAGGTCTGTTTCAGTTCATTTCTGTTTTTTGGAAATTTTTTGAAAAATTTTGTTACCGTTTTTTGTTTTTTTGTTTGTCATTTCTACCCGCTTTTTGCGCGGATTTTTAAAGCATTTCCGTGCACAGGCATCCCCCAACGCCCCAGACCAGAGGGAAAACACTAAAAAAAAATGGATGCTGGCAGAGAGACACAGTATAGACTAGGTATGCAGAGAGGCTGCAAAGGCAGCAGCGGGCGTTGCCCAGGGTGCAAGGCAGCTGCAGAGTGACTGTACTGCGGGGCTAGGGAGGGTACTCACCGAGAGGTACGCAGCACGCACACACACAGGGAGGCAGCAGGACTGAAGCTAGAGGCGCAGCAGAGACAGCAATCCCACCCTAACTCCCACCAGAGACTGCAAGGAGGACGGGGGTTGCCAGAGCTTTTTATGCCCTCTGTGGCTGCCAGACCTGCCCGCCCAGTCTGCAACCTGGGCATGCTATTGGTTGAACATGATCCCATCACATGGCTTGCCTCCATTTTGTGGCTGGTGGCAACATCCATTTTAAAGGGAAAAGAATAATACATCACAATGGGAGAAGACTAAAACAAACGTTTTAAGGACCCCAACCCCCCTGGTAGGTTATCAGACAATATAAATAATTATCGCTGCGTTTTTATGGATGTCCAGGGCGTTTTTTAACATTTAAAACAGCTCATTTCATTGCATGTTGCCATTAACGGAAACGAAACGTAACAACCACAATTTTCGTGGTTCTGTTCGTTTCGTTGAATTTTCATCACAATTTTTGTTTGTCGTTTCGTTGCGTAACGGAAATGACAAACGGTAACGGAAACGAAAAAATGTTCGTTCCGTGCCCATCTCTATTCCCTACGTCTGATGGTGGTCTGGGATCCAGTAGTTTCCCCAAGTTCATACAAGCTGACTTGTCTTCCAGGATTCAGTGTGAAATCAAACTCCCAGCTCAGTGAGCTATGCAACAATATAATCTACACATAGTAAAACTGAGGCCAGAACTATACACTTCAACACTTTCCATACAGTAAGGGAAGCTCTACTATGCTTTAAAGTTGTGCCTAATACATGCCAGTTTAAATGGAAGTAGGGGTCCCTCTGTGGTCAGTCAGGGAGACCATAGTTCTCAGCAGGGCTTGCTTGTCCAACAGTGGCTAGAGTGTCTTTGACCCTCTTCCCCTACCACGGTTGTCAACAGACTTCTTGGCCGCTACCACTGCCAATCAGTTGCTGGCTGGACAAGTAAGCCTTGAGGAGAAGTAGGGCCTCTCCTTCCCCAGCTTCCTCCTGGATGGCTTCTACTACTTGGATGGCAAAGGCAGGCTGGCAAGGTCCATATTTATACATCTTCTGTTTTAATGCAAACCACAATAGCAAGAGAAACAAAATCTCAGAATATGCGAGCAGATCAAGCAAAAACAACACATGCAAATCTTAGGTGCTTAGTACAATTTAAATGTAAAAAAATCTCACATCTCAATTGGGGAGAAGGCAATCAATGTGCAGCATACCTCCTGGATTTGCTGCCCAGACAAGGAGTGTGGCTGGGCAATTTCAAGCTTTCTGCCCTTATTTTAGCGTCCTTTCATTTTAAAACAGGCTTGGGCTGGAGTGTCTTTTAAATAAAGAATGTGGTCTTCAAATATAGAAGGCTGTCCTCTGATAAGTGATGAAGGGGGAAATGGAGGTCGGTCGGTGAAGCAGGACACAGCCCCCCCCCCAGAATACCATGAATGTTCTGCTGCTATATGTCTGAAGAACTGGACATGTCCATGAAACATTACATTAATATGAAAGTTAGTCTTTAAATTGCCACATGTTTTGTGTCTGTTGTTTTGTTTTGTTTTTCTTTGATTTTTTGCCTGGAATGAATACTTTTGAAAGCTTGTTCATTTGTCCAGGAAGATTTCTAAAACGGTAGGAACTGGACATATGGATTTTTTTTTCATGGTTGCCATTGAGTCTCAGTTTAAAGAACATGGTTAGTTATATCTTAGAATTTGCTTCGCAGAACTGCAATTATTTGCACTGATAATTTGGTTGAAGCAACACATGATAATATGGGTTTTCTGGGCAATTACAGTATGCACAGTGTATCAAATGATCTTGAACTTGAGGATGCTTATTCTTTTACTACCAACTAAATAGGCATGTTATGGAGAGAGAGAGAGAGAGAGAGAGAGAGAGAGAGAGAGAGAGAGAGAGAGAGAGAGAACCTGACTGGGGCTGTGTGTGGAATTGATGGGTTCCTGCACCTGTTGTAGTTTTAAATTCTGAGTTGAGTTGGGGGGGGGGGTAAGTTTAATTAGTTTATTAGTTACAGTGGTACTTCATAAAGCAATTTTAATTCATTCCACAGGGCAATACATTCTACAAAAAATCATCTTCTGAAGTGCCGTTTCCCATAGAAATGCATTGAAAACCAATTAATCTGTTCCCGAGGGCTTCAATGGGTTTTCAGTGCATTCCTATGGGAAGGCTGTTTCAATCCCCCTTAATCAACAGACAGCAAAAGGCTGTTCCCCCAGCAGCTGACAGAGAGCTTATTTTGACAGCTCCAAGCTGTCTGTCATGGCTGTATGGAGCAGCCTTCCACTGCCGGTGATTGAAGGGGTTTATCCCCAACCCAGATAAGTGGGGAAGCTTTTCTCCTTCTTTGCTGGGTTGGGGCAGGGGAAAAGCTTTCCTCCTCTTGGTGTCTGTGGCTCCCTTTCCCTTCCTCCTTTTCAGGCACCCAAAAGCTGAAAGGAAGATGGGGGCAGGCTGGGAGGGAAAGACGCTTTGAGCACCCCAAATCAGCTAGGTGTGTCTGTTCTCCTGCAGCTTCAGCACCTCTTCACCCTGCCGCCACCACTTCCCTCGCAAACAGCCCAGGCGATGGAAGCAGGCTGACCCCCAGAAGCGGCTGCCTGGGAAGCGCACCTCTTGCCTGGCAGCTGCTTCCAAGGCTTGGCTCCCCTCCATCGTCAGGATTGTATGTGAGGGAAGCGGCGGCGGCAGGGCGGGAATCACTGCGTCCCTGCTTCGTCCACCAGGTCAGCGCGCAAAATTCAAACACCTGCCTGGCTTTCCTGACCGTGTCACACTGATCCGTGGGTGCTATGCGGTTGGGAAAGCCAGGACGGAAGCACCACCTCCTCCTCTTCACCCGGCTCTATGCACCGAAACTCTGCTTTTGCCACATACCTGTCATAATTAAGTACTTTGTAAAGGAATACAAAAATTACTGTATCTATAACATCTACTGCCCTTACTGTTTCTTACATCTGCTAGCACCTCTAGCCGGTGGACCACAGGGATACCAATAAATGGCTGTACTGCGACACTTCCGCAGCAATAAACTCCCTGAGACAGATAAAAGACCTTTTGTTTAGACCGTGCCATACAACATGGGATAAAAATATAGAGAGAAATCACCCAGTGTTATTAAGGCATAAGCTATCTTATCCAAAAAGGAAGAAAAATGAGATAAAGAATGGGTCTAATGACAAGCAAATGTCCTTACAGCAGCAAAGAGATAACAATGTCGTACCAGACTATGGACTTCGCATAGTCATAGATTTTAACTGATGGCTGTCTAACAATTCAGCGAGAACATTCTGTTTTGTTTTATTGTGTGTTAACAATATGTTTAGAGGCTTTGTAATGCTTTCCAATTTATATTTTCATATTATAAAAACTCTGGTGTTCTTTCATGTGTTGAAAAGAAAGCGTATAAAGCTTTTGTACTTTTAAATGAAATGCTATAGAGGTGTATCCTCTGCAGTTGTAGGCCAAATGCTCTTGTGTTTTACAGTATATTCAGGTTCAGTGTTCAGTTTTCTACCTACAGCTTTGTTCACAGCTGCAAGAATGTTTTTAAGGCAACATGCCTGTGATTTCTTAAAGCTTAGATGTTTTCAATACTTTTGGATTTTATGTCACTTCTACAGAATCTAGACGCTATACAGAATAAAAGACTACAGAACTGGACATTTTGGAAGTTGCCTAGAATTTTTGTTAACAAAGAAAACACTTATAATAAGATACCCAGAAGAGTTTGGAAATACTTGTCAATGATTCTGAGATTAGTCCTTCATTACGATAATGTCAGAAATGACAGGCCATAAGTTTATGTTCTCTTCTTGGGAAGTCTATAAATCTCTTGAGGACTCCTGGAGGAGAGTCAGGTATCCTTATCAGGATCTGGCAAGTCCTTTTGCATTGTGTAAGTCTCTGGAAGCAGACTGTTTTAGTATGTCTTCCATCACTGGTAGGAGAAAGTTATGCCTTCAGAAAAAAAAAACCTCACCAGGAAATGATCTGATCATAAGAATGGAAATCCTCTTAGAAACTGATCAACCTCTGTCCACCCAACTGCAACTGCAAAAAAAAAAAAAAAAAAAAAAAAAAAGGTTGAGGATATTAGGATATAACCTGCTTTATGTATTGGGCCACAGATGTATTGAAACAGTTCGTTTAGTTGCTATGGTAAAATATATATATTCGATTGATTTTTATCAATTTATAAATTGATTTTTCTGCCCAGGAAATTATAAGATTTATAGCTGAAGAATGGAAAAGGGGGTTTCCCCTGCTTTCCGTCAAACCCTACATGACTCTGATTTAGAACAGAGTTAGTTTCAATCCTCCTGGTCCATTATCACAAAGTTTAAAAGTGTTACCAGGAATAGTTTCTGAAGCTTTTGCCCCAGAGGACTTCAGAAGTACCATGATACTCCTTCCATGTGCTATTAGGTGACAACTACCTTGTTGTAATTAAGTGGTCAGGCTGGAAGTGCGCAAAGAATCTCAAGGGCAAAAACAATATGAATAATATTTTTAAAAGGGAAAACTAATTATCTGAGGTGTTCATCTCTGAAATGGCCTTCACAGAGAACTGTACAGCATTTCTAGCCTGACATTTCTTATTGACATTTGCTATGTATTGATCTCTGGGAATCTGCTTCAACTTTGATCTCTGTTAAGTAGTACATTATTCCATTTAGCTTAGACACATCACAGAATTGTAAATATACTGCATCTCTTGGAGAATGCCCCTTTTTAAATATTTGGCCACAAAGGCTATGAGGGTTAGGGGATTCCAGCAGTTGTAGTCCAAAAATGTAAATTTCCTAAGAAGGAATGCAAATTAGATTAGTTTGTTATAAAGGTAGGCTAAAGAAAATTATCCTGCATCCATGAGTTGTGGGAGTAATGACTCAGATGGTGTTTGTCCAGTGAAGGAGCTCAGGTGTGAAAGACACAGGATGAATATGAAAAGAGGGCAACTCAGAGGCTTACTGTTCTCAACATCTTGGAAGGAAAGCTATGGCATAAGCTGAATTAATTAACTGTAGCTTGAATGATAGCAAAAGCTCTCTCCAGCTTTGATTAAACCTCCAAACATTTTTGTTTCATTTCACAAAGCATGTATACTAATCCAGAAGGATTGGGTGGAGATGAATTTGCACAACATTTATTCAACTGCCTCTAGGATAGCATGGCCAGAACAGACGGATATGGGAGGGGAAGAATATCCTTTCCCTCCAAGTTAAAAAGAATTCCCAGAGAAGTGGGAGAATCAAAGGAAATATCCTCAAGCCATCTCACTTACCTAATGTGAATGTCAAATGGTGACCCCTGGCCCTTGATTTTAGCAGTTTGGAATGAGCAGATGCATTGGAGCATCTGGCATTAATTAGGCATAAACAAAGCACCATTTTAGAGAATGTCAAGTGAAAGGTTGGAATGTGTTCCATTTTAACCTCATGCAGTTTAGGTTGAGAAAGAAAGAAAGAAAGAAAAAGAAAGAAAGAAAGAAAGAAAGAAAGAAAGAAAGAAAGAAAGAAAGAAAGAAAAAAGAAAGAAAGAAAGAAAGAAAGAAAGAAAGAAAGAAAAGAAAGAAAGAAAAGAAAGAAAGGTCTAAATATTTCAACCATTATCTGATGCTCTCAAGTTGTATTTAACCTTGCCACATTTAAGTGACCAACCCCATTTATTTATTATCTGATTCTAGAAGATGACTGATAGCCCCTAGAAAGGCCATGATAAAGAGAGAAATAGTATTTTCAATAGTGAGAGAAAATGGCAAGTTGTTCTAGAGGGATACCTTCACCTTTTGCTATCTTTTATCAAAGGTCTCATAAAGTGATAGACTCCCCCCACCCCATTTATTTATATCAATACCCAGGGCAATTTCCACACCAAGCTACCTTTTAAGCTTACGGCTCGCTCACTCAGCCCTTCCTCTTTCTTTTCTCCCCTATTTTTTTATCTCTTATTTATGACAGTGTTTGGAAATGTTTGATCTGCTACTTCAGAGTAAATAACAAAGGAAAACAAGGGAGCAAAACCTGGATGGATGGATGGATGGATGGATGGATGGATGGATGGATGGATGGATGGATGGAAAAAGCATGCAAAGCTGCAGTATTTTAAGCACAGAAATCTTTTAACGTTATATAAAACAGCCGGAGGAAAGGAAGGCAGAAGCTTTAGCTTTTGTGTAGCACTCTCTGAGATTACCCAGTGATTCATATGGCATTGGCAACATTACAAGCTGCTGTTTGCCCTGTTTATAAAAAGGTGCTGTACTTGGATAAAAATATCAAACGACCGTGCTTGAAAGGTTATGAAGGGCCTGAATGGAAGGATCAAGTTTCTTGCAAGTATTTGAGGTTGTCGGGTTATTGTTGTTGCTTTTCTGGAAGACAGAATGTTATCTGATTGTATCCTTCTCATGCACGTTTTAAGGGAAAAATAAGAAATGGCAATATTATTTATTTATTTATTTATTTATTTATTTATTTATTACACTTATTTTGTTACCGTTTTGTTACCATTTATTTCATTTTTTGTGATTTTTTTTAGCATTTAAAGCAGTTCACTGTATTGCAGTAACGAAAACAAAACGCACAACAAAATTTTTGGTGTTTCTGTTCGTTTCGTTTCATTTTGGAGACAAAATTCATTTGCCGTTTCGTTGCGTAACGAAACAAAAACATGAAAACGGAAACGGAAAATTGTTCGTTTCGTGCCCATCTCTAGTGCACATATTTTAAAGTGGTTTGCCATGGTCTGCTGTGATCACTAATCCCCAAAGAGAAAAGGATGCATGTTAATCTGATGGCTGTCTTCAGCCATTCAACCTTGGATGACCTCTCTAGGTGTCTAGATTTGTGATCAAGTATAGTGCCCAGCTAATGAATGTGGCAGACCTGTTTTCTCCCTGTTTCAACATCTCCTTTCATGTTTTGATTCCATTTCTACTCCACATCATTTTTTTAAACTCCCACTTGTGACAGTAGCTGTTTCATTTCACTGCTAGTATTTGAATTCCTTCTATCGTTTACTTGGGTGTAAGAAACATTTAACTTTTCACAGTGCATGTTTGTTCCAAAGGCCATGCTATCCCACCCTTCCTTGCCCCAGACAAGAAAATATGGAATCAGACTTCCAGAACAATTCTGTGACTTTTTCAAGCACTGAAACATCTTTCCAGAAATCTATACTGTACTTTCCTTAGCGTGGCACTTAACTTAGTTTTTACAACCATGAAAGATAAAATGAAACCTTTTCTTTTCCTGAAAGTCTAGTAGGATCTATCATATTTTGCAGTCAAAACCACTGCCTGACACTATTAAAGTACAGTAGGACCCCTATATTCGCTGGGGATATTTTCAGACCCTGGATAAGGGAAAGGATCAGATTCTGATCGTGTGGATATGGGGCTCCTACTGCACCAGCACCTTTTAACCTGCTTAGCAGGGTTGCTTTTATGTGACGTGCACCCCTTGCATTCATGACTATGGCTATGCAACCTAGATAGACAGCTCTCTTAAACAGGCCCCAGAGATCATGAGCATGCAGCTTGATGTGCAGAAGGCTGCCCATTCATCTCCTGGTCAAAAGAAATGCAAGGCTAGCCATGAGGGAGTATGAAACAGTGGCGTCAAAAGTAGGTTCCAAGCAGGAGAGAGGGTGCAAAGCATCATCAGGATTATGAAGGGAAAAGTCAACATTGGCACTGCAGGGATGGGGACTTGCAACTCACTGTCACGTCTGATTTAAGTTGTGCTGGGGCCTTGATTTGGACTCAACTTGGGAGCTTGGGGGAGGGGGCTTGACTTGCAGGACGATTCATGTCCTACTTGTCTCAGTTGCATTCTCAAGTTCCTATGGGCCTCCCTATCTGCTGATGCTGCTCTTTACTACATACTGCCATCTTCAGTCATGCCATGCCCAGCACCCAAAAGGGAAGCTAGCCGGCTGTCTCTGCAGATGTGCATGTGCCAGCCGGGCTTCTTTGTCTGCATGCATCCCCTGGGGGGCTGGGTCCATCAGCTGAAGACTCAGACTAAAGGTGGTGGACACGAGACTCTGATCTGAAGGCCCATACTCAGACTCAGGACTCAGCCCAGCTGACTTGCCACATCCCTGATCCTTGAGCCTTCTGCCTGCATCACCAGTGCTGAGGTGGGATTCAGCAGCCAATTTTGGGTATGAAACAAAGCAAAATATCTTGGGCCAGTAGGTAGACCCCTAATTTACAGTTTGGACTTTGATTTATGAGTTCAGCAAGAGCTGTCCCTGAGAGGTTTCAAATTAACGTCTCCTTTCCATGAAATGCAATGGATACATGTAGGTTTTGTGGTTTACGCCTGCCACCATCCTCCAGCTAGCATAACAACAAAAATGTAGTTTTCCTTCCTTTTTGTTCCTGTCCCCGCCCCCAACCCACCCCCACCCTCGGGCACCTTTCAGCCAGTCAGTAAAAGTATGCACCGAGGTACAAACCCTCCTTGCTGGTTAGATGATTCTATTATCATCAGAGTTGCTGGGGACATTCAAGCTGATTTACCGATGTGCCGATGAAACCATTCTGCCTCTGTGATGTGTCATTTTTCACCGCCTCCTTATCAAGGTGGTTCAGCTGTGCCCAAACCAGGCTTCATAATTGCTTTAGTTGCTCATGGCAAAGTTACATCAATGTCAGGCGCTAAATGACTTTTGACTATTTCTTGTCAGATGAGGCTCTGAAAAGAGCAGGGCTTTTTATATACTAGCAGGGCATACAGCCCAAACTGGAAAAGTATTATGAGGGGAAGGGAGTGACGGTGGGAGGAAGGGAAAGAGAAAGATAGGAAAACACACCAATATTCAGCACACAGATTTTGCCTTTATTGGTAAAATGTAAAGATACCAGGAGAATTAATTGAGCAAAAACCACTCCAATGTAAAGGGGCCCATCAGGTGTTTCTGCTTTTCCAGGTGGAGAGATTGGGAAAGTTACTTTTTGAAGCCATTCTATGCTCTATCCCATGTATTCTGGTTGGGGGATTCGGAAATTCCAGTCTGAAAAACAGTATTATTACATGCTGCCCAGAATATCAAAACTAAGACACAGCTGGCCCATTAGTTGTTGTTTTTTGACCAAGCCTAAACTGTCACCACCACACGTGTAAAGAAAAACATTGTTTTCCCTGAGACTGGGGACAGGGATGGGGAGGAGGTATGGTCGGTCATGTAGTCAGGGAATTAAAGAACTTGTACTAAAATCAATAGTTCTGTTGTTTGTTGCTTCTAAGCCTCTTTCAGTATATTTTTTGATGAAAAAGAGATAGATGACTCTTTAAAAATAAGTTAGTATACTCATATCAAAGTATCTTTAAACAGTGCACTTGTTGCAGTGCTGTCCTGGTTTATCATGCCCGTCTCCACAGGTCAGTAGGCATGTTTCTATTCTATAAAAAAGGAGGGAAACTATCTCTAAAAAGGAGGACAAAATGAAGACATTGGACAGCAGGCTTGTAGTGCAGTGGTTAAGCTGTAATCCTGCAGTCAAGACTCCACTCTTGACCTGAGTTTGATTGTGGAGGGCTCAAGTAGTCAGCTCAAGGTTGACTAAGCCTTCCATCTTTCCAAAGTTAGTAAATTGAGCTCCCAACTGAAGGGGGACATGTGTAACCTGATTAATTTAATTGTAAACCAAGTGCTTTAAGAGCTGTGGGGCAGTATATAATAAGCACACTTCACATTTGCTTTGCTTGCATAAAATGTTTTTGTCTTTATCTTTATGAAAGTTTTTATCTTCAAACCGGGACATAGACTATTTGTGTGAAGCAGAAGTGGGCAGCATGCATGTGGTTTACTGGGGGCATTTTTGCTCCTCCCAAGCAACTTGAAAACTCCAAATTTAAAAAAAAAATTAGAAGGGTTTTAAGAAAACAAAAACAACAACCAAACTTTCTCCAGTGTTGGGTAGCTCCAGAAGAAGCAGCTTTGGCATCAAGGAACTCTGGATATTGTTAAGACATCCACACCACAAACCCACCACCAGAAAAGAACCAGACACTTTTTGTTTGCTTGTTTGTTTTACTCAGTAAAAACAGCCACTTTTGGGCCTGCAGTGCATCCCGCAGGGAAGCTGAGGGCAAATGGACCTTAGCTCTTTGAGTGTTTGTGTTAGGAGGATCTCTTTTTGAGCATCCCAGAATGCAGGACAAGTTACAGGCTCAAACTACAGGAAATCAGACTTAGGTTGAATATTTGGTTGGAAAAACTTTTTAACTCTTGGAGCAGTACAGCAATAGAACCAATTACCCCCCAAAATGGTGAGCACTCCAGCCCTGGGGGCATTTGAAAGAAAACTGGACAACCATCCCTTAGATCTGCTTTGATTGGGATCCCTGCATTGAGCAGGGGGTTGGTTCCCTGGCTTTCATGTCTTCTTCCAACTCAATTATTTTATGATTCTAAGATGGATTAAAAATCAGAGAACATTATTAACTAGCTGTAATGAACATGGGGAGTCTCGGGGGGGGGGGGAACAATTTCTAAAGGGTGTGTGTGAACCTCAACTAATATTTTTTGCAGTTGCTAACATGAATTTGAACCCCTACTTTCTCCTGAAATGCTTCTTGATCCAGTAGCAAATGCCATCTGTGTAAGGAAAAGAGTCCCTGTTAAAGCCCATTGAGGTGGGATAGCATAACTACCTTTTGATCACGGTCTACAGACACACGGCTCGCAATATTTCACAGATTCTCTGATAGGCGCCAGCTAAAAGAATGGAAGTGGTTTGTCTTTGTGGTAATTGGTGTTTTTTGGAAGGAGGAAGCTTGTTTTTCCTGCTGAGCTAACAGCTGCTGGAACAGATTCAGGAGGACAGCTTGGCCCTTCCTGCTGGCCACCAATTGCCAGAACACACTTGAGAAAATGTTTACTTGCCCTTGCTAAAGTTTTATTGTGTGTAGGAATATCCGGTCCTTTGTACTCATCCAGCATTTTTCAGAAAGTTTAGAAATCTCCAGTGCTTTTGCTAAAAGCTACCTAGCATCTCTGGCTTTCGTTCTAGTTTTACATATCTGCATTATTATTTTTTTCTTTGATTTTTCAGATTTATTTATTTTGAATAGCAGTCCCAGTTCTTTCTGCCTGCGGAGGTTTGCTTTCAGAGTTGGTGATTTAGACTTGAAGTTTGGAGAAATTGAAAGCCCTTTGTGTAGGTAACCATAGTTTTGTAAGATTTTTTTTTAAAAACGAGATATTGTCTGTCACTAAGTCTACACAAAGCTAGGAATAAAGTAAGCAGGGTCTCTCCAGAAAACTGAAACAACCGGTACAGATCTGAATCAAATCTAAGTCAATAATTCCTTCATTATATAATGCCATCTTGATCTGTGTGTCAGTGTAGTTGCCATATTGCCACATTTTCATTGGCTGAGATTAAGGATGCCTGTTAGATCTTTGCTTATTTTCAGGAGCAGAATGTTATCAATGAATTACTAAAATAATCTCTACAGATAATGCAATTTGAATCTGTGGTCTTAGAAATAATGCATTACTGGAATGACCTCAAAGTCACTCCACCTCGCCAGACCACCCCTTCTACTCTGAACTTAATTTTTTAGAGAAAATAAGCTATGAACCGGAGCAAATCAATGGAAAGGGTTCGTCACCGGCAGTGCCTTGCTCTCCCTGTGACTATCCACCAGCTTGACAGTTGGTTCGTTCTTTATTCAGTTCTTTCCTTGGGAATAGCCCTCACTATTCAGTATTCAGTACAAAGAGGCCAATGGATTTTGGAAGTCTTTCATCTGGGCTTGAAAGATGCAAGCACGCTTAGCACAGAATAGTAAATTAAGGCTGAACTTGACAACTCAATCACTGCCTTCAAAATGGCAAATGCATTTCAACAAACGATGAGAAGTGGGTCCTAGGGCAAGTCGGCTTGAGAAAGGTTAAGTAAGGAGTCTTTTAAAATTGTAAGAAGATAGGTTTTAAATTGATATTAATACAGTTTTCGTAACTGTGAGACCAATGAGACAACTGAATAGACAAATCAGGTTTTATAGCTTTGGAGCCTGTGGCTCTTGTGTGGTCCATTCCCTCACCCATTTGCTAGACGTTTGCATGCCAGCACTTATTTAGTTCATGATCTGACAGAGAGAGCATGTGCTAGTGTGTATATTTGAAGACCGAGCTGAACCCTTTGCATGGTTTGTTTTTGCTGTGGTGTTTCTTATAGCCTGGCTGCTTGTCCTCTTGTTTGCTCAGCAGGAGGGACTCATGTACTCCAGGTAGTCCCTGTTCAACAGCGACTGCTCCTCACTTTTTTGCCACTTTGTACATAAAAACACTGTCCCTATATTGTCACTCCCCCCCACCCCGCGCATGTTTGAGGGGGCTTGTTAAAACTTTTGCAATATTAGTACATAAATCTAGCTAGCTGTAGACGTGGGCATGTTCCTACTCAGAGCTCTCCTCCTGGATACAGACTTCATGTAAAGGTTTCTTGAGATTGTTTAGTATTATCCCTCTCTGTGGAACTTTCATGTCTGAAGGCACCCTAGGGATACCTATTACCCTGTGGAAGTATTTGGGAGCCTCGAGGCTCCAAAAATTTCCCAGGGCTAAAGAGAATGCTAGGGAGCTATCAGATCTCATTATTTATTTATTTATTTATTTGATTTCTATACCGCACCATCTGACAGCACGGCCACTCTGGGTGGTTTACAAAATACATCACAAAAACAGTTTGTTGTTGTTCAGTCATTCAGTCGTGTCCGACTCTTCGTGACCCCATGGACCAGAGCTCGCCAGGCCTTCCTATCCTCCACTGCCTCCCGGAGTTTTGTCAAATCCATATTGGTTGCATTGACGACACCGTCCAACCATCTCATTCTCTGTCGTCCTCTTTTCCTTTTGCCTTCGATTTTTCCCAGCATCAGGGCCTTTTCCAGGGAGTCCTCTCTTCTCATGAGGTGGCCAAAGTACTGGAGCCTCAGCTTCAAAATCTGTCCTTCCAGTGAACATTCGGGGTTTATTTCTTTCAGAATGGATAGGTTTGATCTCCTTGCAGTCCAGGGGACTCTCAAGACTCTCCTCCAGCACCACAGCTCAAAAGCATCAATTCGGCAGCGATCAGCCTTCTTTATAGTCCAGCTCTCACTTCCATACATCACTACTGGGAAAACCATAGCTTTGACTATCCTGACCTTAGTTGGCAAAGTGATGTCTCTGCTCTTTAGGATGCTATCTAGGTTTGCCATTGCTTTCCTCCCAAGAAGCAGGCGTCTTTTTATTTCGTTGCTGCAGTCGCCATCTGCCGTGATCAAAACAGTTAGGAGACATAATAAGGCAACGTGATAAGCTTTCGGCTCAGTTAAATTCATTATTTCCAGTGCCCACATCTAATTTATGCTTGTGTTATCCAGCAAGATTTTGCCTGGTGTGTGTAATGGTGACATATTGACTGCATTAGCAACAACACTCACGCCTGAGCGTGAGGAACAGAAGGAATAATTTCAGGATTTAGTTGCCTCTCCAGAACAGCCTTCAGCTGTTAGGTTAATCATCTTGCAGTCAGATATGACAGGGGTGGAAAAGTCTTCCGGATGATGCATCACCAATGGCTATGTTTGTTTTGGTCAAATAGAGCTGCAGTCCAAAAGCACCTAAATGGTGTCACTTGGCCCATGCATCCCACGAGAAATTTATGCACATCAATATGGAGGCACTGTATAGCTCACAAACTGCCATTTTAGACGCTGCAGCTGCTGAAATATATTTTAAACTCTTGATGACATACATTTTGTGGAACCAGAGTCATAGCAAGATGAGCCAACTGAAGATTTGGCCCAGCGTACCAAAATTTAGGGGTTGCAAATCTGGCTGCTTGGAAGCATGCAAACATGCTTCCAACCAGCCATCCCCACCCTGCTCTGATGCACTTCTCCTTGTGTTACAAAACAAGCAGACTAAGCAGCAAACCAACATGGCCACTACACACTCAGATCCAGCCATTCCTTTTTATTCCTTTCTCTGAGTGTGCCAATTGCATATGAGCCAAACTTGACCAACAGGGCAATGAAGCACAAATCATTCCACCGTGAAGGACAGTTGTTTTAGCATATCATTAATGAACAAAACACCTACTGTATTCTCTATCCTTTCAAATTCACAGAAAACAGGTGATTGCAGAATGAACTTAGACTCAAAGCCTTTGTCCATCCTGCAGGTGTTAGGCCTACAGATGCCACCAGCTTCACCCAGCATAAGCAGTGCCAGGAGGTTGTGTACGTCGTGCTCTTATACACTTCTGGAGAGCCCAACCCAGTTTACAGAATAAAATGCATGAAGTAGAATCTTCGGCAATCACTCTGTAGTCACAAGTGGGTGTCTTGAACTGTGATCCTACATACAAAAATAGGCTTGTTTCAGCCATGGCTTTATTTCCATCTAGCAGGTGTTGGCAGCATTGGTATGAATATATCAAAAGTAACAAGTGCATATCTGGCTGTCTTCACTGCCCTCTTTAGACCTTTGGTTGTGGGCTCCCAGTCTTGTGTAGAACGAATATTATTATGATGGAGGTCTCCCTGCAAGTAATGGTCAGAAAAAATGCTGTCTTAATCCTTGGCAAGTGTTTGAGTAGGAGCAACATGAATAAATTGCTTAGTCATACCATTACCAGATAAGAAAGTACCATTGTAAATTTGTTTCATTCCTATTTGGACTTTTGCCTCAGATCCTTAAATCCAGATGGGAAAATGAATTCCTGTTGGTAAAACGAACATTCCATGCCTGTGAAACTGGGAAGAAATATCTTGACCCAGCGGATATCAGCATTTTGTCACCTAACAGCACAAACCCTAAACACACACAAAAAGTGAACAGGCAGGAAGGAGGCATTAATCTCTACTGCCCAATGTTATTAAGGTGGATTGTCAAATAAATCTTAGTAATTTATATTGCTGTATTCGGTGAAATACGTGTGTGGATGACACATCTCTGGTTTTAGAATCACAATTCTCATTTACCAATATGTACAAGATTGCCTGCACCAGGGAATTTGTGGGAACAAAGGAAAGGAGAGTTGAACATGAATTATGTGTTCTCTGAATGGAAGTACTTGTAGGTGAAAGACCATAATAGACTGGCTTTTTGAACAAAGACTTTCAAACAACCTCTCTGGCAGCATTTATTCAAAGAATATGTTGGTGATGGAGTTCTAGCATCCATGGGCAGTTTTTAAAAATTCCATCTCACTTGCATTTAAACACTACCAGCTTTCTGCTCAAAGTTAAATCCACACAGAATGGCAGTAGCGATTCCCGGTGGCACTTCAGGCTGAAGCCCCCTTTAGTTCTGTTGAGGCATTTGTGGTTACAGCAGTTCTGTACCTTTGGGAAGTGTGGATACAATGAGGTCTAAACTGGACTTGGCACCCTTCCCCGCCCAAAAGGGTCTTCAGAGTGTAAATAGCTGATGGAAAGGACTGGTCTACCTAAACTTCAACGGTACCTAAACCTCAACAGTACAAAATAAAGCTTTTACCCTCCTTCAGTTATAGTTCCAACCTGGACTGGGCCTCCTGCTTTGCGCCTGCTATTCAGAAAGTCCCATGGAAATACAAGGAGTGGAAGGCTGAGACCAGAATAAAAACAAATGGCCTTGCCTATTGAGTGCTAATTTAGATTAAGGCCTGGCTTTGGCTAGACTCTGTGGAAATGGGATTGGGTTCTAAATATGCTTCTAATAACTGGGATCTTGAGAAACGTCTGTGAAGATTCTCAGTCATCCAGGTTCGTTTAACTGGGAGTTGAGTCATGGCTACTGGACTTCTTTTTTGAGAGATAGAAACGTTTCACTGTTCATCCAAACAGCTTCATCGGTCTGAATACAGCTAGTGCAAGAGACCTTCTTATAGTCAGCTTGACCTCTTGTCCCCTGGTCTGATTGGCTCATAAGATGAACAAAGCCTGAATAGGCTCGTTAGGGAGACATTAGTGTTCATGGCCTTAAGGTAAACAATGGCCTAAGGTGCTGAAACCCATCAAGAATGGGTCGTTAGCTGTCAAGAATGGGTCGTTAGCTGTGACCTGGTGGTGAAGGCTCTTTGATTTGCCTGGGTACTGTGGAAAGTACAGCCTGGTAAGTAGCAGCTAGACTATGCCGGAGCCCCCCCACCTCTGTTGAGGGAGGGATTTTCAATGCTGACATGAATGGCTTCCCTTACTCCTCTCTCAAACCACCTCTCTTCTTTGTCTAATATGTGTACATCCTCATCTTTGAAAGAGTGGCCTTTTTCCTTCAAATGGAGGTGTACTGCTGATTCTGGTCCTGAGCTGTTACCTCTCCTATGTTGGGCCATTCTTCTGTTTAATGGCTGTTTAGTTTCTCCAATGTAGAGGTCTGAACACTCTTCACTGCATTGGACTGCATATACTATATTGCTCCTTTTATGGTTTGGTATCGGATCCTTTGGGTGGACAAGTCTCTGCCTTAGTGTGTTCATGGGTTTGAAATAAACAGGGATGTGGTGTTTGCCAAAAATCCTTTTAAGCTTCTCCGACACTCCCGCCATGTAGGGAATGACCAGGTTCTTCCGTCGGGTCTGGGTCTCAGACTGATCCCTTGTTCTTCTGGGATGGCCCACTGCTATCTCTCAAAAAAGAAGTCCAGTAGCCATGACTCAACTCCCAGATCTTGAGAAACGAACTTTTATCACTCATTATTTTTGTTTGGGAGCTAGTCTTGGCCTTCCATTATTCCTTCCATTGGACTCTTCCATTCTTCCCATGACAAGTAAGAAAAAAAGTTACAGCATTGAGAAATTCCTTGTGGGGTCTCCCTGGTGACTTATGTGGATGTGGGAAAGATAAATATACTGCCTTGAGGCCTGCTCCTGATCTAAAAACAAGTGGAATATCACAAGCTAATGTTCAATTAACATTCCCATACAGTGTACAGATATCGTACCCCCTTTCAGCTCTTTGGAAACATTCTCCTTGTCTTAAAGACGCTTCCTAAAACCTGTAGGTGCAGCAGGCATTGAACAAAGAGTAAGAAGTGAAAATAATTGTATGACTGTAATAATTGCCTGAACCTCTCTAACACATCCTGCATGTCAGCTGTGCATCTGTTTGTTCAAAATGCTAGTGGAAAATTAGCAGCATATTACAGCCATACACAATGTATTCCTGGTTTTCAATTATGTTTTTATGATTGCGCCTTGGATGTATAGTTAGTCATATTTCCTCACATTTCATTTTATTGCACGGAAACAGTTTGAGGCAGGCACATTTTTAATAAGATGGAGGGAAGAGGAATGGAGGAGGGGTAGAATGGCATGTTGTAAGTTTTCTGAAGACAGAAAAACACCAGATGATGGATGTTATGTTTCCTGAATAATGTTTCTGTAAATGCTAATCCACTATCTTCCTTTCAGAAAGAAGCTTAATCGGAACTCTGCTTAAGAGTATTATAAATATATACAAAAATCATAGGAAAGGATTTTGCATAAATCCATACTCTTCTCTTAGAATTTTGTATCAATCTCATGGCTACCTTATGTTAGGTGGATAATGTCATCTTTTAAAAAACTTAAAAAACAAATACGTTTCATAGATCCATGAGTTTTTTTATAGTTCTTATTTGTCTGCTCAGGATTATAAATATTTCCCTGTGCTTTAATGTGCACAACACTAGGAGTCAGGAATCCTGTGTTCTATTTTCAGTCATACCACAAGAATGGCATTTATAGTCCTAAAATGAGTTGAGGGCAAGTATTGATAGTTTCTGGTTACATTAGCTTTTACTTGGCTGTAAACAGGACACTTCTATCACTTTCCTTGAACAGCATTGGTTATGAATCAAGCTGCAGCTCACACAAGGCCTCTTAATTATTTGTATGTTCCATTTTTTGCTGCTGCTGGTGTGCATGGCAAAGATGTGAGGTAAAATACAATGTACAGTATTTCTCTTTCTGTGTGCAGTTCAAATGGTTTTTACAGTGGATGAGGTTGATTTGTGTGGTGAAATGTATTCAGAAGCATGCAGCTCTGTGATACCAGGCTTAAACTAAAATAGTTATTAATCATTTTATAATGAGAATATAATCCACACACAAAAAATCGTTCATAAACCTCAGTTTTCCTAATACCTGGATAAGAAGAGTGCACTTCAGAAGGCCAAAAGATAATTACATTTGGTGACACCTATGTTTCTTTCCATAAACTCATAATGCCAATATAAAGAACTAGGATTAAGGTAATGGTAATAATAACAAAAGGAGGAAGAGGAGGAAGATAGTGAGAAGAAAGACGGAAATTCATCTGTTATCGCTGAAGGGCTTATTCTTTAGGTTTATAAGGTTGTTGGCTTTGAACTATGTTATAAAGAGATCAAAAAATTTTAAAGAGTTGAAAGCTGAATTTAGGAAGAGATCATGGTCATTCCACTGCACTCATATGCCCAGTCATACACGCTGAACAAAACCTATAATGATTTTTCACAGTTGATCCTGACTGCCGCATTCCCTCTTTATGTGGCCTACTTCCCAAAAGTGTCTAGGTGGCAGGTTTGCCAAGCCACAGGGTGCAACCTGGACATTTCATGAAACGACCATGCTTTTTCAGAGCTTTGGTCAGGGAGACTTAATTTCAGGGCAAGAACTACCAGAACAGCTGAGACTTTAACTTGTGTATGTGAGTTGGCTTTAGGAGCTTGGACACAGAGGTCCAAGCTCCAACACCACAGCTCACGGTCACAGTGTAAGAATGCTTGTGTATGTGAGGTGTTGGTGCCCTCAAAGTCAGGAGTGAACAGAAGGAACTGAGGAGAGAGCTGGTGGGTGTTTATCCTTGGGTCATTTCTGTTATCTGTTACAAAACAGGGAATAGGACGCAGTTGTTGCCACTCCCAGGTTTTGTGGTTGCAGAGCTGCAGAACCTAGAAAACTCATGGTGAGGACCCTTCCACAGGCCACAGTAGCAGCATATTGGACACCTAAATTTGTAATGGATCCTAGGCCCACATATGTGGTTTTCTCCCTGTGCCCTTTTATATAATCATTTCAGATAATAGTTTAATGATGTTGTCCACCTTCATCCCTCACTTGCTTCATTTCTATAGACTTATGGAGTCCCCTTCAGTGACTTCTGGATTAGTACAAAGTCCCCCTTCATGACATCACAAGGTTACCCTTTGTATCCTCTGGTCTCAGAGCTTGGCTTTGACTCTCAGTGCTACTTATCTAACAGTCCCAGTTCACAGTAGGAAGCATGTGCGTTGGTTTATTTGTTTATTTATTTATTTATTATAAGACTTCTATACCACCCATCTTCCCTATGGGAACTCTGGGCGGTTAACAAGAGCTGATCAGATGCAGCCAAATAAGACAAACAGACAAGCGAAAACACAACACATCACAAACAATTTAAAAACAGAATATGCACCCTTGGTGTAAGACTTCTATCAGGATATAAGCAAAAAATATAATATTTAAATGTGTTTGGCACAGAGAAGTGCAGCAGTAGCGTGCAGATAAAATGTCAGTATTGATATGAAGTATTGCAGAGTTAGGTTAACGGAAGACAATGACAATGGGTAGAGTAAAAACTCATATATTCATATATACATCAAAAAATATATACACAGCATAACATCCAAGCAATATATACAAGCAACAGAGTGTGGGGTTCTGTCTCTTACCATAGACAGACCCACCTAACATATGGCAAGCTAGTGCTTTTATACAGTTCAGCATCCATCAGATATGAGTCATCACTAATTACAATCTGATGCAATCTGATGCAACCATGATGTTATAAATTCTTCCACCTGTGCTTCATCACGTAACATGCCTGTGATTACTTATCTCTTACACTTGTGGATTAACATCATGAGACTGCAGAATCTAACTGCCTCCATTTTACAACTCTCTTTCCACTATCTGTTAAATATACATAACATATATTTTATCAACTTTTACATATCTTGACAACTTCAACTAAACTAAGCGGATGGCAGATGGATAGAAAAGAAAACTAAACTAGGTCACCGAAGGCCTTGCGAAAGAGCAAGGTTTTTAGAGCTCTGTGGAAAGCCATCAGGGAATCTCCAATGTGCACTTCGCTGGGAAGGTGGTTCCACAGAGTCGGGCCTGCCACCAAGAAAGCCCGGTTCCAAGTTGAGGTTTTCCGGGCCTCTCTTGGGGTGGCCACCCGAAGGGAGTGTGCCCGCGACATCCGCATTGGACGGCCCGAGGTTGATCGCTGGGCGATCCGCTCTGCCAGGTAGTCAGGTCCCAAGCCATGGAGGGTTTTATAAACTAAAACCAAGACGTTGAATCTGAAACAGGACGCAACGGGTAGCCAATGCAATCGAGCCAGAACTGGGGTGATGTGGTCATAGTGTCACACACCTGCCACCAGCCTGGCTGCTGCATTTTGCACCCGTTGCGGACACTGGAGGAGAGTCAAAGGCAACCCCATGTAGAGAGTGTTGCAGTAGTCTAGCCTCAAGATCACCAACACTTGCACGACAGTTCTCAGGGAGTCGTCGTCCAGGTATGGGCGAATCTGGGCGATTTGACGAAGGTGGTAAAAGGCGGTTCGGGTCACGGCAGCCACCTGGGCCTCCATTGAAAGAGCCGGATCCAGAACCACTGTCTGCCAGCTGGAGGGAAACGCCCTCCAGACTGGGGAGAGGGCCTCCATAGCCAGACGGGGAACTCCCGAAGAACATCACCTCAGTTTTCGCGGGGTTGAGTTTGAGTCTGTTGGCCCTGGTCCATGCCATGACCGTGTCCAGGCACTGGTCAAGGGTCTGGACAGCTTCAACTGCAGAGGTGGTAAGGAGAGATAGATCAGCGTACTGATGGCAGCAGACTCCAAATCTCCATGGTTGACATGGGATGTGGATTAACTCTTACACAACTCCACAGAGGCTGCTGTATATCTATCTGTTTACAGTAATAGAACTACCTTGAGATTAATGTGTAGCTGTTAGCAGTCATGTAGAGACTGTGTCTTCATACTTGAGAGATGGGGATGGGATACAGATCATGGTAAACTGAAAGACTTAGAAATGGAAGACTATGCTTAGAAGAGTGGCATGCTGCGAGACTTTAAACCATTATTCAAGCTCACCACAGATGAAAACCAGCTCATAGCCACAGTTTGTAAGAGTGAAAAATTCTGTTCATATGTCATGTACCCAGACTCACTCATGTCAAATAGAAATACAAGCTAGGACATATTTCAGCTTCAGAATTTATACTTACCCCATGTTTCCTATGAACAAAAAAATTGTGCTCTTTTAAACAGACCACACACCCTCAAGCCTATTTGGAACAAATAAAAAATAAGTGCTTTGCTTGGTAGGAAGAAATGGTGAGGAAATGGACACATTTGTGTGTGTTTTTGGAAGAAAAGTATGAAAAATGGCTATTGGATGTGCATGAAACTATATGCGGATTTTCCTACTGACCTAATGTAAAAAAGAAAAAAAGGAAAAAGAAGGGAAAAACAATTCAGAGTCCAATGTGGAAACATGACGGAATGAACTTAATAGTGGACCAAAAGAGAGAGAGAAGGGGAGAATTTGAGCAAAGCATGTCAGATTCACCCACCACTTGCCAATAATTTTAGATAGACAGACAGACAGACAGACAGACAGACAGACAGACAGACAGACAGACAGACAGACAGACAGACACATACATATATCTCACCCATCTCCCTGATCTGGTTTTATATTTTAATCTGCCTCTGTTTTTGTATGTATTTGATTTATTATTTTTGCTTTGTTATCAGACTTAATTGTGTTTGATTGCTTAGTTTTATTTTTGTCTATACATTGTATATTGTTTAATTGTATTATTCATTGTATTGTCCATGTCTTAACTTTTGTAAACTGGCCAGAGTGACCGTTGGTCAGATGGTGCAGTATAAAAATCAAATAAATAAATCATATATATAAAGGCAGAGGATCCCACTGGTTAATAATAAAAAGCAGTACTGTTACAACGTGATTATGAAACTTTTGAAGGGTAGTGGAAATGGCTGTAACTCAATAGTAGTCACTCAGCTTCTCATCCATCACATTTTGTCTTGTACATAAAATTGTTATTGCTGGAATATGTGTTCATTTACCTAGGAGGTGCTCAGCGCTAAGAGTCATTTTCTATTCCACAAGAGGCCTTTTATGTTTCACCTCCTCACAAACCTATAGTGAAAGGGTAATGCAGTTCAACCATAGCAGGCATTCAAAATATGATTTGAATTAGCAGCTAAAACAGCTTAAAGCATGTGTCTATTTGAAATTTAAAACTGGGAAAGGGGGGTTAAATAGTGAAATCTATTTTTTAAAAAGGAAGTAGATTTCTTTTTACTGCTTCTGCTGTATGCTTCTACTGTGCAGGGCTCTGCAAATGAAAAACGTGAAAACGTAATTTAATGACTTGTAGATGATGTTAAAATGTGCCTTATAATGAGAATCAGAAAGACAGTATATCAGGTATTTAGAGTTTTACTATTCCAAGACCAATACATTTTTCTTTCAGATATTCTCGATTTGTATTGATCATGAACTAGTTTGTCAATTGCTAATGTACAAACTCCGGGAAAACCTGATGGCAGAACGGAAGTTAAGTTCCAGGTGCAGTATAGAAATTTACCCAGATTGCCAATTTAACCTCCTTTTAGCACTATTGGTGAGATAGACTGGACCACTGCACTTGAGGTAGGCAGGCTAGTTAAGAGGTAGTGTTGTTGTTGTTGTTGTTGTTGTTGTTGTTGTTGTTGTTGTTGTTCAGGTAGTGATATAGGTTCTGTGAAGGTACCCTCTAACAGTGGGGAACTAGCTGATACATTGAGGAGGACCCACTGAAAGCCCTACTATCATTGCCCCTTTGCATCCAAGAGGATTTCAAGGCTCTCTCTGTGTACTGCGGCGTGAATATGTCTGTTTTTGTTCCTTCTTGACAAAATCCAAAAGTTGAGTAATGGCAACTGGACTCCTTTTCTTGTGAGATTGAAACATTTCGCAAATCATCCAAGTAGCTTCATCAGGCTGATTAAAGTTGGCTTCCAATTTATAGGTCACCTTGGTTTCATGCCACCCTGGTCTGAATAAGTTCATTTGGTGGAAAGTGGCCTGAATAGGCTCATTAGATGTACAATGGCCTGAGGTGTGTGAAAGTCCTATCTGTGCAAGTCATCCCAACACCATTGAAGTATATCATTAGCACCCCTGTTGGAGCTTCATAAGCCCAAACCTTTCCAGATTTTCGGTGCTTACAGGGAAGAGCTTGAGGAAGCTCACCTCTAAAACAAATCATTTTGTTCTAGAGGAGGGAAATGGTATGTTGTGACAAAACAAAATGAAACATGTCCTACTGTTTCATAAGGTAATGAAGTAATTTGGGACTGCTATCTCCATCTAGCTTCACCAGAAATCCACTTCCAAGAACAATGACCATTACATCTGTCTAGATTTTTTTGGAATTTCATGTTTCTTCCCAGCCTCCCCAAATGTTATACAATCAATGGCTGAAAAATAATTTTGAAGGCCTAAAATAATTACATTGTTTGTAACTTTTAATAGAATCAGGAAACATACTATTGAACTCAGTTTTTTTCCTACTCAGGGATCACATGGCTACATTGATTTTTTAAAATTTCTTTTTTGTAAATTTATTTATTTATTTATTTTTATATTTGTACAGTATTCCACACCAATTTCCCAAGAGGGAGCTCTGGGTGGTTCACATAAAAGATACAAGAAATCCAAATAATAATAATAATAATAATAATAATAATAATAATAATAATAATAATAATAATAATAATAATAATAATAATAATAATAATAATAATAATAATTTAAAAAGGGGGGGGGGAAATACCCTACAACAAACAAGTAATTGGCAAGAGGCATAAGACAACTCATAACAGGCACAAACCTCGAAACAGCGAAGAATGTTCGTTACAGTGTGGCATGTTGATTAAACTGAACACTACTTTGTAGACATGTGCAAAATTGGATTTTCTCTTCTGAGCTGTAGAAGACCTTAAATGGAAATGTTTGGTTCATGATACTTTGAAACATTACAAGCTGGGTGAATTTGTATTCCATCTTAGAATTCAATATGTTTGACCATGGTGACCATGCTGAGATTACAGCATTGAATGAGATGGATGTTTGGTTTGATCCTATGATGGTTACCTGAGACAAGAATCTCATGGAATATTATTTATTTATTTTATTTTATTTTAGAGTATTTTACCCCACCTTTCTCATTGGAAAAGAACCCAAGGTGGTTTACAGTAATGAGGGACAATATACAGTCCAGTACAGTTAAGACATATTCAAGTACTGAGAGCAGGGAATTGAGGGACATCTTACAGCATTAAAAGACAACATTACATTAAAGTTTCAAGAGAACATAAACATGAAAAATCCAAGGCCATATTTAATTACTTAAAGACATGCCCCAGAGATACACACAATGCTATGGTCTCTGGTGCTATGCTCTGAGAAAACCAGCTTCAAAAACATAGGATTTACACCTCTTAAATATTCTATTCAGTTAGATTAAAAAGAAAAATATGGCCTGCTTTCTATGGAAGCATTGCTTTGAAGCAGATAATGAAATAAATCACTCAATAGCACTAATTACAATTAAAAGGCAAAACAGATGGTCTGTGTATGACTGGGAAATAGTGAGATGGAAGTCAGCCCATGTGTTTGCTAAGATGGTGCCACTGCAAGGAAAACACACCTGTTTGTTTTTCTAATAAAAGAAATGATTTGAATTCAGTGTATATTTATTATTGCTTTGCAGTTAAATCACTCTGTAATCTCTTGTTCCCTGTTGTATCTTGGCAGATAATTAACGTTCAGCATCTCAGCCTTCTCTTCCCTCCCACCAGTTTTCTTCTCATGGGTCTCATAAAGTTACTGATGACATCAGAGTGCCAAGGTGATTTTCCTGACTAGCATAATTGTCTTTGCACACCAAATGGCAAATACATCCCAACTAAAAGTGGAAGGGAGACCAATGTTGAGGCAATAGCCTACCAGGTACAGTTCAAGCTTGGTATTGCGCCATATCCTAGTTAGTAAACAATGCTTCCATCCAAATATTCTGTCACACTTTTTCATTGGATGTTTGTTCAAGGGCATGAGAAATGGTTTGTTAGTGCATGTTGACAGCCAAACATCCTCTGCAACTTGACCACAAGCTGTAGAACAAAGCACATCAGTTCTGATAACAATGCAAAGGTCACATGCGTGACACCATTTCATCGAAGTGTGACAAAATATGAAAGACCAAATTGTGAACCAGAAGTTATAAATATATCTATTTACATAAAGATATCTCCTTGTGTGTTAGGACAATGTTCTCATAAAACAATGTGTGGACAAGAGGACAAGTAAGAAACAAATAAAAGCAGTCATGTTGTCAAACATGCAGAAAGCAACGAGAAAATGCTCTCAGTTATATAATCATATTATAATCCCAGATTGAGGGTGATATTATAGGGGAAAGTCTTCAGCCCTAACCTAAGCACCACTACAGAATAGACTAAGCTAGAGTAAGGGGTCCCTTAGTTTTTTTTTTTTGGGGGGGGGGCAGTACCAAGACAACTTGAACTCTTGAGCATGCCAAGCAGAAGAGTCTTAACAGCTCAACACTTGAAACGACCCCAGAGAACAAAGATTTATTTATTTATTTATTTGACACACTTATATATCACTAACCATTTTCCGATCCGGAACTCAGGGTTTTTCACAAAACATAGCTAAAATAGCTAAGAACACAAGAAACAATTAAAAGAACGAGCGTGGTGGAAAGAGGCAAGATCAATAAATAAATAAATAAATAAATAAATAAATAAATAAATGTGTAGTGATGAGGGAAACCCTCAGTGGGGACGGCAGGTGAAGAGAAGGAAAAGAAAAAGAAATTAAACAGAAAAAGAGATGAGGTAACCATATGCCTCCTTAAAAAGCAACATTTTCAGTGCCTTTTTGAAGGCGGGCAGGGACTCTGCAAGGTGCAGCTCACTCAGGAGTGGATTCCATAGAGAGGGGCCTACAGCTGAGAAGGTGCGGTTACGGGTTGCCGACTTCCGCCCCTCTCTTGGAGTGGCCACCCTGAGTGAGCGCGCCCACGATGATCGAATGGGTCTGGCCTCAGTTGTTCTCTGGGGGATCCGCTCTGCCACGTATTCAGGTCCCAAGCTGAGGAGGGTTTTGAAAACCAAAACCAAGACCTTGAACCTAATCCGGAGAGCAACGGGCAACCAATGCAGGCGTGCCAGAACTGGGGTGATATGATCATATTTACGAGCACCCACCACCAGTCTGGCAGCCTCATTTTGCACCCGCTGCAACCTCCGGACAAGGGTAAAGGGCAACGCCACGTAGAGTGCGTTGCGATAGTCAATCCTCAAGATCACAAGGGCCTGCACAACCGTTCTCAAGATGTTTGTTTCACTGAGTTTCTCAAATCCTAGCTGCAAATTTGATCTGGCTTGAATATACATAAAGATATGTATTCAATTCTTAAAGAAGTTGAATAAATTTTAAAAGAAATTTACACAGCATCCTATCCATTTCTATGCACATATTTCCTTCTGTGTGCATTTATTGCAAATGTTTTTTCCACAGCTATAATTTCTGTTTATACATTCTTTTGTCAAATAAAAAACTTATGTGAAATTTTTTATGTCACAAAAGGGCCTCTAACAATTCTGAAAAGTTCTGATTTCGGCACAGAATCTACTCCAGTTTGTTCAACAGTTTAACAAGTTGGATTCATATGCAGTTGCAAACCTGACAAAATTATGTGACCCTACCTAATGCAGATATTATTGTATGGCCAGGACTGTGGGGATAAAGATGGTATTTCAGATAATCTTGGTTACAAACCATTTGGTTTTCTTAACCAGAGAGTGGGAGTCAGCTGTCGTAGGGAGTAGACTGCCAGGAACAGACTGCTATCATTCCAGGTGTGGAAATACTTGAGTGTAAGTCCAATTTATACTATCTACTAGAATAGAGCCATTGACCTGATTGCTGAGAAGTGAGTCCATAGTTATATACATCTCATTTATCCAATGGGGCTACTCAGGTTAGGGCTACCAGTTGAAATCTGCTTTTTGTCTTAGAAACCACCAACACTGGAGATGTTCTGCAGGTATGTTTCCCATCCACTGCTGATTGACCATGGTGAGATTACAGCACTGAATGAGATGGGTGTTTGGTTTCATCTACCATGGCTGTTCTTAAATTCATAATTGCCTGGTTGGAATGAGCTGGCTGGCTTGAGAGATCCTTTGTGCCAAAGGTGCGGTGATCTTCTATCAGATTATACACAATAACTGGTTCTGAGGAAGAGCAGCCCCTCTTCCACCTGAAGGACATATCTCTTTTTCATTCATGGGAAGATATTTGCTACAGTGGTGTGGATGTTTTTCTCCTTGAGAATTTTGATTGCTCGCATTCAGTTTGCTAGAAAAATAAATTATTTTAGAAAATATCAAAAAAGAAGAAATTTGAAAGAAATTCTCCTGAATGAGTTAAAATATATGTCTTCTACTTGCGAGGTAGCTGAAAATTGTGTGTGTTTGCCTTGTCTTGCTTTGCATAGTCCTCTCTATGACAACTGGTGGAAACAAAAGGCCACTTGGTAGAATTATTTCCAAAATTTATCCAAAGATTTGGGATTGGTGCTGCCTCCCTATCACCACCACCATGCTCTAAAGTACAGGATGCAAAACTGCCAACAAATGGGATAGAATGCCAGTTGGCGCCAGCTGTGGCCCCTGCATGTATTTCCATAGGTATAGTAGGCCGAGGGCACACTCTGTCACCCTCTCGTGTGTTTTCATTAAATTCCTTTAAAAAGCTAAGTCACATGTTTTTTGCAGTGTTATATTTTTAGGAAGCTTGATAGTCTCTATAAGAAACATATTTTAGTGGGAACGGGATATATAATGTTATAATAATGTTTAATTTATCCCTTTTTGCATGCCTGGAAATCAGTTTTTCAAGTCCTGCTTTGATTGTTAGTTTGATTGCATGGCCAACCATCAGTGCCAGCACCACCACCACCACCCAGAGCCTTTTATTACTGTCACGTGGGTCCAGTCAATGTTGCTCCTTCCTTCTTCATTTGATCAGCCTGTCTGCTTTCTACCTACTTTTAATCTCCCCAATGCTTGGCTCAATAGAAGAGTCTGTGTCTTGATTAATTTCCTTCTTATATTGTGTTTGGATAGATTGTAACTGTTGATGGTCATGAATCAGAAAACCAGTGGTTTGTGATGGTTAGCAGCTACCCATGAACTATCACGCCATGAACTATTATAAACAAAAAAACAAAAAGAACTGATTTGCAGTTTGTTTTTTTGGTTCGTGCCCAGGGAATATCCCACTATGAAATGTAGTAGGCCAATTTAGGTGCTATATTGATGTGTGCACAGTAGCCAAGTTCAGATCTATAAAAACAGCCGTTAAAATCACATATCAAACTGAGAGGACCCTTTTCTTAGTAGTGCTAAGAAAGTAGTGCTACTAGGTACCACAGCAATCGTTTAACACCTGCCTTCTCAAGGTGCCTCTGAGACTCCAGCATCCAGTTTCCTAGGACTTGAGCTGATCTTCTGGAAGGTCATGTGGAGTTTAGAGAGGGGCACAAATTAATTTGTGCCGCTTCATACAAACTCCCCTGCATGGCACCACAGGTGCTGCATGTGTCTCTCAATACAATTCATGGAGGGGTTTACTCACTAAATCCCATCCATTGAATGGCCCCTCTCTAGCTGCAGTTTACTGTGGGTTTCAGCCTATCTGTTGTTCACAGGTCTCAAATCAGCAGTACAGGAAGTGCTTTGCCCTACTCTCTTTTTCTTTTTACAGAGAGGCTTCCATAAAGCCAGCCCTTCTATGTAATGCCTTGTATTAATCTTCAGAGCATTTAGAAGAGAAATAGGTACATAAAGTACACCAAAAAAGGAAGAAAAAGAATGGCTTTCAAATATTAGATTTCCACGTGGAAATAATTGAAGTCACATCTGACATTTAAACAAAATCTTATTTAATATCATTATCTTAAAGAAGCTTAGTAAAAGTAAGACATGGATATATCTCTGCAGTGCATTTTTATGATCACCGTAACTTGTTGCTGATTCAGTCCCCACCTTTTCTTTTCCTTCTCCCCTTCCTCCCTTTCCTTCTCCTTTTTTGCTTTTTGTCATCTTTATCAAGGTCACCATCCCTTTTGGCATCCACTGCCTTATTTCCTGCATACATAGCTCTAGGAGGAGAAGAAAAACAAAAAACAAAAAACCCATGCAGTGGGTGGGTCACTCTGGCACTCTGCCTGGGCACTTGTTCAATCAGTGGGGGAAGAGGCCGCTTCCCCTCTGCTTCCCAGGCACCTTTATGAACAATCCCCAGAGCCAGGTGGAAGTGCCCATTGGCTGCCGCCACAGAGACCTCCATACCTGACCACACTGCATATGTATGAATATATTTTTTCCACATATACTTTCCCCTAAAAACTAGGTGCATCTTATGATCTGGTGTGTCTTATGGAGTGAAAAATATGGTACATATATCAAAGTGCTGTTTTTGACTTGTGAAGTCCTAGATGGCTTTGGCTCAAACTGTCTCAATGAATGCATCTCTCTTTATAAGCTTGCTCAAGTGTTAAGATTATCAGGAGAGGCCTTGCTCTTAGTCCCGCTACTAGAGTTGAGCACGAAATGAATAAAAATTATTTCATTATTCATTCTTTGTTATGTTACATAATGAAATGAATAACAAACAGCCCCCTCAGAGAAAAATGAAATAAACAAAGCGGAAATTTCCATTTTGATTGGTTCATTTTTCGTCCCCCCCCCCCCAGGCATTGCTTACCTCCTGATGTCCGGGTCAGAGAGGCCTCCTGGCCACACAGTGCCAATCCTGCAGCCGACTAGCCCCCATGGAGGGGGCTTCGGAGGCCATGCACTGGCCGCCCAGATTCCAGAGTGGCTGGTGCCGAGAAGAAGCCTCCACAGAGGGGACTTCAGAGGCCTCCTGGTGCCCGGTGCAGCTGCTGCCAGGGCCTTCGGGGCAGCTGCTGCACTGCTACCACCAACAATCTGCCACAGAGCGGCTTGGTGAGGTTGCATGGAGCCTTCTACGTGGCCACTGCCACCTCCGCCAATCGGCTGAGGTGCGGCCTGGCAATGCTGCAAGGAGGCTTCTGAGCGGCTGCCGGGATCACCACATCTGGAACCCCACCAGTCAGCTGGAATGGCCAAGCAGCTGGCAGGCCGGACTAGGCCCCCCATCGCTGCTGCCACTGCCAGCCAGGTAACCCGAACCAGTGCATTTTGGTTAGGTTTGCATGAATTTTTGTTTTAAAAATTCATACAAAACAAAACAAAATGAACCCAGGGGCCCCCAAAACAAAATGAACCAAACCATTGTTTTTTCTGTTTCGTGCCCACCTGTACCCACTACCATCACAGTAATATTTGATGGGGATGTGAAAGAAAGCCTTCTTGGCTGCTGCTCCCAGATTTTGGAACTCCCTCCCACAGGAGACATAACTGGCCCTATTTTTGCTATCCTTCCACAAGCAGAAGAAGAACTTCCTCTTCAGGCAAGCTTCCCCCTTAATAAACGGCTGCTTGTCTGGAGTTCTTAAATGGTTCTGTCAAGGTATAATTTACAAGCTGAAACAAAACAAGGCTTGTGTTAATGAGCAGCCATGTTGAACACGTGTGTAAAATGCTGTGTAATTGCGGATAACCCAATTAACAAAGAAACATTGTTAACACACGTGCATTAGGGTTAAAGTAATGATGTAATGCTTTTTTATTGGCTGAGGCTTATATATATTGAAGAGCCTTGTGTAATGATTTTGGGGGAATCTCTTCATTACTTTTTTATGCTGTTGGATTGACCTACTGTAAATATACCTGTGGTGATGGTGAGCTTTGCTTCAGCGCGTCTTTATTTCTGCTGAGAAAATTGGTTTTTCTATGCTGGGAAAACCTACTCCAACAGGATCATTTTGCCTTACTGCTTCATAAGTGTCTTTAGTATTGCTTTTGTTTACCATTTTTTTTTACTGTGCATATGTTTATCCCGGTTAATATTTGTCTACTTGTCAGTCAGTCAGGACATTTATTGGCATCAAACAAGGCATACAATATAACAGGCAATAATACTTGCACAGACAAGGAGTATGTGCCCAATTAAAATTACATGACTGCTAAATATACAGAACAAAACATGTTATTGGCAAAACAAAAAATAACAAATTTGTCTACTTACTCTTTCTCGCTTGAAATATTAACCATGTGAGCTGCCATGGGTCCTTCCTAAGGACAAAGACAGGGGTGGATAAATAAATAAATAAATAAATAAATAAATAAATAAACTACTAAGTGACACCTATACATCCAAATGGTATCAGAACATCTGCATAAAGGTAGCGTCTATTGGAATTGATTTGGATTATTTATCCAACTGCAATGAACAATTCTTATACAACTTTATTCGTCAAAGACTTTGGGGCATTGAGAGACAGAATATTGTTGGAAGAGTTAATCCAACTTGCTCCCCTTTATATTATGGCCTAACCCCCAACCCAGAATTTGGTTCAAATTATTTCAAGAATCTCTTGAATCCTCAAGAGAGACGGGCATTTATGCTGGCAAGACTGAACATCTTTCCTTTCACCGTCACTCTAGGAAGATACTCTAAGGGCCTTTTTACACGACCCCTAAGATCTGCTGGCCACTTAAATTCAGACCAGAGATCTTAGGGGTTTGTCGCTCTTCCTCTGTCCCCACCCCCTCCGCACTTCCTGGTTGCTGGCTGCCTGAGGGACGGAGAAAAAAGAAAGAAAAGAATGCCGGTTTACCTCCATTTTGTTCCCGGCAGCATTCAGATCTCTTAAAGGGGCGGGCGCAAAAAAAGAACAAACAGAAGCCAGGAGAGCCCCGCACTCACTATCCTTACACCGGATCAAATATTTGTCACATCCAAAAAGCAGGTACAAGAAAACTGCTCTGGGTCGCGCTAAAGTGGGCGGGGTCGCACTTAATTGTCTGCAAAGTCCGGAGCTGGTGGGTAAACATTTTTAAGGTCCGGACCTTGCAGCCATTTGCGGCGGAGTTTAGGGGTCATGTATAGATGCCCTAAAATGCCTTACAAGAGCAGACTCTGTAAATTCTGCAGATTGGAACCTGATTCTGTTACACATATTCTGACTCGATGTCCCGGCCATCATATTAATTGACAACAATTAATTGGCTCCGTTATTTCCAAATTTTCAACAACCCCTGAGACTATTACTGCTACTCTCTTGGCAGACAAAGATAAAAGCGTGACAGAGCTAGTAGCCAAATATTTATTACTAGTTTCTCAAAAGAATAGCCCTGCTTCTTTTTAAGTTTGGATTATGGTAACCCCAGATTAATATGGTCGCTATTCAGGTGCTGAGAGGTTTGCCTATTGTAACTATTTTAACAATCATGTTATGCCAATAAAGGTGACTTTAAATTTGACTTTGAAATAAATAAATAAATAAATCTCTAAGAATTCTCAAAGAAGAGCTTGGACATTTGGGGGTTGCTCTTCTGCTTTTGTGAGGGTTCCTCGTCCCATAATTCATATTTTAAAGGATTCCTTTTAAAGTATGAGGCTAAGAATGTTGCACAGAACCATATTCTGCAAAGTGCACAAGCCCTGACAAAAGAAAGAAAACATTCATGCTAAAAATTTCATGGATTTCTTCTCAAGAACAAAGAGTTAACTGAGGTGTCTTCATGCCTGTATTCCCATATCATCCATGCAATGGCTGTCACAGTTGAAAAGGGAGCTTGTCCTACACTTCTAAATTTCCCCATGATATGCAATAATTACTTGAATTAACCACATGAAGCAGAATGTCTAAATAGAGCTCAAGTGCTTCACGAGAAACTCCTGGCACTCTGGAAGCTTCCCAGAACTTCTCTGATTAGAAGATCAATAATGGTGGACAGATTTCTCAAAAGTACGGTTTGCTTACCAGTACAAGGTTTCCATCAGAGAATTCAAACAATGGACAAACGTCAGTTCTCTTCCAATATGTGCTTTCTCTGCTGAATAAATCCATGAGGGAAGTGCACAAGCTCTCTCCTCCTCATGCATTCCCATCATCCTCTATGAGCAGAATATTACTTTCTGAAGAGGATTTGGAGAAGGTAGCTCTGTTAGTCTTTTCAAAAATTCCAGGCAAGAGCACCATGGCTAGAGAAAGCTCACCTTTTAGAAAGCCGCTGTACTCACGACAGTGGTAATGAAATTTGTGGAGTGGGGAAAGATGGCTAGTTTATCTGACCTTTTTAGGTTGTGTTAAATCAACACTGATGTTCAGGAAGGGAGCTGTTTACCCATTCACATCTAGAAAGTAAGTATCCAGCCATACATAATATTCATCAAAATCTTCAAGCTTTGAGGGGAGCATTTGGAAGTAGATGAATTACAGCCATCACAAAAAGGGCATTGCATTTTGGGAGGTTTATATTTGTCTTGTGGAAACATTGTGTCTTGTTCCTCAACCCCAGGTCTCTTTGATCAGTTAACTTGGGGATCAGGAAATGGCACTCACTTTGTAAGGCCTCAGAACCGCCTCAGACCAAATTATTGCCCATTATTGCTGGATTTGATCTCTCGTAGCATTTCTGCCTATCTGAACATGCAGTTATAGAAATCAAAGAGTTTGGAAGGTCATCTAATCTGACACCCCTTTCTGAGTCACAATTCCCCCGTGACGAAACACTCATGACACATGAGCTGATATAGTGACATTACAGATTACTATAAACAAGCGCAGGAGGTGCCAAGGTGCCCTTTGTGGTGGAGTTGCAGTTATACTATATGGAAATGTTGCATGCAAAGTGTTGCACATTTTTATTTCCACTGTCATGTTACCCAATGTGAAAAGAGTGTTGCAGCTTATTTTAAGAGGGAAGAAGGAAGGACAATCTTTTTAGCATATTGAACATTTTCTGTATGAGTGATACATAATTTTGAAGGGGGGGAAAGGGCTACTCCCTCTGCATTGTGGATGAATAGCAGTGATGCCATGGCAGTCAAAGAAGGGCAACTTCAGTGAGGAGCTAGGAGAGGGAGTATTATGTTGTGCTGGGATCAAAAGGATAAACCGCAGAACAAGATCAACATTCAGATACCAGAGCTGAAATGCTGCATTAAAGATTGAAGACCATGCAGATCCTTTATGTGATAAGAGCTGTCTGATTGTATTTCTGGACGTCAAGTAGAAGGCAAGTAGTAGCAAATTTTTATCTCTGCAATCTGAGTGGGTCTTGGGAATGAAACCAAACAGAGCTATTAAATGATTAATACTGTGAAACAAGAAAACACACCGGTTCTCTCCATGCTACTTTGATGAAAAGAGAAGAGACTAGGGCAGGCTGACCATCAGTGAGCTGTATATACTTGTATTAGAACTAAAAGTACAGCTCCAGACTGCTGAAGTACAAGGTAGGGCCCTTTTGCCCACACGCCCAGATGGCATCATGTGTGTGCAGCCTATGGTCTGCTTGCAAGGGTGTTAGCTGTATGAGGCCTCTTTCTGGATCCAGCCATCTTAGAGACATCACTTCTCAGCTTCTCATTCGCCAGGCATGTTTTTCTTTTGGCTCCCCACCCCAGGCCTCTGCTTGCCCCTCAGTCTATCCTGGGAGGGGAAGTTTTCCTTCCCTGCTTGAAGGGCTTGCACTGTGAGCACCACTTTCTTCCTTTGCCTGCCTCAGCGCCTCGGCAGGGAAGCTTTATCGTTGGCCCTGATGGTGGGGCTGGGCTGATTTCCATGTCAGGCAGTCGCTGCTCTGGCTGCCGCCGCTGCCATTGTTGCCCTCAGCGTTTCAAGCGCCGATCAGCTGGGAGTCCTTCCCCATTACTAAGAGATGCAGCCAGTCTTCTACTGCCCTTATCTTGAGGGGCAGAATGTCCACCAATCTGAGTGGTAATTGGGCGATCGCGCGAGCGAGTGAGACAAACAGACAGATAGACACACAGACACACACACACACACAGACACAGACACAGACACACACACAGACACACAGACACACAGACACAGACACACACACACACAGAGAGAGAGAGAGAGGGGGGGAGGGAAATGAGGGGAGTTTCCTCTCATTTTTTGAATAATATTCCCTTATGAGACTGTAGCCTTCAATATGAATTAGGAAATGGATTGGAAATTAGGAACATTAGGTATTAGGTGTAAATAGGTTCAAAGATTAGGAATCATGGCTGCCCAGCCCACAGGTTTTGGGAGGGGCGCTGAACAGGTGGGCATCACCCGTATAATATTAGGAATCATTAACTGATCTGATTTCACTACATTCAGGCCTCCTTGTTTAAGGGATGTTTAACAGTTGAATTGAGTGAATTTCATATCAATAAATCGTGGCCCAATTTTAATCCCACAAATGTCTTCTCTTTATTTCCTGGCTGAGTGAGCATAGCACCCTCTCTTTTTACATTAAATTCTGCACTAACTCTTAACATTTTTAAGATGGTAAAATGCACTAAATTTTAACATTTTTAATATGGCTGTACCACACAATCACACTGAAAGGTTTTTGTGATCAAAAACTATTGTCTGAATTAAAGTGTTCGTTCCAAATAGATTAAAGCTATTGAATCAGTGGAGACTTGGCAAATCTACAATTTTGCAAGGTTTATGGATCAATTGTTTTAACTTTATTTCAGACAGACAATTAGATCTTGTCCTGGATTTCAAGAGATATGAAAACTCTATTGTAAAAACTCCTAATATAAAAATGTTCATGGGCCCTGTCCCCCTCTCATTTGCCAGTGTGCCTTTTTTTTATTCTATTTTTAAGACTTCTTATTTCTTGGCTGAGTGAGTCCACACAATCAGCATCACATAAGGACAGTGCAAAATAACTACCTCTTCATTTATTTCCCAGATCTGGCAGGTCTGCACCTATCAGCTCCTACTGACTAGAGATGGGCACGACTTAGCGGTATTCCCGTTTCCGTTTCCGTTACTCGGTTCCGTTACTCTACGGAAACGGTAACGGGAATTACTCCGCCAGACTTCGAGCTCGAACCGACCAACGAACAATTTTGGTCTGATTTGTCGTGCTCGTTCCTTGCATCGCGCGATTGCGCGATGCCACGCGGCACAGAAAAAAAGTTTTTAAAAGTTAAAAAAACCCGGTTCCCGGCTGAAAAGCAGGCGGAAAATGCCTGCCGTGCCTCAGGGCACCTACCAGAGGGGTTGTTTCTGGAGGTCCCCGGCCTCCCCCCTCATCCCCCGTCCTGGGCTGCTCTGGTGGGACTCGCCGCAGGCTCGCAGCCAGCAAAAAGCCCAGTCTCGCCGACGGCCGCCCGCAATTAAAGTGCAAGCAAGCGGCACGGACGGCACAGGAAAAAACTTTTAAACTCTCCCCCCACCCATTCCCGGGCCAAAAAAGCAGGCGGAAAAATGCCTCCTTGACTAAGGACGCAGGGCACCTACCAGAGGGGTGGTTTCTGGAGGGGGGGTCCCCCCTCCCCCCCGTCCTGGGCAGCCGGACTCGAGTCGCCATGCCATGCGGTGCGGGCGGGGGATCCAAAATGGGGCGGCGAACGCAATATTGTTTGTGAAATCGTGGTCCAAAAACACAAGCACAACAGAAACACGCGAAAATTTATAAACTGCCAGATTTTTCACAGTAGCAGTGGGTTTTTTCTTGCAACAAAATGTCTCTCCTCTCCTCCTCTGTCCTCCATTGATTTTATTTTATTTTTTATTTTTTACACCTGCGCAATGATGGGCTGGCCGAGTGGCCAGCCATGTGGGAGTGGACAACCATGCAAATTTTTGGAGCCATCCCACCAGTCGCATGGCCACTTGGCCATGGAGACTTCTGGGATGTGCCAAAAAGCCCCCTAAAACCTGTCCTAGCCCCCTAACCCTAACCCTTGACTCCGTACCCATACATCACAGACTGTCTTCTTAGTGGGTCAGAGAGGCACCCAGAGGTGCAACCCACTAGCCCACCATAACCTTACCCGTCACTAGCCTAACCCTAGCCGTTGCACTAAGCCACCTTAAAGCCAGATCTACTTGCTTGCATTGCACTACACGCAGCAAGTACACTTCCCTTCTGTGTGAGACATGGTGGTGCGAGAGCCTTGTGAAGGGCGGGCATGACGCTATCAGTCACTCTCACTGGTCTCACTGTCTGCACATTATGTTATGCAATATCCATATGGCTATTGCATAGCATTTTGCAGCAGCAGCAGCAGGTGAAGAGGGGAGACCCCCATGTTGAGGGGTCTCCCCGAGCCTGCTTCCCCTTCCTAGTGGGATAGGAGGCACCCACGGGTGCCTCCAGGAGCCCACTTTCCCTTTATAGCGGGCCAGAGGAGGCACCCACCCCACAGAGGTGCCTCCAGGAGCCCGCTCCCCCCCAAAACCAGTACTAACGACAACGAAAAAACGAAAAAACGAACCGACTAATTTTTGCGAATTTTCGCGAAAACCGGAAACGACCCGAAACGGGACCGGCCCGACTAACGACAACTCGAAAAAAAAAAATTTCAAGTCGTGCCCGTCTCTACTACTGACCATACACTAAGAAAAATGTCAACAAGAGGAACTATCCATGTAGAGTAGATCTTATGGGTCTTTGTAATGTTCCTAAAACCACAGTATTTCTTGAAAACCAAACTGTAATAATTGAATTGCTGTCTCACATAGTTAGTTAATTGTGTCAGCCTGTTTCTTTTCTGCCAGATATGGCCAGAGGCACCAGAAGTTATTCAGTGTAGCGCTTGGTAGCTGGATAACCCAGTGGTTCAGAAGGTCAGGAGTTCAATCCCCTACTGTGCCTCCTGGGAGAGGAACCAGCCTGTATGGCCTTGAGTAATCTGGCACAGTCCCAGAGTGTCCCAAGAAGAAGGGGATTGCAAACCATTCCAGACTACTCTGTACTTGGAAAACCCTGAGAAGAGTTGCCATAAGTCAGAATTGACTTCATAGCACATTATTATTTGTAGTATAGTGCTTCCTAAGAGTGGATCACTCCTGGGATTGTAATTAATAATCCAGTCAATATGTTACACTCAATGATTTGAAGCTTACAACACAGCCGTAGTTTGCTGCTTGATCTTCTGATTTTCTCCTCCTCTTCTTTGAATACCAGACTGCTTTCATCAGTCTCACACTGTCTGAAATGCTTCTATGCTGTTCAGGGAACAGACAATATAATTATTGCATGCAAAATATTGGGAATGCTTTGTAATCTATGAAATGATTGGCACAAGTCCCATTCGTTTTCAAGAGGAACCTAGACTGCTGCTTTGTGCTTCCATTCAGATAAATGGGATGAAAAACAAGCCATTTAAAGTGGTTACCGTACAAGTGTTGTTATGATACTTTGCAGTATTGATATGAATTTTCATTTTATAAGCCATACAATTGCAACAACAAGCAGAATACCCCGACTGCTGTACCTCTCAATGTTTTCCTTATTCATTATCCAGACTGCTAGCTATATGTTCAGCAATGTCGCAATTGGCCAGTATTAGTGCCAGCCTGGCTGGGTTGGGGACCACTGTGGGGGATACTTCTGGTGGGTGAGAAGGGAGGCCCCCCGGGCCAAGGGAGGGAGAGGGGGAAACACAAGGGGCCACCACGCCTACCCCTACCTCACTTCCAGCCACCTCACCCATGTAGTAGGGCTGTTGGGAGGAGGAGAGAGGAGGGGCGGGTGACAAGAGGATGCAAGAGGGAGTGGCAGATGGAAGGGGTTTGGAATGCAAGGAAGAGATCACTTAGGATGGTGGTGGTGGTGGTGGTGGTGGTGATAATGATGATCTTAGGACAGGAGAGCATGGGGGGGGCACAGGTCCACCAGCTGTGGATGCAGCAAGTGCCCGGCCAGTGGCGGCTGCTGAGGGATCAGGTGAATGCCAGCTTTGGCTACAGCAAAAACTCTCAGCTGTCAACCGAAGCAAAGCCAGTTACCTCGCCTGAGGAAAGGCAAGCAGGTGAGCGGCAGCGGAGAAGCCGTCTGGTGGCACCACCTTAAGAGGACAAAAGCAGGCACAGAAGCCAGACCTGACAAGAGAGAGAGAGACAGAGAGAGACAGAGACAGAGACAGAGACAGAGACAGAGACAGAGACAGAGACAGACATACAGAGAGGGACATTAGGAAGGTTGAGAAACACTGTTATAAGGTTTGTTATGCACTGTCCAATGTATAATATCCTGATTCAGCCTATATTTCTTTCATATTTGTTAATGGCCATGTCCCCCACCAAAAGGTTGAGAAAGGCTGCCCTAAAATATGAAAAGTTGCAGTGTCCCCATCCCTGAGGCTTATTGGTTTTGCTCTATCTAAAATAATCCATAACAACTTAAATCATTCCCACCTGGTGAACAAAACAATTTATTACAAATACTCCTTTTTGCAATACAGTGAAAGTTGTTTCTGTAATTGGCACATTTTATGCAAATTAATTCATTCCTGTAAGAGACACAGTACTATAAATGTGAAAATTATTGCCTAAATTGAGATAAATCGTTTATAACCTAGTTGTCAATCAGTCTACTCTCTCTCTCTCTCTCTCTCTCTCTCTCTCTCTCTCTCTCTCTCTGTGTGTGTGTGTGTGTGTGTGTGTGTGTGTGTGTGTGTGTGTGTGTGTGTGTGTGTGTTAGAGAGAGAGAGAGAGAGAAGAGAGAGAGAGAGAGAGAGAGAGAGAGAGAGGGCCTTTTCACACGACCCCTAAACTCCACGGCAAATGGCTCCCAGCTCCGGAGCTTAAAATTATTTCCCCACCAGCTCCGGAGTTTACAGATAATTAAGTGCAACCACGCCCACCTAAGCGCGTCCCAGCGCACTTTTCATGTACCTGCTCTCGGAGGGTGAAAATTCCTGATGCGGATATAACAGTAGTGACTGCCGGGCTCTCCTTGCTTCTGTTTGTTCTTTTTTTGCCCCCTGCCCCTTTAAGAGATCTGAATGCAGTGCCGGGAGCAAAGCGAGATGGCAGAACGGAGGTGAGCGGCATTATTTTCTTCCTTTTTTTCTCCCTCCCCTCACGCAGCCAGCAGCCAGGAGTGTGGAGGAGGTGGGAACGCAGGAACTGCGACAAACCCCTAAGATTTCTGGTCCGAATTTAAGTGGCCAGCGGATCTTAGGGGTCGTGTAAAAAGGCCCAGAGACAGAGACAGAGAGACAGAGAGAGAGAGAAAGGGGGGATTAGACACTGGACCATTATTCCAAATATATATTTTTCCCGAATTCCAAAAACTATGATGGAAAAACATCCAAACTATTTGTATCTCAGTTTTTCCCAGGAACTGAATCTTTTGATGGTGAAGGAGAGTTATCACGGTATCTCCCCATATTGACTAGTCAGTCTCCATTGAAATTTTAGCAGTGGTGGGATTTCTTCACTTCCCTAATAATCTGAATGTGAAAGTGGGATCACAGTTGCACTAGGGAAAATGGTATTTGAACATGGCCAGCATGTTTTAATTTAGTTTTTAAAAGATGACTACATGGCACACATGGAACTGCAGATTGTTATGAGAATGAATCGTGTTATTTTTATCAGAACTCCCAGAGTTCCATTTTTTAAACTTGGATTGATTTAATTTAAATTAATTTGCCATTTGTTAACAACTATGTCAGCATTAATTTTCAATGAATCCTTGCAGTGACTCCCACTCACAGCCACTTGTCTCTGTTACTCTGGTGTTATTTTTAATAAAGCTAAAGCAAAGCAAATTGTTCTGCTTATATACTGCCCCATAGTGCTTAAAGCCAGCTGGGTACTCATTTTACCATCCTCAGAAGGATAGAATATTGAGTCAACCACTAGCCAGCTACCTGGGATTGAACCCCAGGTCTTGAGCACCATTATAGCTGCAGTACAGCTGTTTAACCACTGCACTCACAAGGTTCTAGTGACCTCACACAGTATAAAAATCCAATAAATAAAATAAAACAAAATAAAATAAAATGTATTGCAGAAATAGTACAATGAGTATGTACTCATCTGGTCTTTTTGTCTACTTCCAGTATCTTGGAGAACAAGGCTAATTATGATAGTTGTTGGCAGCAGAAAAAGTGTGTGTCTTGCAGTGCCAGTTGCTGTGGAATACAGGCGTCAGGGTGCTATTGCATTTCTGTCCAGTTTGTCAGCGTCTCACTACAACTGATGACTCATGGTGGGAATAGAATGATGACTGAAGAGGCATTTGATCTGATTCCATGGACTCTTATGTTCACATCCAAGATTTCTGAATTGGCTTTGGCATTGAGCTGACCACTACAGCTTTCCAAAGCAGCTAGGCATGCACCATTATGCATACAGTACATGTGTCTGGTTTGTAGACATGGAAAATAAAACATAATGAATAAAAATACACACAATTTCATTTATGAAGAAAAGGATCACAGATTTTAATCAGTTGTCAGGAATGATGATGCTCCTGATTATATGGTCATTGTCTTCATTTGTCTCAGAAGTAATCCTCTGGAAGAAACTGTCATTGCCCAGGGGTATCAATCCCCATATTCTTCAGGAAGGTTCATTTTGTGTTCCCCAATTATGTGGTGAGAATAATGACCAGGATCCAACAGCATACTTCTACCGCATCTCATTGATTCAGGATATGTGACCCCTTTTACTGTTGCATTCTACATGCACCCAAAAACATGTTCTGAAAAGCTGAGACAACTTCTAGTAACATAGAGAGATTCAGGGAAACTGGAAAAAAGCCCCAGAGACTCAGGCATCAAATGAAGATGGATACTAATGGATCTTGATGGGTATACACTATTGAAATGAATTGGTTCTGAGAAGAGATGGGTGCGAGTCAGTTCATGCTGGGCCATACTAAGTAATCAACATGGCACCTCAGGTGCTGTATGTTCCCTTCCACCACCCCAGCCAGCTTCCCCACCAGAAAAGGTAGAGAAGGAAACTCCAAGTTCTAGGAGCCTTGTGGCGCAATGGTTAAATGCCTGTACTGCAGCTAAAACTGTGCTCACAACCTGGGGTTCAATCCCAGGTAGCAGGCTTATGGTTGACTCAGCCTTCCATCCTTCCGAGGTCGGTAAAATGAGTACCCAGCTTGCTTGGGGGGGGTGGAATGTGTAGTGTGTATACTTTAATTAAACCATAAACTGCCCAGAGACTACTTGAAGTGTTATGGGGTGGTATATAAGCAGAACACTTTCCCCCTGCTTTTGCTAGTACTGTAAGATTGTGGGACAAGGAGGGAACAAGCAGCACATGCTGGCTTGTGTATGGAAGCTAGCTGGGGTGGGATAGGAGAAGGGAATGCATAGCACCATGAGTGCTGTGCTCATGGTTTGCAAGAATCTGGCGCGAAGCGATTCGTGCCCATCTCTATTTCTGAGTGTATTGCAACAGCAAATGGTAAGGCCCCTGCGTTCACATTTATTTCTCAGCAGAACATCATTGCCCACATCTCCCTCTATCTCTGTCTTTGCTCCTGTTTCAGCAACATTCTCACTCACACATCAGCATGTTCAACTTTATCTGCCTTGGTTATTGGGATTTAATACTGATCAATAACTTTACGTTCTTCATGCGTGCTTCATATATGAAGACCTTCCGCATGCTCTGGAAAAAGTAATGGCATTCTTCGGGTTTTCTTTTGTAACTTCAGTTTCCTTTTCCCTTCAGGGTGCCTATTTGTTTGAAGAGCTGTCTGGTAGTTATTTACATGGTGCCCATCATTCATCTTTGAATATACTCATTTGTGCATCTCTCTTTCTCCCACAACAGTATGAAGCTTCAGGGCGGGTTTGCTGGGTCAGTGCCCTCTGGAGAAATGAAGCTGCACAGACTCCTAATAAACTTCAAGGCTGATCTAGATTCAGTCAATAATAACCTTGTAGGAGACAAGCTTATATTAGAATGGGGAAGCATAGTTCTTTCATGGGTAGTCTTTCTTTTGCTGTGCCACAGTGGGTGTCGCTAGGCAATGAGCTCTTGCCAGGCATTTGAGCAGATCATTTGCCGAAACTGGGTTGAGAGTCATCTGCCACTAAGCCACAGTCCATGGGTTGCCCACCACATTGGTTGGTTACAGACACTTCTTGTATCTTCTCTGTGGCCCATATTAAAAATTACCTCATTTTCTCCTACTACATGCCTGCCCAGACAGAAAACTGTCACGTCTCACCACTACTTCTGACCAGCAAACAGATGCCACCTGCCCTCCTAATAGTTTTTTTTAAATCCCCTACCCCACCCATTCAGCCCCTGTTATATATTAGTGGCTACACATCACATTGTGGAACACTGTATTCTGCAGATCCCAGACTGTCTGTTAAACAGGCCAATATTGCTATGTACAGGCTGAAATCCTATTGCTAAGCACAGCAAATCTCTGCAAAGAAGGCCCAATGAACCAATGGCAGCCTGGTGAGTCACCTCTGATGGAAGTCCCGTTGATTGAAAATGGGCCTCCTCTAGCCGTGACTTTGCTACAGCAAGTCATAACTTGAGCTGGCCTATCTGAATTCGTGGAATTTATAAAGGACCTGGCTTACTAAATCTGCACCTATTCAAGGGCTTACTCTAGGGTAATTTACAATGCTAAACAACAAGATTTCGAACCAGAATGTGGGCCTTTAGTGGTATATTATGGTGCATTTTTTAAAAAAAGGTAACACTTGCATTTGGATAGTTACCTTTTGGTCTTCTGCGGATAATGATTACATTAAAGGTGGCCTGTAATATCTCTCCCAGTTCCTCCTGACCTGCTTATATTCCATGGGAGAATGGATGCACTGGGGCTGACAATTCTCCCAGCTTCTGATTTCTCTTCTAAGAAACCTGATGCCTACAAAGGGCACCTGTCAGTCTCGAGAACAGCTTTGGTTATTTCTCCTGTGGTGTCAGTTGCAGGCCTGAACTACATGTCTCCTAGCAGCAGACAATTATTGAAGGTGGTGGTGAAGCCCAGCGGAGCCCATGGGCACTGTAGCTGTCATGCCAACTGCTGAGATTTGTGAACTGATTATCAGATGAATGCTGACACTGGCCTCTGGGATACACTTGCATTCAACCTGAGAAATAACATGTTAGTCCCTCAAAACAATCCTTTTATTACCATATCCCAAAATTCAGGTGAAGCCTAGTAAATGGGACTTTTTGAAAATACTGATAAAAGGGATCTCATAAATAACAACCGGTAAGTTTTTGAAGTTTCTCTCTGTGGAGAGGAAGCTCCTTTGGTATTTCTGTCTCCCTCGGGTATGTTGCTACCTATAATTTCTTCGGCCATTAAACCAGTTCACATGTGATTTGATCTCTCATGTCTGGATGGCTTGACAAATACAGTACCATTCATGAGCTGAACAATGTAGTTCCTAGGAGCCATTATTCCTAACCACCTGTACATGTGTTGGTTGTCCACCTGGCAGCCCCATAACTGGCCAGGACATGAAATGGCCCTAGATGTGTACATGCATTTGGGGAGAGTGTGTGCATGTTTCCTGAACCAAACACATTTTCTCTGTTCACGTGGAGACAGGTTGCTTCAAATGGCTGCCAAATCTGTGACGATCAGGGATGCTAGGCCACTAGGCAGAATTCTGCTTCCTTGGTCAGTGCTTGTGGGTCTGTACCATTGTCTCCCAACCTTGGATCCACAAATGTTATTGGACTAAAATCCCCATAATAAACCCTCAGCATTAGCTGTGCTGGACAGGATATATGAGAGTTTTAATCCCAGAACCTCTGGGGATCCAAAGGTTGGACGCTACTGGTCTATTTAAAATACACAACTACCTCATCTATATTGTCTGCAAAACCATATGGTAGAGCTTCTAGGATAGTTGTGATAAGTCTGAATATTCCACCACTATAAGCACTCTATGTCAATGGAAAACAAGGAAACTAGGAAGAAAAGGTCTAGCCTTCTTCCCTCCTTAGTACACGAACTTCTCAGAAGGGAGGCTTATTTTCATAGAATGTAAAGCAAAAGTTATATAAATCTTTCCCCACCACCTCAAATGTGAAGCACTATAAAACCAGAAACTTGAAATACTTGAACTTCCAGAATGTATAAATGACAAACTGGGTTGGATTTTGCTTGTATGAACAAGTGCCCCATTTGTTAACATCTTAAATCCTCTGTGTGTTCTGTCATGGTTTATGAAGATACCAATACTTTATTTAATTAAATGCATTTCCAAAACCTAAGTCCTATGATATGTGTCTTGGGTGTTGGTGTAATTTTTTTTTAATATCACATCTATACTTAGAGGCAAGTTACTACTATTCCTATTTTTCGGGTGGAAAACTTTTAGTTGAGATGCTTAGACAGGAAACAGACATTATAGATAGTCTGTAATTAGAGCTAAAAACATGTTAACACTGTAAAAAGACTGTCAAAGGCTGTCTTCCCATCATTTGTGAAACCAGACTTCAAGGGAAGCTTGGGCTTTCAGAAGCAAAAAGAACTGGTCCTGAAGACTTGCTGTCAAATAGAGCAGGCTAATTTGCGTAATCCCAGAAGTAAGAGAAGATCATTCTGTGGTACTCAGATGTTCACATTAGTTAAGAATTTCCATTCACAGGCTGTCTATAAGATCAGTTTAACCTTCACTCTTAGTAAAAAAAAATGCAAATGGTGCTGTGCAGTCTAGGCATTCTTTAGACTTTTGAATGTTTTATTTATTTATTTATTTATTTATTTATTTATTTATTTATTTATTTACTGTTAGAATCCAGACATCTATTTCTCTTAGCAAAGTGGAAGAGTGGGCTTTTAGGAGAGGATACATCCTAAGAGTTAAAGAAAAGTACACCTCTCAGTACTCACTCCCCACAGCAATTCCGTTTATTTATTTATTTATTTATTGTCAGAACCGAGCTGGCAGACCTTCAAACCCTTCAAGCTCTCTTAACTTTGGCAGCCTAACTTTTAGCGGTTGTTATTGTGAAACAATACAGAGTCAGAAACTCCTGCCAACCTAGTACAAATTGGCCTACTATGGAGCCATGTGGATCCTCATCTGCCTTCAGCCCACCCTATCCAGGAAAAGCCTTTGAACCACACTGATCTAAAGATTCCCTATCCCTAGGGAATAGTTCAGTCCTCCTGGCTGATCCCACACCTAATTGCTGGAGTCTGACCCACACTTCCTCACTTGACAGTTTTCTTCATCTGGATACTAGAAGAGGTGCCAATGTAGCAGCTGCCAGCCAGCAAAGGGTGAAAGATTTCTTTTTTTGATGTTACAATTACTATGTGGCCTCTGGTATCAAAATCCTGTTTGATGGGCTGTCTGTTCCCCTCCCAGCTGTCTGTAACACAGCTTTGCACACTATCCCTTCCTGCTGTGACTCAACAACTAAGAGGATTCATGTAGTTCAGCCAAACATACCTCTGAGTTCTATAAAACTAATACAATGGCAATCCTTGTTGCCTGTGGTAAGACAGACTTAAGATTTACTGTTTTAGAGTGATCCTGCATTCTAGACTGGTAGCACTTGGGAAGCAATGCCTCTGATGGATCTTTCTTACAAATATCCCATGACATGCAAAACCATTTCCTCTGTTTCTCTCTAGGAATCACGACATGGAGTGTGGGGGATTCTCCACCCCCTCTCCTTTTCCATTTTGTCATCCCCTGCCGGAAATCTGTTCTATAAGTTGTTCCTGCCTTAATTCTGTCTGATCTCCTTGAGTCACAAAGACGTTTTAAGGGAAAGAATTACTGCATAATATTGTACTGTTCTATGATAAAAGGCAGCAAAAATGATGTCAGCTACCTCGGAGGGCTGCTAACAGCTTAATGTTTGCAAAGTGGTTGGAAATTCTGAGATGAAAGGTAACTAGAGATGTGCAGAGTGTTATGCTGCCTTGTATGTAGTCAGCAGCAAAATGAAAGTAGAGCAGAGGGTGGAAATTCAAGACGACTGCTGCGGAATAGCATTTGAGAGACTGAAATTCAAGTTGGATGCTCAGAAACTGACTGATGGCATCGCTCCCCTCCCCTTTTAGTTAACGTTTTTATTTTACTGCATTATACAGCACTTTATTTTGTGAATGGGTGGTCAAAATGCAGAGTAGATCCTGGGTGGCATTGGCATTAGGAAAGAAAAGGCTACATTCCGTGGACATGGAATATTCTAGAAGTATCCTGTGTTCTCCATTGCACAGCCCCAGGCAGGACGTCTTCCTTTTCAGCCCTTTCCCAGAGGAATTTCCCTCAGGATATGTTTTTCAATTTAGCAAGCTACAGCCAGATTTGGATCTGGGAGGCAAATATCTAGGAACTGGCTTTTAAAAACAAGGCTGGCTGTGGTTCTTTCACGCTGTGGCCAGTTGCCAGAAATTCAAGAGCTGCTGGTAAAACAATGGTGATTCATGTGGCACATTAAGGAATAAAGCAGAGGTTCCCAACCTTTTTTGCCCCGAAGACCACTTGCCATTTTTTTTGTTTTTGTTCTCTGTAGACCCCCCGCCTGCCTAATATTGAATTTTCCTAAACTGATTAACCAGCGGAGACCATACTACTCACTTTGATGGGGGCTTTTGTAGCATGGACAACTGTACATTTGCAACATGTACATTTTTTATTCATACCTTTATTGAAAAGACACAAAATGCAAGTAAATATTTGGATTTGGAATGAAACAAATAAAAACTTAGTAAAATTGTTACGTAAAATGAATACACAACTAATACTGTTAATGGGAGGGATGAGCCTGATGCTCTGATAGCAAAGCAATTGTTCAATATTTGGCAATGGGAGAAATCCCAGCTAGAGCAGAGGAGGGGGAAAGCCTCCGTGGAGGAGTGGTTTTAAAAATGGGACTATGGGGTGGGTATGTCCTGGTTGCAGTGGTGGTGGCAGGGATGGTGTGGAGAGGTCCCATGGAGGTGGCCTCTTTGGGGACAGGGGTTGATGGGGGTGGCCACTGTTCGCACCTTTACTGAACCTCTCGCCCTTCCTTCAACTCTGCTGTTGCTGTTGCCTGAAACAGAAACTAAAACAGACAAACCCCCACATCCAGCAGGAGGGGAGAGAGAGGGAGAAATGTTATTGGCTTAGAGCACTTTTGATTATGTGATACACATGAAAGTGCTGGTATATGCTCGTCAATAAGGCAAAAATGTTCAGAAAATTTTGCTTGTTAATCAAAATGCTCGTAGACCAAGTTACTGGTTAACCAAGGTACGACTGTAATAATAGTTGATTTTAGAGATGGGCACGAAACGAACAATTTTTCGTTTCTGTTTTCATTTTTTCGTTTTGTTACATAACGAAACCACAAACGAATTTTGTCTCTAAAATGAAACAAAACAAACAGAAACACCGGAAATTTTGTCGTGCGTTTCGTTTCCGTTACTGCAATATGAGTGAATTGCTTAAAATCCTTTAAAAAATCACAAAAAATGAAATAAATGGTAACGAAATGGTAACGAAACGAACGAAAATGAAAACGATTTTTTTGCAAAAAAATCGCAAAAAAGGAAACGAACCGAAACGGACTCTCCAAATGACAAACGACAAACGAAATACAATTTTTTTGATTCGTGCCATCTCTACTTGATGTTAATTTCCAACAACCATGATTCGGGTACAAGTATCTGTCATGTAGTTTTAAAACACGAGTCCCCCAACCTTTACAAAACGGACTTTAAAAATGTGTACATGGCAAGGATCAAGTTCCGAAAAATGAAGCCATACCCCCACCTAATGCACACACACTGCACAATGGACATTAAAGGTATGCACACCACAAGGATCAGGTCCTACCTTTGCACCACTTGAGAAATGCACCAAAATTTTTAAATTTCCAAAAATTACTGAAAAAACTTTCAAAAATGGCACCAAAACCATTTGTGTTGGGTGTAAGACATTTACAGAATGCCTAAAGGTTGATGATGATCTGCCTAAATGGGGTCCGCTCATGTGGACCCCATTTACATTTCGTGGTCTCCCATTTTTTCTGTCACTGTCATAGACCCTTGAAAGTTGAAATACGTAGACCCCAAGGGTGTCTATATAGACCACTTTGGGTAACACTGGATTAAAATTTTATTCTGCATGAGTTTTCTGACTGCAGCCTACTTCACAAGATTTTGATGATGATTATGGTGATCCACCTAAGGCCCTCTATTCTTGCCCTGCTCTGTCAAGTAGCACTTCTTGTTTCTATTTCTTTTTTTTAAAAAAACTCATTTAAGGCTTTACACACTGATTCACAAGGTTCTCGCTCCACTTCTATTTCATATGCTAGAAGTATTGGCTTTTCATCCTTTTAAAGATAAGTAGTCCAATGTTAAACTAAATCCACTTTCTATCCGGCTTTGGCATGTCCAGTCCCAGTCCCAGAGAACTTTCTGAAGAACCTTCTGTTAGAACTGAGAGATTCTAGCTCTCACCTAGCATGAGCAGTCCCTTTAGATGTTTTTGTCCTTGCCTTTCTCACTTTTGGAGACAAGGGCGAGAGGTTACAACACTCCCTTGAACAGTATAGTAGGGAATTTCCTGGATTCACACTTTTTTTCATGTAAAAACAAAAGGTAAACATTTAATTGGGTTTTGCATAAAATTGCACTTACTGTGACTTTTGCACAAATTACCAAATAACAAAACTGAGAATATCCCTTTATTTAAGAATTTGAAGCATGAGGGAGGTTGTTGGCATTCTTCTTAACCATCAGCATTCAGCAAATCATTCTGTTCTTGTTGTAGATGTGTGCTCTGGTTCTGGATAGCTCAGTAGCGGTTGGGAGTTCGATTCATCACTGTGTCTCTTTAACAGGGTCTGGACTTGATGATTCAGAGGGTCCCCTCCAGTTTTACAATTCTAAATTGTTTATTCGTTTGTTGGTCTATTTGTTTTTTGTTAACTACAGAGACCTGGAAGGGAGGGGGGACTGTTTGCTGGGTGCCTAGTCTGTAGGAATGACAAGACGGCACATCTTGTCCGGGTGAAGAGAATGCTCTCAGCTCATACTGCTTTTCCCGCTAGCCCGGGCTGAGGCTCTTTATTAGGAGTGGTAAACTTCACAGCTGGGAGGGGTGGATATTCATTGACCATAGGACAGAAGAAGACAGAGGAGGAGGGATGGACTTTGCTCTCTGGGCCTGGTACCTGGGTAGTACCTGTTTTCCTTCTGGCCACTGCCTGAGTCATGCCTGTGGGAGCCTCATCTGGCCTGCGGTCAAGGTCATGTAGAGATCACATCAGGGCTTGGCTTCCACGCTGGGTCCTGACCTTTTTGTGGCATGCTTCTACGCCTGAAGTCTAAAGGCTTGCTCAGCCCTGCCAGGTCCCTTGGGGTTCTGTGTGCCCCCAATCCCCTACACTAGTCATATCAAGACAGCCAAAATCTATGGAAATGAGGAATTCAGCAAGTATTATTTCTCCATCTCACAAGTGGCCAGTGATTTGCTTTGCTATCATACATTTATTGGCCGTACTGTGGAATATGTCTTTCTGGGATTTTCTGCTTCCTGTTGCAGAATAATTTAGCTAGCTTTGGCCACTGTTCATCTTGATACGGAACAGCAGGAGGGGTACCATTTTCTGCTCTGCCTCAGGTGGTAAAATATCCCTGTTTCTACTTTGCACCAGGCCCATTGATATGTTTGGACAATCGGAATAAATCTTTACGCCGTTTACTTCTCCTGTTTTTCATTTTTTAAATCACACCAATCTTATCTCTCATACATTCTCAGAACAGGACTTATTGTTCTTCCTTCTTAACACCTGCATAAGCAGATAAGGACTTGGAGTGACTGCAGTCAAAGTAAAATAAGTTTTCCTCCTTCCACTGTAAAGTCCTGACTCCTGAGGTTGCTTTTAACTCCCACATTTGTGATCTTTGTTTATGACCTCAGTCAAACATGTAGTCGGAAAGGCCAATTTACAAGCTCAAATTCCCCATGCCACAGCAGATCTACCTTCAACATCTAAGGTTTAATTACTTGAATTTCACTGGGGTGGAAGGGGACATCTTGAAGCAGGAGAATGGTTTGCCAGTCTTATGGAAATCAAAGCTGATAATTAAAATATGGGCAGCCTGCCTAGCACTCTCGTCGTGGCTTTTTTGTGATTATGTGAGCTTTCTAAAACAAAACAGAAAACACAAGACAGCAACTGGCAGATGTATCTATTAAGCCAGTATTTGGTCTCTACTGTTTCAGTGCAGAACTAAGCCAAACATTGTTGAGATGAAGGTGCAGCAGTTGGTCTGTTGTTTCACTGATGTGTGTGTGTGTTTGTGTGTATGTGTGTTTGTACTGGTTTGGCAAATACATCACTATTGTTCAGAAAGCCCTCTTTAGCCAACTCAAAGCTGTGTCAAGTGGCCTATGTCCTGATACTGCATTGTTATACACCTGCCACCTCCACTAGTATTAGTGGCTACAAAGTGAACATTTCCACTGAGAAAGCATTCACGTGTACTGATGCATTCAAGAAGGCTTTGGAACCCCAAATATGCAGGATTTTGGATTGTCTGGAACACCCACCTACCCTCCATTTTGTCTTGCAGCAGGCAAGACATCTGCTACCCTAGGACCTTGTCAAGATTATGGCCAGGTCAGAAAGGCCCACGATAACCACTGAGCCACACTGCTCAGACTTTCCTGATGCGGGTAAATCTAAGAGTGCCAGATGTGGTGATAGGTAGGGAAAATCTTCCTGCCTAGTCTGCCTCCCAATATATTAAGAGTCATTCTTAACTACTATATACTATAGGCCAGGGTTGGCAAACCTATGGCATGGGTGCCAAAGGTGGCACTTGGAGCCCTTTCTGTGGACACCCAACATTGCCCCTTCACGGCCACCTGTATTCAGGTTAAATTGCTACATTGGCACTTTGCGGGGGGGGGGAATAGTGGGTTTTGAATTGGAGTTTGGGCACTTGGTCTCTAAAAGGTTTGCCATCACTGCTATAGGCAGTTACTAAGGGGAAAAATCCACAAGAGCATCTAATAAATAATATATAATAAATGAAACTTTAAAAATCAACATTTATCTCTGGGGCCATTAGGAAGGAACCACCTATAGTATTTACCTTTGCAGAGCCCCCTTTTCCTTTGAAAATTGTATGGACCCTTGAACTGAGCTTTGTCCCTTCCCTGTTAGTATCACAAAGTCAATAAATGCTCCCCATATGTCTCCAAATACATCTCTGCCAGTTACCCCCTCTTAATTTGTACATCACGAATTGGATTCTATGAATTGGGATGTGCTAATCTTGGGGAATTATCCCAAACTGTAGGAAAACAGATGTGGAAACATCAGTTTTAACAATAACACTTATTTTCAACAAAACAGGTGGTTACACCACCATCACTCTGAAAAGGTCCATCATCATCATTTGGCAACTGGTGAAACTTAAACAATTGTCCCTCTTAACCTCTAGCAGCACCTTGTCAATTAAGAGAGGTTTCTACTCGAACTCTCCTTGTCAGTGGGGGTACACTGATGCTAAGTAGCACAGAGATTGCTTCAGCGGGGGCAAGGGGCCGACTCTGCTTCCATTGCCCTTTCCATCCTTGGCTCCAGCTCCTGTGCTTCTCCATCCTTTGGAAGGGCATCCCCTCTTCCTTTCCTTCGACACCAATGATACCCTTTGCACTTCTCTTCCAGCAGCCTGGACCCCTCCTTCTCTTGGTCATTTTCTCCACCCGTGGCCCCCTCTCTCCCCATTAGGACCTGTCACTTCCTATATCCCTTCACCTCCTCTTTATAGAAACTTGAAATTTAACTAGCTATCGGGTCCTAGGTTAACCATTTCCCATCCCTTGGGCAGAATCCCAGAGGACCCCTTCTCTCTATGCCTCCTTTCACATGTTTTACTCCTCTCTCTTTCTCACTCTAATCTCAAGTCCTACACTTCCTGTCCTCTCTTCAACTTCCTCTCCTTTTAAATTTCTCCCTACTGTTAACCACAGTATTCCTCCTGTAATTCTAAGTAGGGGCTGATAGTTCCCATTGGCCCTTCTCTTCCTGGGCTCTCTCGCAGCCTCCCAGGCAGCCAACTCCTTTTAGTAAGATGTTTTGACAGGCTTTCTTGGGTGGCAGGATTTTCAGGTTGAGGGTTGATTCTAACTTCAGTGCTATGATTCTGGTCTCAGTGAGGGAACATGCAGTCTCATAGCCCTTGACTTCTGGGAGGAAAGAGAGGCAGACCCTTCTATCATTTTCCTCACAGAAACTGATCATTAATTATTATATACCATACTTCCCTATACCATTCACTTGATTGAATATTATGGGTCATTTTCAAGTTCCTAGCAATAATCAGTCTTTCCACTGTTAACAGACTGGAAACTGATTTTCTCATTATCTAGTTAATCTACATTCTTGTCAAATATTGATAAAAGTGCTATTTTAGGATATGCTGGTAAATTTAAATCACTTATTTTATTTATTTATTTAAACATAATTTGCCAAAATGACAGTATATAGCCACAGTCCCATACATGTGCAGATATATTCAAATATGAAAATTTGTGCACCATCTTAGAGCAATCACCATCTAGTTGGTTAATTTTCACTTGGTCCAACTCACTTTAGCTCAAATTAGAAGCTATCTTATAAAAAAATTCTTTTATTCTTATTGGAATTCTAGTACAGTAAACCCCCACCTATTGCAGAGGTTAGGGACCCGACCCGACCTGACCCGACCCACAATAATTGAAAATCCGCAATATGCGGATGCTGGGTCAGGTCGGGACTGGGCTCTTGTACTTACCCCAGGCCTGGTGCTGCCCCAAAGGGGTCTGCAAGGGGCTTTCAAGTCCCCCAGAGCCCCCCAAAGTGCTTTCTAGTGATCTGGAGGTCACTTCTGGTTTACTGGAAGTCACTTCTGGTTTGCGGGGAAGCACTTTTGGGGCCTCTGACGGGCCTGGGAAGGCCTTTCCTCCTTAACCCAGGGGGGCTTTTTTTCATATACTGTGGACCTGCGATATACCGGGACCGCAGTATATGAACCGCGAAAGGGCAGGGGACAACTGTATTCCATATTCCAGTATTCCATATATTTTAAGACTAAAACTTATTTCTTCTCCTTTATCAAGTTCCCATAATAATTTAAGTAGGACTTCCTTATTGCTTCTAGTAGTGTATGATAAATTATACTTACTATACTCTTCCCTGCCTAGTTATTGCCACTGCATTCCTTTTGTAGTAAAATTTCATATCTCATAATCTCAAAACTTCATCCTGAACTAACATTTCTTTTATTTGTTCTCTGTTCTTTTCTATTTTTCTAACCAATCCATTATTCTAATAACTGGTGATATAAATAACTTTCAATATCTATTCCCAATTGTTAATATAGTTCTTGGAATAATATTTCCTAATTTTTTATTATATTTTTATTATCAATTATGAAGAGAATACCAAATTCAAATATAATTCTTGTGTCTTTGTATTCAGCAAATTAGTTTATTAGGGTGATATATGACAACTGGATTATGTCTTAATTGACCAGAAAAATAATAAAACCTTAAATTATGAAGTCTGGAAGTTGAGTCATGGCAACTGGACTTCTTTTCTTGAGAAATCATTTTGCTACTCATCCAAGTAGCTTCATCAGTCTGAGGAAGTTAGTGGCAGGTTCTTCATTTTATAGTTCACCTTGATTTCAACAAGGAATGAAGAAATTTATTATCATTACAATTTTTAAAACCTTTCCAGCCAGGGAGGAATGAGCTAATTGCTGGGGCAAATGAATCTCTGTGTCATGTGAGGGGAAATGACGAAACAATCTGAGAAAAACAAAACTAGTCAAATTGGTATAACTGGAGTTCTTTTGGCAGGGCTAATTGAGCCCTTACATACATCTTCCTCTTTCTCTCTTTGTCATGCAGCTATGGGAGATTGATCCCGTCCTTACAAACTTTATGAAATGTTGCAGGTGTGGTTGCCATCCAAAAGTGTTACAAGTATGAGAAGAGGCAGACAAAAGCACATGCAAAAACAACACTAAAGTTGTAGGCAGAACTTAAAACACATAATCACTTTTCAAAATGGCAGGATAACATGGTCTTTTAAAAGGAGGTGCTTATAGCTTTAAAAGGCACATGGGAAAGCAGAGGCTATAACTCTAAAATACATCATTTAAGCCAGGCCTGCCCAAAGTCCGGCCCAGGGGCCAAATCCGGCCCGTCAGGCCATTCTGAGTGGCCCATAGCTGGCTGGCCCGCCCCTCCCTCCCCCTCCCTTGCCCCATGTTTTTTTTTTAAAAAAAAAATCTTCCGCCAACACTGACACCGCTGGGAAGCTTGTGGGGGTGGCGCACGGGCAGGCTGTTGCCACCGGCATCACCAGGAACCTTGTGAAGCTAGGTGCGTGCACACAGGGCAGCACACGGGTGGGCTGCCGCCACTGGCATAGCCAGGAACATTGTGAGGTTGGGCGCACGTGCGGGGCAGTGATCAGGCAGGCTGCACCACGGGCACGACTAGGAAGCTTGGGCGCCACCAGCACTGCAGGGGAATGTGTGGGGGTGGGCAGGCCAATGACAAGGAGCTTTGGGGTGGGCTGGCGGGCAAGCCATCACCACCGCTGTGAAGCTTGGGGGGTGCAAGGTTGCACAGATCGCCTCTTCTAAGGGGTGAACTGTGGCCATGGCTCCCTGTGCTTCCTTTGGTCCCCACCTCCCTCCCTCCCTCCCTTCCTTGTTCCCCACCTTCCTTCCTTCCTCTCTTGGTTTCCACCTCCCTCCCTCCCTCCCTCCCTCCCTCCCTCCCTTGGTCCCTGCCTTCCTTCCTGTGGGTGCGGTTGCAAGGGGGTCAGTGGGTGGGGCTTGCAGTGGGGTGGCAGGGTCGGGGAGCAACCGGCCCCTGACACATTCTCAGCCACCAAATCTGGCCCTCCTTACAAAAAGTTTGGGCACCCCTGCTTTAAGCATATTACCAGGCACACATGAAAAACATTGCAAGTGCTCATCCAGCCACCCATGTTTGAATATATGGAGGATAATTCTGTATTGGTGACAAAGCAGTGTGTTCTATCTTCCCTTGGGGTGAAAGGTTAATTTAAGGGGTTCAGGACAAGCCATGTGGCACACACCATTCTGATCTCTAGTACAAAAAGAGTACCTGAGGAGGAATAGTTGGGGGCATGAATAAAGATTAAAGAAGCATCTGCCACTTTATTTGCTTCTGTCTGCCTAATGCATGGGTCCATCCCGTTGATGGTCGTGAAACCAATTCCATATCCATTCTTTTATATGGTATTGAAGTGTTCATTTAAATGAAAATAGGTTTGTGAGTGTACTTTCATCAGCTCTCAGTACTGAAAGGAATAAAGAGAGGGAAAGAATGAAGCTCGGTTGCTATATAGCTTCTATCAGGATTTTCTCTTGCTAATGAGATAGAAAAACAATCTTGTGCTAATCTACCAGTTGAATCATTGCTCACTTTGGAAGAGTCATTTTCTGAAATACCGTGAGTAATATCTTAAAATTCAGCGGGGGCAAGGAAATAATGGCTGCGAAAGATGATTACGAATGAATGCAAGTTTGCTTCAAGCAATGAAAGGTCAAAGGAAGCGACACTTTCTGTACTTAAGGGATAGGTAGCATGGCTATAAGATGTGCAAAAAAAAAGCTAAAGGTTGGGCAGACACATCAGAAAGATGATGAGTGGTGGAGCAGAGAGATCTTTCGCCATTTCAATATAACGGTACCTTCCAAAACAGCCAAAACAGCTTAAGAACACCCCAGGGGGGGGGGGTTCCACAGACGGATGCTCATCCAAATAAAAGTGATGGCAGTGGTAATGGACTACATCTGCATCTGGTTGCTCATACAAAAAATGCATCCAACTGACTGTGAATCCTTCTATCCTCCAAGGTGGACTTGTAGGTACAGGGTGGTGGAGTGGGGAATTTGATCTCCTAGCAGGGTCCATTCCCTTTGCAAGCGGACACCTTTTGGGTACAAGCAAATTCACGGACATGATTTTCAAGTCCAAGTGTCAAGAATTTCTGAAAATCACCACTGCAGTGATGCAGTCTAACATTCTGAATAGAGATGGACATGAAACGAACTTTTTGGTACATTTTGTTATTTGCTATTTGTTTCATTATGTAACAAAATGAATAACAAACTGCCCCCTCTAAGAAAAACAAAATGAAATGAAACAGAAATTTCCTTTTCATTTTGGTTCATTTTTCTTTCCGCCAGTGTCTTCTACCTGGGTGGATTGGTCCTGGTCCGGACCTCCTGGCTGTAGCACAGGTGGAAGGAGAAAAGACAAAACAAAACCAAAGCTGACGGGTCCACGCTACAGCAGGACAGCAGGAGAAAAAATAAATTTAAAAAAACCCTGATTGGCCCATGGGCTGCCAAACCAGCCCATGAGCACCGGAACTGACCCACGGGCAGAGGGGGAGGGAAAAACAAAGCCGACCGGCCCGCACTACAGCTGGTAGGAGGGCCACATGGTCAGCAGTAAAAATACAAAAAATAAATAAATTAAAATATATATTTTTAAAAATTACCTGATCAGGCCCACAGGCTACTGAACCAACCCAACCCACATGTCGCTGAACCAGCCTGTGGGCCGGCAGGAGAAAAAAAAGTATAAAAAAACAAAAACAAAAAACCCAATCGGGCCGTGTGCTGCCAAACTGGCAGGAGAAAAAAAAAGCCACCCGGCCCGCGCTACAGCTGGTAGGCGGGTCATGTGGTCAGCAGTAAAAAAAATTAAATTAAATTAAACTAAATTAAAATTAAAATAACCCGATCCGGCCTGTGGTCTGGCAGGAATTTAAAAAAATAATAATAAACCATGACCGGTGGGGTTCAAAAAGAAATAAAAGAAGGGGGGGGGAGAAAAAAAAGAAAACAAACACTAACTAAAATAAATTATGAAATGATTTTTTTTTCTAAACATTCATTTTGCAATAAATGAACTGAACTGAACTGGAAAATGAAACAAGTGAAACAAATTGCCATTTTTTCGGTCCGTGCCCATCTCTAATTTTGAATCCATGACTGTCTTATGTTTTGTACCTGAATGAGAGATAAAGTGCCACACAGCTTAGTGGTTCAAATCTCTACAGAGCTTGAACTTGAGAATTTGATTCCCTACTGTGCCTCTTTGACCAGGGCTAGATTTGATGACCCCTGGGGATCCTTCCAGCATTGCAGTTATAAGAGTATTAGATGTTCTCCAGTATAGTTTGGGATATTCTCGGACCTGTGAAATGAATAGCTCTGTTCAGCTGTTTACTCAGGCCCTTTGTACACGACCCCTAAACTCCGGCGCAAATGGTTCCCAGCTCCGGAGCTTAAAATTATTTCCCCACCAGCTCCGGAGTTTACAGATAATTAAGTGTGACCACGCCCACCTAAGCGCGTCCCAGCGCACCTTTCAAGTACCTGCTCTCCGGAGGTGAAAATTCCTGATGCGGATATAACATAGTGGCTCCCGGGCTCTCCTTGCTTCTGTTAGTTCCTGTTTTGCCCCCCCCCCGCCGCCCCTTTAAGAGTTCTGAATGCAATGCCAGGAGGGCAGAACGGAGGTGAGCGGCATTCTTTTCTTCCTTTTTTTTCTCCCTCCCCTCACGCAGCCAGCAGCCAGGAGTGCAGAAGGGGTGGGAACGCAGGAACAGCGACAAACCCCTAAGATCTCTGGTCCGAATTTAGGTGGCCAGCGGATCTTAGGGGTCATCTGAAAAGGCCCTCAGATGTTGCCAGAACATGCAAGCAGTGGAAGTGTTGCGTTTGCTCATAGTCCTTATGTCATGTGAGCAAGCATGCCCCACCTCCTGACATCCACAGGATGGAAAAAGGTAGAATCTTTGTTCATGCAGCTCTGTTGTAGAAGTTTCCACAAAAACTGCCAGACTTCTTGTACAGGTTTCCAGATAGAGATATAGGTTTGAAAGCCTTGTCCCGACTGATGCATGGCTTTTCTTCATATACTGCAGTGAGCATATCTGCCATACCCTACCTCAGAGGTGCCACAGTCCTCATGAGATGGGCTAACGTGGAAGAAAAAAATCTGACTCAGACACTTGTTCCTCTCATGTGTACACATATCCTTTAAAAATAATAATAAATGCTTTAAATGAGAGCATTGTTGTCACTGCAAGAAACCCAAACAAGATTATTCAGCTAGCGCTCAGCCTACTTGCGCCCAAACCTATTTTCCAGGCTAGTAGACCATGACCATCAGCCAGAGAAATCTTCCAAGGACAAGTGAGGTCCTCTGTTCTGTATATGAATGAAATGCAGATGATGCATCAGGTATCCAAGCTCTGACTGGTTAGTGGTAGCATTTGGGGGTGGAGGGTGAGATTTGGGAGGTCTCTGTACCCTCTTGAGTTTCACAATAAAAAGATGTGCTTTAAAATAAATTAGTGTTTCACATAAGGTCTGGGGAATTGTTATTCCTGTGATGGAACCAAAATCTGTGACATCCCAGACTCATTTGCTCATTTCCCCCATCTTTCTTTCCATTGGCTTGCTATTCTTTCCTTTCCCATCCCAGCTTTATTTCCCATTCCCATTTTGTGTTGGTGGTCCAGGGAATGCAACATTCCCCCAGATAAAAATCAAGAATCCTTCAAGTCCAACCAGGAGACATTTTCAAGATCATGATATACTTGCGGGGTAGAGAGAAATGTCAACACTTAGCAAAGGAAACAAGAGTGCAGCTCTTGCATATCCCATACGTAGGTTAAGAGGCAAAGGTTGGAATCCACTTGGAGGTTAGGTGATGAAATGCCACACCATGTTCTCTGATTGCCCTCAATTAGCTTATGCACAGTGGAATTAATTACCAGTATTGAGAGAAACCTCACCTTTGTTCCTCAGTCCAGCATATTGAATATTTCTTGGCCAATATTAATCGAAGTCCAGAAAGCTTGATGGTAGCGTTCAGTCTTTTCGCTGCCCTCTCCACTTAATTCCCCCACACAGCTCCCTCTCTCTCTCTTCATGACAAGCCTGATCCTCTTACACACTGGCAGCAGTTTAATTAATCAATAGATGGGGAGGGGTTTTAAGCACTAAATAGTAGTCAATGCTCTTTAAGAGTATCGAACCCCAGCTCGTTCTTCCTTGGTGCTGCTGTGCCATCTAGAATTGCTGCATGGAGGATGGTTAATTTGGTCCATTTGCTTTGCAACAAAAGAGGGCTGTGTCCCCAAGTCCTTTTAATCTGTTGATGTTAATCAAGCTGATAGCTTGCACTAGAAAGTAAATGAATGAGCTAAATAAAACGACCTAGAAGCACATGCCTTGTTGTTGTACCTCCCTCTTTAATGAATTGGGAGGTGTGTGATTAGATTCCTGTTTCCAGCGTACCAGAAGGATAGTATCATAGCCAGCAGCTCACGGCAGAGTCGGGATGGGGCTGAAACACCAAGTGCAAACCCACCAAGGCAACCGTGCCTTTTGTGTCAAGACCAATGTCACAATGTGCCCTTGTGCAGTCTCAGCACTTGAGGACATGAAGCCAATAACCTTTGTAACAAGGAGCAAAATACCATTGGGCACTCAAGAGGTTTTTTAATTCCTCTCCAAGAGGATGATCAGGGTGATCAGGGATAAGAGACTTTGGTGTTGTAGCCCTAAACAGTTGGACTGGTCTGACTGGAGCAGTGGTGGTGAACCTTCAGCGCTCCAAATGTTTTGGACCATAACTTCCACAGTTTTTTTGTCACTGGCAATCTAGGCTTAGAATTCTGGCATTTGTGGCCCAAAACATCTGGAGTGTTGAAGGTTTGTCACCACTGGACTAGGACAACAACCTTGTAAAAGTAGGTTGATATTATACAGTAATTATCCTGCAGTCAGAAGTTTGGGTTTTCCCTACACAGAAATCTTCATCAGAAACCATGGTGGGAACATCTTCCAAATAACTGGTGTCTGAAACAAAGTTGTCTATTTATACAGATTAATGCTATATTTGGTAATGATAGGTGAGCTTTCTCAGTATGTGACATGGCTTGGGTTGCAATAAATCCAAATATTCTACATATAGAGAATCATCATCATCATTATAATCATCATCATTTTTGTTTTTCTCCAATATAATTAAAGTAGAACTGGGAAGAAATACGTATGATAGTGACGCTTGGAAATTGAACTTTTTTCTCACTAATCCACTCTGGGCTCATAATGTGCCCATTTGTAAATATTTCTGGGAAAAAATCCTAAGGAGTTACTGTACGTGCAACTGAGAGGCACATATTTTCTTACTCTATGCTTGCATGTCAAATATTTTATCCTTTCTGGACAAAGACTACATGAATGTCAATGCTTTTCTCTTGTACATTTCAGCACTTGTTTGGTGAAAAATCCACAGAAGTCTTTTGCAATGTGTGCATGTGCATGCAAATATCATATCCCCCCCCCCTCAGAGAATCTTGTGTTTTGGCTCAGATAACCTTATTTTTGTGGGTGCAACATGTGTGGTTTTGAACAGAAATATTCTTTTAAAACCAGATAGCAAAGTTGGAGGGGGGAGGGTTGCAAGCACAGCTCCGGTGAAAGAATTACTGGTCTTCCCTCCTGTGGGAGCAAATATTCGTCAGGTGGTGTCTGTTTGTTTGATGGGCTGTCTTGCCATATCAACATGCCCTATTTCAACTAAGATGAATAATGTCACCAGTTATATCCTTACTTGTAAAAAGCAAAAAGAAAGAAGTGGTGGTTTGTTCAAATCAGGACTGAAAAAAAGAAAAGTTATATTGCTGTATGAGAACATGTTCTAGTAATCTGGAATATCTTGCCACAAGTCTCTGCAAAGGTGTGATGAGATTACTATCTGCTGTTATTTATCTGCTGCACTTGATACTCAAAAGGTGTATTGTCCATGAGCATGTTGGTTCCTGTTTAGTGATTTACGGCTAAACTGCTGTGCCATCAAATCAGTCAAACAAATGCTTCTTGAGAATGTTTCCATTAAATGAAATGGAAAATGAAATGAAAAAAAATTAAAGCTCCAGAGGTGGTTGAAGATTTTTTTTAGTAAATCTATAGCTGAATTCATGGTCTTGACTATTTCATTATTGAAAATTATTATTATTACTAGTAGTAGTAGTATGAAAAGAGAAAATCACAGGAAGCTGGAAGAAGAATTTTTTAGAATAGATACCATCTCCCCTTGGACTAGATAAGTGCAAAACAATTAGAAGAGATTGAGCTTTTGGAGCCCTCACTGCTTCTTCAACATATTTTCTTGAAGTTTGGTGTAGCCCAGAAAAAAAATTGTTCTATTCTCTTTCTGTAGCTGAAGATCTCCCAGAAGTGTATTTATCGGGTGGCAGGTCGGCCACCATTGTTTGCTTCCCGGGGGTCGAAACTGGGGTTTTGGGGGTGGGAGGGCGTTTGATGGGGCGCTTAAGGGGTTTTGGGGGATTGAGAATATTTTCCGGGACCGATTGGGGTCTTGACTTCCTAGATTAACTGGGGTGGTTGGCATTACTATTACATCTTGTCTGCCCCTTTAATTGTGACCTTGCTCTAATCAGTTCTCCTACTCATGGTCCTCCCTCTCCCCATTCCCAGGTGCATCTGATTTCTACCTTGGCAGTTAGCCTGCTCCTATTATTTTAACCATCTCCCTCCAGCCTAAGGCTTTCCTGTTATTCGCTTATTTATTTTCTTTGAATTATTTGCACTGTATTTTATCATTTGCTCTGTATTGTATATTATTATTTGTATTGTATTGTTATTATTTGCTTGCACTGTATATTTGTTTGTGGGGCTTTGTTGCTGTAGGGTGTTTTTTTTTAATTGACCTACGTTATCGCCATGTTCGCAGGGGCTCATATACCAACGGTGTCGGGCCGTGGGCGGTACGCTTGTAGCCGTTGGGTTCGTCAGACTAGAAGAACTCGGGTCAGGCAACTTGTGCCTGTCCCTCGTTCTGACCCCTCGGCTCTCTGTCACGTATCCGGGAGTCACTCCACCAGCGCCCCCAATCTTACCTGTCTCCTGTTGAACGCCAGGTCGGTGCATAACAAAATCCCCATCATTTATGATTCCATCACGGATGGCGACTCCGACCTGGCGTTTATCACCGAGACCTGGGTGGGCACGGAGGGTGGGGCTTCCCTTGCTCTCCTGTGTCCGCCCGGGTATCTGGTAGAGGGAGTGGGAAGGTTGGGGGGTCAAAGGGGGGGAGGGGCTGCGATCGTGTACAGGGATTCTTTTCATGTCAGCAGGGCCTCGACATTGGTTAGCCAGGGGTTGGAAGTACTTCACCTGTTGGTGGGTCAGCGGGACAGATTTGGCATTGTGCTGGGTTACCGAGCTCCCCGCAACCCAGGACAATCCCTTCCAGAGCTTACGGAGTTCATCGCCGCTGCTCTGTTGAAGTCCCCGCGCCTTTTGGTGGTGGGTGACTTCAACGTGCACGCCGGCGGTGGACTTTCCGGCACTGCCCTGGAGTTCATGGAATCCATGGCTTCCATGGGTCTGTCCCAGCATGTTTTATGTCCCACCCACAGGTCCGGTCATACCCTGGATCTGGTTTTTACCTCCATGTCGGGGGACTCATGTCTGGAGGTGGGGAACATTGTTTCCCTGCCTGTGTCATGGACAGACCACCACCTGCTCTCTTTTTCCCTGGCGATTCCGGCCCCTCCCCGCGGGGACCCTCGGGCCTCTGTTTTGACCCGCCCCCGGAGGCTCATGGACCCTCAGCGGTTCGGTGAGCTCTTCGGGGGACTGCCTGGTGGTTTGACTGGCGCTCCGGCCGAGGTTGTGGCTAACATTTGGCATGAAACAGCTGCCCACACCATAGACCGGATCGCCCCCAAGCGCCTCCTCCGTTGCCGAGCCTGGCCTTCCCCTTGGTTCACCGGGGAGCTTAGGGCAATGAAGCAGGAGAGGAGGAGGCTAGAGCGCAGCTGGAGGAAAACCCGGACGGCGTTGAGTAAGGCTGCCGTTGATGCCCAGTCTAGTCGCTACACCATCGCGATAAGGGAGGCTAGAACATCTTTTACCTCCCTGAGAATTGCTGAGGCCTCGAACCGCCAGGCGGAGCTTTTCCGGGTGGTTCGTGACCTCAGCAATCCTAGCCTGGCCAGGCCTCCTCCTACTGATTTCAGTAGTGAGCAGTTCGCAGCCTTTTTTCGAACAAAAATAGAGGCCATCCGTGCCGGCTTTGACTCCGGTTGCAGTGGTCCCGCCCCGCCATCACCAGTTGCTGGTCCGCCTTCGTCGCCTCGGTTGGATGCGCTTGGGCCTGTTTCCGCTGTCGAGGTCTCCAGGGCTATGGCGCATTGCCGGCCTGCCTCCACCCCTTTCGACCCTTGCCCTGCCTGGCTAATTAGAGCTGCCAGAGGGACCATGGCCGAATGGGCTTCTGTCATCGCCACCGCCTCCTTCAGTGAGGGGGTTTTTCCCTCCCGTCTGAAGGAGACGGTGGTTAAGCCCATTTTGAAAAAACCCGGCCTTGCAGTTGACGATTTAACAAATTTTCGCCCAATCGCCAACGTCCCGTTTATGGGCAAGGTGATCGAGAGGGTGGCGGCGGTCCAGCTGCAGTCATACCTGGAGGATCGGCAGTGCCTCGACCCATGCCAGTCCGGGTTCAGGCCCCGTCGGGGTACCGAAACAGCTTTGGTCGCCCTGCAAGATGACCTTATCCGGGCGGCCGACAGGGGTTGTTCTACCCTGTTGGTCCTCCTGGATCTGTCAGCGGCCTTTGATACCGTCGACCACGGTATCCTGTTGGACCGGCTCTCTGAGGTTGGGATCGGAGGCTCTGCTCGCAGATGGCTCCGTTCCTTCCTGGAGGGCCGGCCGCAGTACGTTCAGCATGGGGGGGGAGTTATCGGCCCCTTGGATTCTCCCTTGTGGGGTTCCACAGGGGTCGTCTCTGTCCCCCATGCTGTTTAACATCTACGTAAGGCCGTTGGCGGGGGTCATCAGGAGTTTTGGAGTCTGCTGTCATCAGTACGCTGATGACACGCAGCTCTATCTCTCCTTTTCCACCTCTGCTGTGGAAGCTGTTGAAGTCCTCGATGGGTGCCTGGAGGCTGTACTGACCTGGACCGGGGCGAACAGGCTTAAGCTCAACCCCGAGAAGACGGAGGTTATGTTCTTTGGGAGCTCGCCGTCGGGATACGGTGGCCCCCTCCCCTGTTTGGGGGGAGTGTCCCTCCAGCTTGCGGAGAGGGTGCGGAATCTGGGCGTGCTCCTGGACCCGGCGCTCTCCATGGAATCCCAGGTGGCGTTGGTGACCAGGTCCGCCTATTACCATCTCCGTCGGATCGCCCAGATCCGCCCGTACCTCGACGCGAACTCTCTGAGAACAGTGGTCCAAGCACTGGTGATCTCGAGGCTGGACTACTGTAACGCCCTCTACATGGGGTTGCCCTTGACTCTTCTCCGGCGGCTGCAGCGGGTACAGAATGCGGCGGCCAGGCTGGTGGCCGGCGTGCGTCGGTATGATCACATCACGCCAGTCCTGGCCCGCTTGCACTGGCTGCCCGTTGCAGCCCGGATTAGATTCAAGGTCTTGGTTTTAGTTTATAAAACCCTCCATGGCTTGGGACCGGACTACCTGACAGAGCGTATCGCTCAGCGAACCACCTCGGCCCGTCCCGTTCGGCAGGCGCGAGCGCACTTGCTGCGGGTCGCCACTCCTCGAGAAGCCCGGAAGTCGAGTACTCGGGCCCGGGCATTCTCAGTGGCGGCCCCTAGCCTTTGGAATTCCATCCCTCCTGAAGTGCGCTCTGCAGAGTCCCTGCTGGCCTTCCGGAAGGCTTTAAAAACCTACCTCTTCCGGGAGGCCTTCGGCGATCCTTAGGTTTTGTTTTTTTTTCACCCCGCCATCGCCATGTCCTTGAATGATATCTTTATTAGATTTTTATTGGATAGTATCAGGAACACTATCGGGTTTTTAACTATATTAGTTTGTAGTGTTTATCGTCTGTTTGTTCAATTGTGATTATCTGTGCCAACTCTGGCTTTGTAAGCCGCTTAGAGATCTTTGATATTAAGCGGGATATAAATACAATAAATAAATAATAAATAAATAAGTATTATTTTGCTCCACCAAATTAGAGGTCCATGTCTATGAACTGATTTACTTTATTTAATAACTACCATAAGGTTTTGGGGGTGCATGGCTGGATAGAAAAGAAGATTTTTCTGAAATGTTTTCTGACCAAAGGCTACAGGTCAAGAAGACGAAATAAGCCTGACCGAGAAATAGAGCAGATTATTATGTAATAACAAGAATGCTCAGTGAGAAGATACAACAGATATTTTTTCTAGCTGGAAATACGTACTTGGGATTTCCAGCAGGATTCTGGGTTTTGTGGAGGATCTCAGTCTTCAGCCCACTGTGGCTTGAGAAGAGTGTCTTTGTGCAACCTCACTATTGATCCTATAGAAGCATAGAATCATAGAGTTGGAAGAGACCTCAAGGGCCATCTAGTCCAACCCCCTGCCATCTAGGAACCCCCATCACGGGACTCCCAACAGATGGCCATCCAGCCTTTGCTTAAAAACTTCCAAAGAAGGAGACTCCACCACCCTCTATGGCAGCATATTCCATTGCTAAACACCTCTAACTGTCATGAAATTCTTCTTAATGTTTAAATTGAATGTCTTTTCCTGTAGCTTGAGACCATTGCCATGTGTCCTAGTCTCCGAAGCCATGGAAAATAAACCAGTCCCTTCTTCAATATCCCTTCTCAACCTTCTTTTTGTAAGGCTAAACATCCCCAGCTCCCAAAGCTGCTCCTCATAAGACATTTCTTCCATAAATTTAACCATCCTGGTCACCCTCCTCTGGACGCATTCAAGGTTCTCAACATCCTTTTTATATCGAGGTACACAGATCTGTACACAGTACTCCAGGTGGGATCTGACCAGAGCAGAACAGAGTGGTACTATCACTTCACTTGATCTAGACACTATGCTTCTGTTGATGCAAGCAAGAATTATATTGACTTCCTTGGCTGCCATGTCACACTGCTGACTCATGTTCAATTTGTGGTCCACCCAGACTCCGAAATCCCTTTCACATATACTATTCTCCAGCCAGGTGTCTCCCTTCCTATATCTGTGCAATTCAGTTTTTTAACCTAGACGCAGCACCCTACATTTCTCTTTGTTGAAATTAATTCCATTACCTTTGGCCCAGCACTCTAATCTGTCAAGGTCATTTTGGATTTTCATCCTACCCTCTAGGGGATTAGCAGCCCCTTCCAATTTGGTATCATCTGCAAATTTAATCAGCATACTTTCTGTTTCTTCATACAAGTTATTAATAAAGATATTGAACAGCACTGGACCCAGAACAGAAACCTGGGGCAACCTACTAGTCACCTCTCTCCATTCTGAGGAGAAACCATTTCTGACCACCCTTTGGGTATGATCAGTCAACCAATTAATAATCCACCTAACAGTAGCACTATCTATTCCACATTCTCCTAACTTCTTTGCAAGTATACCACAAGGAACCTTATCGAAGGTCTTACTGAAATCTAGATAAGCAATATCCACAGCATTCCCCTCATCCAGCAGTCCTGTAACTTGATCAAATAAAGATATCAAATTAGTCTGGCATGACTTGTTTTTAAGAAACCCGTGTTGACTTCTAGTAATGACAGCATTGCTTGTTAAATAATAACAGACTCTCTATTTAATAATCTGCTCAAGGATCTTTCCAGAAATTGGAGTCAAGCTGACTGGGTGGTAATTATGTGGGTCCTCTTTATTCCCTCTTTGAAAATGGGGACAACATTCACCCTCCTCCAATCCTGTCATTAAGTGTTGAGCCCTGCTCTTGACAGTATTCATGGCTTTGAGTTCTATGTCACACTAGAATGAACAGCATATCTCCAGTATAAGAATGAAGGGCTGGCAAAGAACAGTTCTGGAGGAAAGGGTGTGCTTCATGTGCTTTATAATAGTGTTGGCCTGAAGCTAGTTTGGGATCTACTTGTACATAAATAATCAGTGTGCTGTCAAGGAAAGATTGTTGGACTAGGGACCAGAACACATAGGTTCAAATTCTCAATCAACCATGGAAACTCAATGGGGGACAAGAATGGTATGAATAAAAACACTTGCTAAATATCCAACCTTCCTTGTAAACCCAGGTAGGGTTTCCAGCAGTTGGAATTGACTTGCTAGTCTATTATAACAACAAGGAAATACCTGGGTGATTTATGGAAGAAGTGTAAATGCATCTATCTTCCTCTCATTAAATAACAAGAAGGGTTCACCACCGCCCCCTCTTAGGACCAAACATACATTGGGAATTGCATCTTTCCTGCTTGTATAAATGTTTTCCCAACAACAATATGTTCTGTTTTGTTGCAGGAAGCAGGAATTGTCCATGTAAATTAAATCATTGTTTTCATTCAAGAAGCAATATTAGAGGACAAGCATACTCCTTTTTATGTTTTCTCATCTGTACTTTTTGGTCACTTGAGAGAGCACTCTGTCTAGAAATAGGTTTCCATCAGTATGTATTTTGGCCCCTGAAGTACTATTTGTAGCATTTTTAAAAAATCAGAAGCACGTTGAAAGGGCTCAGGGTGTGTCCAACCCCTACTTGGTGGTTGAAGTCTAAACCAGGCTGAAAATAAGAAGGGCTGACTAGGAAAGTAGAATGGGATTAGGGATAAAAATGTTGTAACTCTTTTCTGGTTCTGGAAACAAATTGTTGGGCTCACTGTTGGTTCCCTACTTGTTCATATGCTGTCAGCTCCTCTGTATGCCTTGACATTATTTGGCTACAGCTGATGGACTCTGGGCGTTTATACACGACTCCTAAGCTCCGCCGCAAATGGCTGCAAGCTCCGGACGATAAAAATATTTACCCACCAGCTCCGGAGTTTGCAGACAATTAAGTGCGACCCCGCCCACTTAGCGTGACCAAACAGCAGTTTTCTTGTACCTGCTTTTTTATGGTGAAAAATATTTGATCCGGAGACTGCCTGAGGTCTCCTCGCTTCTTTCTGTTGTTTTTCTTTTGCCTCCGCCCCTTAAAGAGGAACCAGGAAGTAAACGGAGATCGGAGCAACTTCCCCCTACACCGGGAGGTAAGCCTTTTATTCTTTTGTCTCTGTCTAAGGCTTTTTTTTCCTCCCACCCCTCCCGCAGACAGAACAAAGAAGTGCCGAGCGGGTGGGGAGGGAAGAACAGCAACGAACCCTCAAGATCTCTGATCCGAATTTAAAGGACCAGCAGATCTTAGGGGTCGTGTAAAAAGGCCCTTAGTAATTCTAGTAAAAAGCAAAAGATCCTAAGAAGCCTCAAATCTGCCCTTGTTTGCTTCATAAAATGACAAATTTGATATATTGCGCCAAAATGATTTAACATCTAGGAAGGACTAAGAGGTATGACTGTCTGATGCATTCAAAGTGAGTGGGTGCAAATTTGCTTGCACTCACAAATATGTCTCTCCTTGTATGGGGAAGTGGAGCAAGAAGATGTGTGGTCAAGATTCAAATATCAGAACTTTCAGTTATGTTGATGAAGCAGGTGGTGTGTCAAAGATTTCTCTTTGAGTTTCTGGGGAGATCCTGCTTGCCAGACAAATAACTTAATAGTCCATAAGCAGTGCTATAGTGGACCCAGGAGTCACAAGGTTGGAGCACCAGAACCTTTTGATGAGAAGGGACAATTACACAATCTGCCAGTCCCTTGGGCTTCCCAGCCCACCTGGTTTTAGTTATAACCCTCCCATCTCCCATCTCCAGAGGTTGTCTATGGGCCTTTTTACATGACCCCTAAGATCTGCTGGCCACTTAAATTAGGACCAGAGATCTTAGGGGTTCCTCGCTCTTCCTCTGTCCCCACCCCCCTCAGCACTTCCTGGTTGCTGGCTGCCTGAGGGACGGAGAAAAAAGAAAGCAAAGACTGCCGGTTTACCTCAGTTTTGTTCCGGACAGCATTCAGATCTCTTAAAGGGGCGGGGCGCAAAAAAAGAACAAACAGAAGCCAGGAGAGCCCTGCACTCACTATCCTTACACCGGATCAAATATTTGTCACCATCAAAGACCAGGTACAAGAAAACTGCTGTTTGGTCGTGCTAAAGTGGGCGTCGCACTTAATTGTCTGCAAAGTCCGGAGCTGGTGGGTAAACATTTTTAAGGTGCGGACCTTGCAGCCATTTGCGGCGGAGCTTAGTGGTCATGTATAAACGCCCTATGTGTGAACCCCATCATAATGCAATGGTATTATGGAAGTTTGGCCTTCAATGAGCAATTCAGACTAATTTGCCTTCCAATAGACGTCCTCCTGTTCCTCCAGGAGATGAAGGCTTCTTAAGCTGATTTGTAAATAGGGATCAGCAGAGCTGCCTGCCTCTGAGGATTCCCTTGGGCAGGGGCAGGGAAGCAGTTATGGTGATTACTGATGGTGGATTCCTATACTTCAAAATGCATGACCACATACTGGATACAAAGTGGATCCCTATGGAACATCTGGAGCTGCTCCCTTCTTCTGTTTGGCAAGTAATGCTCTCTGCATGCCAGTGCAAATGATCCAGGGCTTTTGAAGACAAAGGAAGAAACCACATAAACATGCCTCTCCTTGGTGTTTATTAGAGTCTGTGCATGAACACCCCATTCTCTAGTTTACAGTGCTTCTTATTTAATCAACTTCAATTAGAATAATGGGGTTTGGGGTTGGAAGCTTTTCAAATCCTCCTCCTAGCAATGTCCAAGAAGTGACCTGTGACTGTGAAAAGAGTTGATTACAGCTACCATTTAGATTAGGGATTCAGCAGGAGTTCAGTTTTTTCAGATTTTTGTCTGGAATGACTCTATCTAAACCTTGAGTATAATGCAAACTGGAATTGTGTGTCTGTTACAGCTTTTACACCTTCTTTGATCTATCTTCTTTTAGTAAACATGTAGAAATGAATGTTACTTAGGGCAGATGCATTACTCAACAATAAGCAAATCTGCTCAGTTATGGTGCATATATGTCTGAATGGGCTGTATACTGTATATTTATCTGGCTGCACTTAACAATTTCCCTTCCCACTGCAGTATATATTGTGTCTTTAATCTCAGGCATCACATATCCCCTCCCCTAGGCTGTAGTGTAATAACTGTGCATGGGTATTACTGTAGTGTAATAATTGTGCATACAATACAAGCTGTACTTACCCAAATGACAGGTACCTCTTGGCAGCCCAAGTAGGGAGGGCTTCCACTCAGTCTCACATTACAAAGAGATGCTGGCACCAAGTTGCTGTTGTGATCAAGAAACCCAAAATCTGGAGGAGCAGTAAAGTTTCCTATAACCTAGGTAGGAGAGTACCTACATAGATATAAATATATGGTAAATGGTTGTTCTAGGCCAGGGGTGCCCAAACTTTTTGTAAGGAGGGCCAGATTTGGTGGCTGAGAATGTGTCAGGGGCTGGTTGCTCCCCGACCCTACCACCCCATGAAAGCCCCACCCACTGACCCCTTGCAACCCCACCCGCAGGAAGGAAGGCAGGGACCAAGGGAGGGAGGGAGGAAGGTGGAAACCAAATGAGGAAGGAAGGTGGGGAACAAGGAAGGGAGGGAGGGAGGTGGGGACCAAGGGAGGGAGGAAGGAAGGAAGGAAGGCGGGGACCAAGGGAGGGAGGAAAGAAAGAAGGTGGGGACCAAAGAAGGACAGGGAGCCGTGGCCACAAGTCGCCCCTTGGAAGAGGCGATCTGTGCGACCTTGCACCCCCCAAGCTCCCCAGTGGTGGTGACGGCTCGCCCGCCAGCCCACCCCAAAGCTCCTTGGCGGTTGCAGAGGCCCGCTGGCCTGCCCACCCCCACACATTCCCCTGCGGTGCCGGTGGAGGCATACCACCTGTCCGCCCAGCTGCCCAAGCTTCCCAGCGGTCCCGATGGCGCGGTCCTCCCGATCACTGCCCCTCGCGTCTGCCCAACCTCACAATGTTCCCGGCTATGCCAATGGTGGCGGCCCGCCAGTGCACCACCCTGCGTGTGCACGCCGAGCTTCACAAGGTTCCCAGCAGTGCTGGTGGCGGCAGCCCGCTCGTGCACTACTCTGTGTGCGCACTTAGCTTCACAAGGTTCCAGGTGATGCCGGTGGCAGCGGCCTGCCCACGCGCCACCCCTGCGCATGCACCCAGCCTCACATGGTTGCCAGTGGTGCCGGTGGCAGCAGCCTGTGTGATGGCTGGCCGGCTGGCCCGCTCAGCCCCACAAGCTTCCCAGCGGTGCTGGTGGTGGTGGCCCGCCCCCTTGCCCACCCACCCAGCCCCACAAGCTTCTGCTCACTGGCTGGCCAGCCCGCCCGGCTCCTCAAGCTTACCCGCAGTGTCAGTGTTGGCGGAATTTTTTTTTAAAAAAACATGGGGCGAAGGAGGGGAAGGGAGGGGTGGGCCGGCCAGCTGCTGGCCACTCAGAATGGCCTAATGGGCCAGATTTGGCCCCCGGGCCGGACTTTGGGCAGACCTGTTCTAGGCACTTACATGAGCCTCTTAAGCTACATTTAAAAGGAAAAGCTCAGAACACAAGAGACAGTGGATTTAAAATGGCTTGAATATAATGAAGGTGAGGCAGCTGGATTAAATGAGAAGGAGGAGGTGCAAGATTTATAAATATGTTATTCCTAGTTGACAATTGGGTCCATGTTTTCTCCACTGGAAAACAGCTGTGTGTGCAGACAGGGCCAGCATAGCATTGTGATATCACTGCTTCAGCTGCCCTGTTATGGGAAAGGGAAGCCTAGGGCTATTCAGAATGGCTGAGGCTATAAGCCCACTTTACATCTGCAGTCCTAAATAAGTCATACTTCCTCATAGACATCAGCCTTGTCATTGTGCACTCTGTAAAGAAAGGCAATGTAAGGTGAAGTAGTGGCAACAGCATTCTGGATCCTGCAACCTGCATAGCAAATGGCTGCAATATTAGAACTGTTGTGGTGCAGCGGTGAATGTGAGATACTGGGACTGGGTGGTAGTGGAGTATGTTTCAGCTACTCACTTAACTATGAAGCTCACTGGTTGGCCTTGGTCTAGTCATCATTGCCTCTTTGCAGGAAACGGCTGCTATGATGATCAAAATAGTTCATGCATGTGAGGTTGAGCACCTTGGAGAAAAAGTGGAATATAAATGTATAAATGTAACAGCTGTAGTAAATAACATCATAAATCAAAGCAAATTCACACTGTCTCTCTGCATAAAACAAACAGGCAGCCAATGCTTCCTTAATTAACGGAGGGCAGAAAAGGAAAATGGTGCATTTAAGGACATTAGGCAAAATGGGACACCGGATGGGCCACTCTTGTCCCTTTGCCAAATGAAACCATGAAGGAATGTAAGTAGTTTCAGAATCACCTGTATGGGCCTCACAGAATGACTAAACTGAAAAACAAAATTCTCCCCTAAGGTAAACCCCAGAATATTAAAGAAATCTGAGTGACTAATTAATCACTGCTTAAAAACTATATGTGAAATGTGGCATGGATAGTTGATGACATCTTATGAGGGGTTTTCCCCTCCCCAAACATCCTTGTGATATCAGCATCTCTGTGTTATTTCATGTTGTTCCTGTACTGCATTCAGTGTTATTTCCTGTTGTTCAATTTCAGTGTTGCTGACTATAGCAATTTTAAAATTGCTATCTCCTCTAGTACCGAAAACATAGTAGTTTCTAGTGTCCCTCAGACATAATGTGCTTATGGAGTCCATTTGTCACTGACACAGTAACAGTAATGACTCTATATTTGTTTTTTTGTGGTGAGACAAACAGTCTCTCTTTATGTGCAGATAATAGGCACAGCTTTGGGGGGAAACACATGTTGATGGTGCTGTTGTCTTATGTGGTGTTGTGTAAGTCATTCTATTTGTCTCACCACACTGACATCGTGAAATATCACTGGATTTGCTCTGCTTAAAAAAGGTCTGCATTTATTATTATTATTATTATTATTATTATTATTATTATTATTATTATTATTATTATTATTATTATTATTATTATTATTATTATTGATTGAGGACATGACACAAGGGCTGATTAAAATTTATCCATCCCCTTTTGCCCCCCACTTGCTGCTCGGGGACTTCTAGGTTTTGAAGCTGGAATGATTGAGCAGACTTTTCTCAATTGGTTAGTTGCAATATGTTTTTGTAAAGATGTGGTATGTGTTTGTGGCTGATGTTTCAGTGACATGGGCAGTTGGTGCAGTTGTTCAAGACTGGTGGAGTGGAGTGGGGAACATGCAAAAGCAAGGCACCATGATTACAGTTTGCAATGAAGCTGCTTTCTCTTTTAACGGTTCAGATTATTTCATTTCTGAAGAGTAGAGATGGGCACAAAACACTATAATGGTATTTTGTTTTATTTTTCATTCTGTTTGTCCTCGTTTAATTTTGTTTTGTTTATAATGATTTTTTTAAAAATTCATTTTGTTTTTCACTTCTATTTGTTATTCGTTTTCCCCCTAATCAAGCATGTTGGGGAGGGGGAGACATGGTTTTTTAAAACTGTCTTTCAGCCACAGCTTGCTTTGGTGGCTCAAAGACAGTTTTAAAAACCCACGCACCCCCCCACACACACACACACACGCACAATCAAGTGCATTGGGGAAAATTAAAAATAAAATGAAACAAAATGAAAATGTTCAGTTTGTTTCACTTTGTTTTTCTTTAAAAGTTGGGGGAGTTGTTCTGAAATGAAATGAAAAACAAAAAGTGAAATGGAAAAAAATGTTTCATTCCCATCTCTACTAAAAACTTTTTCTATGGAAAAATAACATGAAAAGTTACTTCACTCTCAGAATATAGAGCATCAAAAGTCTGAACAGTAATTGCAAAATTATTGTTCAATTAATCATGATTCACAACTCAGAATGATTTCATACAGGATTACCACTTCCCATCACCCATTCCTTACACTTTTACTTTACTTTCAAGTAACACATGCAATAATTGTGTCATTTCTCATCACATGTGGTTTTAAATTATTGGCATGACAAACTGTGACCAATGAAGAGGCAATGTTTGTAGGTATTACTAGAAAGGAAGGAAATGAGTAGTGAATGATTAGGGGAATATAGTAAGCTCTGTTACAGAATCATTCTGATGTGTCTATTGTGATGTATTTGTAAAATTACTGTTCAAATTTGCATGTGCTGTACTGTTAGACTAAGTACCTTTCCCTGTATTCTTTTTCTATAAAAAGTAGAGATGGGCACGAAGCAAACTTTTTTCATTTCCGTTATTCGTTATTCATCTCGTTACATAACGAAATGTAAACGAACATTGTGATGAAATTGGAACGAACAGAACAGAACCACAAAAATTAGGTTCGTTGCATTTCGTTTTTCGTTAATGGTAACGCACAATGAAATGAGCTGTTTTAAATGTTAAAAAATGCCCTGGACATCCATAAAAATGCAGCGATAACTATTTATAGTGTCTGATCATACCTACCGGGGGGGGGGAGGTCCTTAAAACATTTGTTTTTGTCTTCTCCCATCGCGATGTAGTTTTCTTTTTCCTTTAAGGATGACAAAATGGATGTCACCAGCCACAAAATGGAGGCAAGCCATATGATGGGATCATGTAAATTCTTGGACAACTTCAACCAATAGCATGCCCAGGTTGCAGACTGGGCAGGTCTGGCAGCCTCAGAGGGCATAAAAAGTTCTGGCAGCCCCCGTCCTCCTTGCAGTCCCCGGTGGGAGTTAGGGTGGGATTGCTGTCTCTGTGACTCGTTATTTTCACTTTAGGCCAGCCAGGCAGGTGTGTGTCTCTGTGTTCCTGCCAGCTGCAGCCTGGCTCTTATGGGAGAGAAAGAAGAGATTTCTCTCTAGCTTCAGTCCTGCAGCCTCCCTGTGTGTGTGTGTGTGTGTGTGCGTACTTCTCAGTGAGTACCCTCCCCTGCCCCGCAGTGCAGTCACTCTGCGCCTGCCTTGCACCCTGGGCAATGCCCACCGCTGCCTTTGCAGCTTCCCTGCGTACCTAGTCTATACTGTGTCTCTGCCAGCATCAATTTTTTTTAGTGTTTTCCCTCTGGTCTGGGGCGTTGGGGGACGCCTGCGCATGGAAATGATTTAAAAATCGCACAAAAAGCGGGTAAAATGAAAAATGAAAAATGAATAAACGAAAATGAATTTTTTCAAAAATTTGTGAAAAACAAAAATGAACCAAAACGGACCCCCTCAACAAAAAACAAAAAACCAAAACACAATTTTTTCCATTTGTGCCCATCTCTAATAGAAAGGATTTTGAACATGTAGTGATCTGAAGCTTTAAATGAGAAAGGAGATTCATGAAAACCATTAAAGGATCAGTGGAAGGGAGGATTGTTGCCTGGAATTTGACTCATGCCAGAACCTTCAGCCCCTGTGTGAGCACTGATTGAAATTTTAGATGTAATATAGGTTGCAAATCAAATCACAGCAATATCTCCAATGTAATCATACCCGCAGTGTAAAAGTTTAGGTCCACTGCTGGCTGTTGAAGAGAAAGAGAAAACAATGAAGGAGGAGAAAGAGTAGAATCTTCAGAGTGCAGGGTGGAGGAAAAGTACTACCACTGTATTTGAAGTGTGTACCAGCCACACAATCCTTGATTCAGAATGTCAGGATTTGGAAAACAGCTCTGCTCAGTCTGGATCTGTTTAGAGGATTCATTCACTCATTCATTCATTCATTCATTCAACTTGTACACCACCTCATTATTATGAACTAGAGAGGGGCATGAATTAAAAAATTAATTGCAAAATTCATTCAAAAATTGCTAATACAGTATGTCAATTCATATTCATACAAATTGATACCCCGATGCATATGAGTGAATTGTTAGTGCTTTTTGATTTGGCAATTCTTTGGGCTATAAAATGGACTCCAGTGCACCTTGGAGACAGCAACTTTATTCTTTAAAATCCTTCCACATATTGGATTTCTGGTTTCCAAGTTATCAACCTCCAAAGAATCCCCACCAGGAAAGTTCCCCCAGATATCTAGAGATTCCAGACTTTCAGAGACACTTCCTATGGCTCTCTTCTACAATCCCCGCAAGTCTAGTGACGACTGGGCTTCTACAAGCCAGTTACTAAAGGGCACTTTCCCTGGTGGAAGCATTTGTGGGTGTATAATTCAGATGACTGAAACCCATTCTTCATCATACTTGGAGAAACTGTAGAGGAGAGTCATGGGAGGTGTCCCTGAACATTTGCTGTCTCTAGATGCTTGGGGGGGCACTTTACTGGGGGGGGCTTCTTTGGGGGTGCATCTGAACCCCAAATGTCACCAAACTTGCAAGGCTTGTATTGGGGAGGAGTGCAAAACTTCCCGGCAAATTTGGTATCTCTGGATTCATTGGGGGCCTTTTTATCAGGTTTTACATTAAAAATGAATTTACAAATCAATTCATCAGAAATAAATCATAAATTTATTTTTGTGATTCATTGACCTTGGCATGTCATGAATTAAAAGGAATTACAATTTTTCTCAATTGCCCCTATCTCTAGTACCGTATAACACTTTTTGGCTAATTTACAACATGTCAAATCACTTTTACATTTGTATTTCTCTCCTTTTGTTTTCACACCCTCACTGTCAACACTGCGGGGGGGGGGGGAGCACATAATTAAAAATAAAACTCAAAGAAATAAGACCAAAATTGGCAATTGACATTTAGTTGTTAAAAATCCAGAACCTATCACCACGGGAGTATGTGAAACAATCTGAATTGGTTAATATCTGTAAGGAAACTCAAGATTTATGCAGCCAGGATTACATACAGAGAAAAGTTTTTAAAAACGGGTGCTGCTGAGACAATGTTTAAAAAATAAATGCAGTTCCTTGTCCCCCTGTTACAGTTTGGGAAGGTTTGAGGGCGAATAAGAGTGGTTTTTGTCAGGTCTGTAGTGTCAGCTTGCAATGAGTATATAGTATTGTTGTGAGTTGTAACTGGAGTGACAGCTGAGGGTCTCTTTATAAATGGACTGGGCTGATCCAGAGTTACATCTAAGGGGGATAAAAGCTCTTTCCCCTTTCCTGAACAATGTGAGAAATCAGAAAGAGATGAATGGCCTGCTTTCTTTCTGGACCAGCTTGTAGACTGAAGGGAGTTTAGACAGGACACAAATTGGAGGGCTTTTTGAAACTGTGTTTACGCGACCCTTAATGTAAAAGGCCCTCAGGGTTTTGATCAGAATCACGGGAAGTTATGTTAAGAACCACCTTGCCTTCTCAACCAAACACAGTGGGTGGTCTGTTTATGTTTCCCGCATGTGGAGAAAACACAGCATTACTTCCTTATTAACTAGCTTCTGAGTTTTTAAAAATCTCTTCATGCTCTTGCTTTCCTCAGAGTTAGTTGGACAATGGCCAGATAAAATATTTACATTTCAGCAAATCAGCTTCTTGCTGATTTATGTCTCCAGAGGGTGCAGAAAGGTGCTGTGCAATATGAAAGCATCAGCCCTTTGAGCAGCAGGGATTTTCACCCCACACATCAGTTTACAGTCTTCAATATGTACTCCCAAGACTCAGCTTTTGATGTCCAATTGCCACAGGCACGACAAAACTGGGGGTGGGGAGTGGGGAATCACTAAACGCATCCCCAGAATAAAAAGCATCTTCATTATGCTGCCGTGTGCAAGCTTTCTGCTTTTAAGCTGTGAGAGAAACAAATTGTTACAAATCCTTACTAGCCATCATATCCTCTAGTAGCGACATAAACATGTAAATATTGATCACCCTGCATTGTTGCATCTTTATAAATTATTTAAGGAGGTATTATTCTCTTTTGCAAATGAGTCTTCCGATTTTGCTTTCTACTGCATCTGATACTTTTAAATATCAAGCTCTTTCACAAAGAAATTACCAAGTTTAGAAAATTATTCTCAACCCCCCCCCCAAAAAAAAAACAAGTAAATATGATTTTTCATCTATCCCTTCTTCAGACTGTGAGTTTAAATGTATGAGTTGCTGTATGGCTCATAATCCTACCTCCTTCTTAAAAGGATAGATTCATTTACCTCAGCTTCAGTTCCATTGGAGAAGGGGCAGAAACAAATGCCAAAAGAAAAGAAAAGAATGTTAGTTCTTACTCTTATTCCCAGTGAGCTAAATAAAAACTGTTGGCCAAGGGGTTCAATGGGTCTTAGTCTTAGTCTGGGGAGATCTGATTTGAGGTGTGTGTTGAGCTTCTGTTTTGTATGGTACCCTATTTACTGGAGCTGATTGGAGAAGGAAGCACGGGGACTCGGTGTGAATTGGTCAGTGGATGGGATATTCTGTAAGCATCATGAGTGGTTAACAGTGAAAGGAAGGGAGCATTGGATACCTCAAACTGGAGCTCATCTGCTTTACAATAATACCTGTGGCAGATATAGGCATTAAGTGGTGCTCTATCTGAATCAGTATGAGGATATGAATATAATAAGGTAGGTGAAAGAGGGCTAGGCCAGATTGCCACAGTTTAGCACCATTTAGGTGGGTAGTAGTACACTTCCCATCCTCCTCAGCCACCATGGGCATTGGCTATGCTGAATGGGATTGTTGGCAGTTATAGTCCATCTTGTCCCCGAGTCCCAAATTGGCGAAAGCTGGTCAAAGTCATTCTCCAACCATCTCCCCAGCCCCCACCCCCAAGCTGGGCTCCCAGACTGGAATGAAGCATTTTTGGAAAGAGAAAGTTATTGCAGAAGGGAAATAAGAGAGAGATTGTCAGAGCTTGGGAAATTACTTTCCCCAGTTAATTACATCTTCTTACACATTGTAGAGGGCACTTTAGAATTAATTTGTTGACATTACTCAATGCTCAGTGAGTGGTTTTATCATTCATGGCATTGCTCATTACTTTTCTGTTTATTTTTTTTTAAAAAACTGTAATATCAAGAAGAAATGGCACAAAACTTTAACAACAGTCAAAATGTCTAAATTCCCCTGGGGAAAGTAGCATTAAGCTTAGAAAGTGCTCAAGCAGTAATTATTTTTCTCATTTCTTATGAGATGTAACTATGAGTTACCAGTATCTGTTTGGAAGGTAACTTTGTTGTTGTAAGCAAAAGCAAGGGACTTCATTTCATGTAATTCAATACATCTTGGCTAGGGATGGGCATGAAATGGAAAAATAATGTTTCATTTCATTTCATTTCGTGCCCACCCCATTTCGTTTCATTTCTTATGAATTTTTTAAGAAAAATTCATACAAATCAAAATGAAATGAAACGAATCGGCTCCCCTGCATCCTAGAAGCACCAGATTTGGTACCTAGGAGCCCATTTTAAAGGGCTCCTGCCAGCTGTTATGAGCTGGACCCCTTTAAAATTGAAACAGGTGGCACTAGAGGATCCCCCTGGTGCCGACTGGGCCAGTTTTAAAGGGGTCCAGCCATTGACAGCTGGGCAGGAGCCCTCTGAAAATGGCTCCCCAGCAACAAATCCCATGGCTCTAGAACCCAGGGGAGTCACACACACCCTGCCTCCCAGATGAGAGCAGGCCGGAAGTTGAGCTGAGAAGAAGTGGGGAGCACCAGAACAGTGGTGGTGACCCACCTCTTCCTCTTTCCTGTCCTGGTCTCCAGCAGCGGCAGCTACCCTGCAGGTAAGGGACCCTTTTACAGATGGAACAAAATGGTTTGTTTTAACAGAAAAATGACTGTTTTGTTTCATCTGTAACAAAATACTGCTCCCTTGTTTTGTTCCCTTTCACTTTGTTATGTAACAAAACAAAAAAACAGCATTTCATTTTTCATTGCATGTCCATCCCTAATCTTGGCTCTGATAATGGTGCCTAGATGGGTAATTGCCTAATTTTCCTGACTGTTCTTCCTTTCTCCCTTGGGGAAAGAGCCCTCCATGTGCAGGTTACCCTGTAGAAAGGACACTGAGAGTGTACATTTACCAGATTTCTATTTAGCAAACATTTGCCACAATCTACTGGAAGAGTAAGTAACTGAGATTATGTTGTGCAATGAATTGCCTTCAACAAGAAGAATCCATAGCCCTTTTCATTCACTCCGCTTAGAATTCTTCTTTGTTCTGGGTCCTGTTTCGAGTGACCGTTTCCACTTTAGACAAGTAGACGAAAATACAAGCTGGCACTTGAACCCCCATAACAACATCTTGCAGGTAAAGGTGATGACAACAACATGGACTGCTTGTAGCAAAAGAGCTGGCTGTTCTATTTGTTTGGCTTTGCTTTTTTGTATTTCTTTGTTAGCTGTTTTTAACTGTGGTGGCAGCTAGAGGTAGAACTGAACCATTTCTTTTTTTTTCCCTCTTAACAATTCTTGTCAAATGCTGGGTTTCTGCTGAACTGCTGCAGTTCTGGCATGTTCATATTTGAAAGACTTTATTAAGATGCAGGAACATGCAACTAAAATGTGTTTCTCCCATTGTACCGACTAAAGCTCCATGCGCACATCTCCGCTTATCTCTCCTGCCCTTGATCGCCAGATGTGTATTTCACAGTAAGGCTTTTGGGTGTAGATCAAACCAGCTTTTGGAGCTGAAAACATCTTTGCATCTTGACATTGAGGGTTGGGGGTGGGTGGAAGGCACAGTAAGCTTCTGTGAGGGGATCCCCCCCTCCCCTGATACATCCCATGCCTTTGTTTATAAATTTTCTCTCTCTTTTTTAATCTCAAAAAGTTTATGTGAAAGAGTTTTGAAAAACATTTTAGACAGGAAGGAAAAAACAGGTTCTAGGGAGAGAGAGAAGGTGAATTGCAGGGAGAAAATCCAGTATCCTTCATGAATAATATAAACTTCTTTATTCTGTGTAAGACTACGGGCCCAATGTGGGTCTCATTTTTATCTTATAAATAGAGATGGGCACGACTTAGCGGTATTCCCGTTTCCGTTTCCATTACTCGGTTCCGTTACTCTACGGAAACGGTAACGGGAATTACTCCGCCAGACTTCGAGCTCAAACCGACGAACGAACAATTTTGGTCTGATTTGTCGTGCTCGTTCCTTGCATCGCGCGATCGCGCGATGCCACGCGGCACAGAAAAAAAGTTTTTAAAAGTTAAAAAAACCCGGTTCCCGGCCGAAAAGCAGGCGGAAAAATGCCTGCCGTGCCTCAGGGCACCTACCAGAGGGGTTGTTTCTGGAGGTCTCCGGCCTCCCCCCCCATCCCCCGTCCTGGGCTGCTCTGGTGGGACTTGCCGCAGGCTCGCAGGCAGCCAGCAAAAAGCCCAGTCTCGCCGGCCGCCGGCCGCCGCAATTAAAGCGCAAGCAAGCGGCACGGACGGCACAGGAAAAAACTTTTAATTTTAAACTCTCCCCCCACCCATTCCCGGGCCAAAAAAGCAGGCGGAAAATGCCTGCTTGACTAAGGGCGCAGGGCACCTACTGGAGGGGTGGTTTCTGGAGGGGGGGTCCCGCCTCCCCCCCATCCTGGGCAGCCGGACTCGCGAGTCGCCATCGCCATGCCATGCGGTGCGGGCGGGGGATCCAAAATGGGGCGGCGAACGCAATATTGTTTTTGAAATCGTGGTCCAAAAACACACAAGCACAACAGAAAGAAACACGCGAAAATTTATAAACTGCCAGATTTTTCACAGTAGCAGTTTTTCTTGCAAAAAAAGTCTCTCCTCTCCTCCTCTGTCCTCCATTGATTTTATTTTATTTTATTTTATTTACACCTGCGCAATGATGGGCTGGCCGAGTGGCCAGCCATGTGGGAGTGGACGACCATGCAAATTTTTGGAGCCATCCCACCAATCACATGGCCACTTGGCCATGGAGACTTCTGGGATGTGCCAAAAAGCCCCCTAAAACCTGCCCTAGCCCCCGAACCCTAACCCTAACCCTTGACTCCGTACCCATACGTCACAGACTGTCTTCTTAGTGGGTCAGAGAGGCACCCAGAGGTGCAACCCACTAGCCCACCGTAACCTTACCCGTCACTAGCCTAACCCTAGCCCTAACCCTAACCCACCTTAACCCTAAGCCAGATGTACTTGCATTGCACTACACGCAAGTACAATTCCCTTCTGTGTGAGACATGGTGGTGCGAGAGCCTTAGAGTTAGGCATCTCCTATGGCCCTGGGTTCAGTGCCATCCACTAGTATTCACAGACACTGTCTGCACAACTGGTATGCAATATCCATATGGCTATTGCATCCCATTTTGCAGCAGCAGGTGAGGAGGGGAGACCCCCCATGTTGAGGGGTCTCTTGGAGCCTGCTTCCCCTTCCTAGTGGGTGAGGATAGGAGGCACCCACGGGTGCCTCCAGGAGCCCACTTTCCCTTTATAGTGGGCCAGAGGAGGCACCCACCCCACAGAGGTGCCTCCAGGAGCCCGCTCCCCCCAAAAAAACCAGTAATAACGACAACGAAAAAACGAACTGACTAATTTTTGCGAATTTTCACGAAAAACGGAAATGACCCGAAACGGAACCAGCCCGACTAACAACAACTCAAAAATTTTTTTTCCAAGTCGTGCCCATCTCTACTTATGAACCTGTGAGTGTGTGCATATCCCTGCTTTACCACTCTGGATTCTGAACAATCTAATAAGTCCAGAATTCAGTATTTTGCTTCTAAGGGATTATACCACTTCTGCCTGATGTGGCAACCTCCTCCCACAGCTACCCCAACACCACTGATGGGACCCCTAAAACCCTGCTCTGGCAAAACACTCTGCAGAAGGATTTTGTCTAGTTCTTAGCACCACAGACAATAGCAGGAGGGAGCAGGCAAGAAAGTCCCAGTGGCATCGCATTCCAAGCATATTGTTGGAGGTTGGCAAGAATAATTAAAAGTCTTCCACAGATACATCTTATCTGACCTGTCATTGTACTAATAATTCAAGCTGCCTTTGCAGATATAATCAAATGCCTACAAATAGATTTCAAACTGCTGGCTGTTCACTGTGCATCTTCTTATAACATCAGTTTGGTTTTTGATCCAGAAATGCTCCTAATATGAGTCACAGCAAATCACCCTCTTGAGGCATATGAGGTAAAGAGAAAGTCAACCTACTCCCTGTAAGCTTCTTAAGGAGAGATCTCCCCCCTCCCCCCAAGGTTGCTGGAGTATGTGTCACATTGTCATCCAAATGTTTTTGTAAATTTTATAAAGTGGGCAAATAGTTTTGAGAATGCAGTTAAAAGAAACCATTTAGTTTCTATAGCAAGTGATAGGGCCATGTGTTACCTATCCTTGGCATGTGTCATGTGTGCTGTGAGGAAGGGCACAGTGGATGTGAGCCTTAGGGAAGTGATAGCAAACATGGTAGTTGTTGAATACATTTTTCTCCCTGCCTGCCCCACTGAAAGCAACCCACCCATGGTTGGTCATATTACTAGCCCCCGTTTGCTGCATGTTACCTGAAATCTCTCAATTTACCTGGATTTATTCCGTTCCCATATTCACCTTCAAAAGCTAAGCAAAATGTGCTGCTTATATACCACCCCATAGTGCTTAAGGCATTCTCTGGGCAGTTTACCACTTAGTTACACAGGCTACACATCCCCCCCACAAGCTGGTTTTTCATTTTACCAGCCTCAGAAGGATAGATGGCTGAGTCAACCTCAAGCCGGCTGCCTGGTGGGATTGAACCCTGTGTCATGAGCACAGATTTGGCTGCAGTACAGCAGTTTAAGCACTGCACCAGGAGGCTCCTTCAGATCCCCCATCGAGCCCATGCCATCACAAGGGATTACATGGTCTCAGGCTGTGGACCTGACATTTCATGACTGGGATGCCACTGACCTGGTGAAGCCACTTGTTTCATGTTTCCCATATAAAGATGAGGGCCTCCTTCTACTTCTTTCCTTACAGCTGCTAAACCATGGTTCTACAATGCATTTGCCACATGTTCTTTGTATTTCCATGGAAGCATTGCAGTTTATAAGTTGGGGAGTGAGGATGAAAGCCTGATCGTGCAAAGCAAGAGTTCTTCTGATGCTTAATTTCCTCTGCCTTTATCTCATCATCTTCCACAGTGATATTCTCAGAGCATCAGCTCAGAGCCTCTTTGTCTTTTCCAGAGAACACTGGAAAATGAAAGACTGCACAGACCAAGCATCCAGTTCTAATAAATATTAATTAAAACACCTGTGCCAGTGTAACAGTGAGGAAGCTCTCAGTTTGCCCCTTTGTGATACAAGAAAGGGATCTTTCTGTGCCTGTGCACCTCCATCACAAGTTGTTTTTGTTTTAAATCCTGGCTGTAGGCATTATAAGGAGCATTGGGGGCCAAGTTCAATGCTGCAAGTGTATCAATAGTGGCATGTGTTTTCACCAGATGCTACTCACTTGATCCATTTGGCAGACAGTTATTTTCCTTCTTCAAAGATCTGAGGTAGAAAAATAGAAAAAGAATACACAGTTCACCAGCAACAACAACAACAAAGAGAAGATCTGGGCTCCTGTGATCCAAGGATTTATGACCAAAATAATGGTTAAGCTGCTGAAAGCTGGTCAAAGGAAAATAACCACCACTGATGTCTGAAAACACACAGAAAATGTCTTCTTCCGACTGTGTTTCAGGTCACATCCTCTCTCAGGGATAACAAACAGAGACCAAATCAGAAGAAATTTACACATCACTGACTTGGGAGCAAGACATTGAAAGGACTGTGTGGTGCATTGACTAAAATATTTGACTACTGCTGGGTATAGAGAATAGCTGGATAGCTCAGTGGTTGAGGTCTCTGCCTGCGGAGCTAGAGGTTGGGAGTTTGAATCCCCCTCCCCACGTGCTTCTTTGTCAGAGGCTGGACTCAGGGACCTGTAGGGCACTGTCCAGCTTTGCAGTTATAAAATGATCCATATTGAAAATTCTTGAAGACTGTATGTGACTCAGAGAGACCTGGATTCAGAACATACAGTGATAGACATTACTGAATAGCATTGAGTCTTTTTCTTGCCTCACAGCAGATATTATTGAGAAGATGCAGCCAGCAGCCATGCCCCCCCACACACACACACACTGATGGGAGAAATTTTTATCAGGACCCTAATGTCAGGCAAGTGCATTTACACCCCTTCCCCAACACACTATAGCTCAATGGAGACTACTCCCATTCTACCAAAAATTTGCACCTCACATTTATAGGGAAAATGCCCGCCCCCCTCATGCCTGGTCTCATTCTGGAGTCAGGTCATAAAAGATATAGATGCCAGCAAGTGTCTTCAAAGTTGGAGCAAGTGCTCTGTTCCTCAGCTTAATCCATATCACAGGGTCACCATGAGAATGAAATGGGATGAGGAACAAAAGCAGACACACTTCCAGGATTTACAGTGAGCAAGGTGTGGGCTGTTTTATAGGGATAAATGGGCTTGCCAGATCAGCAATAGTTTTTCCCTTCCGATGTCACAGGCAATGCATGACCATCAGATGTCAGTCCTTGTGATGTCAACAGGAGCAGGATAATTATACCCTGACCACAACTAAACATACTTTGATATGGATCTCAGTAATACCAGGGATGAGGAATTGAGTAATGCGGCTCCCTGTCAAGTTGGACTTAAGTCATACCAGTGACTCAACTGGGACTTGATTCCAGGTTTGTTTGTTTGTTCAATAACTCAGATGCAACTTATGACTCAGAACTCACATACTCCCCCCTCCCCCCCCCCGGTGTCTCCTAACCCACGAACCAGAATGTACATGTTTACCATTATGGGCTGGATAACATTGAATGTGATTCTTAGCAACTCCTATGTCCAAAGGGATGGGAAACAGATGGTGGAATTTCAGCAGTTGTGTGTGTTGGTGCCTGTAATCATAAAACTGTCTTTATTGTAGGTATGTGCAAAGGATGTGATGAGATTTTCCACACTATTTCTGGGCAAAGAAACTAGGAAGGTAATATCTCCAAATATTTCAAACCAAATTACAAAAAAAAGAAAAGAAAAGAAAAGAAAAGCATACTGTGTGCCATTAAGTGGCTTCCAGCATGTGGCAATCTGTAAAGGGCCCTCATGGTATGTGGGATGTTCAAGGAGTGGTCTACCCTTGCCACCTCTCTGTGGGTTTCCATGGCCACGTGTGGAAATGAATCCCAAGATAAACCTCCATCACTACAACATAATTGGCTTGATGCTTTTATTGGCTAGGTGAGAAGGTGCAAAAAGTGGGTTGGCATTTGAGAAGACAGTCTCTTGGGCCCTCAAGACCATTACTTCTGCATGACAATATCATCTCTATACTTACCCATTTGTATTCTATTCATGCTTCTCTCTTACTGCAGTGTGATAGCCTGTCTACCACATTCATATGGGACACCATCCAAAAATTCTTTAAGATGTCAAGCAATCTAATTCATTCTAATTCTAATAAGAATAAATGTGGATGCACATCCCAACAATATTTTCAAGGCTAAAGGCTAAATATCATACCTCCTTTTTTCCACAGTTGGCTTGATAATTGATTGCTCTTGTTTATATCTTGTTCTATCACTAAGGCTTTGAGAGATTTACATAAATTATTATAAAAGGTACATTTTTAAAGTAGGAGGAACACAATAGGCTCGAGTATCAATATCATAATACCTGTGATTTTCTGCTACTCATTCATATTCACTAACAAAAATAAGTGTTTCAGAAACAGGTGACAGGCCTGCATTACATTTGAATAGGATATATGAAGTGTTCCTGATACAATGGATAAAATTGTTCCATCAGAGTCTTAAAATTTGCTGAGGAAGAGAAGCAGAAAAGAGGGGGAAGTCTAGAGGCTGCCTGTTGCTTTAGGATCCAAAGGGGAAAAAATGCTGAAGATGAAAGATCTGTTTAGACATTGAGAAATGGGGTAATCCAAACACATGGGAGGGAGAGAGTTCTTCCCTTCCCCTCATGTCTCTGTCTCTGTGGAAAGAGGCACTTTGTGGAGACTCTCCATGTGACTGAGGATTCTGAAAAACAGAGAGGCACCATATGGTCTAAAAGCAATGTGAGACTTGAGACCCATCTCTTTGCTTACTCCAGTGGTGGTGAACCTTTGGCACTCCAGATGTGTTGGACCACAACTCCCAGAATTCCAAGCCTAGACTGCCAATGACAAAGGACTGGGGGAGTTGTGGTCCAAAATGTCTGGAGTGCCACAGGTTCACCACCACTGGCCTACTCCATCTTTCCTGCATTAAGGTCTTGAAACAGCAAGAAGACAGAAAGGGCTTAAGTTTCAGCCTTCCCACCTCTTACCTCTACTTCATTCTCTCATTTTTTTAAACTTTATTTGATGAAGAGCTACTTTTTCCATTTCAATTCAATTATTCATTCATCCATTCAGTGTGCCCCATATTTATCCCCAAGAAGACCAAAGTTGGTCACCAATAGAGATGGGCACGACTCAAAAAAATAATTTTTTGTTTTTCGTTCAGGGGGTCCGTTTTGGTTCGTTTTCGTTTTCGGGGGGTTGCACATTTTTCATTTTCGTTTTCGTACGAAACGAAACGAAAAAACATAAACGAAAACGAAAAATTTTCATTTCGTTAGCATTCTTTTCAATGCAATGTGTCTGCCGTAACGAAAACGAAAAACATGGCAAAATTTTTCGTTTCGTTTCCGTTGTCGTTTTGCTGCTGAAAAATTTTTCGTTTTCGTTTTCGTTGTGAAACGAAATGAAAAAACGAAAACGAAAACGAAAATTTCGATGAGTCGTGCCCATCTCTAGTCACCAACATTATCTTCTTTTCTCAAAAGTACAGTACAATCATAGACTTATAGAATTGTAGAGTTACTAGGAATGCTATTCTAGGAATACTAGGAATGCTACACTAGGGAGCGTGGTGGCTCAGCGGACTAAGGCTCCGAAACTGTTGACTGCAAAGTCGGCAGCTTGGCGGTTCGAATACCGGGTGCCACGAAGCTCCTGCCAACCTAGAAGTTTGAAAGCATGTAAATGCAAGTAGATAAATAGGTACTGCCAAAAAAAGCGGGAAGGTAAAACAATGTTTCCTTGCAGCCATGCTGACCACGTGGTCATGGACTTGCACAACACTGGCTCTTTGGCTTGAATATCGAAATGAGCACCGCCCCTAGAGTTGGACATGACTAGCACACATGTGCAGGGGGGATCTTTACCTTTTTAGGAATGCAGAGAATCATCTAGTCCACCCCTCTGTCAACACAGGACTTGCACACAGAAACAAGGACATCTGCAAAATACCCTACTCACTTGCAGATCACGAAGAATAATGTTTTGATCCTTCATCCTTAAATGTGAGGATCAGGAAACTGAGGATTTACAACTTTTATAATGTGTACTACTACACCCAGGAACACTTTTTCTAGGGCCTCTCTGCTTGGTTACCTGGAAGTGATTCTCACTTCTCATAGCAAATATTTGTTTCTAAACCATCTGTAGGATGACCACTCTACAGTAGAAATACTGTTGCCCTGGAAGTTAATATGGTTGATATGTGATACGTATGGCCAATTTATCTCATCTCACCATAAGGTAATTTTCCCACTCTTAGCAGATCACATACAATGTCAGTTCAGGCTCAAAGTGTATAATAAGAAAGGGCAACAGCAAAGCAACATCTTTGCACACACCTCTGCTCTGATGCCACTCTGATGCCACTTACACCACCCCTTTCCCTGGAGCCCAGCCATTCAACTTAATAGGCCCATTTTGAGTTCATGAGCTTTTTCAAATGGAACATTCACAAAGGGCTTTTGTAGCAGCTGCAGGGTAGTTCAGTGTGAAAGAGATTGTAATTTGGAGGAGTCCTTAGAAATGCCTTCAATTTTTCATTACCAGCATTTGGCCATCTTCATTCCCACTCCTTCTCCCTCTTGCCCCTTTGTGCTTTCTGCCATGCAGCTGTGTCTGCTGGAGTCATCCATCCTGAGCTAGAGCTTATTAAGCCTCTCTCGTCTCCTCTTTTAAATCAACCCCCCAGACCTGCTTCTGGCTCAAGAGGAGGATCGAGCCCAGGCCTCTCTCATCCTTTTCTTCCTGGTGCAGACGTGGGAGTGCAGGGGTTGCATATCCCAGTATTCCAGCTGTAGCTGTTCCAGCAGATCATAGCCATGGAGAATGAGATGGGTTCCTCCTCCATTTCATTGCCAGTGTCAGAGCAGCAGTGAATGGGGTAGGTGGGAAGATGGAAATGAGCACATTCATATCTCCCTGGTATGTTCATCTCTATCTTAGATTAAATTTGAACAGAAGAAGATGAGAGGTCACTGGGTTTGCACTGTATCTGAAGCTTGAGCATGTGCGTTGATGTATTTGGTGGCATCTATCTATCTCCTATCTAACAGATTTTTATACCGCCTATCTGGCAGCGAGGCCACTCTGGGGATTAATAACAATTTACTCTGTACACATAAGGATTTTTTTTACTGTTTCCCTCCCAAACCAACACGGTGATGATACTCAATAGAGATGGGCACGAATCAAAAAAATTGTGTTTCGTTTGTCGTTTGTCGTTCAGGGGGTCTGTTTCGGTTCGTTTTTGTTTTTTGTGAATTTTTGCAAAAAATTCGTTTTCGTTTTCATTCGTTTCATTACCATTTCGTTACCATTTATTTCATTTTTTGTGATTTTTTTTAGCATTTAAAGCAATTCAATGTATTGCCGTAACAAAAACGAAACAGACGACAAAATTTCTGGTGTTTCTGTTCATTTCGTTTCATTTTAGAGACAAAATTCGTTTGTCGTTTTGTTGCGTAACGAAATGAAAAAACGGAAACGAAAACGAAAAATGGTTCGTTTCGTGCCCATCTCTAATACTCAACTCTCCTTTCGTTCTATAGAGGACTTCTGATAGGACTGTTTTGAGCAGCTAAGGTACCACAATGCCTTTCACATCAAGAGGCAAAACAGGTTTTAAAAACCTGTCTCTTCTTCTGTGGTGTCCACACTGCTGAATCGAATTACATATTCCAAAACAATCCGGTTATGCACTGGAATTAGATGGCATCATTGTTGCATGAATGTTTATATGTTTTTGTTTGCTTGTTTGGCTTATCTGCAAAACAACATGAAACCGGAAATGTTTATAAATGCAAGTTTATAAATGGGTATGAAAAACATATATGTGGCCAGTTTGAGAATACAATGTTGGATTTGCAGTCTTTATATTATGGGCAAGAAAACAAAGGTGACCAGGATATGAAAATACTTGATTCAAATTCTCCTTTCAAAAAAATGTGATGGTAGCATGAAGCAAAAGAGAAAGTGTGGAGGTTTTATATTTTTTTCCCTTAACACTGGTCTCTAAAATTCATGTAACATTCGTGGAGACAATAAATGTATGCATGCAAGGAAACTAAATGGTAGTGACCCTACATTTTGAGTTTATCCACTGAGTTCAGGGCCAGCTGCAGATAACGGCAAACAGGATTGTGGAAAGTGCACATTAAGTAGGTTCAGGTGTCCTTCAAATTAGCATCCAACAGCCACAGATGGAGTAGGTCTTCCTGCCCTTCAAAATGGCTGGCTATTTACATATAAATGAAAAGTGTTTAAAGGAAGGATATCTCACAGAAATGTTTTACAAGGGGTGTGTGTGTGTGCATTTCATGAATGATAAGAGCTGAGATGCAGGGTTGCGCATTTCATAATAAAGCCTTGTTTTATCTCCCTTCTTGATCAACACCCATTGGCTTGTGTCCAAAAATGCCCATTTCAATTGAGCGTATTCCATGTTTTCTTATTCTCAACATGAAGCGGGCAGTCCATTGATGAAAAGGCCAGTGGAGACCTGGAATCAGGCAAGCCTCCAAGACAGCACAGCTTTTTCTGCTCCCCACTGTTGTTGTAACTGGGGGCCTTTTTACACGACCCCTAAGATCCACTGGCCACTTAAATTAGGACCAGAGATCTTAGGGGTTCGTCACTCTCCCTCTGTCCCCACCCCCCTCAGCACTTCCTGGTTGCTGGCTGCCTGAGGGACGGAGAAAAAAGAAAGAAAAGAAAGCCTTCTTACCTCTGTTTTGTTCCGGGCAGCATTCAGATCTCTTAAAGGGGCGGGGCGCAAAAAAAGAACAGACGGAAGCCACGAGAGCCCGCACTCACTATCCTTACACCGGATCAAATATTTGTCACCTCCAAAAAGCAGGTACAAGAAAACTGCTGTTTGGTCTTGCTAAAGTGGGCGGGGTCGCACTTAATTGTCTGCAAAGTCCGGAGCTGGTGGATAAACATTTTTAAGGTCCAGACCTTGCAGCCATTTGCGGCGGAGCTTAGGGGTCATGTATAAACGCCCTGGGTTTTACCTCCTCTCTCACTAGGAAGGACTAGTACCAAATTATACAGTGCATTACCATAATAGGATAATCAGCATATACATTTCACTGTGCTAACTGATTGGCAAAGACTGAGAAGTACTAGCAGCAGCACAAAACCAGTATCATGACCAAAAAGAAGCAGTGCAAGATAAAAATCATCTGATCATCCTGGGTTGTCTTTTAACATTGAGTGTCAATGGGACTAATAGTGCACACAGCTATCTCAGTAAAAGGAGCAATAGTATACAATAGTTCCCACCTCCCCTTCTTCAGAAACCTTCATATCAGGAGTCTACACCTTCATACAAACACAATGATACAATACTGCCAGCTATATAAACTGGGACCACTGGGGCCTCTTTGAAACTTGTTGACGTCCCCTGCCATTTGATGGATTGATTGCATTTTTATTCTACCCATCTGGCCAAGAGGCCATTCTGGGCAGCTAACTTTGAGATGTGATTGAGTGAAAAAGGTAAGAGACCATTGTACATGAAGGTAGTACTGCATCATTTTGGCACCTGCACATGAGTCCCACCAGATGTCCACATGAGTCATGCACTAGTGGTCCATTGCCCAACATAGAAGGCCTAGATCTCAAATATGCGAAAAAGAATGCATCTCTCTTCCTAACCCTCCACATGGTGCTCTTTCTTAGAATATACCAACATTATTTTATGCACACCTTCTAACTTTCCCCCTTGGGAAGCACTTCTGTTTCATTTCATCTTATTCCCCTGTGATTTACTCTATAAAATGGTTCCCCTGGGTCCTAGAGGCAGCAAATTTGGTGGGTACCTTCCTTGAACTCTACCATTTAAGCCGTCCAAATGTGGAGACATTTGGGGTTCAGGGAGCCAAGGTATTCAACTTCAAAGGGGATGACCCCAGAAAAAAGCATTTCTAGTTGCAAAGTTATGTGCTTGAAAATAGTGACCCCAGGCAGCTAGCAGTGTGGAAATTGTGGTGGTGCTCTCCCCTTGTGGAACCCCCAATTTGGAGTTGTTTGGGGTATACGGGGTTTAGTTATTCAACTCCAAAGGGATGCCCCAGGGGAAAAAATCATGTGTAATTTAAAAGTATTTGAAAATACTGATCCCAGGCATCTAGCAACATGGAAACTGCAGTGGTGTTTCCTGAAGCTCTGCCCTTGAAGCACCCCCAATTTGGAGAGGTTTGGGGCACAGGGGGCCATGTTATTCATCTCCAAAGGGGTGCCCCAAGGAAATAATGATGTGCAATTTAAATGTATGGCCAATGAAAGCTTGCTGTTTTGTTGGTTAGTTGGTTGGTTGGTGATGTTTTGTTTTTAGTGTTCCAATAAAGGATTTATTTGTTTCTGTACTTGTGCAATTTTAAGGACCACATAGCCTTTTTCTAATGTTTTTCTTAGCAAATAGAGGTACTGAAATTTGTTCTCTCCATTCCAATATGTTAGCGTTAATTGTTTTCTGGTATCTGACTTGCTTTCTCCTCACAATTTCATTCTCTTTTTTAAAAAAATCTGTATTGTTTGCTTGTGTTTGTGTGCATGTGTATGTACATTGAGTGTGGACAGGCAAAACCAACCACTTAACTGAGGGCAAATGGTGTTTAAAATTGTACTTTGTTTTACGCAAACAAGGAGAGCAACATAAATTGCCTTGGCCAAAACTGGGATCCATTCGGAGTCAAGCGACCCCATGAACAGTCTACAGATAAATACATAAATATGCACACATGTTCCTATTGTGCTTTGACTGGATATGTTCACAATCTACATTTTCTGCAATAGCAAGCTTGTTCTGAGTGATATTAGTGAAAAGGATCTTCTTTGTTTAAAGCTAAGGAGGTAAAAGATAATTATTTTGCTAGTTTGAGTGTTTTAAGGTCACTCTTCAATGAAATGTCAGGGGAAACCGTCAAATAAGCACAAATTGACAGCAATAAGAAAAATGGGTCACCTGAGTGCATTACAAATAGGTTTAGCTCATTTGTAAAACAGTTCATGGGGCTTCTGTGGAGGCAAACAGATTAAGCAACAGGCAATGGGAGAGAAGGGTCAAGAAGATGGAGAGAACAACAAACAAGACAGTGATGCACAGCTATTAGGAAATGGGTACCAAATGAAACTGCATTTAGTTTAAAAATGAGGTTTTGGAACTACATTTTTTTGTTGTTCATCAGAGTCACTTATGCCGACCTCAGAAATAGATTAGATTTTCTGAATTATTTTATTATTGAACAATATTGTGTGAAATATGTTTTGCAAAAAATGAAGGCGAGTTCAGAGTGTATACAATAGCATCTTTTATCAGTGTGAACACTGAGCTGGAAAATTGGACTCCGTCATATCCCATATTTCTTTTCTATCTTACCCAATGCCTATTCTGAAAGCAGTTTTCATGTGTTTGTGTTTGTGAGTGGGGTGGTATGTGTGTGTGTGTGTGTGTGTGTGCGCGCGCGCGCAGGGCCGGCACTAGTTTTTTTGCACCCTAGGTTAGGGGCGGGGGCGGGGCAGGGGGCGGCGGGGAGGGGGCGGCGGCAGGGGCGGGAGCATGGGCAAGGTGGGCAGCAATGGGCACGGGGGGCGGGGGCGGATGGCGATGGGTGGCTGGTGGGTGGTGGGGGGACAGACGGCAGTGGCCAGCAGTGGGGGGCGGCGGGGGGGCAGTGGGGGGGACGGCAGGCTGGCCAGCGTCCTCTTTCCATTTTGGTGCCCTAGGCAACTGCCTAGTTCACCTTAATGGATGTGCCAGCCCTGTGTGTGTGCACGTGCATGTGTGTTTGCCAGTGGACGACAACAATCACAGAGAAATTCACTCCAAAAGACATACAGCACTATAGCATTCTCTTACTAGAAAACAACAGCTATGGATCAATTCTCTATGTCAACTGTATTAAGTTATTTAAATTTATTCCAGCCTCTCACCCTTTAGGGTGGTTTTTGGTGCCTTACCATATATGAATATATGTAAATATTAAATTTGTATAATAAATATGTAAGAAAAACAAAATGTATATGAAAGTCCAACTCATATACTAAACTTTGGCTTATAGTCATTCAAATTCCAGCCTCATTTATTTTATTTTCATTTTTGGGATAATAATTACACTACCTCTGGTAGAATATTTGTCACGTATAACTAGAAAATAACCATACTCACATATGCTTGCTGAGAAAGTTTCCAACATTTCTTGGGTTTTGTTGAATGTGCTTATAAGCATAAATGCAACTGGGAAACTCCACAGGTCCAGTCCAGCCATGAGGCAAAGTGAAGCAACTGCCACAGGGAGATTCAGGAAGACACCCCCCCCACCGGTTGTTATTTTGAATTTCTTTAGTGTTTTCTTCTGTTGCCAGCTAAAATAGGGCACAATACATGGTCCCACTATATTTTTGTGGTCCATAAACTATTATGGTAAAAGATACCATTCCATTGACTGGCAGACAGCTTCTGTGTTTTGCCTCAGAGACTGAAATATTTGGGGCATCCTCAGATCTTGATAGTAGAGGAATCCCAGTTTCATGTACACTACTGAATGTTTTCTGCTGAACATATGTACATAGAAGCACTCTTTATACCTTCACACTGACCACAGAGTTGGTTGTACCTCCCATACTCACAACAGTTTGCGTGTATCGCACATTATGGCAATAGTAACAGTCACAGTTATATCTCTCTAATAAATGTCAAGCAAAATTAGGGATTACTTTCAAAATTTCTCATTCTCAACATTTAGGCTATCTTATTATAATGAGACATTTTAACAAGGAGCTGTGAAGCTGTCGGAAGTTACATGCCTCCATCAAGTGGTGGTGTCTTCTGTACAATTTGTGCAATGTGCTTCTGTGCAAAATTGGTATCCTTTTTTTAAAGAATCCCCTTCAAACAAAATCCACAGAAGGACTGCGTGATTTTTCAAAATGGCACAGACAACCCCATCCTATGCTTCTGGTTCCTCAAAGACACAGCAGCCATCTTAGCTTTGTGCAATCAGCATTATTTATGCAAACTATATCATTTCTATGCAATTATAAATGCAAAGACTCTGAAGATGAACAGAGCATGCCTTTCCCTCTTGCAAACAGGGAGAGTTTATGCATTTTTGAGTCTCATGTATCAGAATAATAAGCGAGAGTTAACATCTCTGTAACTTTACCTTTCTCACAGAGATGTTAACTCTCACTTATTATTCTGATAATATTTCCACAATCCTAGTTGTTACATACCACCTGGTCCTTACAAAATAATGTCATCTCCCTTAAGCTTTCTCACCAGCAATATGTTCAGAGCTGTTCACAAGAAAGCAAGAAAAAACACGATCATGTTGAATGAAAATCTTGCCACTAATACCAGTAAGGGCTATGTCTCTGTCTTTTTTGACAAGTGTGGATTCATCGGTGATGCCTCCAGGAACTTAGGTTCCTCCGTGGAACCTCAATTATAATAAAGAGGAGCACCACACAAATACAGTAGTTTTCTACTGCCGTTTCTACACATTCACATGGAGCATGGCGGGCACAATTTCCTTCCAATTCACCCATCCTAAGGAACCCACAAAAGTCTTTTGCAGGGCCAGAGGCAATCTAGAGCTACCTTTATCCAGAGTTTATCTTGGCCCAGGAGACCGTAGATCTATTTCACAATAAATGAAATAGACCAAAGAGCAGGATGTGACCAGATTACACGACGATCAATGCAACACGAAAGCTTTTACAAAGATCATTTAAAGCAGCTTAGCAAAGTGCTCCTCCCTATTAAACTCATTAGGCATATATCTCTGGGGACAACTTAGCAGAGCTGTAGTAGGGAAATAAACATTTAGGGCAAGAAAGGAAGAGGGCCTGCTCAGAGGTTAAGAACTCCATAAAAATGCAATAATCAACTGGCTATAAATATTTTAAGTGCCTTTGATAAGGATGGATTAAGAAGAATGGTCCATGTATAAAAGAATGGATAGGTCCAAAGTTTGCAGTGCACAAACACCCACAAGCAGTTTTGCCAAGCCCACAGTAGATATGATTAGAAGAAAAAATAATAATCATCCTCCAGCCTAGTTTTAGAATATATTTAATAATGTAAATGTCAGTTCATGATGAATATTTTTTGGAATAAGAGTAAATTAGAATAAACATGATTTGGAGGAGATTTCAAAGTTTCAGCATTGGCCAATATTTCTTTCTCTCAGTGTAACCCATGTGCATGTATCATCACAATGAGAGTTCCATCAGCACCCAGACGCTTTTTCTGGTCCATCTGAACCATGGGATGTAACTTGGGAAGTGAAAACAAGATGACACTAAGGTTGATTCCCACTCACATGCCATCCATGTCTTGAAAAAACATTATACGCTTTGCTTGGACAGCAGATTCCACAATGTCCCAGACAACATGCTGATTTGCTGTACTGCCTTGGAGATGCTTGGAGTTGTGGTCCTCAGAGATACCTTCCCAAGTCTCAAAAAAGCCTTCACACAAACTACCATCCTTGGTTTGAACTGTGGCTGCTGTGAACCTAGCCTGCTCAGCAATCTTAGTAAAAAGTCCCCTGAAAGTGAGGAAACTGCTTTGGAAATAAGATATTTGTAGTAGTAGTAGTAGTAGTAGTAGTAGTAGTAGTAGTAGTAGTAGTAGTAGTAGTAGTAGTAGTAGTAGTAGTAGTAGTAGTAGTAAACCTTGTCCTACATCCACAAAGTGATGTCAATAGGCTCTACTTGGCAAGGAAAATAGGAGGCAGAGGCCTCTTGCAAGTTCATCAAACTGTAGAAGAAGAAAAACGAGGAATATTTCACTATGTCCACCACAGTGAAAATGCTGTGCTTAAGTCAGTAGTTACTGAAGGCATAATAAAGGAATATCCAGAAACTAAGAAATAATTTAAAAGTCAACAAATGCAAAACCGAATAGATAACTGGCATAATAAAGCACTGCATGGTCAGTTTGTAAGAGACACCAGTGATAAGATTAACCAAGAACAAACATGGCTTTGGTTAAGAAAAGCAACATTGAAGAAACAAACTGAAGGACGAATCATGGCATCTCAAGATCAAGCCTGAAGAACAAATGCCATAAGGGCGAAAATTGATAAATCATTGAAAGATAGTAAATGTCGATTATACAAAGAAAAGGGTGAAACTGTGATCATGTCATCAGCTGTTGCTCCAAAATAGCTCAGACTGATTATTTAGTCCATCATAATAAAGTAGCAGCAATGCTCCACTGGAACATATGTAAAAATTTCAACCTACCATCAAGCAAGAACTGGTGGGAACCTCAGCCAGAAAAGTTTGCTGAAAATGAAGTCATCAAGGTGGTCTGGGATTTCAAAATCCAATGCGACAGACACAATACTCCAGATATTATGATAGTATATAAGCAAGAAAATAAATTTCAAATCGTTGATGTGGCAATACCAGGAGATGCAGGAGTCAGCGGCAAAGAGTTAGAAAAGATAACCGAATATCAGGACTTAGAAATAGAAATCAAAAAGCAAGAACAATATCAATATGTTCTACGAAGATATCTCTAGTCATCCTAGGGGCTCTTGGAAAGACCTCGATTATTGGAGAAGGCCAACTCCAACACCTTGCAGCTGATTTCACCAGATAATAATAATAAATGGCAACATTATTAGGAACAGCATATATTCTACAACTATATCACCTGTCATCCTAGGTTTTTGGAAAGAGCTTGATCATTGGAGAAGGCCAACTCCAGCTTAATACCTGGCAGCTGTGTTTGCCAGATAATAATAATAATAATAATAATAATAATAATAATAATAATAATAATAATAATAATAATAATAATAATAATAATAATAATAAATGGTGATGGTGTGTTTATGGGATTTTCTTTGCCTGAGACAAAATATGTTTGGTATTCTGGAGCATCCACACAGAAGACTTGAACTTAATAAAATGTGGTGATCTGTCTCTGGCAAGAAAAAATGTCTTGGGCAGGTCCTAGATTTATCCTAAGATATGGCTATACCACTTCTCCAGCATGTTGCTACCATATAAGGTATTGCCTGGCCATGGGAATGCTAGAAAGGGTTTGCAGTTTATAAGTGTGCTATGCAAGGCCTCGGAAATTTGGATGAGTCCTCTGTACTTCCCACTCTGAATGAACGGACCATACTCCACAAATATATAACATACCTGTCAAGGACAATGATTGTGTGGCAGGTTTATTGTTCCCCAGCAGTACTGGTAATATCATTCTGTTGGATTGTGATGAAAGGCTGTGGGATATGAAGAGGAGGTGGAATAGAACGGTTGACTAAAATTCTCTTAGAAGAAGTCAGTTGTCAAGTGTGCCAGTCTCATGATATCTGCCAACCCTAGGAGGATTATAGATGAATGACCCAAAAGAACCAGGAAATAACTTGATATGTGTAGAGACAGTTGAATAGACAGACTTTATAGTGCAGTGAGACAGAGAAATTTCAGTTTGTCAAAAAGAGGGGCAGAAGAAGAAAAACTAGCTTTGAACTCTAAGAGTGATCTAGGTTTGCTTCTCTGAGAATGCTTGCAATCCCTTTGTTTGGATTAGAGATGGGCATGACTTAGCGGTATTCCCGTTTCCGTTTCCGTTACTCGTATCCGTTACTCTACGGAAACAGTAACGGGAATTACTCCGCCAGAATTTGAGCTCGAACCGACGAACGAACAATTTTGGTCTGATTTGTCGTGCTCGTTACTTGCATCGCGCAATGCCAAGCGGCACAGAAAAAAAGTTTTTAAAAGTTAAAAAAAAACCGATTCCCGGCCCTAAAAGTAGGCGAAAACTGTCTGAGGGCACCTACCAGGCCAGAAGGGTGTTTTATTTGGGGGGGTTTCCCCGCCCGCCTCTCCTTGGCTATTGCTACTGCTGCGCTGCTGGTACCAGGCTGGGAGGGCGCATCCATTTGCCATGCAGTGCGGGGGATCCAAAATGGCGACCGCAATATATTTTTTGAAATCGTTGCCCAAAACCCCACCAAAGCACCACAGAAACATGCGAAAATTAGCTATTTTAAATGCTTGAATTTTTACAGTAGCAGCAGTGGGTTTTTCTTGCAAAAAAAAAACCGTCTCCGTTGATTTTATTTTATTTTATTTTATTTTATTTTATTTTATTTTATTTTTTTACACCTGCACATTCGCAATGATGGGCTCGCCCATGGGAGTGGACCATGCAAATTTTCCACCAATCGCATGGCCACTTGGCCAGGTTGACCACAGAGACTTCTGGGATGTGCCAATCGGGCATAAACAGCCCACTAATCGTAGCCCAAACCCGAACCCTAAGCCTAAGCCTAACCCATACGCCAGTACACTGTCCTTCTAAGTGGGTCAGAGAGGCACCCAGAGGTGCACCCCAATACTCACCCTAACCTCACCCATAACTAGCCTAACCCTAGGCCTTGCACTAACCCGTCTTAACCCTAAGCCAGATCTACTTGCATTGCACTACATGCAAGTACGTGAGACACAGCGGGTGCAAAGAGTCTGCCAGTCCGTCACTTGTGGCTCTGGCTGACTCCTGCAGCTCCCTCCAGGAGCCCGCTACCCCCCCAAACCAGTACTAACGAAAACGAAAAAACAAAAAAGAACCGACTAATTTGCGAAATTTCGCGAAAAATGGAAACAAGCAGAAACGGACTGCCTCCAACACACGACAACTCGAAAACGTCATTTTCCCTAGTCGTGCCCATCTCTAGTTTGGATGATAACTCCCAGAATCTAGTTCTGAAAGTTGTAGGCCCACAGAATCAAGCACTTCTCTTGAGTTGACTCTACTTCTTGTTATGTGTCCTCATAGTGTGTCCCTGCCAATGACTCACATAGCAAATGACACACATACTATTTCATAGGAAAGTTGGATTGGCTTTTCCCACCAGCCCTCAAGATGAAAATTTTTAAATAAATGGAAACAATATTAGAAAAGTGTCAACCCTCCTGCAATCTCTTCTCCGAAGGAAACCAAGGTAAATAATGACCCAGCCACTCATCAGTCCTCAGGAATGTAGGGTGCACATAAGATGGCTGTAGTGGTTTAGAAGGAAATAGTAGGCAACCTAAGTACAAATTTCAAATCTAGCATAACAGAGAATGTGCAGTGTGGCTGTTGCCTGACATGGATAGCATGGAGACCTCAGAACATATGGGAGGAACCAGCCAACGTCCCCTAGTATCTGCCCACGATAACATTGGCCTGGCTATCAAAATATATACTATTAATGTAGGATACTGTGAGACACCATTTGGCTCTTCTGTCTTCTGCTTCCAGAACAGCTTGGCAGTCACACTGCAGTGGCTTGTACTGTATATTGATGCAGTGCTTCAGAGTAAGCTGTCAGTGGGTTATATGGCAAGCTTTGGGGTGTAGAACAGCCACTTTCACATCAACAAAAGGGAGGGTGGAAATGGACCCTGATTTGTGTGAAACTGTGTTACCAGGAATAATCAGGAATATTTTTAGTATGATTTAAACTGAATAACAATACATATCATCCAAACAGGGAAGACTACGATGTTGTGACCCATGTGCCTTCTGTTGGGTTCACTGTGCAGGTGCTAAGTTTATGTGGATGAATTCTTCTTTATTTCTGGCTTTTCCATTTGTAAGTGCCTTTCAGTAAGACCTGAAGTGGATAGCCCTTGAAAAAAGAGGACACATGCATTGTCTTCTGGCAACAGCACTTCAACCAGAGGATTGTCCTCCATATGAAAGTACATATGGCCACTCTATTGGAGATAGGTTGGCTTTGGATGGGAGGCAAAATGTGGTGTGAGCTAAAATGCAGCTCTGAAGGAATGCTTTGAGAAGATATGGAGTCCTAAAGATGAGGTCACGGTGGCTTTGTCACTCAAATGACCTGAAGAATGCAAGGCAGCTGAAGACAGTTGAGCCCTGAGAGAAGAAAATGTGTGTTATTTTCAGAGCTTCCAGTATACCGTTGGTGGATGATGTGTTCTCTGTCAAAAGTCTTCATTAAAAGTAAAGGCAATTATCCAGAGAGCCTTTTATGTGGTTTCATGGCATTATTGTATTGGCACAGAGAAATTTCCCATCCCCAGCGCTTTATTCTAAAAATGAAAGTCCTAGGTGTAATGTAAAGTTTTAGGTTTAGAAAGTGTGTCTCCCCTCCCCCTTGCCTCCTAGGGCTTATAAATTTGTGTCATGAAGATAAGTGTATGTATTTTTAGTTCCACTAAACTTTTCCAAAGGTTTGCCCAGTCGCCCAGGGCCAAAGAGAAAATGGATGCTGAAATATTCTACTAACAAAGAGCACTGCCAAAACCCTAAAATATTAATTCTTTTACTTTATATGCAGATATGAATGAAGCAGAAGCAATTGTCCCAATTTTAATTGCTTCGTAGATGAATACAATTATGATGTTATTCATTTGCTCAATAGTCTATGTATAAAGTAGAATCCACACATGCCACAATTGTGAGGTTTTCATTTAAAAGTAAAACTTACCAATGTGAGATATATTAAAGCAATAAACGAACAAGAGATTAAACTTTCATAAACAGTGAGAGCTCATTGTTTTGTAAATGAGTGTATAATAAACATCTTGGTAGTGCAAAGAAAACCATTAAAGTGACTGGGTGCCTCATGATTTTGGGGAACTTTTGATTTATCTTTTTAATCATTTGTGAGTGCATGGCATAACAATTAAAGAACACGAATGGGTCCCCGCCTCCTCTCCTTCAACTGTCAATCTTTGTGCTGTTGTTGTTTTGGAATAAAGCAATGGAATGTGCAGTGGGATGTCAACAAAGTCTGCTATGAAGATGTGCTTTAATCTAAATGAATAGTCAAAGGCATCACACTGACAGTTGTGACAATGGCGTGTTCTAAATAATTAAACTCTAGTGGATTTCCTTATCTTTGATGAATGGCGGCAACATTCAGCACCCAAAATGTATAGTTACGGACATAGGATTGATGTTCTCAAAACTGTATAATAAACTAATATACAATAAGATGCTAGGAACAGATTATAGAAGCTTCGTAAACATTAGACCCAAACACACTCCTCCTCCTTCTCCTCCTCCTTTTTTTATCTTCTTCATTAGTGTTTCTCCCCACTGGGTGGTGGGGCCCTCTAGACTTTCTGAAGCAGTTCATGCAAAGGCTTTCTCTACTTTCACTTTTTAAGTCACGCCAAGTGTAGGGATGGGCAGCCCTATCCTCTCAGCCCCCTGCTTGGGATTCCCTTACCAGAGGCGTCAGTCTGGCAAGGGAATTCCCCCAGCAGGAGGCTGAGAGGGTAGTGCCAATGTCAGCGCTGCCCTCTCAGCCCCCTGTTGGGGGATTCCTCACTGGTAAATTCAAACAAGGCTCATTTGAATTTACTGATCCCTGCTCCATTCTCCAGAACCGCCCTGCCTCCCAGCTTTTTTTTTTTTTAACAGCTTGAGCTGACAATATCACCTGGGTGGCAGTGGCGAGAACCAGGAAACAGCCCCGAATCACAGCCCCGTGCCAGAAGGGAGATCTGGCAGCAGCTCCCCAGTTCAGAGGAACCAGACCGAAAATATTATTTCAGTTTGGTCTGTGACGACACACTGACTGATGTTTCATTTCATTTCACAACAGTTCGAAACCATAAGAAACGACGGAACAGCATATGGCTAATCCCTAGCCAAGATGAATTATGGCTTCTGTCAAGATTTGTTGCCAGTACAATTTGTATTTGCATGTTAAAATTTAATATTGTAAGCTTTGTAACCTGAATGAGTATGTCTATGAAGGGGTTAAACGTAAACGTCAATATGTAATTCAGCTGGGAGAGAGTAATTAAGTACAGTGGTACCTTGTATAAAGGAATTAATTCGTTCCAAATGAAATTATGTTAAGCAAATTTTCCTTTATACAAATTCCCATAGGAATGCATTGAAAACGGAGTGATCCCATTTTTATGTTGTACAGATTCTCCCCATAGGCGATTATGTTAAGCAAATTCCCCCTATCTCCGGAATTTTTTATGTTGTACAATTTTTATGTTATACAGGCTGTTTGTTATACAAGGGTCCACTGTAATGATGTGGTGTTACATGATTGGGTATAAGTCTGTATATTAAGAAGGACTTAGAAGTGGGACTCCACCTGCTGTAGATCAGTTCACTCTGACGTATGTCATGTCACCCTTCTCAACCTGTTGTAAGTCAGGTTATGCCTCTCTGTATTCTTTGTATGTTATGTTGTCATGCTGTGTTTATGTTGTTTGTCAATGAGTGCCTAAACTCTTTAATACAATAAGTTCAAGTTTATACTTTCCTGTGTTGAGTCGTTGTGTTGAATAGCAAAGTATACACCAGCTGTAAATTTGTCAGGTGACATTTGGGGGTGGGAAGTCTGCTTATTGCTTATATCAAATTATTTGGTCAAGTTACTCCCAAGAGCCTCAATCCATTACGAATAGATAGCTGTCCATGAGGAATATCCTGCCTTTATACTTGCTCTCTCTAGGGTGGTATAGTTTCCCAATCAACATTAGACAAGATTAGAGAGCCTCAAAACTTGGGCTGATTCCCTCCTAGGTTGTCAGTCCAGACTTCTGGGTTTCCCCAGATGGCTTCTCTCTCTCTCTCCTCCCAGTGCAGTGATTTAGTTCCCTAGTATCTATGGAGCCTTTTTTATTGTAAAAAATTAAGTCTCCTCTCGTAGGACTCAGTATGTGGCAGTAAAAGGTTTAAGCTTGAGTGTTGTGAATGTGATAGCTTTCCTCAGGCTGGCGAAGCTGTTTGGATGAGCAGTGAGACATTTCATTCTCTCAAGAAAAGAAGTCCAGTTGCCATGACTCGACTTCCAGATAAACTCACCTGGATGATGGAGAATCTTCACAGACATATTAATAGCCAAGCCATATTCAAAATCAGACCTTAGAAAAATTCAGAACAACACTACCTCTAACTTTATTTGGAGGCATATACCAATCTGAGTCCACTTCTTGTCTCTTATTGCAATGCAACATGCTGGTATATATCTGTGAAGATTCTCAGTCATCCAGGTTCGTTTAACTGGGAGTTGAGTCATGGCTACTGGACTTCTTTTTTGAGAGATAGAAACGTTTCGCTGTTCATCCAAACAGCTGTTGAGGAAGCTGTTTGGATGAACAGCGAAACGTTTCTATCTCTCAATAAAGAAGTCCAGTAGCCATGACTCAACTCCCAGTTATGCTGGTATATAGTATACAAGATTCCTGAATATAGGAGATTGTGCAAATTTCCTATGCCTCTCTTCTATGACTGGAACATTTCTGGAAATTTAGGCAAGCCAGCATTCTATATCTTTGAGACTGAAGATGTTAAAATGCTACATATATGGTCAGGCCTCCCATACGGACATGAGATTTGGATTATGAAGGAGATGCTCAATAAAATAAATGCTCTGGAGACATAGATAAAGGCCTTTGCATCCCACACACTCACAGAAGAAAGAATGAAGAAGTGCTTCTTCCAATAGGAAAACAAAAAGGAGGAACACTGATCATTAAGAAATACAACCTCTCATATTTTGGACACATAATCTGTCATAATATGCTATACTGCAATTCATCACTGAAGGGAGGATTTAGCATAAATGTGTAAGAAACAGAAAAAAGATTTCTTGGGTGAGCAACTTAAAAAAGAACAAAAAGCAATCCACTTGGCAAGAGAGAGTTGGACATGTGCCAGGATGGCAGCCATCCTCAGAAACTGAGACATAAGAACATAAGAAGAGCCATGCTGGATCAGGCCAAAGGCCCATCTAGTCCAGCTTCCTGTATCTCACAGTGGCCCCACCAGATGCGTCTGGGAGCGCATGAGACTAGATATCTGTCTCCTGCAACCACTCCCCTGCATCTGGTCCTTGAGTACCCCAGTTTTAAGCCTGGAGATTACACATCTCCATCATGGTTTGTAACCTGTGGTGGACTTTTCCTCCAGGAATCTGTCCAATCCCCTTTTGAAGGCATCTAGGCCAGATGCCATCACCACATCCTGTGGCAGGGAGTTCCACAGACTAACAACGCACTGAGTGAAAAAAATATTTTCTTTTGTCTGTTCTTACTCTCCCAGCTCTCTGTGGCCTTGACTTTGCAAGTAATGCACAGTAACTGCTTCTTGATATAATATAATATAATATAATATAATATAATATAATATAATATAATATAATATAATATAATATAATAAGAACTGCAGAACTGTGCACCAGTAACAGGAATTGAAGTGATCTTAATCTTAGAACCTTAATTTTAGAACTGCAGACGTTCAAGGGACCTTACAGATCATCAAGTCCTGTCAAGGAATTCCAGTAAGGAATCAAACTCCCAACCTCTGTCTCCACAGCCAGATAGCTAAACCACTGAGCATTCAAGTGTAATTACATTGCACAGGTAATGGTTAGATGGATATTTATTTATTTATTGGCATACAGTAACACCTTGGTTTATAAGCATAATTTGTAAACATGCTGGTAAACCAAAGCACTATTACATCAAAACAAATTTCTCCATAAGAAATAATGAAAATTGAGATGATTTGTTCTGGGTTTACCTGGATTTAATATTAATGAGAAGGGAACCAGTGTTTAAGCACAACTAGTGTTTGCAACCAGTGGCCAGAAGGCATGGTCCTATACCCTTCCCTTGTGCAAATGGAAAACCTGTGCATTATAACCCTATATACGGATCTATTGTATGATGTTAACACACCAGAGTTCATCCTGGCCCCTAAAGACAAGGGATTGAAGGAAGGGGATGAAAACCCAGTGCATGTTCCCATCCAGAGCATAAGGAAAATGATGTTTTGGTTTGGCACTATAAAAAGCTAGTTGGGAATGCTGGCTGGGAATTCTAAAAGTGGTTGACCCAAAGGGCAAATGCTTTTCAAGGTCTGATGACACCATATCATCCAGGTTTGTTTTCCATGCATTACTCTTTATTAGATGTGTACAGCTATGTTTTTTGCTGGCAGATATGTTTTGGACCTAGTGTTCAAGTACAACTTCATATGAAATATACACAAACTTTTTAAATTTGCAGACCACAAGCAATATTTGATGAATTTGAAGACTGCTTTACCATACTTTAATCCTAAAGTGCTTGTGAGTGGAACTTAATCCCCACAAAGGCAAGAGAACTTAGAATTTAACTGTGCAATGCTTCACATTCTATTTGTGGTGCTCTTACAAGTTTTCACATGGGAGTTTTAAACATTCTCAATAAGTTTGCTAAAGGAAGAAATAAAGCTGAAATCAAAGAATTGTGAAAGAGAATTTGCAAAAATTCTCATGGGTGAGGTTCTGGATTCTTTCACTTACCCTAATTATGAAGAGGCTAAGGAGCATGTGTAGATGTTGTCTGCTATTGAACTATTATCTGTGTGACAGTCAACCATCCCTCTTCTCACCCAGATGTTATCCTCTAACCCTCCACTTTAATTCAGACGTATTTAACTTTAAGGAGGACGGGCCCTCTCTATAGCTCTATAGCCAGTGAATCTATGACGTTAATTATAGTAAAACATCAGTTAATATTTTTTTTGAGAAGATAGAATAAAGTCAACTCCTTCCACTGGACTTTTTCTGACCAGAAAAAAAAATCTCTGCTCTGTTAATGGTAGTGAATGAGAACTAGAGAGTATCCTGTAGACCAGTGCTTCGCAGCCTTGGGTTCCTAAATGTTCTTGGACTGCAACTCCCAGAAACCTTCACCATTATCTGTGCTGGCCAAGATTTAGGGAAGTTGTATTCCAAGGGCACCTGGTATCTGAAGGTTGGGAAATCAGCGTTGTAGACCATCTTGACTTCTGCCACTGCCTGCCCTTTGCTATGTAAAGCTTTCCTTTCCCCCACTGGCAACTTGGGCACAATATTGCCTGCCTGAACAGTGGATACAAAAGCAGCCTATCTCATATTCATAAATGGACATTTTTGTAGAATTCAGTTATCTGAATATTTTCCAAACTCTGTGCTGTGTAGTGCAGATTTATGTGAAAAACAATGCAGGCATCAAGGCCAATATCATCAAGTCTTCTTGGTAGCTGAAGATATCTGTGCAGGAATAGAGGGGCACTACACCATTGCTCCATGATTTTTGCATCAGCACACTTGTCTTTTGCTTAATCATCATTGAAACATCCACACAGTCGCCATGCTCCCTTTTGAGAACGGGCCATCCACAAGGTTCTGCTACTTGAGTGACATCTGAAGGAATGTGCAAAGACAAACCATGAAAGCAAACAAAAACTGATAATATTTCTGTATAAAACCACACTCACACATGCCTTTCCATCCATCCAAGTCTTCTGATTTGTGTATGCAGGGAAATGCCAGTATTCTTAGTAGTTTGACACATGTTTCAATAAGCGGTCTATTGCTCATTTTGCAATTTTTCAGGATTTTGCATCTTCAGGCTTTGAAACATGTAATGATAATGATGCCCAACCTTTTGCAGAAAAGAAAGGAGGAGAGGTTTTGATTATGCACAGGCATTTAAAGATAGAAAAATAAAGAAATATATGTTTATAGTAAAACATGTAAACATATTTTTCTGTATATTTACTATATCAGTAAAATATACAAATAATTAGTAGATAGTAAAATATATTTATAGTCCGATTTATAATCAAGAATCAAGATTAAGGTTCCATGTATCAGCTGGCTTGGTCCATTATAGAAATACACTATTCTCATTAGTCCTAATTATTTTTAAATGCAGAGATAAGTTGGCTACATAATGCTTTGTAAGCACTCACCTTCTGAAATTTCACCATCCAGCCAAGTACATATGCCAGACATAGTAGCAGATGTCTACCCATGAGCAATATGCAACAAGGACTTTTCAACAGGAATTATCTGCAGTCCTAAGCGTTGAAGTGATATAGCCTATTCCTTGGAGAATTAAAAGTACTGAGGAAACCGTATAAGCTGCAAGGAAAAGGAAAGGAATCTATTTCTGTCCTCTCATATCTGTATAAGTCCGCCTTGTGATGCTATAGTTGTATTGGTCAGATTCCTTAGTCTGGTGGAAGGACTATTTTCACACTTTTAATTGAGGCTCACACAGTTGCCTCTAAAAAAATCTAAAAAGATACAATGGTGTCGATTATGGCAAGGTAGTTAATTTGTTGACAATAATTTCAGTAACAGATTAAGCAATTTCTCTTCATAGACACACAGGATGCATTTGAAATAAGGTGCTAGCAGAGGGCTTTGTTGATTTTCTGGACTGCCAGAAAGACAGACTGATGGGTGGTAGGTCAAATTGAACCTGAATTTTTTTGGGAGGCAAAAATGATTGAAACTGAGCTATCATACTTTGGACACCTCATGAGAAGGCAAGATTCTCTGGAAAAGAAAATAATGCTGGGAAAGGTTGACGAGCGCAGGAACAGGGCAAGAAGACGGAATATGAGATGAGCTGACTCACTAGAGCAGTGGTTCTCAACCTGTGGGTCCCCAGATGTTCCTGGACTGCAACTCCCATAAGCCCCCACCACTAGCTGAGCTGACCAGGATATCTGGGAGTTGCAGTCCAGGAACCTTTGGGAAGCCTCAGGTTGAGAACCACTGCACTAGAGGAAGCTACAGGCTTCTATTTACTAGAGCTTAGCAAGGTTGTTGATGGCCGGGTATTTTGGACACTGCTGCTCATTCATAAGGTTGCCATAAATCAGAAAAGATGTGGCAGCATGTAAGAACAACAATTTTTATTGTGCTTTCTGTTTCCTAGTTTGGGTGTTTGATTCAGTGCAGAACAATGTTTTGTCAAGTAGTGGGGTAGTTTTACACCCCATAATACACCGGAAGTCTTCCAGAATGGGGAGGAGATCAGAAACTACCCAGGAACAAATGATTTTGTATCCTAGTACTTGAAGGTTAAACACACATTTACGTGCATTTTTGTGTAGATTTTATAAATTGCATGCTAATGAGGAAGCAGAGCAGAATGGATTTGCAGATAAATCTACGAGAAAGTGACACAGGCCAGAAATAGAGTGATTTGTCCTTCTCTGGTACTTTTCCTAATTTGAAACAGTAGAAGCGGCACTCAGTCAGAAGGCAGGTTTAAAAAGGCATGCACGTCGCACAGTACACAGTCATCCAAAGGGGGGGGGAGTGTTTTGTGTTTTTTGTTAAAAAAAAAAGAGCCTACATTGGCAAATGATCTGTCAAGTGACCCATGAACAAAATCAAGATTGAGTTGCCCTTTGAAATAAACCTATTTGAATTTTATTATCTCCAGAGCACCTCGTGTCTCTAATCTTGTGAAAGGGTTAGTATTCCATCCATCAGAGCAAGATTAGAGTGCGACTTGATGGCGGGGCTTGATGATAACTGAATGCAGCAGTTGGGCCCGGAGGAAGGAGATTCATTACCATCCGCTGTTCAGAGGGAGATTGGGTAAACCGACACTTGGGGTGGGGGAGCAGATTCTCCAGGCAGGCCACCTATATCCCCCGGTCAGGAAGGCAAAAAGTGAAGGTGCAATTTCATCTCGGCTGATTTTAAACCTTTTAGCAGCTGCCCAACCCCAGCATGGACATCTTATTCCCACCCAGAATCGTCTACCCTGGAGGATGGATGATTACTGGTCTCAAAATAATGCTGTCTCCCTGTCTGAAATATTAATGATTTTCAGGGCTGCTTGTAAGGTGGCAGATGGAGAGAAAGGAAACAATGTGTCTTGTCTCATTTTGTTTTTTTCAAAAAAGCAAGCTTGAAAGAAACACGTATTCAAGACAGGCAGTGCAGCAACCTGCGAAGTTAATGGGAAGGCATGTGCTGAAGGCAAGCTGTTTGGTATTATTATTAATAACCAAATATTCCACTTTAATGTACAACTCCATTTCCTTTAATTTTGGATAACGACTTGATGATAGCAGTCGTTGAAAGCCTGACTGTTCTTAAAGGGGAATCCTAAAAGTGTGATTCTTCCGTTGCCCTCTTGCTTTTCGACTTCTGAGGTTCAATTGATGATTGTGATGAAACCAGCCTTTCAGAGTTGTGTCCCATTACCCAGATTCCAAATGTAATATGTGATTCTACTGCATGAGCCTTGTCAGTCTTGAGGAATGCCATCAATTTGAAATGGGTGGGGGTTCACAGTGGGTGACCATTGGATTACAGGGCAGAAATGAGGTCCATTTTTTCCCAGAACTCTTCCAAAGATTTCCACCAAATGTCTAGATTTCCAGGTATGTGAAGCCTATTGAGTTCCATACTAAGTCCAGCAGTAAGACAGGGCACCATCTTTGTTTGAGATATTTGCAAAGGGAATGTGTTAAAATTATGCATTTAGAGTATTTCTCCCTCAGTCCTCCTCAGTTTCTTATTTGTTTGTTTGTTTGTTTTAACCAGTGGTAGTATTTTAAATAAAGGAAGATATTCCAAAAATGTAACACACACACACACACACAGAGAGAGAGAGAGAGAGAGAGAGAGAGAGAGAGAGAGAGAGAGAGAGAGAGAGAGAGAGAGAGAGATTATTGTGGTCCATTCCTTCACTTCAGTCTTCTCTTCTAATTCTTGGGAAGGCCTGTTCTCTAGCGACATACGGTAATATTAATTAGACAGGACTTTATTACCATTATTAACCATGGCAGGAAAAAAAGTATACTCTCCCATTAAAATAGGGCTTAACCTGAAAAAAAATGGAAATGGAAATGAAGTACAGTACTGTAATATGACTTGGCTACCTAGGAGGGTAACATGTGCCTTATGAAATTATGCCTGTGACGATGGTATTTTAGGCTTTAGGATGATTGAACAGTATAATTTCATAATGAACCCTAATAATATACTATTTAATAGAAACACACACTTAATTACATGTTTGGCAAATACAGCACCATTTAACACCGAAGACAAGAAATGTACAACATAGTGGTAATGGTTTTTCAATATATACTGTAGAAGGAAATGTGTAGTTAGTCGACACCTAGAATTTTGGGAGAATTGTGGTGGTGTTGTCATGCATAGCAAAATGACTCTTCATCATTATTTTGGTCTCAATTCCATAATATACATGATTTCAATCCATAGTTTGCAGCAGGCTGTTGTATTGTTAGAACCACCTAGATTATCCCACTGCACTCAGCAATACTCAAGTTAGTTGTGATGAACAATTCCTTAGTCTAAGGGCCTTTTTACACGACCCCTAAGATCCGCTGGTCCCTTAAATTCGGACCAGAGATCTTGAGGGTTCGTTGCTGTTCCTCCATCCCCACCCGCTCCGCTCTTCTTTGTTCTGTCTGCGTGAGGGGAGGGAGGGGAAAAAAGCCTTAGACAGGGACAAAATAATGCATTCTTACCTCCGGTGCCAGTGGAAGTTGCTCCGACCTCCGTTTACTTCCTGGTTCCTCTTTAAGGGGCGGAGGCAAAAGAAAAACAACAGAAAGAAGTGAGGAGAGCTCAGGCACTCTCCGCATCAAATATTTTTCACCGTCAAAAAGCAGGTACAAGAAAAGTGTGCTGGGTCGCGCTAAAGTTGGCGGGGTCGCACTTAATTGTCTGCAAACTCCGGAGCTGGTGGGTAAACATTTTTAAGGTCCGGAGCTTGCAGCCATTTGCGGCGGAGCTTAGGGGTCGTGTATAAACGCCCTAATACAAGATTTAGTCCATTGTGTTTCGATTTCTGCATTTTTCTTGAGTACATGTTTATCAACTTTCAGTATTGGGTTTCAGTCTTGAAGTAAATACCTCTGAATTCTTCAAGACAGCAAGACAGAGCATCACAGAATTTCTTAGGATGTGGCATTTTACTGATTACATTTATATCTCAGCTCTCATCCATTAAGCTGAACCCAGCAGTTGAAATCCTATTACAAAACTTACACTGCATAGACAGATGATGTCATCAGCCACACCCATTTTTCAGAGATGAAACATTTTTGGTCCTGTCCCCAAGGTCCCAAGGCTCTTGTGGGATCCCTTTTGTTGTGTGGAAGCTGTTGGAACCATGTAATGTGCCAAAGTCTTTAATTTTTGGAAATCTGCCCATGAGAAATGGGCACAAAACAGAAAAAATAGTGTTTCACTTCGTTTCTGTAGTAGTTTCATTTTCATTTCATTTTGTGTTTGTAACAAATTTTAAGTAGTTTCATTACAAAATGAAACAAAATGAAATGAAACACTGTGCTCTCATGGGTCCTAAAGGACCAAAATGGCAGGGAAGCTTCCTCAAGTGATTTTAGGTAACCCCCTGAAATTTGGAAAGTTTTAGGGATGAAGGAGCTGAGTTATGAAGCTCCAAAGGTGGTGCACGTAGGAAAAATGTTTCGAGTTGGAATCAATCGGAACTTCAGAAGCCAAGCTGCGGGCGAGCTGTGTAGCTTGGCTTCTGGTTTAAAAAAAAAATATTTTTTTCCTAGGCGCACCCCCCCCCCCTTTGGAGCCTCCCAGGCAGGTCATCTGAGGGTGCCAACGCTGAGGGAAGCCTGTAAAACCTACTACAGTGGTACCTTGTATAAAGGAATTAATTTGTTCCAAATGAAATTAAGTTAAGCAAATTTTCCTTTATACAAGTTTCGCATAGGAATGCATTGAAAACGGAGTAATCCCATTTTTGTGTTGTACAGATTTGCCCCATAGGAGATTCTGTTAAGCAAATTCCCCCTATGTCCGGAATGTTTTATGTTGTACAGATTTTATGTTATACAAACCCTTTGTTATACAAGGGTCCACTGTACCAGGAATCAGACTTTTTCAGTGGCAGCAACTCATTTTTTTAGTAAACTCCCCCCCCCCCAGAGATTTGCCTGCCACCCATGCTGCAGGTCGTTAAAAAACTCTTGAAGACCTGGCTTTTTAAAATGGCTTTCCCTAGCTATTGATCATTAGTGCTGCTGATCTGTTTTTTAGGTGTTTTTTTATTCTGCCTCTGTTAGGGCATCTTGGATTGTAACATTGCTTTAAAAAAACATTCTGATGTTGATGTTGATTTTAATTTTGGACTATTATTTATTGTCTTATATGGGTTATGATGTTTCATTGTTTACCTTAAAATTCTGGAAACCATTCAGACTGGCTTTTATGCCAGATGGTGTGGTATATAAGTCAAACAAACAAACAAACAAACAAACAAACAAACAAATAAATAAATAAATAAATAAATAAATAAATAAATAAATAAATAAATAAATAAATAAATAAATAAATAAAATGGCATAGCAGGTCAGCAAGGCATTAATGCCTGTGTAGTGCTCACAATCTTAACCAACTCTTTGGAGAAGGATCATAAGTACGTGGATGATGCACATAGCCAAATGTTCATATGTCCATGTCACATCATGTGCCCACAGGGACTAGTGGTGCACCAGGGAATCAATACACTGAAGGTGTATCCCAGAATCTAATTCTATTGTGGTTAATGGGAATTGTAGTTCAAACTTCTAAGTCAGATTGTCTAGCCATGGTGTACATGTTTCCAGGACTTTATGTCAGGCATAGAATCACACGTCAAGACAAAATGTCTTTTGGAAACCATTTCCCACAACTTCCTCCATACAATCCCCAACAACTGAGTGAGTTGAGTTAAATACCAACAACATTCATTTTTAAACATAAACGTCAAAGCTTTACATTAGTTTAATACATTTCTTTGGGGGGGATAAAGGGGCTTGGCCATATTTGGTTATTTTTAATCATTTTAATTGATTTGAAATAAAAAATAACCCTTCATCAGTTTTTTCCTTTTAAATAATGAATGCAGTCATTCATTTTGATACATTTCTACTAAATGTTTAATGATTGCAAATTTTATTTTATTTCAGGATTTAAAGTGAATGTGTGGGAACTAATACTGATGTCAGAAATATGCCAAACACATGTTATTTATTTATTTATTTATTTATTTATTTATTTATTTATTTATTTATTTATTTATTTATTTATTTTTACCCTACCTTTTTAGGAAAAGGACCCAAGGTCACGTACAGGGACAATATTTAAAGTTAAGAACAATGAGCATGAAGAGGCATCTTACATCATTAAAAAGTCAGCAATAAATTAAGAACAATAAATAAACAAACATGGGGGGGAGATACCACTCTGAGAAATGGAATGGAAGGCACAAAAGAATGGAAAACACAAGTAGTACTGTATTACAAATCCAGTCCAACTGTGATGCATAACAATCCATCCTTGTGTGTGTGTGTGTGTGTGTGTGTGTGTGTGTGTGTGTGTGTGTGTGTGTGTGTGTGTGTGTGTGTGTGTGTGTGTGTGTGTTCCAAAGTCCAAGTTCCAGCAGCTGGAGTCTAAAAGCTGCAGAATGAGGGCTTGATATCAAATGTCCTATTCTTAAGGGAGAGCTCTCTTTCTGGGCTCTCATGGGGGCATATGATCCCATCTTCCAGTGATCTGTGGGGCAGATGACAAGACTGTCTAATTTCCTGTATTTTATGAAACATTTATGAAAATACAAATGGAAAGAAAGCAAACTCATTTACCATGAAGTTGTTGTCTTTTTAAAAAAAAATCACACCACTTAAATTTATAAGCCTCTTATAAATTTATAAGCCTCTTTACAAAAAGAAACAAAAACCGTAGACCCGTTAATATGCAGTATATTTGTAATCAATCTCTACATATTTGTGGAACTGGTTGACTGACAGACAGGCAGTAAAAACTGGGATTTTCCTCATGAATCAAGGAATAAAAGCTCTTCCTAGATCTTCACTACCATGTGTTCCATGTGAGATGTCTAGTCTAGTCAGTGCAAAATGTGTTAACACTTAACAGATCTGAAAACACTGAGAAAATCTGTTCTTAATGTATGAAAAAATGTAAGAAAAACCGCCACTGGCATGTCTCTAAACTATTAAGCAGGGATTAAAGGGCACATTTATTATATTAAAATTTTGAGTTCTTCCATGACAGTTCTGGACTTTGTATTTATATAAGAAAACAGACAGTAGTCTTAAAAGCTTGGCTTAGCATGTGTTGTAGTTTTCTGGCAGAAACATGGTCAGGATCAAATAGAAGGCAATTTAATTTCTGCCCTCTATCTTGTTACTTTTTGTTATTTTGAATGTTCTAAGCCTCCTGGCATATGTATTTTTGTTATTTTAATTTGCATGCATGCCCGTACATACAAACACACACATGAACTGTACAAACACAGATATTCCCCTTATTGATGGCTGAATAGCTCAGTGACTGCAGAGCCCTTTCAGTTCTCCAGAATGCCTCCTTGTGAGAAGAACCAGCCTGTGTAGCCTTGGGCGAGAAGCCCAGTCCCAAGGCACCCTCAGAGGAAAGGAAAGGTAAACTACCTTGGAAGGGGCACCATAAGTCAGAAATCAACCAAACAGGACACAATTATCAATTTCTTTCTTGAATTAATGTTTCATAGAATTCATCTGCACTCTTGACAATGTGATTTTTCACCTCAGTGGTGAGAGTATTAACATTTCTTCCTCCCTGTTTGGGCTCACAATTAAGCTGAGAAAACAGAGCTATATGCCCATAAGTTTGAGGGAAAATAGCCTGAAAGAATTTGAGCACAACTGATAAGGCCTAAATCAGGCCAAAGGAAAAGGCATTGAAGATTGCAGTGGTGAATCCTAAACCAGTGCCTCCTGACTGAGCCATTAAACTTTTCTCCTCATTCTCTTTCCTTTTCTCATCCTCACTAACCTTTATTAATTATTTATTTTATTTTATTTTTAGTATTTTTACTCCACCTTTATCCCTGGAAAAGGATCCAAAGCGGATTACAGTAGTGAGAGACAGTAAACAGCCCAGTACATTTAAGACATATTCAAGTTTAAGAACAGGGAATTGGGGGAGCATCTTACAGCATTAAGTGGCAGCCTTAAAGCTTTACTCTCTGCTTAAAATACATATAGAATTCACAGATTCTGATTTGACAGAATGTGCCACTATGCAAATATGAAATTCTGGTTCTTCCCATAAATATACTGTACACACACACACACACACACACACACACACACACACACACACACACACACACACACACACACACACACACACACACACACACACACACACTAGATGCCCTAAGCACATCCGATCTCGCCTGATTTTGGAAGCTAAGCAGGGTCGGCCCTAGTTAGTACTTGGATGGGAGACCACCAGGGAATACCAGGTGCTGTAGACACCTGGAGTAGGAACTGGCAAACCACTCCAGTATTCCTGCCAAGAAAACTCCATGGACATGGGGTCACAAAGGGTCGGTCACGACTGTAAAGATGCAACACACACACACACACACACACACACACACACACACACACACACACACACACACACACACACAAACAAAAACTCAGAGAGAGAGAGAGAGAGAGAGAGAGAGAGAACAAGGCCAGGAAAAAAAATAGAAAGAGGAGTTGCAATATATGTCAAAAATACACATTAGGCTGTCCCAATGAGAGTATCTGGATCAATGCAATTGTGGTGAAAATAAAAAAGAACATGGTAGCGGGAGTCTATTACAGGCCACCCAACCAAGATGATTTGACTGAAAGTTTTGAAAAACAAATGGCAAAGGTTTCAAAGGGACACTATGTAGGAGCGACAGAAGGTTTCAATTATCCTGATGTCTGTTGAGGATCAAATTCTGCCAAGGGTGCCCCCTCCAAGAAAGCCCTGGCGTGTGTGGCTGACAGTTTCTCCTACAAAAAGTGGAGAAAGAAACTAGAGGCCTACCCACTATTATTGACTCGATTCACCTTCACACTTCTAAAACAGCTCCTCATTTTAGATGTCTTGCTTTGATAGTCCATTACTAAAAGACACCACAACCTGTAATGTTAGATATACTGTGCCTGTGGTAGGAGTTTCAGCACTTAAATCATCCATCAAATATATATGAACACATTCATAGTAGTTCCCTTAAAAGCTTGTTGAACATTTAAAGCTTTGGGTTTCTGATTCTCCATCCTCAGGAGGAATCCAGGGCTCTCTATTTTGCGTATGATTTTAATGAAATTATTCTAAGCCTCATTACTGTACACAGTTAGTTTTAAACAAGTATTGTTGAATGCAACCTGTAAGTAAATTCTGACGTATGCTGTAGGATTAGCTTCTGAACAGCCTTTCCAGTTACTGGACTATCTGTCATTCTTTTAAAAAAATCAATTAAGAAAAGGCAGCAACTTTATTTAAGCAAATTTCATCCTCCTGGCGGTCTGTGAGAAGATGAAAGAGATGTGTTACAGTGTTGGTAGCATTTCATAGAAAGTATCATTCTCTCTTCCTCACTCATTTGCCTCTCTCTCTCTCTCTTTCTTTTTGTCACAGAATTCTTCCGAGAATTGCTGGAGAATGCGGAGCGGTCCTTAAATGATATGTTTGTACAAACGTACGGGATGCTGTACATGCAGAATTCCGAAGTGTTCCAGGACCTCTTCATAGAGCTGAAGCGCTATTATACGGGAGGCAATGTGAACTTGGAGGAAATGCTGAATGACTTCTGGGCCAGGCTATTAGAGCGGATGTTCCAGCTCATAAACCCCCACTATCATTTCTCCGAGGACTATCTCGAGTGTGTGAGCAAATACACGGACCAACTCAAACCCTTTGGAGATGTACCCAGGAAACTGAAGGTCCAAGTGACGAGAGCTTTCATCGCAGCACGGACCTTTGTTCAGGGACTGACCGTAGGCAGAGAAGTGGCTAACAGGGTATCTAAGGTAATCCAAAGGATGTTCTTTTGTGTCGCTAGTTCTTCCTTTTCTGTTGCTTCACTGAAGATCTGGATTCCTCTTCCATGTTGTCCTGTATGGTGTACCAAGTCTACATCTCTTTCCCAACTTTAGCTAACAGGGAGGTTTGCTGGTATGGGAGTAGCTGCAGCAGGTTTCCTCCTTTGGACTTGGTCAGAAGGATATCAGTGCCGCCCCGACTCCCATCCAGAAAGGAACATGGTGTCGATAGTCATTTTGCCAAAAGCTGTTGATTACCTGGAGGTCAGCGGTTCGAGCCTCCTAGCTCCCCAAAACCTGCTCCTCTGACCTATTCTAACCCGTGTCTCGTTCTTTCAGAGCAAATTCAGACACACAAAATATCCCTCATGTTTTTGTTATTGGTGGTTTGTTAGGTTGTTTAATCTCCTGCAACAACTTTTAATATTTGTAATATGAGTGCAATTTTCATCCCATTGGTCTATCTTCTTAAGCATGCATGCAAGGGAAGACATACAAGAGAGATGTGGCAGCTCTTTCTCTCTCCCCACACCACTGGCATTGCTAACTAGAAATAAGGGGCAGGAGGGTGGCATTTAATATCAAAGAACTGGGAAAGAGGAGAGAGTGGAAAACCTGTCCCAGAACACTACTTCCTGGTATTCAAAGTGCTCACAGTGAGGGCTGATTAGTAGCAACCAAAAAGTTAATCATGGGTTGAATGTTCTGAAAACTTAAACATGAGTTTCTATTCCTAGAAGGGCCTGCCACCAGAAACAGTGGTGATTGGTGCAACTAATCCATGCTGTGCTGGAAGGATCGTTGCCTCCAGGCAACTGTAAAAAAGACCCCAACAGCCTGCTTTTTCATATATTTCTTTATTTTTACTACATTATAAATTTATTTATTTACTAACCATGTCTTCTTTTTCCCTGTGAAAAACCTCCTCTTCCTTTCTCCATTTCAAAATGTTTTATAGGTTGTAATTAGAGATGGGCATGAAATGAACTTTTAGTTCATGTCATTATTTTTTATTTGTTTCATTACCTAAGAATTAGAATGAATTTAGAACAAACCGAACCAAACCGAAAAAAAAATGGTTTGGTTCAGTTCAGTTCGTTAATGGCGGCGATGTCTCCTACCTGGTGCTGGATGGTCTTTGGTCTTCATGGCTGCAGGGAAAAATCGACCACCCATGCTACAGCTGTAGCATGGGCCACGTGGTTGGAGGAAAATAAAATAAAAATAAAAATAAAGGAGTGCTGACAGGGCCCCAGAGGTGGCCTGGTCGGCATCCTAAAATTTAAAAAAATTAAAAACCCAGCGCCGACCGGACCCCAGGGACTGCACAGTCAGCGCTTGGGGGGGGGGAGCTGGCCTGCACTACGGCTGTAGCATGGCCAGAACCCAGAAGTAAAAAATAAAAAATAAAAAATAAAAAAATAAATAAAATAAAGAAGCACTGCCCTGGCCCCAGGGGTGTCCAGGTCAGCACGCTAAAATCAAGGGGGGGGGAGCACCAACCAGGCCCCAGGGGCCATGCAGTCAGTGCTTGGGATAAAATTTTAAAAAAATTAAAAAGGAGTGCTGACCAGGCCCCAGGGGTGGCCTGGTCGGCCCCCCAAAAAATATTAAAAAATAAACAGCACCAACCAGGCCCCAGGGGCCATGCGGTAGGCGCTTGGGGGGAAAGCGGTAGCGTGGGTGGAACCCGGAAGTTAAAAAAAAATTAAAAAATATAAAAATTAAAATAAAATAAAATAAAGGAGCACCGACCCGGCCCCAGGGGTGGCCGGGTCGGTGCTCTAAAATAAAGGGAAAAAAATAAAAGAAGTGCCCACCTGGCCCCAGGGGCCACGCGGTGGGCACTTTGGGGGGGGGAGATGCTGGCCCCATGCCCGCACTTCAAAAGCCCCTGCCGCAGGGGCCAGAATCCGCTGCCGTCGCCGCCGCCAACGCCGGCGGTGAGAACCCGAACCGATTCGGGTTCGTATGATTTTTTTAAAAAATTCATACGAACCCAAACTCGAACTGAACCAAGGGTGGGGCCGAACCAGATTAACCTGAACCATGGGTTTTCTGGTTGTGCCCACCTTTAGTTGTAATTAGAGATGGGTGTGAATTGAAAAAAACCCGATGATTTATTTTGATCTATCAAGGTTGACAAATCACAAATCACAAGTTAACAATTTTTTGGATGCCTCACCATCCAAAAGAATTCATAAATGTATCTTGCCTTGAAAAAATTAATACTATAAAACGTCTTCCTAGGCACCTAGAGAAACCAACATTGCATAGATCCTTCCCCTGTCTCTCCTTTACAAGCCCTGCAAAGCTACATAGCTCACATGTCTGAAACCCAATCTTCATCATACTTGGAGGGATTATAAAGAAGAGACAAGAGACGTTTCTCTGTGATTTTGGTGTCCCTCGGTGCCAGAGGGGTCTTTTATATATTTTTAAGGCAAAATGAATTGAGGTCATCAATGTCCCTGCATAATTTATTATTTGATCATTATTTGTGTGATAAGCACACATGAAGACTGACAATGGAAGTCAAAGTGCTAGCTCTCATTTTACAGGCCTTAATCTTTATACAGCCTTCCAAAGAAGTTGGTTGCAATCAGGAGGCCGGCCATACATTTCAAATGGATAGGTTTTGAAGTGTGCATTCATGGAATCTAATACTCCCAACTAGGGATGGGCACAAAACGAATAATGTATCACTGATTCATTCGTTTGTTACATAACAAAATGAAACAAAATGAAACAAAATGAACTGATTCATTTCTCTGTAGAATGGGTTCCCAAGGTCCTAGAGGCACCAAATTTGATGGATACCTTCCTTGGACTCTCCCCTTTAATGCCTCCAAATTTGTTGAGGTTTTGGGTTTCAGGGGTCCAGGTTATTCAATGTCAAAGGGGGTGCCACCAGAAAAAAATGTAATTGCAAAGTTATGTTCTTGAAAATAGTGATCCCAGCCAGCTAGCTGTGTGGAAATGGTAGAGGATCTTTTGCAAGCTCTGCCTTTGAACACCCCCAATTTGCAGAGGTTTGGGGGACAGAGGACCATGTTATTCAACTCCTAATGGGTGCTCCCCAGGTAAAAATGTTTGTAAATTTAAAGTATTTGAAAATACTGATCCCAGGCATCTAGCAGCATGGAAACTGCAGGAGAGCTTCCTTAAGCTCTGCCCAATTTGGAGAGTTTTGGGGTACAAGGGGGACAAGTTATTCAACTCTAAAGGGGATGGCTGTAGGAATCCATTTTAAAGTGCCTTTTGGGTTTTTTTGGGGGGGGTGTACTTCCAACTGCCTGCTGGAGCTAGAGTATATAAGAGGCTGTCTGGTTTCAATTTCTTTGTCAGCTGTGGGAGTGAGGGGAGTTACTGTTGGCTCTGGCAGTGCTGCTAACGTGCTGTGTCTTACAGTTGGGCTACCTTCACTTCTGCTGTCCCTTTGTGCCCAAAGCTGCTTTGTGTATTGTGTGAGTGAACAAAGAGAGAGTGATTTGTGTGTGTGTAGAAGTGAGACTCTCTCTCTCTCTCTCTCTCTCTCTCTCTCTCTCTCTCTCTCTCTCTCTCTCTCTCTCTCTCTCTCTCTCTCTCTCTCTCTCTCTCTCTCTCTCTCTCTCTCTCTGTGTGTGTGTGTGTGTGTGTGTGTGTGTGTGTGTGTACTGTGTGCATCTCTATGTCCTCAGAGAGGCACTGCTTTTTTATGATCTTTTGGAGAGGGCTTTATTAGGGGGGATTATGGACAGGCTTTCTTTATTATATTTTATATATCTTCCCATCCTACCACCTTGAAACTATACTCCTTCCCACCCACACACTTTGTTTTCCCAGTTCACCACCCACCTGTCCTGTACCAGTTCCCATAATCGTCATACCCCCCCATGTTTGTTTTTATACATAACTCTACTGTACAATTAAAAAGTAAACAAATGAAGAAAACTCCTATTAAAATCAGGAGAACTTTACTCTGTTCAGGAGGCAGCAGCAGAAGGACCATCAGTGAGGAAGGCGAAGACCCATCAGGCAGTGCCACAAGCCAGGCCACTGAGCCTGAGGTCAGGGAAGTCAGGCAGCAGCATTCTCTTTGTGGACCAAGTTCTAAAGAACCACTCCTGTTTCTAGAGGAGTCCCAGGGGTTGATCTCAGAATTGGACTCAGGAGAAGAGCAGCAGCAGCATCTGGAGGAGGAGGAGGAGGAGGAGGAGGAGGAGGAGGAGGAGGAGGAGGAAAGCATGCCCTCCCTCTCTGCTCCTTCCTCCAGTGTTGGCAGCACCACCACCCCCGCAGTCACCCCAGGATGGCAGTGGAATTGGGACTGGGAGCCAGCCCCAAACAGCTGCAGGCAGGAGCAAGCCTCAGGGCTACTTGTGGGATCATTTCTCCTGCAATGAGGAATACCTGAGGCTGGCGACTTGCAGTGTCTGCAAGGTGGTGGTGCAAAGGAGCACAGACCCCAGGCACCTGTCCTAAACTGCCCTGAGGAATCACCTGGAGAGGCACCACCCCAGGCTGCTGGAGTGCCCACAAGCTGGCAGGAAGAGGGGAGCACAGGGCAGGCAGATGGAATCTCCAGCAAGCAAAAGAGCTGCTGGCAACACCACTGTGGGAGCAAGAACAAGGCAGCCCATGTTGCAGGATGTGTTGCCCCTCAGTGGTGCCCCAAGCCTGAACCAGCAGGCCAGGGCCAGGGCACAGGAAGTGAACACTCATGTGGTGGTTGAGATGGTTGACTTGAGTGGGGTGCCTCAGTCGTTTGTGGAGTCCCCAGGGTTCTGGCACCTCCTCAAAACCTGGCCCCTTGGTATGAGCCTCCATCCTGGAGGACCCTGAGCTGTAGGGTGATGCCCTTGATGAAAATTACAGAAAACAGGGCTGGTTTCTCAATTTTCAGCCTTTTTCACTTTTTGTAGCTCAGCTAACGTTTATTGGTATACATTAACACATTTGTAGAATTTGAGTAATTTGAGTCATTGATGCTTTCTTAATATTTAGCCTTTATTAAAATAATGAAATTTCTTTTCTGTTCTTTTTTAAAGAGAGAACTTGTTATTTTATTTGTGATTCTCCTTCCCATAAAGGGGAAACCTGCCCCCTATAAATTCTCACCTCTTCCTTTCACAATGAGTGCTATGACATTTACCTTCAAAAGGAGTTCTTTTATGGGTTGTTTTTTTTTTTTTGCCCTCACCATTCCAGTTTAAAAATGAAACAATGAGTGTGGCAATTGGATCAGATAATTTATATTCCTCTCATAGTGTAGAGTGGAGTAGGTGAGTCCAGAATATAAAAATAAGTCAACTGTCACATTCCCCCGCCCACTCTGTATTGCAGATTTTTGTAATCTACCGGGCGGTGTTGAGATGCAAAAAGGAATGATATGGATGATTTAGAGGCTTTATGATTAATGAAACATGCAGCCAAGAATTTGCATGCTTTGCCTTCCACTGCACTCCTTTTTGGAGGGGCTACGTGCCGGGATTTCTCTTTTTCTACTTTGAGAACTTAATAACAGCCTGTAGCTTTGATGTCTCTTTAATATAGATAGCAGTTGTTGCAGTTGATTTGGGAACGATACTGTCGTGATTATTTTAATTCCACTGTAGTGTAACACTTCAAGAAGCAGGTTTTCATTAAAGCACATGGAGGGAACAAACTAAGAATTAGGTATCTTTTGTTCATCTGTCATTTTTGCAACCTTATCACTCTCTGTGTCTGTACTGTGGGGAAGCAACTATTTTGTTGACTGTAGATTGAGGAAAGGTAGGCTTACATTCCTGGTCAGCTATGGAATAGCTGTGTGTGTGTGTGTGTGTGTGTGTGTGTGTTTTACTGGAAAGGGGCATTTCTGAAACTGAAGAATGTTTCACTTGATAAAGATTATCCCATTTTACCTCAAAATATAAGGACAAGCAACAATAATTGGTGACTGTCAATGGATGTGTGATGAGAACAAGCTATCCTGATATTTGGGAATGAGTCACTCACCATCCCTCCACTTAGAGCATGAGCCACATCTGGTCCCTGGGAATGATTGGTCTATTGTGGATCCACCTCTTCTGCCTCCCCCTCCATGCCACAAAGGTTTTGCTAGTCAAATAAAAAACCCTTTTTTGGTTCTTTCAAGATGTCTCAGTAATTCTGCCCAATGAAAACATGCAACTTGGTCTCAAAATTTCACCTTAAGCAAAACTACAGCCAACGAGGCAGACAGGCTGTCTGGATGGAAAATAATATGGAAAGAAAGGGACAAGAAAGGAACCTACATATTGTCTCTTCAGATGAGAAATGTTGAAGACAGTGTGTTACATATATTGACTTGAGTTCCTTGGAGGAACAGCACAATATGCTTTAAAATACATAGCAGTAGACCTCTGAAAAACATAATAGTGCTTTCTATTTTTTCACTGAGACAAAGGTAAGAACTGCAATTGAGTCTCTTAATGCATTCTTTGCCACCAAGATGTTTCTCTAACACACACAGACACAGACACACATACTCATACTCATACACACACACACACACACACACACACACACACACACACACACACACACACACACACACACACACACACACACACACACACACCCTTACTAGGATTCCTTTCTCTTAAATCAATGTTTGAGAACTAAGAAGGCTAATAACTGAGCTTTAATGTGATAATGTTTCAATATATTAAATTGATCATGCTGCAAATTGAATTTCTTCTGCCACTCCAACTGCGATTTCCATATGAATTAACTAGCCCAAGTGGAAACAGAAAACGTAAGAAGAATCCATGCTGGATCAGACAAACGCTCTATCAAGGTCATTGTTTTGTTTTCACTGTGGCCAGCTAGAATCCCGTACACCAAGATGTGATTATTTGCAAGTAAAACTGTGCTCATGACCTGGGGTTCAATCCCCGGTAGCAGGCTCAAGGTTCACTCAGACTTCCATCCTTCCGAGGTCGGTGAAATGAGTACCCAGCTTGCTGGGGGGGCAATGTGTAGCCTGCACTCTGTAATTAAAAATTGTAAACCGCCCAGAGACTACTTGTAGTAGTGTGGGGCGGTATATAAGCAGAACACTTTGCTTTGCTTTGCTTTGATTGCAACCATAATCTCCAACTCATTCCCCCAGTTGTTCAGAGGCATATTGCCTCTGACAGTCTTGGCAATACATAGCCATAATCATGTTCATGACTGCTACCCGTTGATAGCCTTCTCTTCCATTAATTTCCCTAAATTCCTTTCAGGTCCAGACTGGTAGCCTTCACTATATCTCCCAGAAATGAATTCACTCATTAACTATATGCTATGTGAAGGAAATTTTATTTATCTAGCTTCATTGAGCCACAGACTGCCCTGATTCTACTATTATGAGAGAGAGAGAGAGAGAGAGAGAGAGAGAGAGAGAGATCTCCCTTTAACCAAGTACCTGTTGGCACCTCATGAATGGTACCAGGAGAGTTGTTAGTCCTGCCTTCACCCCCTTAGCATGGACAGTGTCTCAATATTGGTGGCTTTGCTTAAGTGACCTGTATGCATGGAGTCGATCTTTAGGACACCAAGCTCAGAGGGCCCATTTGCTCTCCTCTGCTTCAAACACATTACTTTGCTACTGCCTTTGCCAACTACATCCCCTCCCCTCCTAAAGCATTCAGTGATTTTTGTTGCTCTGACCATGGTTAGCTGGGAAGGAACTTTACCAACAAGGTTTCCCTTGAGGGTTTGCATGGGCATTAATAACTCCTGTGTAGTGCAGTTGGTGTATGGGGCTGGATCCATTTAGGGAAGCAGTGGAAGGGAGCCCTGCCCCCTAAAAGGGAAGTCCTCAAATGGCAGTCTCTACTGACATTGTGTTTTTCAGGTGTTTTGATTGCAAATCCTATAATCCACCATTGGCCACACTTTCGGGGATAGTGGGAGTTTTCCACAAAATCTGGAGGGCAATGGGCTACTGAAAGTTAAGGGGAAAGGATTGTACACCAGGGATGCAAGGCACACTTTGGAGGTCAGCACTCCTGTCTCACATTCAGTGGAGGGCAGTGCCTGTGTGATCTGGAGATGATTTGGTGGGCCTGATACTCCTGTCATTGTATGCCAAGTTAGCATTCAGCTTGTCTGGAAATTGGATCAAGTTCTATCTCATTCTGAGACTACACTGACTGTAGACACACCATTTAAATCCTTTCTTCTCTCGTTCTTGTGTGAGAGAAAGAGGAAAGCTGTTCTTTTCCCCCCTTGCCTGAAAGAGGAAAAGTTAATTTCACAATAAGAATTTTGTTAAGGGTTTTTGTTTCTTTGCTTGCTTGCTTGCTTTGCATAAATAATGCAATGGCCAGAATGAAATATTTAAGTAAGGTTTGTGTAACATGTTGTATCCAGTTGACAAGGTTCTGGAGTGATCACAGTCACATGCCTGGTTGAGCTCCTAATTGGGTAACTGAAATACAGCTTCCTCAGTTAACCAGAATTAACTGCACAAAGTTACACAAACCTTACTCAAATACTTGTAGGATTCTAGACACTGATGTGAATGATGCAAAGTGTGAAAACTTGCAATACCTTCTGCTTTATTTCCTGGCCTTTTAAGGATAACAAGGCATGCATGTGTTGTGTCCCTTTTTCTTAATAATTACCTAGTCCTGTGTTTCTCTCTCTCTCTCTCTCTCTCTCTCTCTCTCTCTCTCTCTCTCTCTCTCTCTGTGTGTGTGTGTGTGTGTGTGTGTGTGCATGTAAGCATGTGTATGCGTGTGCACACAAATAAATGCACACACACAAATGCACACTACTCAAAAGTTCCCCATGGAGGAATCTCATCATGTTGAGACAGCTTAAATTGATGGCAATTGGTGAGGTAGATGTGAATTTACCTCACATCTCTGTTCTAGACAGTAAATTCTGTTACTTCACATCCCTTTCATCATGGTTCGCTTTGGACTGGTAGGAAGAAATGTTACTCCACGTCAATTGCATGATGATGGGAGTTCGTCCCAACCACACCCCCTGAACTGGGATTTAAGCGGGATGAGTGATTCCCCTCCCTTGCCTCGGGAATCTGCTTGTCTTGGTTCTCGTTCTGAGATGAGTGCCCGTAAGGTAAGGCTCGTCAGGCAATGTGCCATTCTCCATCTAGTGGCAGGAGTGCGAAGTGCCATTCGCCAGTATATTTCCTATGGAGTCAGCAACACAGTGCAGAGAGATTAAAAGACAAATGCCTCAAACTTAGCTCCATAACGTATTGAAGGCAAAGTTGAGGAGATTCGAAAAATTGAAAAACAGAAGGTCGGACCAAAGAAAAAACCAAAAATGAAGGCTGCGAAGTTCAGATGTTGTCACGAAACAAGGACGTGCAGTAACAGTCATCAAAGTAGCATCAATCACGTCGGTGGGTACACGGGAACAGGGACAGTACCAGGACAAGACCACATGACCATGAGCGATGTGATCACAAAATGAATGTCAACTCGGAACGAGGAAGGACGTGAAATAACTGACAAAGGGTCTCAAGTGACTTCCTCCCCGTAACAAATCTGTGACAACTAATTGCCTTCACCACATTACTCTTCAACAGGTTTTGTTGGCTCACTCACTTTCTCTATACCATGAGCATTTTTATACACCTTCCCAAGGCAAACATCCTATTATTTCATCATTCTAGTGCTGCTCCAGCCCTTGATATCTCTGGTTGCTTCTGTCTGCATATCCACAGCCCTTCTAGTGCTGCAAAATATATTCGTTTCCTGATATCTCCATTTTGAGAAAGAGAAAAAAAGCATAACTTATAAAAGAACTCTTAAGTCGCATACAACACCCATTAGAGCTCCTCCAGTTCTCGCATAGACAATTAATTATTTTGGGTGTGCAAATCGTGATTGCTTTCAACACTTTTTATTCCCGTGAAGGAACTTAACAATTAAATTAGCATCTACTTTTTAAAATGCCTATTGAAAATGTTTCTGAGCACCTGATGCCAATTATGCTACTGCCTTGCTTCCACCACTGATAAAATCAATTTTGTACCCTTGGCTTTCATCAAATTATACAGCTAGCTGGTTTCTGGCTGCAAACAGGGTGCTTTCTGGGCTGAGAGAAAAGAATGTGGTGATGGAATGAGAAGGAAAAGGCAAGGGTTTAGCAGTGAAAAATGTGTCCGGCTAATTGTCAGTGATCACTTTGAGTTGCTGCCTGCCAGCCGGCTTGCTTTTTGAAGACGTCAAATCAATAATTTCACAAACTCACTTTTCATGGTTTCTAAATAAGCGTGTGCCCTCTTTTCTAAGAGGGAAAGAGAAAGCTGGAAATAAAGGTCAAGATCAAGTGTCAAACCGATTCAGAATATAATTACTGAAATTGGGGTGGGTGGGTGGAGAGAAACAAATATGACATGCTGATGAAGCTGGTAATTAAGAGCCAAAACGAATAGTATATTAATGCCGGAAAATGCAATTTGAAGACAGTAATAAAGTGTTCTGAGCCCTGGATGGGAAGAAGAGTTATTGCATGGTAGAGGCAAAAGGGTGCCTCGGACAGGCCAGGACAAATAAAACAAAAGCCAGTAAGGATTGCCTCCTCTCCCAGGAAATAAGTGCAGCAGTAGGTGCCATTTATCACCTGCAGCGTGGATTGAGTGTGTGTGTTTGTATGCGTAAGCTCTCTTTCTCCTTCTCATGTTTTAATCTGTTTGCCATTTGAGGAAGCTAAATATCATAGCTGAGCCTAAGAGCTGTTTTCTGACGCCTGCTGGGAGCAAGATGCTGCCCCAGTTTCTCTTCTGGGCACAGTTAGTTTCTAAATAAGAAGGTGCAAGGTTTACAACCAAGGAGGCGTGCTGTGCCATCCCCAGGAGTACGGGACTTTTGTTGCTGTTCTATGCCATCAGGTCAGAACTGAGGTATAGCATCCCTGAGAGGGTTTTCAAGGTAAATGAGATTTTTAAGGAAAGGTTTTACCAGATCCATTTCTTCAGTAAGTTTCTATGGCAAAGCTAGTGTTCAAACCCTGATCTCCTCCACCCTAGTCTGTCCACTACAGTACAATGGGTATCACTAATGGGACTTACATCCTGAGTAATAGGGATAGGATTCCTGCCTTAGGCAGTTTTCATTAGCCCTCAGGAAGAGATATGCTTAGCTGAACATGCCTGGTCACTGTATAACAGCATGAACCATTAGGATCATACAGAAGACAGCATTGAGAAGGGGCTTGAGATGGCCAAGTATGTCTCTCTGAAAGTAGGTTTCCTGTTAATGCAGAGTAACCCAAAGTACTAGAGCACCTGCTTTGTTGTAGCCTGCAAAAAAAGCCAGGATTAGTTTCTTACCTCATCAGTTGAAAGAATCAGGACACTGTCTGGAAGTTCAGCCATGAAAACTGGATTTCTTTTCTTGAGAGATTGAAACATTTTGCTGCTCACCCAAACCACTTCATCAGACTGATGAAACTGCTTAGATGAACAGTGAAATGTCTCAATCTCTCAAGAAAAGGTGGCCAGTTGCCATGGCTCAACTTCCAGATAAACTTACCTAGATGACTGAGAATCTTCACAGACAAATCAGGTCACTGGTAACTAGAGATGGGCACGACCAGAATTTTTTTTTCGAGTTGTCGTTTTTCGGGACGGGTCCGTTTCGGCTCGTTTCCGTTTTTTTGTGAATTTTTTAAAAAATTGTCGTTTCGTCGTGTCGTTTGTCGTTTGTCATTACTGCTGCGATTTCGCGCAATTTGACGTTCCAGCAAGTGGCGTCCCGCCGGCGCTAGGTGTTTTTGCACTCTAGGCGGCGGGCGGGGTGGCAGGGGGGCATGGGGGCAGCAGCAGTGGCAGGGGGAGGGGCGGGCGCATGGGCACGCGGGCGGCAGATGCACGGGCGGCGGGCGCGGGTCCCGCAATGACCCAGAGCAGGCGGAAAACACTTTAAACTGACTTGCTGCACAAGACTGCATCGAATAAAGCAATTGCAATTTTTATTGCAAACAAAGTGGGCAGTGCACCCACAGCAGAGCTGCAGGCAGGGTATGAAAGGACCTTGGCTTGCTTGCCACCAAGCAAATGATTTTTTAAAAATAAATCCACACCTCCCCTCCCACTCAACCCCCCCCCTTTGAAGCACTATCAGAAAAGAAATCCTAACAAACTGCAGGAGAATAAAAAAGAATAAACTGCGATGCTATTCCCCACAGCAGACAGAGAATGAAAGGAATTATTATTATTTCCTAAAAATTCAATTGAATCAATTCCCTCCATGCCTGCCTAACTGAAATCTAAAGGCTCCACGAAATCGAAACTAGTCTAGCACAGCAGCCAGCTACACAGAGACCTCTCCCACCCATATCCAAGCCCGGACTACGACTCTTCTGGGAGTGCCTCGCCTTTTTATGCCCTCTTGCACATCCAGAAGTGTCAGTCAAAACCTGGCCATGCGATTGGTAGAATGGGTCGAAAAATTTGCATGGTCCCATCCCATGGCCAGCCCATCATTGCGCAGGTGTAAAAAAAATAAAAAAATAAAATCAGTGCGACCTTTTACTGCTATTAAAAACCCACTGCTGGTACTGTAAAAATTCAAGCATTTAAAATAGCTAATTTTCGCATGTTTCTGTGGTGCTTTGGTGGTTTTTTGGACCACGATTTCAAAAAAAATATTGTGGACGCCATTTTGGATCCCCCCGCATCGCATGGCAAATGGAGACGCCGAGGATGCCGCCTCCCAGCCCGGTACCAGCAGCCTAGGACAGGGGGGGAGGCTGGGGACCCCCCCCCCCCAGAAACCACCCCTCTGGTAGGTGCCCTCAGGCAGGCATATTTTTGCCTGCTTTTTTGGCCGGGAATCGGGATTTTATTTTATTTTTAAAACTTTTTTTCTGTGCCGCTTGGCATCGCGCGATCGCCGCGCGATGCCAGGAACGACAACGACAAATCAGACCCAATTTTTCTTTTTTCGGTTCGAGTTCGAGTTCTGACAGCTTAATTGTCGTTACCGTTTCCGTTACGTAACGGAAACGATATCCGAAAACGGAAACAACAATTTTGCCAAGTTGTGCCCATGTCTGACTGAGATCCTGGGAACCTGGAAAGCTACAACTAGTCCAATGAGGCAATAATCAGAAGAGATGGGGAAACAGCCTGGCCTAGTATAACATGGCTTCCTTTTTTACTACAGGCCAGAGCCAAAAATATCTGTAGGTATTATGCTTCCGTTATGTCACCTACAATGTGATAACTTAGTAGCAGGGATACTGCTTGTACTGAGCATTCTGTTTTTTCTCAGCTGAAAGGCTTTCACCATTTTGCCATCATAGGGAATTTTTCTAGAACCTCCAGAGAGAGCAGATGATAGGCAGAGAAATATTGGTGATAAATTTTGACTAACAATGGTGTGTGTGTGTGTGTGTGTGTGTGTGTGTGTGTGTGTGTGTGTGTGTGTGTGTGTGTGTGTGTGTGTGTGTGTGTGTGTGTGTGTGTGTGTTTAAGTGTGACAGTCCTACATGGCCTGCATCTGAAATATTGTCCTCCACAACATTTTTAAAATCTTTTATTGTTCTTGTCAATTTCATTCTTAAATCCACACTCTTAACCCTGTCAGTTTCACATGGAGATACGGCTGCATGGGAGGATACACAACTATATGAAATTAACAAATGCAAGAGTTTGAAGTTGACAAGAGCCACAATGAGACACAAAAAAATCATGTAGAGGGCTTCAGCGCAGGGCTATCACCTGCAGAAAATGGGCCAAGATGGCAAAAAATGCTTCTAATCTGAATCCGACAGGGCAGGGAAAGGAATGTGCCATAATCATATATCCAAAATGTTATGTGACATATGCTGAGGTGATCTGGCACTAGCAAATGTAACAGTGCAGTAATAACATGTTATAGCATTAGCCTCTATAGTTTGTTTTTTTAAAATAAACTCAAAAATATTTGGTGGTGACTAAAGAGAAAGATGGTGGGAATAGTTGTTCGTTCTGCCCCCAAATATCACTCCCCTGCTTACTATATCACAAAAAGAAATCACCCCAAAGCATCCCTCCTGACTAGAGATGGGCACGAAACAAACATTTTTTTCGTTTCCGTTACCGTTTGTCGTTTCCATTACGTAACGAAACTACAAATGAAAATTGTGAAGAAAATGAAACAAAACGAAGAGAACCATGAAAATTGTGGTCGTTACGTTTCGTTTCCGTTAATGGTGACGCGCAATGAAATGAGCTGTTTTAAATGTTAAAAAATGCCCTGGACATCCGTAAAAATGCAGCGATAATATTTATATTGTCTGATAATACCTACCAGGGGGTTTGGGGTCCTTAAAACATTTGTTTTTGTCTTCTCCCATCGCAATGTATTTTTCTTTCCCCTTTAAAATGGATGTCGCCACCAGCCACAAAATGGAGGCAAGCCATGCGATGGGATCATGTTCAACCAATAGCATGCCCAGGTTGCAGACTAGGCGGGCAGGTCTGGCAGCCACAGAGGGCATAAAAAGCTCTGGCAGCCCCCGTCCTCCTTGCAGTCTCTGGTGGGAGTTAGGGTGGGATTGCTGTCTCTGGCTCTGCGACTCTAGCTTCGGTCCTGCAGCCTCCCTGTGTGCGTGCGTGCTGTGTACCTCTCAGTGAGTACCCTCCCTTGCCCCACAGTGCAGTCACTCTGTGGCTGCCTTGCACCCTGGGCAACGCCCGCCGCTGCCTTTGCAGCCTCCCTGCATACCTAGTCTATACTGTGTCTCTGCCAACATCCATTTTTTTAGGGTTTTCCCTCTGGTCTGGGGTGTTGGGGGATGCCTGCGCACGGAAATGCTTTAAAAATCACGCAAAAAGTGGGTAGAAATGAAAAACGAAAAACGGTAACAAAATTTTTCCAAAAAAATCACGACAAACGGAAACGAACCGAAACATACCTCTCAACGACAAATGAAAAACCGAAACACCATTTTTTTGTTTCGTGTCCATCTCTACTCCTGACCCTTTTGTAGAACAAAATAATAAATCACATGGACAATACCTTATTTGAATAGCCGCAGTTAGAGAAAAAGTAAAAGCCCCCAGTGGGGGTAGCTGGGATTAGAAGGAAAAATGGACAGGGTGATTTGTCTCAACCTTCACATTTTGTGATCATTGAAAAAACAAAACAACTTCAGATTCACTTGTGCCAGTCCTGGAGCAAATTGCAAAGCATGTTCCAATTTTCCACACTTGGAAGCATACAGACTCACAACCTTAGTTGGTAGCATCAGAACATAATATAAACTTTGGCTGATACTCCTTGTGGCTAACAAAAAAGATACATAATGAGAAATAAAGATAATGATAAAAACAATAAAACAACTGTGAAAATTAATGTCAGGTTGGGAACCACTGCTCTATTGCCTATAAGGTATTGCTTGTTAACTTTGCAGAAACATTCCAACCCATCTTGATCTGCCTGTTGAAATGCACTTGAACATTTCACACTCACACCATGGCTGTTGGATCTCATTATTGCTCTGTATAATGTGAACATGGCTTCCCCATGCAACTCCAACTACCCTCAGAACTCTGGTGCAGAGGTAGATTGCGGATAGTGGGAAAGCCGTCATAGCTTGATTTATTTGATCTCTCAACTAGCCATCTAAGAATTCTGTTTTGTCGAAAGCTGCTTCAAGATTTGAAAATGAAATAGTTGCAAAATACCATACAAACTTCTGAGTTCTCTTTATCGAAGCAAGGTGGTGAGTAAAGCAGAGAGCAAAGTGGTGTGAACCATTTCCATCCTCCAAAGGAATGCACAGGTCCCTTGGTGGAAAACCAAAATAAAGAAGCTGGATGGTAATATAGTGGGACCACAGTATCCACAGGTGATTTGTTCTAAGCTTTCTCTTAGATACAAAGAAGTACCGTGGACCCTCATATAACAAACGGTTTCTATCATATAAAATTTGTACAACATAAAAAATTCTGGAGATAGGGGAAATTTGCTTAACAGAATCATCTATGGGACAAATCCATACAACATAAAAATGGTCACGATTAGGGATTACTCTGTTTTCAATGCTTTCCTATGGGAAATTTGTATAAAGGAAAATTTGCTTAACATAATTTCATTTGGAATGAATTAATTCCTTTATACAAGTTACCACTGTACTGATATAGAAACCAGATCTATAGCATAGTCTTTGGTTCCTCCTAGTGGCCAGTTTTGTTATTACACCATGGAAATGCATGTTTCAGGGCTGGGGGTGTTATTTAATATTTTCACTGTGCTACTAATTATCTGTTCTACCTTTTCTGCTCTCTCTCTCTCTCTCTCTCTCTCTCTCTCTCTCTCTCTCTCTCTCTCTCTCTCTCTCTCTCTCTCTCTCTCTCTCAACATTTGTATCTCTATTTAACTTTGCCCAGACCACAGCATTCCAAACCATGCTAAACAATTGCCATTCAGTGACTCTGCTGCCAATCGCTCAAACACTCCGCCCAGAACCCTGAATAAAGGCATTCAAAACCACTTACACATAAATCTGATACTGAGGGGTGTGTGTTTTTTCCCCAGTCCCCAATACAGAATGCCATATATAAATCTCTTCATACAGTCTCAAAATGGTAGCATCATCACACTACCAAACGTAGACCTTCTAAAAAGGCTGAGAAGAGTGGCGAGCTACCAATAAGGAACCAGTGTAAAGGTTGGGCCAAGGTCTTGGAGAGAGAAACCGGGGCTTGCTGTACTTTGCCATACCCTCTACATATTGTAAAACAACCTTCAAGGAAGCAACTGTCCCTTTCCATCAAATGCAAAAAATGGAAGCTTTCAGGACGTGTGTGTGAATAGCTCCTGCTATCCCATCTGTCATGCGTGACATGTACTCAACAGGAGAGATAAGCGCTTATAGGTCTTTCATCATCTCTCCTTCCATCGTCCCTGCTCCCTCCTCCCAGTCTACTCTTATTCTCCCCCCCCCCAAGACCACAGGGTTAGCTCCTGTCAAAAACCACCATAGAAAATCTTCCCGCCTCAATCTCTTTTGGGAATCCTCCAGCTTTTTCTTTGCCTGGTGTAATAAAGTACAAAAATCTCTGAACTCCCAGATTGAATGCATTATTACTGTGGTACGATTCATTCCCTCCAAGCTTTCAACCTTTCATGCTGAAAGGAGAAGGTGCCTTGCTGGCCAGAAGCTGCTACTCCTGCCCTTTTAACACGATTGTGGTGTAAGAGCGAGGCAGCCACTCACCCAGCTCTCCTCTGAGCTGCCACCTCAGCTAGAACAGGAGAGGCAGGTCCCATCTCCCTAATGCGGTAAAGTTGTCAAAGTATTTATTAGCCCTAATGCTAAGTTTAGAAAGAGGTGGATTTCTCCCCCTCCTCCCATTTCTGGCTGAAAATAAAAATGAGCACAGGGGAGGTAAGACTAATGGCTCTGGCAGAACATTATCAGACATTTTACAGAAGTAAGAAGACCCCTAAATCCCCATCCTCATTTGTCTTCGTCATCAAGAGCTGGGCATTTTTCTTCATCCGACAATGAAACAAATAACAGCTTGGGAAGGAGCACTTTTCCTTGAACAATTGGTGAGGAAAGAGCATTAAGTTGATCACTGTGGTCCTGACTGGAACTGACAGATGGGCTGCTGTGTCTTTAAATTAAAGTCAGGCTTGTGGATCTTTCAGTTTCACCTATTTTAGTCCATGGAAGTGCACAGAACATGGATGTCCCTGCTTTTATCTGAGAAACGGCGTCAGATATGGACTACCTCACTTCATTTCTGGGTTTTGCTTGTTTGCTTTTGCCTGACAGCTGCAAGAAGGACACATCAATGTGAACTAGAGATGGGCACGACTCAGCGAAATTTTTGTTTTTGTTTTCTTTTTTTGTTTCGTTTCGCAATGAAAACAAAAACGAAAAAATTTTCAGAAGCAAAACGACAACGGAAACGAAACGAAAAATTTTGCCGTGTTTTTCGTTTTCGTTACGGCAGACACATTGCATTGAAAAGAATGCTAACTAAACAAAACATTTTCGTTTTCGTTTTTGTTTTTTCGTTTCATTTCGTAACGAAAACGAAAATGAAAAATGTGCAAAAAAACCCCGAAAAACTAAAACGAACTGAAACGGACCCCTAAACGAAAAACGAAAAATGAAAAATTATTTTTTGAGTCGTGCCCATCTCTAATGTGAACACTTTGAATTTTTTCACACAGCGCTTCTTCTAGCTGCCTGCATCCTGGTAATCATGTGCATGTAATTGTATGCTTGAGAGAGTTCCCAGTGGTATGGTTAATGGATCACAGAATAAAAATAAAACCTAAGGTCTGTTCATATAAATGTATAATATTTTTCACTTCTGCTTATTTTCTTCTGTCTTCTTATGCCACACCTTTCTTTCTGGCCATCCCAGATAGTAGGACCATCTTTAAACCTTGGTCAGCTGGCATCAGGGGCAACACAGCATCTTCTTTCATTTCTCGCATTTAAACAGTGTCTGGACTGGCAAAGTGCTGGAGAGAGGAACACTCACTGCCTCTGCTGACTGCACTGCAGCATTGTCCGTGGGGACACATGGTCATCATCAGCTCTCTTCTCCAAAACTTTCTTGCTGTCCCCCAGCATCTGCTGCCTGAGGTAACAGGCATGGCAATCAAACTTGTAAAAGGTTTACCCAGTGTCTCCCGGATTTGGTACTTAAGCCGACAACAAATGCAGATATGTCCACAATGTGTTGAGATAGCTCCGAGATTTAGGCATCTGGCTGCGGAAGAGGTTGGAAGTTCAATTAATTCCTGGGCCTCCGTCACTGTGGTTGGACTCGAGATGATCCATGGGATTCCTTCCAGCTCTACAGTTTAAGATTATTAAAAGCAAAAATAGCTACCCCATCTGCAGTAAGAAGTGCCAGGACACAGACTAAGTCCAGCCATAAAAATCTCAGTAGATTGGCTGTAATCCAGATATTCATAGGCTGTAGCATATAGAGCAGCCAATGGATATCTGGACTACAGCCAATGAATATCTGGTATGAAATGTATATCCCATCTCATATTATATTTCACTCATTCAGCTGCTATATGTCTGAAGAAGTGGACGTGTCCACAAAATGTTACATTAAAATATGAAAGTTAGTCTTTAAGGTGCCACATGTTTGCGTCCTTTGTTTTGTTTTGTTTTGTTTTTCTTTGTTTTTCTTTGATTTTTGCCTGAAAGCCTATTTCAAGAAGAGGAACATTTGGCCTGATCCAACATGGCCCTTCTTATGACTCTTGTGACTTATGACTTAAGCCCTGATTGTGTGTGATCAGATTTTTATTGCCCATGACAGGAAGAACATGCAGCAGGAGCTTGTCTTGCTCCCCAGAGTTTACAAATCAACTTGCTTGATTTTTGGGATGGGTCTTGATGAATTCCGCTTTCTCCAACAGAAGCTCTGCCTGACTCGCATCTCTCTAACACACCACCTGTGCTTCCATCTCTGCTGATGGCCTCTCCATAGCATCTGTTTCTGCTCCTGGAAGCCATTAAAGATATGTACACCGATTGTAGCTGGAGTAGAGCTACAGCAGTTATGTAGGCGGATGTGCTGAGGGGGCGGAGGAAGAGAGAAAGAGAGAAAAAGAGAGAGAGAGAGAAAGCATGGTGATACTCTATTTACAGGGACTATTCACATTTTCAAATGACATTATTTATCTGCAAACCTGTTTATTCCTCTGTGCGCCGATGCGGTGGCTTCAGTCAGCTCTTGAACAATAGCCTTATTGTGGCAGTGCAGAACGGTATTAAAAGATGTTGTCAGGGCAGGAGGCAGAGCTCAGCCCTGTAAGCTGATCTCCAAAGAACATTTTGAGCACGGCTTTCCTGTCATCCCGTCTGGAGAGATTTGGTAGTACAAGGACGTTCCCTTAGGCAGTATCAATACAGTATTGAGGTTTTGCAAGCCAAGATGCACATCACAGAGAATTTTAATAAAGCTTGACAGAGAGATGGCACTAATAGTGCTGATGTTAGTCAAGGAGGATTTGCACATTCAGGTATGTGTATTGCCAGAAGTGAGAGGGGTGGAGAAAGACCTTTTATTTTGAGAACAAATATAATCAGAAACACATTTGCTGTTATCATTTTGATACTGTGCTTAGTCCTAACCATATAAGAGGAAGAGGCATACCGTTTGGGGCAAAACCCACATCGCACCAGTTTGTTGGCATTCCAGCTGGTCCATGATGGTATGTGTGCATTTATGGTTCTCTGTGGAAGCCCAAATCTTGTGAAAGGGAAAAATGCAAATAGCAGGTTGGGCTCACAGACTGAATGGGGCAGTCAGGAAGGAAGGGCACCAGAGGCAGTCGGTGGAGCTAGATGCTCTGTTTAATTTTTATTTCCAGTTTTCTTCCCCTTTTTTAAAAAAAAGGAAGTCCCAAACACCTTCCTAAGCCAGCCATTGGGGAGGGAGTAAGGAATTTTAAAAGGGCAATAGACACAGTCTGATTTTGATAATTCAGTTGGCAAAAAAAGCAAAGAAGGTGGATTTCAAAGAAAAAAAGGTTACATTCCCTCTATTCTCCTCCTCCTGACTGAAATATATTAATGCCAGATATAATGTGTGGATCTCATGAGGCTGTTGTTGTTCCCTGTGGGTGACTAACAGCTTTTGGCTGCACCCCATGGCCATCCATAAGTGGATGGATATCTTTGATAAGGTTCAAATGTGCAAATTTGATTAACTGTGCATTGTGAGCAGTGTGCACTGTAACAATTGTGCACATCGAGCACTGTGCTATGATGTAAACATAACTACTTTAGAAATAGCCATGTGTTTCTTTGATGTCACCTACTCATTAGTGCCTTTTCTCCAAGCCTTACTATCACAATGCTATGCAGCCCCCACTAGAGCATCAGGACCAGCTCAAAGCAGCTTCTCACACAAAAGTTAATGCCACTCCTATCCTAGTTCATCAAAATCAGGAGGTATACTACAGAACAACAGCTACCTTATTAAGAAACATGAGACAGCCCTATAATCACCTCTCCCTAAAACTGGTATCAAAAATATGTTAACAATTAAGTGTTCTCTACAGCAAAATAGGATAGTTAGAGTCTTGACTGTGCTACAACATTCTTTGAAGTAAAAAAGCAATTATGTAATTTGCAATGCCTGAAATATACACCAAAAAGCCCAACACTGACCAGTGGGTCATTCCATTCACATATCAAGAAAGTTTTGCTTAGGGAAGGGGCCGTACAGATTGTTCTCAATAAAATAATGTTGTTTCAAATTCAAATTTTAACAGCATTTTTCAAACTACATTATTCATGAGAATTTGGAATGCAGTAGTTTTCACTAATGTCTGTCCCAATGACATGCTGCACACATAATAAGAAACCAACACTGTAGTACTAATCTACCACAATAGCTGTATATATGGGAAGAATGTGCAAATCACTCATATTTCATATTTCATTTTGAGTTCAAGCTGGTTTTGCATCAGATCCATTCAGATTCTAAGAGCCTTATTCAAATTTCTCAAATGGTTTCTAAATTTAAATTAATAGGAATCTAAAAGCCATCACAAGTTTTCAGTTGTGCGACTTTCACATGAATGATGTGTGTGCGCTATGGAAGGGGCCATTACAATCAATAATAGCAATGGAGGAGAATGTATTGAATAAGGCAGCTGAAATTTTTAACAGTATCCTCCCATGCAACTTTCTGCAGTGACTTCTACAGCACTGCATTATTGAGATTTATATGGAAATAATTCTATACAGAGCTATGATTCCCATCCCTGGGATCCAGCGTCCAGAAGGCTTAATCATTAGCCAAAAACTTTTAGGAATTGTAGTCAAGAAAAACCCCAAATTAAACATGAGAATTATGCATTATAAACTCCTACTTGATGAGGAATGTATTGGTGCTTCAGTTTTGAATAAGGAAATGTGGCAGTGCCTGTTTCCTCTACAGTGAGCAGGGCAATAAATAACAATATTTAACAACTTTAAAAGTCAGCAATGATACTTCTGAAGTGTTGCTTTAAAGCACTGTATTTATTCATGATGTTTGCTTTGCTGGGGGGGGGGGGGAGAAACAGATTTAATGTTAGCACATTAAAATTAACATATTTCTGAATTCTGTAGAAAACCTAGATTCTATTGTGGTGTACTACACAACCTACATAGAAACAAGAAAATCTATCACTGTCTGTCTTTGGAATAGAAATCAGTTGTAATTTAGGAATTTAACTTAATCAGCTTCATATTAGAAGAGTACCTGAAGTCCCTCTTGAAAGTAGCCTTCTAGCTTGCATATCTTGCATATTTTTCCAAGTGATGCTCCTTATTGAATCAAAGGGATTCTCTCATGCCATGTATCTCCAGATCTTTTGTTTTCATTGTATAGTTTCCACAAATATTGCCTGTTGTCTTTCTGAAGGAGAATGGATATGATTCAGTTAAGTACATTACTTAATTTTCATTTCTTGTAAGCAGAGTTCAGGATCATCTAATTTTTGTTTTTCATTTGATTGGCTTGCACTTTGCCCACTCAGTCTGGAATAAAAAGATGAGAAAAATGTTCTTGGATTAAAATTGGGCCACAATTTATTAACATTGATGTGTAGATATAACGGTTAACTTTTACATAACAAGAGGACCTGTGACGTAGCGCAAGTGGGTATCAGCACTTAGATGAGATCAAGTTGACACCCCTAATGAATTCAGTGAGATTTTGAATTCTAAAGGATGCCACTCACCTGTTCGGTATTCCTCCAAATTCCAGAAATCTACTTAGCTCATGGCAGCCCTCATTTCCCTCACCTAATATTATCTGATATTCTATACCTCATCTATACTTCCTACTGTTTATGTTTATTTCATTCGAGGACTGTCTGGCACCAAATGGGCACCACCTCAAAGGGCGTACCTGAATTATGATACCTCTTGCGCTACCCACCTATTGTGACTGTTAAGGGAATCCTAACAACCCCCAACCATGCATCAAAGAGGATGGGATGGTCGAAAATTCACTGCCACTCTGTGCCAATCTGAGGGACAGCCAAAAATTCCCATCCAGCCCCCAAGTGACCAGCTAATCTCACCCTCCTTGAATATAGGGTGGGAGGGAGGGTGCAAAGGCACAGGAAGCAAGAGACCAGGCAGTTGCAGGGGCTGTCAGTGTGTAGATTCCAAAGCCCTCGCCTCCCAGCCTACGTATCTGGCATGAACTTTTTGCACCCCATTCTCTCCGGGAGGCAAAGGAGCCCTGCCCTGAAAAGGTACGTGTGGAGCTACCATTCTCCCTATATTGGTTCATTTCCAACCAAAATGAACTCTCTTTCAGTTAACATTTTTTGGACTATTAAAAAGTTAACACACAAACCATCCATCACCTGTTGCTGCTGCTGCTGCTGCTGCTGCTGCTGTTGTTGTTGCTGTAAGACGGCTAGTACAGTGCTTCCAGGAATCATTAGGAGGTTTAGAAGGTTATCCCTGTAGACTCAAATGTGTAACAAGTTTCGGACTCCCAGCATCCTCCATGCCAAGGGGGTCCCAGTCATCCACCCTGTAATCCTGTGACCAACTGGAGAAGATGAACACCATTGAGTGTTGCAATGGTAAAGCCAGTCCTTTTAAATAAATACTTCCCAATAGATGCCTTATCAGGATCACCACAGAACTGGAAGTGGGGTTATTTTGGCTGGGAGAAACGAGTAATGAATAGATAGATAGATAGATAGATAGATAGATAGATAGATAGATAGATAGATAGATAGATAGATAGATAGATAGATAGATAGATAGATAGATAGATAGATAGATAGATGATTTAGGTTATGAATCCTAGTGTTTGTTCCTTCTTATGTGAAAATGCTTTTTAAAGAGTTTGGCAGCTGTTGATTATCACTGAAGACTGATGACTATACATAAATTCTTGCCAACATTTAATATTGGCAGCTAATAGGCTTTCTCAAGCTGAGAGTCCACATCCCAAAGCAACCAATAGCTTTATTATTGCTGTCAAAGCTGTCCTTCCCATTTGGAGAGGCTTCCGCCTAAAGGGGGAACATGCAAATTTGGGCGCAGTTGTCGAAAGCAAGCTGCCAGTTACAGCTCCATGGGACCAAAATAAAATCTGTAATTTTCTATTCCCCCATCTCTTTACCATACATTTAGCAGATCAGAAATGGTCATTGGCAGGTAGAAGCCAGAGGACAGCCAAAAGCAGCTCCCGTCAATATTCATATGTCAAGGGTTGCAGCTGCAGGGTGTGAAAACAGGTGATGTATTTAGAGCAAATAAAGCCCCAACTGTTTGTGGGAAGAGCTTTCTTCCTGATAGTATGAGATTTAAAACATATGTAGTTTGTTTAAATTTTGGGAAAGAGGGCATCCCCACCATCACCAGCAGCACATATTTTATTTTTATTTTTATTTTAAAAAAGGATAATTAACAGTTGATATCAGCCCGAGTGGCATTTCCAATGGAATTTTTGTTCCTGCGTGTTTGTTGAGTAGTGTTCTTATTAGAAAGCTAAACCTGCCTTTAAGTTTCTAATCATTGTTATTACTGTGTCTATATAGCTAGGTATGTGTGTGTATGTGTGTATCTATCTATCTATCTATCTATCTATCTATCTATCTATCTATCTATCTATCTATATTTTCACCAAGGCCTTTGAGCTTATGTGGAACATTTCATTTGTTTTTCATAAACTCGTGATGGATTGCTGGTTTTCACTCGTTGATAGAGAGCCCTAAATGAAACCAGCAAAGGAGTTACTGCCTCAGTAAATAGCACCAGCCACTCTCAGAGTGTGCTCTAGCATTCTAATGAGACTCATCTCCAAGCATGTGGTTTACTTAATAAGAGAACTGACTTTGGGACTCTTTCATAAATTATATTGTGGTACAGTCAGAAACTATAATGTGGTTTTCTCTCCCTCTTGTTCCCTACACACACATATACATTATTTTCATCTCGGGAAGCAGTAGCTGCAAAGTTCAGGATGCAGAATTGACTAGCTTCATAATGGCTTGAAGGACTGTTTCACAGCTGGATTTTCCTTCCCTCTATCCCTGTCTTCCCATTCACAAAGAGGCAGGCTACTAACAGACCATAGCTTTCAGTACACTGCTGCCCTGTCTGGAGATATAATACAGATATATCTGGAAATTTTGTAGCCATGGGGGGATTTGTTAAAAATCAGAAAAATTTGTGGGGGTGCGAGGAGAGATACAGGTGTTTTTTTTGTTTTTGTTTTTCTGTCGCCATCCCCCAAGTTTCCTGAAATTTTACATTGACAACCTGGTCTGGTCTGCCCCCAAATAAGGGCCCATAGATTGGTGTCCAACCTGCCTTCTGTCCTTCTGGAGATGGTCCAGCCCAATCTATGTCTAGATTTGTGATGATGTTGATCATATCTGGTTCCCAATGGAAAACCCCATTCCTGTAACAACATACTAAGACTGAACAATACAGGCAAGGCAGAGGGGTGCCAGCAGTTTCTCCTAAAGGAGGGAGGGCATGTGTGTCAAAGGCAACGGGCACAGTGCACTCTAATTCCTCCCAGAAAAGGCAAGGGAGAAACCCTTTATTTTAACATGAAAGGTGCTGTAGCACACTGAGCTGATGTTAGCACATGCTTCAACATGAGCAGCAAAACTTCTTATGCTAACTTCATTGGGTGCCATATTTATGACACGAGGACCTTTTTTCCTCTTAGGTCACATCCCTTCTCTGCTGTATATATCAAACCTGTCCTGTCATTGTGGTGCCCAGTTTTGACTCTTTGCAGACTTTTCATAGTTTCTTTGGGGTTTTGCTAAAAACGGGATGCTCCAAAATGTAAATGTTGAGGTACCCCAATTGTTCACACAGTGGGAATGGTCCCCTTTGAATGTAGGTGGGCCATTTAATCATAAGAGAAAAGGTAATGTGGGGAGGCAGCCGCAACTTTAATCTACTTGCCAGACCAGCCAAAGACATTTTGCTCTTGGAGTGCAAGGAGAGGGTGGTTCCTCCTCCATTCTACGTGCAGAACTTGATTGCACTGGCAACTGAAGCTTAATTTCAGCGTGAGCATGGAGATGATTTCTATCCCAAGACCTGAGAGCAGTTATATTGCCCAAAAGAGGGAAATGGTTAGGGAGCTTCCACCCTCAAACATCTGCTGCCTGAAGTTCACTCTACTTAATGGTGGAGTTTGCCCTGCCCATTCAACTCAGTGGGACTTCACTTCTGATATGGGTAAGGCAGCATTGCCAGTCCATCATCTTTCTGTCCCACTGGACATGAGTCCTGAGCACATTTTCAGCTCATGTAGAGGCAATATAGAAATATTCTAAGGGATACTTATTCTTGTCTTTGGTCTAGTCCATTTTTAAATGTCTCAATCTATTGGCTTGCATTACTTCCTTGAGAGACTGTTCCACAACCTAATAGATCTCAGTGCAATGTAATTTTGTGTCAGAATATATCTTTAGAGGTAGAGATGTAGTAGCGGGTCCAATGATTTATTTTTCTTTTGTTTCCACAAAATGGAAGGGAAAGACATTCCTTCTTCCTGCTCTACATCTGTCACTTCATATTTCTCACTGGGGAACAATAATGGCACAATTCTAAAGAAAAAAAGAGTGAAACGTTTCATTGTAAGTCTGACCTTTGCAGCCGTTTAGCTAAAAGAGATCTTGAATGAAAATTGCATTGCTATATCCATTCCTAGAGAATTTGTTGATTCACCTTAATTCATTAAGTCAAAAATCTCCATTTCCCCCCCTTCTACAATAAAACTCAAAGCGCTCTGTTGAGCAAACTCTCTCGTGTTAACCTATAATGGCAATTTAATGAATTCTATTTAGTTTCTTGCACACATTACTTAAATCTAGAGGAGTGCAAGGGAAGGTGGATGACAACCTGTAGATGAAAATGCAGCCCGTAAATAACATGCAATTACAAGGCAGCAGGGCAGTTCATTAATCCTGTTGAGTGAAATGTACAGATGTTATTTCAAGGCACCTTCTTTGCAGAGGCTAATTGTTCTTGAACTTCCACCATCTCATATTATATCCCAGAATAAGGAGCCTTAGAGGGCCAGTTTATTGGAGTGCTTGAGTCACATGATCCCAGCTGGGTTAACAATTGTTGTCGGCTATGGTTGTAGAGTTACTGTAAGCCAGCAACTGCACCCTGTGGCTCTGTATTTCTGGGCCGTAAAACATCTGGGCCTCATGGCTGGAAGCCAAGGTTTGAGAGCTGTGGTAGCTTCCAGAGTCCACAAATCTTTCCCATGGAAGCCACCCGCATGCTACCTGTCCATTCCTCATTTCCCACCTGCCCACGTTCGTACACAATACATGTGTGAAAGAAAATGAGAAGAGATGCCAGGAAGACTAGCAAGAGGGCCAGCTTTTGGAAAGAAAAAGAAAGAAAGGGTATTTCAGCATCCATAATCTTACTATTGCTGCATGAATATGCCACAGTGATCTTCAACTGGGAAAGCAAATCAACATTCTATAAGGAAATTCAAAAAAAATTTAGGGGCAATCCAACAACAGAAAAGGTATAACTTTTTCAGAGGGAGGATGAGCTTTGTCTCTGGGGCACTCTGTCACAGTAAGCATTCCACCCATCTCGTCCCTATCATGAACTGAGATCATTTCAAAATTATAATTTTTAATAGGGCATTCCCATTTTTGAATGGCCTTATGGAATGCTGATACATTCTATTGCACAATATTATTACGCCATAATGATGTGATCATCTGGGAACCTCTAACACCGGGTAAATTATGCACGAGGGAAGCTGGTGTTAGAATTTTTGTGTCATTTAGATATATTTACATTTTCAAAAGCCAAGCAATTTAATTCTTCATAAAACCTCCAATTTATGTGTGGTGGATATTGTGCTTTTGTATCCAGGATAAAATATGTGAGGAATATATAATTCTTTAATATTGTGCCCACATTGCTAGCAGGAGAAAGGATGCCAAACATTATACACCTATTGCAAACTGTAACCTGAGTGTTGATGACACCCATGTCAGCAGTTAATATGGTCTACAGAACAGCCTCTTGTGCTCACTACCATTCACAAAGACACACTAAACAGGGAAAGTTCCAGAAGCTGACTCCTTTTTTAATTAGTTAACCACTTCTTGCCCAAATACAAAGCAATTGTCAGGGTTCCTTTTCAACACATTATCTGAGAATCTTTTGCTTGGCTCTACAAGTAATTGAAATACATAGATAGAATAGTAGTGACTAGTGAGTACAAAAGGTACTCTGTAGATCATCTTGACCACTGACATGAGTGTCATCAACATTCGTGGTGCCCTTTACTATGTCAATTTCGGCACCATTTTTTCCTGCTGACAATGAGAACATAACATTGTGCAGCAATATCAGGGCATTTCCTTGAATTTAAAATCATAAATACAGAAGCTCAATATCCTATATTCATAAACAGAGATTTTTTTTAAGATTTTAATTTCATGGCTTTTTAATTTGTCTGTAAATATCATTACCCTGTTTAGAACTAGTGCAAAACTACTTCTTGATAAATAATTACATTGGACCTGAGATTCAAGATGTGGAGGTGGAGAACTGATACACACTATCTTCCTGAATGGCACCCCTGCCATGTACTGTTAGGAGCTGTGCGCTCAGGATCAAAATGAGTTATTCGCTTCGTATCGTCTGCCCACCTAAATTTCTGTTTTTGCTGCAGAACCCCTATTGTCAGTATTTATTTATTTATTTGACTTTTATACCACCCATCTAGCCCTAGGGCTACTCCGGGCGCTTTACAATTTAGAATAGCAAAATAACAAAGTAACACATTTAAAACCCAAAATACAAACAACATAATATAAGTGGAATATACATACATTAACAACAATAACCTAAAATAAAGCTAAAATGAAAATGAAAATAGCCAGGAGATTGCTGAATAAAAAAGAAAAAAAGAAGAAGCTAAGTGGCAAAAAGAAAAATAGTGTCTTACTATATGTTTGGGAAATTAGGAAAGGTCATTCTATACAACCAAGTTTTCAATACTCTTAAAAAAGTTTGAAGTGAGGGTACTAGGTGAATTTCTGGAGGTAGATGATTCCATAACTGGGGAGCAACCACCAAGAAAGCCCTATTTCTGTTACAACTTTCTGGAATTCTGTGCTGATATTCATGTATGGAAGTGGGGCTCTGGGAATGGTGAAGATGCAATCTAACTGTAGGATTAAGCAGAGATGTAAGTAGCCATTTTGATACCCAGGGTTTGCTGCCCTATTAGTTAAGTCTGGGTTGCATTTGACTGATGTATGTAGTAGGAAGAGTATGAGGGAAGTAATGCCTGGATCTGAGCACATGATGGATATATGGATTCTGTGCTGAGTTGTCCATGTTGAGTTTCCTTCTGCCCAGTCAAGACTGATTGGCTGTGATGCATTCAGCAGCAATTGGTTTGGCTCTGAAAATACCAGTGTCTTGGCCTCTCCTGATTGCCCCCATTATGGCTATGGCATTAAGACTGCCCTCGTTATATCTCCATGGGATTCCAAGGAGAGTGTTGTGCCTAGGGAATCTCACTTTGTTTCTTGCTGCAACTTCACCTCCTTTCCCAGGGTTCTTCAGAAGCAGGATGGACAGAACTTGGAACTTTGAGGAAGAGAGGGAATTTCCTTTCTGTTGGTTTTGAAGGACTTACCAAAATTCACAGGTTTCTTCATATTTAGAAGAGAAAGAACTTGAGGTTGTCAAAATGTGAAAGCAAACGTGACAGGTTTCCAGTATATATGCTTCATGAATGGCAAGACCAACATTCATAAAATGCATGGTCCTGTCATTTTTAAATGGGAAAATTAATGCCAAGGAGGATAATTGAAGGGGGGATATAATGTCATATTTTGGGGTTCCATTGCTTTTCCTTCCTTTCCTGTTTGTGGAGGGGATGGATTATTTACACTCTTTCATGAGAGTCTTAGAAAGTTATATTTTTTGGTCTCCTATGCCCAGACACCTGCACTCTTGATAGGTTTCTCAGGCACTGATGGCAATTCCATTTGCCATTGGCAGGATGTGGTTGGCGGCCCGAAGCTAACATTTTCCCTGTTGTTCACATATTACATGTTGGCAACTCAGGTGCCTGGCATTAATGGGACTCGGTGCATGTAAACAGGAGCCATCCTGCCGAGCAGATAGCACAGGCTGTGCCTCATCACCTAAGCCCATATTTGAGTGACAGCTGTGCTCTAGAAAATTGGCACAGCGCTTTGTTAAGAGGCATGGTGCCACTGATGAGAGATTAGGCAGCAATGTGATTGCAAATGTGGTCTTTCAAGGCTTGGGAAACTGGCAGAAGTACTGTAACAATAATGACTTTCGGCTTTTTATGACTTTGTGTGGAGGCCACTCTGAGATGAAAAATATATAAAATATAAAAACGATTTCCGCCCCCAAACATTTTGAAAATAGTAGCCACTACCTTCTGACTTAAACATTTTGAACTACTGTACATGTTAGTGCTCCATTCAAAATGGCTTGCATCCAGCAGCGTTCTCCAGCCTTAAGTCTCCATTAGACACCTTGGGGTTCCCAACAGCCCTTCTGGCTGGGGATAAAGACAGCTGTAGTCCAATAGCTGAAAGAGCTGATTTTGGGATAAGAGACTAAGAGGAGAGGAGCTCCGGACTTCTGCCCATCTTCTGGTGATGGCAGGCCTTCTAGTTCCAAGGAGGAAATGCCAAAGCAGTGAATCATACCCAAACAGAATGGCTGTTTGGTGTTGAGGGCTTATAATTCTGCCACCACATCTCTGTGATGGGCATAGATGAATGAGGTAATCATACTTGAAGCAGACCCACGGCAGGAATCCAGCACACAGCAGAGATTTATGGGAGGGAAGTAGAGTTGCTGGGATATGTATATGGGCTGCAGTCACTGGTGAGTGAGAAACCTTGAGGACATGGTTGGACCAAAAAGTGAATCAGAACCAGAGGCCAAACCAAGGGCCAGGTGAAATGCATCTCTTTGAATCATCTAGTGAGTATGAGGTTCTGATTAGGATACAAAGTGAAGAGCAAGACACAAGTGTACATCAAAAACTGATGGGGTCGCACAAATGAGAAGGCAGAGAGTTATTGGGCTATAATAATGACTAAGCTATGCTGGAACATATCAGAGGTGAGCATGTAGCTCGAGCGAATTCTCAAGGGAACAGGAAGCACTTGTGTATTCTTATATTATCACCACCACCACCACCACCACCACCACCATTTTAGAACTTCAGAACTTGAAGGGACTCTATAGATTATTGGATCCAGCCTCTGTGAAGTAGGGAATCAGAATTCCCAAACTCTGGCCCAGCAGCCAGAGACCTAACCTGTGGAGCTACCCAGCAGTTCTTCTTACCCAAAAGGATTTAGTGGTCAATCTTTGATAGGCAGAGTCAGTTGCTAAAGCTTCAACAGCCAGTCTGCAGGTGAGTGTTGTGTTATTTACCGCACACAATTCTTTAGTTCCTAAAATGCAGCCAGAATAGGATAGTGTATGCAGAGATGCTGCACCAGTGACATTTCAGCTCAAAACAGCCTTCATTTTTCCATAGGGAGGTTTTTCTAGCAGACTTGTTTCCCCCCCCCCCCCCCCCCCATGGTTCTCTAATTGTTCCTTGACATACATTTACCATAGGACCCCGTATCCACTGATTCAGTTATCCATGGTTGCCAGAGGAAAAAAAATCTATAAATAATTCAGCAACTGCAAAGCAAGCTACTGTCACAAACAGCAGCTGCAAAGCAAGCTACTGTTGTAAAACAGAAGCCATAAAGCAAGCTACTATCACAAACCAGCAGGTTTTTTTGGGGGGGGGGATTTTACTGTTCTCTCTTATCCATGATTTTCATTATCCACGGGAAGGCCTGGAACTGATCCCCAGCAGATGCTGGGGTCCTACTGTACTGATATATCTTAATGAGGTTTTTACATGCCTTTATTAATGTATCAAAATAGTTACTATGGACAGTGTAATGTCACGATGCAATTGAGGATTTCCATGTGTACTAACACGTAGTTGTACTACACCTTCACATAAAAGTGGTATCTCAGTAGAAAGGGATGGCAACAATATTGTTTCAGTGTGGGGATGCAACTGATCATGAATGTGGAATGCCTGACAGTTCAGTTGTCGAAGGACCTGGTCTCCCATCATCCTCCCCCACTGATTGTGCTGCCTAGGGCTGATGAAGGTTGAAACCCAAAGACACAATGGAAGGCAAGAGGTTCAGCCCACTTGCAGAGAGGGCTGTGGGTTCAGCTCAGGCGTGTCCAAATTTCGGCCCTCCAGATGTTTGGACCACAACTCCCAGAATTCTAAGCTTAGCTTGCCAATGACAAAGGACTGCGGGAGTTGTGGTCCAAAACATCTGGAGGACTGAAGTTTGGACATGCCTGGGTCACCTGTTCTCCTGCTAAGTATGTGTGTTTAACAGACCATTTCCAAAGCACAGAGGGCTGGCTTTGTCTGGACTGCCAGGGAAGGCACTGTAGGCAAGGTCAGGGGCTTCTGTCAGGTTTATGTCAGGTATAGGCATACCTGGGGAGTCTTCATCTTTTAAATAGGTCATGGGGGAAGCGGGCTCACAACATTCAACTCCCCATTATTTCCTTTTGCATTTTTAATCATCTCTGCAGGCATTGAAAGGTCCAAATAGCAGAAAAATTGGGCCCAGTAGCCACCGAAGTTGCCCATGATGACTTAAGCGGTTCCCATGGAATATATGACTTTTCAGGGACTATGTATGTGCTCTAAAGGACTCACACAGTGCATCTGGGGGACTAAGTGCATCTGGGGGACTAAGTGCATCTGGGGACCCAAGGTTGAGAAGAACAGGGTCAGAGCAATAAGGCTATGGTAGCTCCAGCAATCTGGGCCAAGATTTGTCAAGAATCAGTTTACATACCTGAATGAAATATTTTCCATCTGTTCACTCTGCTGATTAAAAATGTCACCTGCCCTCCCCAGCACTTTTAAAATTCTGCATACATCACTTATTCAAGATTAGAAATATACCCTAGACTAGATTTGTGGGCAGTCTCGCCACACATACTGCCCAGTTTGCTACACTGTACCTGCCTCTCTCCATTGGGCAGGTCGCTGAAGCTGACCTGTTCCTGTGCCGTATTACTGGAAAGTTTTATCCCTCTGTGATAATACAATAGGTTATGTCACTCCAGGTGTCGGCCACATTAGTCTGGTTGCTAACATGCTGGCAGGGTCATGATGGCAGCACTAATCTCCCACCTCAGTAAGCCTTCTTCTCAAACAAGATATCAGCAAGGGGCGGCATCCCATTACAGGGAGGAAAAGGAGTTGTGTCACTAAAAAGAAATCCTAGCTATAAGAGCTCACAAGGAAAGGGACAATGTCTTTGAGTCATTGTTCTTTGTAGCACAGGGACATCCGTCCAACACCTATGTGTTGATACTAGAGTTGGGGACTCATTTTTAAAAAGGGTGATCCATCATTATTTGTGATTCATCAGGGCTGACAAATCAACAAATAGATGAATTTCCAGTGACCAATGAATTGACTAATCTCCTCTTTAAAATGTTATAAAATGTCCTCCAAGGCATCCAGAGGCACCGTATTGGGAGGGAAGCATTCCTTGACTCTTCTCTACAAACCCAAAGAGTTTAGTGAGAATTGGGGTTCACTCATCTAATCTGTGCTCCCCCAAAGGGGGGCAGGGAAGTACCCCCCAGGAACCTAGAGAAACCAAATCTGCAGAGGCGCTTCTCCCATAACATCTCTACAAACCATCCATGTTTGGTGAAGATTGGATTTCAGACATCTGAGTTATACACCCACAAACACCCCAGTAATTTCACCAACTTGACCAAAGTTGGAAGGATTGTAGAGAAGTGTCACAGGAAAATTCTCTGCAAGTATCTAGGTATATGGGGAGAAAAAAAATCTCCTTCATCTGAGTTGCAAATGGCAACATTACAAGATTTGGGGGCAATTGGCAAAAAAATTGTGCATCTCCCGAGTGACTGTGAAGATTCACAGTCATCCAGTTGAGTTTATCTGGAATGTGAGTCATGGCAACTGAACTTCTTGTTCTTGAGAGATTGAAACATTTCACTGCTCATCCAAACAGCTTCATCAGTCTGTTTGGATGAGCAGTGAAATGTTTCAGTCTCTCAAGAAAAAGACATCCAGTTTCCATGACTCAAATTCCAGATCTTCCCTAGTGATTTTCTACATTTCTGTGAAAGGATAAAAGGGGAATGTCTGTGACAGCTTTCATCCTATTGATCTCTTGAGTTGATTTGACGATCTGGCTGACTAAGAAGGAGTCCCCTCCATCCTTTCCGTTCTGTTTTGTCTCCTTCCTAAAGCTGTGTAGGTAGTGAAACAGGATGACCATCCCAGATAGAGGATTTGGTCAAGGATATCAATTAGCCTTACTTCACTGCTAGATGGTAGAGACATTTTCATGAAATTCACAGTACTAAAATTGCAACAATGTTTGTTTTGCAGTAAAAAAAGCAGCACTGGAGGGTTTTTTTGGTGTCATTTTGATCAATCAAATTGCCCTACAGTTCCTTTGTGCTTAGCAAAAGGAAAATGAAATATCTTTTACAGAGAGATAGGCGCATTGTTTCAAGTAGCACTATCTTTCAAATTAAAGATAGTGCTGGGAGAGTTCTCAAGTAACTTAAAGATGAAATTGCTGAGGTTCTTGCCAAAATATATATTTCCTTCAAATTAGGCATTGTGCCTGATGACTGAAAAGTAGTGAATGCAACACCAGTCTTCAAAAAATCGATCCAGAGGTGATCCAGGAAATTACCGACCGGTCAGTTTGACATGTGTCCCAGGTAAAGTGATGGAAACCATGCTAAAAGATAAAATTTTAGGCACATAGAAGAGAAGTCGCTGCTGAAGGAGAGCCAACATGGCTTATGCAAGGGCAAATTATGCCTCACTAATTTGTTGGATTTCTTTGAGAGTGTCAACAAGCATGTGGATATGAGAGTTCCAGTTGGCATGTTTTCTAGACTTTCAGAAGGCTTTTGACAAGGTCTCGCACCAAAGGCTCTTGAATAAACATGTCAGTGATGGAATCAAGGGACAGGTCTTGACCTGGATCAGCAACTGTTTAAGGGTCAGGAAACAGAGGGTAGCACTAAATGGACACTTCTCCAAGTGCAGGGAGGTCCCCCAAGTTTCAGTACTGGGACCCCTTCTTTTCAACCTCTTCATAAATGATATAGAAATAGGACAAGGTAGCCAAATTTGCCAACAACACTAAATTGTGCAGGGTAGTAAAAACTGAGAGAGATTTTTGGGGAGCTCCAGAGGGTTCTCTTGACACTGGCGGAGTGGGCAAACCACTGGCAAATGAACTTCAACATTAGTAAGCGCAGAGTGATGCACGCTGGGGCAAAAAAACCCAAAATCCAATTACATTTATAAAGTGATGGGGTCTGAACTCTCTGCAACAAGCCAGGAAAGGGACTTGGTCTTCTGGTGGACAGCTCAATGAAGGTGTCAACCCAGTGTGCCGCAGCAGTGAAAAAAGCAAACTCAATGCTAGGATAATTAGGAAGGGTATAGAAAATAAGTCCGCAAGTGTCATTTTGCCTCTTTATAAATCTATGATGAGGCCTCATCTGGAGTATTGTGTACAGTTCTGGTCACCATACCTCCAGAAAGATATTATGGAAATGGAAAAATGAAGAGGAGGGCAACCAGAATGATTAGGGGATTGGCACACCTTCCTTACCATCTGAGGCTGCAATGGCTAGACCTCTCCACTCTTGAACGACAGTGCCTAAGAGGTGACCTGATTGAAGTTTATAAAATCATACATGGTGTGGACAAAGTAGATAAGGAAAAACTGTATTCCCTATCACACAACACTAAAACTATGAAACTTTTGGGTACTAGATAGCAAACAAATAAGAGGAAGTACTTTTTCACCCAGAGAATCACTGGTCTATGGAACTCCCTGGCAGAAGACGTGGTGACAAAAAGAAAAAGAAAAAGAAGAAGTGGTGACAGGTGTCAGCCTTGACAGCTTTAAGAAAGGATTGGACAAGTTCATGGAGAACATGGGTATCAATGGCTATCATTATGGATGCCTAAGGACAACCTCAGGGTTGGAGAGATAGGCAGGATATCACTCAATGCCATCTGCAGGGCATCCATAATGAGGTGAAGACACCTGCTTGGGAATACCCTGAAGCAAATGGTGAGCCACTGTGAGAATGCTGGTTTGGATGGGCTGTGGCCTGTTCCAGCAAGGCTGTTCTTATGTTCTTATGTTCTAATGAGACTCCAGTTGACCCCCTGGCATTGGCCCCAGAGTTTTCCTTTGTCCCCTATGGTAATTAACATCTATATGAAACCTCTGGGAGAGATTGCCTGGAGTTTTGGAGAGTAGGTATCACCACTATGCAGAGGACGTAGCTCTATCTCTCCTTTCCATCTATATCTGAGGAAGTTGTTTCTGCTCTAGATCTGTGACTCATGTCGATCATGGACTGGATGAGGGCGAATAAACTGAATCCAGACAAGACAGAGCTGCTCCTAGTCAGTGAAAAGGCAAATCATGAAATCAGAGATTCGGCCTGTGCTGGATGGAGAGGCACAGGTGCACAGCTTGGGGTTGCTCCTGGATTTCTCTCTGAGTCAGGATACCCAGATTTTGACAGTAGCCAGAAGTGCCTTTGCATAGTTAAAACTAGTGCACCATTCTGTGCCCATTCCTTGATCTGGCTACAATGGGATGCCTTTGTTACACCCCGGCTGGATTACTGTAACATGTTCTACATGGGGCTGCCTTTAGAAAATATCAGGAAACTTCAGCCAGTCCAAAATGCAGCAGCAAAACTGCTAACTGGGGACAGCCAGAGGGACGACACAACTCACCTGTTACAGCAGCTCCACTGGCTGCCAATCCACTTCCAGGCACATGTCAAAGTGCTAGTTTTAACTTATAAAGCACTAAATGATTTGGTTCCAAGCTATCCTAAGCACCACATCTCCCTTTAGGAGGCTACCCAGGACTGAAGATCCTCAGGAGATGGCTTTATCTCAGTCCCAGCGCCTTTGCGGGTGCATTTGTCGGGAACATGGGAGAAGGCCTTCTCTATAATTGCTTAGGTAGAGGTCAGGCTGACCTATCTTTGCTGTCTTCCACAAGTAAATCAAGATCTTTCTCTTCGGGCAGGCTCTCCCTTATTCACTGGCTGCCTGAGAGGGGTTTTTATTAAAGCTTTGTTGTGCCCTGTTGATTTAGAATGTGCATTTGGCATTGACGTTTACTGTTTTAGGTGTGGTATTTGTTTAATTCTTTTTTATGTTTGTACAGTATACTTATTGTTTTTAGCTTTTTAGATATTGTCTTTTAATGAGGTAGGCCACCTTGGGTCCTCGCTAAGGAGAAAGGTAGAGTAAAACACTTTGAACAGACAAACAAAATTAAGGAGCATTAACGCTGTGGAGGCAAAATGTTTGTACTCTCAGGAGGGATTCCATGAGGCGGGCAAGCATTGTGACTTCTGAATGGATGATATGGCAGGACAGAACCCAATAAATAATTTCTGTGTGTGTGTGTTGCGTCGTTACAGTCATGACTGACCCTTCGTGACCCCATGTCCATGGAGTTTTCTTGGCAAGAATACTGGCGTGGTTTGCCAGTTCATACTCCAGGCGCCTACAGCACCTGGTATTCCCTGGTGGTCTCCCATCCAAGTACTAACCAGGGCCGACCCTGCTTAGCTTCCTAAATCAGGCGAGATCGGATGTGCTTACGGCATCTAGGCAGCAAATAATTTCTACATCACACATTATTCTTGTCCATCATCAGGATGGACATTTTTCAGGGATACCCAGAAACAATGAGTAGAGGCCCTTGTGTGTGTGTGTGTGTGTGTGTGTGTGTGTGTGTGTGTGTGTGTGTGTGTGTGTGTGTGTGTGTGTGTGTGTGTGTGTGTGTGTGTGTGTGCATGCGCGTGCACACACACACACACACACACACACACACACAAAGAAAAAGAAAAAGAAAAAGAAAAAGAAAAAAAGAAATGGGCAATTGTCTCAATTTTTATGCCCAACGTTGAATGTGGAGAGGGAATTACCTTGCTGCTTATGTCTGTTCCAAACTACAAAGGCCGACTGAATACAAAATAATCAGAGGAGACAGCTTCCTGTCTAGCACAAAGGCACTTGAAAATCATCCAAATGAAGCTGCATCTGAAAATTAGTTGCTCATTTGCTGACAGCTTAAGATCACAAAAATACAGTTGACTGTTTCTGAATGCATCTCTTGTAATTTGTATGCTAATCCCATTTGTATCCAATGCTTATGCAAATTTGGATTTTATGTAGATTTCCCACCCACCCACCTAGCAAATTGGACTTGTATGCAAGAGGTCTGGATGCATAAGATCCAATATAAACACACACAAGGGCAAAGCAATTAATTTGAAATGAGTTTGCTAGACTCCGGTAGGTGTCAGATACTGTAGCAAATTGTAGGCTTTCTCTTGAAAGGTAGGATTTGCAGATCTGATTAAACTTTAATACACCACATAAACCTTGTAAAATCAGATACCTGTGCAAAGCGTACATAAGCAATATGTTCAAAAATGGCAAATTGCCTGGGGTGCTTGAAGTATACAGGCCACCTTTTCCCGCAAGTAGGTGCATCCTGGCCACCATAATGAGATTCATTTTATGGGCACATTGACTGTAATTCATGCAAAATTCATACCTGTCACTCGAAAGTTATCAGATATCTTCCCACTATAATGTTGTACCCTAGGCTTTGTAGCAGTTAATTAAGGGGCATTTCTGATATCCCAAATTTATAGAGGACTAATGACAACAGCCTCCCAAACTGATTTAATAATATGTCAATCGGTACTGCATAATAGTAATTTATGACCAAGGTTGGGACTGTGCAGTAGAATTAAATGGTAACAAGGCTGGCATTAGAGGCTGGCATGATCAGCACTAGCCAAGGACTACTACACTTCCACAAGCCTCCCATTGCAAGGCTCTGGAGCCCTCCACTCTATCCCCTCTTCCTCCTTGCTGTTACTGCTTTTGTCCATGTTTTTTGCCAGGGCTATCCCAAGATATCGTGGCTGCAACCCCATTGCTTAGCATAGTAAGTCACTACTAGAGTAGGCTCATTGTCTCAAGGGAACTTACAAAGCAATTTACTCATCAGCTCCCCACAGATTCAATGCGCCTTTTTAGTGCAACTTACTAAACTCAGCAAGGGGCTTTCAGCCACTGCCACCTAAACCCCAGGTCAAGATTCCAACTCCCCCGCGTGGTAATTCTACAGTCAAGAACCAAATGATTTAGCAGTCAAATCTGCCTTTAACTGTGCTCACAGAGCAATAGCTATGCTTAATTTGGCCTTTTGCCCCCCCATCTACTTCCTAAAGTTGTCACTTTCCACCTAACCTGTATGACCAGCCCTGTCCTCTCAATCAGGCAGGAGGTGATGGGGGGGGGGGGGGGGAGAAGCAACAGCCTCTCCCTTTACTTTTATCTTTTGGGCAGGCTAGCAATCAAAAATGGAGAAAGTTATGAAACATGGAGAAGGTATTTGAATGGCACAGTTATATTTTAGCATTATATTCTTTACACTGATGAGGCTATGGTGCTTTTCAGGTACATACTGGGGGTGGAGAGAGAGTGGGATGTGATTTAAAACCAATGGATAAACAAACACATTCTCAGCATTTTCTGAGTTTCCTCATTCCAGCCTTCCCTACCAAGATGTCTCCTAGCACCACCAAGATTTCTATGTATGTCTAATTTACCTTGGTTTATTTTGTTTTTCACCAATTTTTCTAGGCAAGAACCTGCCAAATTGCTGCTGAACCTTACTCAGGGAAATTCCCTTTCTGTATGTCAATTGCAATGAATCTAGACAGTCTGATGTTTTTTTCCTGCCCTTTCCAGGTGAACACTGTACAGGAAAGTGATGGAATATTGCAACGTGCATATGATGCCTTAAAGGAGTTTTGAGCTGGGAGGGACCTTTCTGGACTGGGACTGAAAGTCAATTAATCTAGTAATAGCCAATAGTTCCTTCTCTACTTCAGATTTTGCTTTTCTCTTCTTTTTCCAGTCAGCGTTATTTTAGCATTAGCAATTGATTCTGAAGACAGAGTAATGTGTTTGTCCGCTATGTAACCGGTCAGTTGGTCAGTACTGAAGCTAGTTAAGCTGTTAGGCTGAGTGATGTGAAGAGTTAACATTTACACACAAGATTATGATTGTTTTTATCTAAGAGGAACTGTAAGTAAGCAGAACATGTAATTCTTTCTCATTACTAGAGTTCCTGAGTGAATGCACTGAGACTAGTGCAGTTCATTTATTTATTTATTTATTTTTACAACTTATATGCCACCCACTACCCAAAGGTCTCTGGGTGGCTTACAATCAAAAAGTTAAAACAGTTAAAACATCAGATATCAATAAATAATTAAAATAATAATAAAAAACCTTACACTAAAATCATTACACTAAAATTGCCATCAGAGGACCCACAGTCTATAGTGTATCAATTAAAAAACTTCTGGAACAGGAAGGTTTTTACCTGGCGCCAAAATGTCATCAAACTAACAAGGGATGGCCAATCAGGAAAACTTAAAACCAACTTTCTTCTGTAAGTTCCTGACTGTTGTGATTAGGGATGGGCATGAAATGGAAAAATTCTGTTTTGTTTTGTTTCATTTTGTCACGCCTTGATTCATTTCATTTTGTTTCAAAATGAATTTTTGAAAAAAAATTCTATGAAACAAAACAGAAACAAATTGATTTGTTTCTCTATAAAATGGGTTTTGTGGGTTCTAGAGGCACCAAATTTGGTGGGTACCTTCCTTGGACTGTCCCCTTTAAGCCCTCCAAATTTGGGGGTTGGGGGGGCAAGTTATTCAACTTCAAAGTGGGTGCCCCCTCAAAAAAGGATTCAGAAGCGCAATTTTCTGCTTGAAAATAATAATCACAGGCAGCTAGCAGCATGGATATTGCTGTGGAGCTTCCCCAAGATTTCCCTTTGAAACACCCAAAATTTGTAGATGTTTGTGGTACAGGGGGCAAGTTATTCAGCTCCAAACTGGCTGCCCCCCAGAAAAAACTAATTTAAAAATATTGAACATAGTGGTCCCAGGCAGCTAGCAGCATGGAAATTGATGTGGAGCATCCTCAAACTCCCCCCTTGAAGCACCCAAAATTTGGAGAGGTTTGGGGTATGGGGGCCAAGTTATTCAATTCTAAATGGGGTGCCCCTAGGAAAAATATGTAATTTTAAAGTACTTGAAAGTACTAATCCCAGGCAGATAGAAGCATGGAAATTGCTGTGGAGCATCCTCAGATTCTCCCCTTGAAGCACCCCAAAACACATTGGGCTGTATCAGAAGAATTGCACTCCACCAGGCAGGCAAGCAGGCAGGTAAGAATTAAATCAGGAAGGCCAAGGCAGGTCCTCGAAATACATGGCTCTTTCAGATCCCATTATCCCATATCATGCAGGCAGGCCTGCAGGCTCAGGAGGAAGGCAGGAGAGAGTTTGCCAGAATGCTTCAGCTAGGAATAATCGAATAGGATAGGAGGACTCTGGTCCAGTTCTTTTTTCTTTCTTTTATCATTTATGTTTTATGTTTTATGTTTTTCTTCTTTCTTCTTTCTTCTTTCTTCTTCTTTCTTCTTTCTTCTTTCTTCTTTCTTCTTCTTCTTCTTCTTCTTCTTCTTCTTCTTCTTTCTTCTCTTTTAGTTTTTTGAAACAGTCTAGAGCCGCTCACACAACAACACACTCAAATCCGCTTTGCTTTTCAGCAATCACAACAACAAAGAGCATCAGTGAAGAATTTATAGGCCAAAAGCTAACACCACACTGCTAAAGACATCTGTCTCCTCCTAACTCCCACTACAGACAACCAGAACTGAAAGTAGTGCAGCCTCTTAGATACCCTGCTTCCATGAGGTGATTAGCAAACCACTCCCTGTTCCCAACCAAAATATATAACACTGGGTGTTGCAGGCATGCCGGGAGCGGTCTTTGGAAAGGGCTCTGGCTACGGAGGCAAGCAGGTGGTGGGTGGGCCGGGGAAAGGCTTGCGCCGCTTGAGCCGCCTTCCCTCACCATCCCCCAGCCCCCGGCCCCCTTCTCTCACTGCCGCTGCCGGGGTTGCAGGCATGCCAGGAGCGATCTTTGGAAAGGGCTTTGTCTGCGGAGGGAAGCACTTGCCTCCGCAGCCGGAGCCCTCTCCAAGGATCGCTCTCTGCCCACCCACCTGCCCTCCCCTGGGGTAGCGGGCACGCGGGAAGCGATGTTGGCTCTGGGCAGAACCCAGCGGCGGCAGCGGGGGATGGGATCCCCCACACCACTGCCGTGCGCTGCTCCGAGGCGGCTCCGCGCAGCACCCAGTGATGGCGGAGGGGGGTTCCGAACCCCCAATGCTGCCGCCGTGCGCTGCTGGGGGTGGCCTCTCTCCCCCCCAGGCTCCACCCGACCCGCATCCACATATCACGGATTTTCAGTCATCGTGGGTCGGGTGGGTCCCTAACCCCCGCAATCGGCGGGGGGTTACTGTACCTCATTTGCTGTTGAATAACTTGACCTCCCATACCCAAAACCTCTCCAATTTTGGGGTGCTTCAAGGGAGAGCATGGGGAAGCTCCACGGCAATTTCCATGCTGCTACCTGCCTGGGATCAGTATTTTCAAACACATAAATTTGCAATTAGAAATGTTTCTTCCAGGAGCCCCCACTTTGAAGTTTAATAACTCAGTCCCCCGAACCCAAAATCTCTCCAAATTTGGAGGGCTTAAAGGGGACAGTCCAATGATGGTTCACACCAAATTGGTGTCTCTTGGACCCAGGGGAGCCATTTTGCAGAGAAACATCAGTTCATTTTAATGGGAAAAATGCCAATTTGTTTCGTTACTAACAAAACAGTGCATCCTTGTTTCATCCTTGTTTTATTTCATAAATAAATTAATTTAATTTCATTTTGTTAGCTAATGAAACAAAAACAGCATTTCATTTTTCATTTGGTGCCCATCCCTAGTTGCAACCTTGAGTACTGATGCTGCCACGTTTTAAAAGTTACTCCTGTTACTAAAGCAGTGGGTTCTCACACAGATGTCTATAGATGAGATACACTAAAAGTTTATTACAACAAAATACAATACATTTAAAAATTACTTTTCATTTAGTTGACTTGTTTTTATATATTTATATGTATAGAGGTATATTCCGGGGGTCTGCAACCCGTGGCTCCGGAGCCGCATGCGGCTCTTTGGAACCTTTTCTGCAGCTCCGGGAGGTTCCCCTCGTGGAAGGGGTCCCGCGGCATTTAAACTAGGACCGCGGGGGAAACTCCAGCTCACCGCCGCCGCCGTCCTCCTCGTCTTCATCTTCCTCCTCCTCCTCCTCCTCCTCCTCCTCCTCCTCCACCACCTCCTCCTCCTCCTCCTCCTCCTGGTGCTGCTGCAGCCACTGCTGCCGCCGCCGGTGCACCGCCGCCTCCTCGGCCGTGGCAAAGGCTCCTGGGCCAGCCAGGGCCAGGATGGCGGCGGCGGCGTTGGCGTTGGAGGGGTGGTGGGGGTGGCATCGGTGGCTGCCGGGGTCTCCTCCCGCCACGGGGGTCAGGGGCCGCTCAGCAGCAGCAGCAGCAGGAAGCCACGCGTCTTGGTAATCCTCCTCCTCCTCCTCCTCCTCCCCCTCCTCCCGCCACCGCCAGCAGTGGAGGAGGCGGCGGCGGCGGCAGCGAGGGGGAAGCGCGCACAATGGCCGTGCCCGGCCGGGAAAAGGGCGAGGGGAGGCGGCGGCGGCCAGGCCCAAGCAGCCGGTCGGTTCGTGGTGGTGGCAGCGGCGGCGGCCTGGACGGACAAAATGGGGGTCCGAAAGCAGAATGGAGGAGCGGACTGGGGAGATCCACAGTGGCCCAGCGTGCCACTCGCCCTCCCGCTTCTTTCAGCCTCACCCGCCCCTTCCCTCCGTCTCCTTCACAAGCCAAACTTTGCCCACACACGCACACACACCACGGCTGCAAGAAGGGTGTGTGTGTGTGTGTGTGTGTGTGTGTGTGTGTGTGTGTGTGTGTGTGTGTGTGTGTGTGTGTGTGTGTCGCATCACCCGCCCCTTCCCTCCATCTCCTTCACAAGCCAAACTTTGCCCACACACGAACACACACCACGGCTGCAAGAAGAGAGAGAGAGAGAGAGAGAGAGAGAGAGAGAGAGAGAGAGTGGCATCACCCGCCCCTTCCCTCCGTCTCCTTCACAAGCCAAACTTTGCCCACACACGCACACACATCACGGCTGCAAGAAGGGTGTGTGTGTGTGTCGCATCACCCGCCCCTTCCCTCTGTCTCCTTCACAAGCCAAACTTTGCCCACACATGCACACACACCACGGCTGCAAGAAGGGTGTGGGGGGGGGCATCACCCGCCCCTTCCCTCCATCTCCTTCACAAGCCAAACTTTGCCCACACACGCACACACACCACGGCTGCAAGAAGGGTGTGTGTGTGTGTGTGTGTGTGTGTGTGTCTGTGTGTGTGGCATCACCCGCCCCTTCCCTCTGTCTCCTTCACAAGCCAAACTTTGCCCACACAGGCACACACACCACGGCTGCAAGAAGGGTGTGTGTGTGTGTGTGGCATCACCCGCCCCTTCCCTCCGTCTCCTTCACAAGCCAAACTTTGCCCACACACGCACACACACCACAGCTGCAAGAAGTGTGTGTGTGTGTGTGTGTGTGTGTGTGTGTGTGTGTGTGTGTGTGTGTGTGTATGTATGTGTGTGTGTGTGTGTGTGTGTGTGTGTCGCATCACCCGCCCCTTCCTTCCGTCTCCTTCACAAGCCAAACTTTGCCCACACACGCACACACACCACGACTGCAAGAAGGGTGTGTGTGTGTGTGTGTGTGTGTGTGTGTGTGTGTGTGTGTGTGTGTGTGTGTGTCGCATCACCCGCCCCTTCCCTCCGTCTCCTTCACAAGCCAAACTTTTCCCACACACGCACACACACCACGGCTGCAAGAAGGGTGTGTGTGGGGGGGGGAGAGGTCGCCGCTCTCCCCCTTCCAAAAAAAGGGACCAGCCGCGGTGTCGCAGGCCCGTCCTTTCAACCGATGAGGCGGGCGCTGCTCCCTCGCCTCCAGCTGCGGGACCGTGGTGGCGGTGGCGGCGGCGCTGGTAGGCCCGGAGCGCGGGTCATCGCCTCACGGAGCCTCGAACGGCAGCTGGCCCAGCGCCCGGTTGCTGAGGCGGAACAGCGAGAACGGGGGCGGCGGTTGTATATATTTGTTTTAAATGTCGCAATGGTTTTGCGGCTCCCAGTTTTTTTTTCCGTCGGAAACGGATCCAAGTGGCTCTTTATGTCTTAAAGGTTGCAGACCCCTGGTATAGTCAAACAATATTCTATCTAACTAATACTACAAGTCCCCCCCCCCCAAGATGTTATAGGAGCATTCAACAGTACCCTCACATACCCTTCCAGGTACGAACAATAAACCCACAAACCATCCTATTGGTTAAACAAATTTGGCATTTAAACTGTGTTCTTTGGCTTCTTCCTGCAAAAAAGGTGTTTCAAAACTCTGGAGAAATCCTATAAGGCTTCCCATAAAATTTCTCAGAAAATCTTGCTTTAAAATGCCACTGCAAGAAGAAAAGATAGATTTACTTCTCAGTTTCCAGAGTGGAAAGTTGTGAGATGCACATCCTTACGTGGAATGGAAGACCACTGTATGTGTAAGCCAGGAGTCACTGTAGCTCCAGCACTATATTTGTGTTTCCTTCAAGTACTGTACCCTTAAGTAATGTGTTGCAATTGAGTAAACAATGCTTCATCTTGTTTTAAAAAGAAAGAAAAGTGCTTTTTTTTTGTTTAGAAGATCAGGGAAACTGCATTTGACCCTGTGCTATGCAATCAAAATGACACCTCCTTCACTCTTAACAGCCATAGTACTCTACCAGTGATGTGTCCCACTCCATAGCTGAGGATTTTGACCCCAGCAAAAGTCACCCAAGAGAAGACAAGGTTTGGGGGGGGATACTGAGTGAGTGGTTTAGAGCAGCACACTTTGTTCTGTGTAGGGAGAAAAGCTATGTATTCTCTTCCACTCTTTACAGCCACCCTGCTTCTTTGGAAAAAAGAAAAGATCAGGGTTTTTTTTGTTTTTTGGGGGGGGGCCACGGGCCGGTTCGGTGACCCGCGGGCCGGTGCCGGTGCTCGCAGGCCAGTACCAGGGCCTGTCGCCAGATATTTTATTTCATTTTATTTTTATTGTTGTTGTTTTTTACTGCCGACCAAGGCTGCCTACCAGCTGTAGCATGGTCAGTTGGCTTCCCCCCCCCCGGACTCCCCCTACCTGCAGCCAGGAGGACCGGACCAGGAAGAGGGCCACTGCAGGACCCAGGTATGAGACACCGGCATACGAAATGAACCAAAACAAAATGGAAATGTCCATTTCGTTTTGTTTCATTTCTCTTAGAGGGGGCAGTTTGTTATTTGTTTCATTACATAATAAAATGAATAGCAAATAATGAAACGAACCAAAAGTTTGTTTTGTGCCCATCTCTAATGGCAACCCTTTCCATGGTTTTCTACTGTTCACTTCTTCTGGAGGCATCCTGGGACTGTACAGCTTGCCCAGGGCTACTCAGCTTGGCTGTTCTCCCAGGAGGTACAGTGAGAAACTGAACTCCCAATCTCTGGCTCTGCGGCCCGATACCTAACTCATAGAACTATCCAGCCAACTAACTGGAAGTATAGTAGATGAGCCTCGTGGCGCAGTGGTTAAATGCCTGTACTGCAGGTAAAACTGTGCTTACGACCTGGGGTTCAATCCCAGGTAGCAGGCTCAAGGTTCACTCAGCCTTCCATCCTTCCGAGGTCGGTAAAATGAGTACCCAGCTTGCTGGGGGGCAATGTGTAGCATGCACACTGTAATTAAAATTGTAAACCGCCCAGAGACTACTTAAAGTGGTATGGGGCGGTATAAAAGCAGAACACTTTTTAGGATCCCCATATCCCCTCAGTTACTGCGACTGACAAGGGTCAAAACTGAAGGGCAGCCCCTTCATCATCTCGTACCATCAACCTCTTTGGGACAGAGAGTGGCAGCTGCTTTGAGGAGTGGGGCTGAGTCCTTGTTTCCTCCAGTGAAACAAGTTGTCGACACCTCAAGCACAGGTCAGCACCTTCCCTTCTGCCCACTCATCATTGGCATTTGGAAGGTAATATTCACTCCTATCTATGGTTTCAAGCATCCACGGGGTGGTGGTGGTAGAGAGGATATGAGCATCCTATTGTACTGTAAGCACTACTGAATTTAGTTTAGTATTTAGTATTTTGTTTCCCGTAAGTTGCTCTGGACTGCAGCATTAGTTGTGCTTGTCCTCTGTAATAGTGGAATTCAACTTAGTCATGGTTTTTAGGTGCCATCTAATCACTTCCAGCTACCTCACTGGATATTTTATGTATGTGAGATTTTCAAAGAGTGGTTTGCCACTGCCACTTGTAGTCGCTTTCCATGACAATATAGGGATTTGAACCCAGGATCTCTTACCTTCTAGTCCAACACTTGATCCACAACACTACATTGATTGGCTCTCATATCTCTTATGCTGCTACAGTCAATTTAAAATATGCCTAAAAGGTAAACTTGCCAATGATATGTTTCAGATATCGTAAGGCAGTATTAAGCATCCCTTGTCTTGCACATCCCTTATCAAACAATCTCTTGACTAGTATATGAAATTATTTTCAAAATACATTGTTGTCCCAGTTTTTCAAAATTCACATTAACTCCAGATGTGAATGTTGTAATTGGAATGAATTGCTGTTTGCAATCTCTAGCTGATTTCACTCTCCAACATTGGAACCTCAGATGACATTTTCTCTGAGTTAGGTTTCTATGACTGTAAAGAGGGATTTCCAAAGACTAATGCTCAAGGAGCTCCTTCTCCCAGAATGGTTTAGTTTCAGAATGGTGTGGCGACTGACTGCACTTCCACTGTATGAGTGACAGGCTGACAAAATGAATGTCTATCACTGAATCTCAATTTGGATAATTCCATGCTTTCTACTTGACACTGACAAGATTTCCGACAAAAGCAGTCCCCTTTTCAGCCCCCAATCCCCAATATCAAATGAGAACAAACCTAGGAATCAGCTAAGTTAGATTCAAGGTGTTCAGACTAAAGACTTCCCCGTGTCAGTGTCCTGCCCCAAATATACAAACACAGCCCGTTGTACCTCAAAGGCCAATATTTTTTTATGACATGAACTTCCATGATTCACAATCGTGTCACCTGACCCACGGATGCATCATGTGACTCCTGCATATTGATCACATGCAGATGCATTAAGAGCATACAAGACAGAAGCAATGCACTTGGAAAAACCTGGACAGGTCTCCTGCACCTTGAGTTCTCATACAGCGTGGAGGGTTAGAGCACATCAATAAAATAAGATCCATCTGAGACAAGTTCACAAATGGAGAAAACACTTCAAACACACACATCAAACTCTGTTAGAAAGGGAAAAGTTATATCAATACATGCACATCAGTGTCAGGGAAAGTAAGGGAGAAGGAAAATCTTGCAATCCATTATGGTACTTAGAAGGGACGAAAATCCTGGAGGGATTCTGAGATTCAGGAACAAAAATGACAGATGATCTAGTCCCACTGTGCAATGGGGAGTTGCCACATCTGTCAAAAATGCCTCTAAAAAGGAGAGTGCTGCAGGTAGGTGCCACCCGTGGAATGCACACTTAAAGAGAATTCATCAAGGCTTTAGCCTTAGGCTGCCTTTGCTGGGTACACCTGGTCTAAATACCTTTATGTCTAACGAGACAGCTGGAAAGCTGTTGCTTTACTTTAAACGTTCAAAGGACAAGGGAGGTAGATTGTGATGGGCAGTAGGCACCAAGAACATCAGAACTCATCAAAATATTTGGGAAAGGCTCTCTAATCAGCTACATGCAATGCTGCTCAGCCTTTGAATAAGGCTGTGTGCATCTTGATAGTGAAGTGGCAGAGGTCTGTCCAACAGGTGGCTGGCTTCAGAACAAATAACTCCTTTCCACTAATTTGGGCACTGCCATTTTAAAGCCTGCTTTGCTATCCCAGCAGGCACAATTCAGCTGTGTTTTAAAAGTCTGTCTAGCTTTCAGGTATGCACGCTGTAGCATCGCTGTGCTTTGTCTCAGCCATTTCACAGGCTATTGACAACCACTACTTCTAAGTTTTTCTCTTTTGCTGCCTTCAACTAGCTTCTCTGGTAAATTAATGCTTTCAGACTGATTTTAAATTGAATAAAGATAAAGGAAGTTTATTACAAAGTAGAATCAAACTCATAGAGGGTGATGTGTTTAAGTACAAACAAAAGGAAGAATATAGCTCAAGCCCACTAAAGTTTGATTACTGACAAAGTTGAACACATGTACACCGTGTTCGTAACTTTAAAGACACTCAACACTTAGTTTTCTCCACAGTAATTCTAAAATCCTATCTCTTCTCTCTCTAGTCTTTAACTGTCTCTCAGTCAGACCCTATCTATCTTTTCTCACTGAGTGTAGTCCCTATCTGAGCTTCTCTCAGACAATGTCAGTCCCTATCTGACTAATTCAGTGCTGGGCTGAGCCTTAAATCTCCTCAGGCTCCTTCCCCAACTCTCTTGTTGGTCCACAAACCACCAATCTACATAGACATATCTAATAAATTATTCAACACAAAGGGGTAAATACCGCACACACATCTTGAGCCAAGTATACAGCGAAACCCTGGAGGGGCAGTACATTGCTACTGAATATCACTTTTGTGGAAACCTGAGTGAAGAGGAAAGGGGTAGAGAAGGATGGGAATGACACAGAAGCTACATGGCCAGTGCAGGGTCTTAGTGACTCACAGACCAAATGGAGAGGTTGGTGTTTCACCTTGAAATGGTGAGTAAAGCTGCTCTTTCTTTGGGGTTCATGAGACATCCATGGCTTGGACAGTGGGTGAAGTATCATTCTGGGGCTGTAGTGAACTAAATTTAGGTTCCCCTTGAACATTACTTTATATGTGTTACAGGGTTGTAAAGCTATTGAGGGGAAGAGGCGAACCAAGTCTCCTGCCTAAAGCTACTTCAAGGAATATACAAGATATAGTTTGAATCAATATATGAAGTCAAACCATTGGTCCTTGTAGCCCAATAATTTCAACTTTGATCGGCAGGGGCTCTCTGGGTCTTTCAGGCAGGCCTGGGTTCTCCGTCCAATGTCTTCTCATAGGCAGCCATGTATTGTTGATAGACAAGTTTATAGATAAGTGTCTGGTTGGTTTGCTTGCTTGCTTGCTTGGGAAATCCGTATGGTGCTTATTAGAGATGGGCACGAAACAGAAAAATGGTGTTTCGGTTTTTTGTTTGTCCTTGAGAGGTCTGTTTCGGTTCGTTTCCGTTTGTCGTGAAATTTTAGAAAAATGTCGTTACAGTTTTTCGTTTTTTCATTTGTCGTTTCTACCCACTTTTGCGCAATTTTTAAAGCATTTCCATGCGCAGGTATCCCCCAACGCCCCAGACCAGAGGGAAAACACTAAAAAAAGGGTGCTGGCAGAGACACAGTATAGACTAGGTATGCAGGGAGGCTGCAAAGGCAATGGCAGGTGTTGCCCAGGGTGCAAGGCAGCCGCAGAGTGACTGCACTGCGGGGCAAGGGAGGGTACTCACTGAGAGGTACGCAGCACGCACGCACATAGGGAGGCTGCAGGACTGAAGCTAGAGTCGCAGCAGAGACAGCAATCCCACCCTAACTCCCACCAGAGACTGCAAGGAGGATGGCGGCAGCCAGACCTTTTTATGCCCTATGTGGCTGGCAGACCTGCCCACCCAGTCTGCAACCTGGGCATGCTATTGGTTGAACATGATCCCATCACATGGCTTGCCTCCATTTTGTGGCTGGTGGCGACATCCATTTTAAAGGTAAAAGAAAAATACATCGCGATGGGAGAAGACTAAAACAAACGTTTTAAGGACCCCCCCCCCGGTAGGTATTATTAGACAATATAAATAATTATCGCTGCGTTTTTATGGATGTCCAGGGTGTTTTTTAACATTTAAAACAGCTCATTTCATTGCATGTCGCCATTAACGGAAACGAAACCTAACGACCTCAATTTTCGTGGTTCTGTTTGTTTCATTTCATTTTCATCACAATTTTCATTTGTCGTTTCGTTGCGGAGCGGAAACGACAAGTGGTAATGGAAACGAAAAAATGTTCGTTGCGTGCCCATCTCTAGTGCTTATTATAAAAAAAAATAATTAAAATCAATAATGATATTAAAAGAACTAAAGATAATACCAATGCGATGAAATGAACAATTATGAAACAAACTGATTGTACAGTTGTTCTCTCTCTTTTTTTAAGCCTGAGAGAATAAAATTGTTTTAGCCTATTATGAAACTAAATGCAGTTTGGTGGTGGATTTATCATTCTTCAAAGGACATTCCAATCTTAGGAATCACCACAAAGCATATATTTCTTCAGTAAATATGAATCCATCTTACCAGTGGTCCATTGAGCCCAGTGTTGTCACATTTGATTGATAGCAGAGTCTCAGGCTGCTACATCAACCTTTCAGTTGGATATGTCAAGGGTTTGACCTTTGAGTCTGCAACCTTCTTTATACAAAGCTTGTGCTCTGACCCTGGGCTGCATCCTTCCTAGATCAATTGTTGTCAGAAGAAGACTCAAAAGAGAGAACTAAGTTTCCATCTGGTCCTAGAAGCAGGAAAGGTAAATGTGTTCCCCTGATGCTTTATCGAAAGAAGGACATTATTCTTTCTATTGAAACAGTGGGAATCATTGCTCCTTATCCTAAATGTTATTTTCTCTTTGGACAAGAGGAAAAGGAAAATAGCACTTAAATCCCTGTGATTTTTCTTTTGTACAGAACGGTTGTATCTTCTGTAGGTGGCATCTCCATCCAAGTTGTGAGAAGAAATCACACATCCCATGGTTATTTTATGTCTGTTGGGTTATACATATATGCATGTATAGCTACACTATGGTCAATATTATACCACAGCATACCATAGCATTACACCACTGTATATAGTGGTCTGTATCTGCAGTTATAACTAGAGATGGGGGGCAAATAAAAATCATGATTCATGATTCATCAGGGCTGATGAATCAACAAATTGGTGAATTGATGAATTTGTCATGAACTGATGAATTGATTTGTCTCCCATTTAAAATACTATAAAAAGATAACCTTTGCATCTAGAGACCCCAGATTTGCAGGGGTGCTTCCTCCAGAAAATTTGTGGAGGATTGGGGGACAGACACCTGAGCTATGCACCCCCAAATAGGCTCCCCCAGGAACCAAACTTGTAGAGAGGCTTCTCCCATCTCACCTCTACAAGCCCTCCTTGATTGGTGAAGTTTGGGTTTCAGACATCTGAAAACTAGGGCCCAATAGGAAATTGCTCTTTAGCAACTGGATTAAGGGAACCCAATCTTAACCAAACTCAAAGGGATTCTATAGGAGAATAAGAGGAAGCTTTTCTACAAGTTTTGAATTTCTAGGTGTACAGGGAGAACTTTCTGGGGTGGGAGAGGCTATTTGGTGGTGTATAACTCAGGCATCAAAACTCCATTCTCCACTTGGAGAAATTGTAAAGGACAGTCAAAGGATGCTCCCCTCCAAATGTGGCATATCTAGGTTACTTGGGGGCCATTTTAAAGCCTGAAGAATTTATGAATCAAAATTGTTGTGCATTCATGAATTAGTATTCATCGGGGGGACTCAATCATGATGAACACAAATAAAGAAATTTTGACAACTCAGCTAAATTCATCAGAAAACATGATTCATTTTTTTCCAATTTGTGCCCATCTCTATTTATGACAGATGTCATTTCATCTTTCCAATGCCAAAGAAATGGCCATGTTCTTAAGTGAACCCCATGACCGTTAAATGTAGTTTTAAATTCAACTTTAAAATGAAATACAGAGTTCAACTTCGAAAAAAGAAAGCAACTTCCTTTTGTGACCACTTCCTTAGGTAACTGGGAAAGCAACCAGCTCCTATCCCTGTTTGGCCAACCTTGCCTAGCTAACGAAGCAAGTGCAGGATATACAATATGGCACAGGTTCAGTAAAGATGGCACTTAATCTATAAGATGAAATATATGTCATCATTATGATGACACAGCCCAAACAAACATTAGTCAATAAATGTGAATGTGTTAGTGGAAATCATTACAAGGAGAATGATTGCTTAAATACAGAAGGGTAAAAGTCAGTAATTATTAACTGAGAATCATTCGCCAGCTTGCCAAGATACAAACCCTGTGAATATTTATTATCCTGTAATACGTTCTAAATAGAAGCTCATGCAGTTTAGACTTTACTTCAGTTTGTGTAGCTACTATGTACCATCCTTTACTATGGGTGAAAACACCTCCATCTTCTCCCAAATTTTATGTTTCTTTACAATTAAACATCATTTGCCACTGCATCCAACTGGTTATCGCGCAGTGGTTAAATGTTTGTATTGCAGGTAAAACTGTGCTCACGACCTGGGGTTCAATCCCAGGTAGCAGGCTCATGGCTGACTCAGCCTTCCATCCTTCCGAGGTCGGTAAAATGAGTACCCAGCTTGCTGGGGAGAGGGGGAATGTATAGCCTACATAATTAAACTGTATATCGCCCAGAGACTACTTGAAGTGGTATGGGGTGGTATACAGTACAAGCAAAGCACTTTGCTTTGCTTTGCTTTATTAGGAACAGATAAATTATTTCCTGGGTCTGCACACTAATTTGATCTACCTATTTATGTAAATATAATTCAGCCTTGATCACTCATAGGAGGGATGACTGAATATTTAGGTACCACTTAAATAGGAAATATTTGGCATGCATAAAATGTTGCAGTTTTGATTTTTTGGTTAATTTCCTCTAGCTGCAAAGCCAAAGTGCAGGGATTCACAGAGCAGAATTTCCCCAGATTAACCAACTCATTATTTTCATTAACTGGCATATTTAGTCTTAGTAACTCACTCTTAGACATTTGTAAGAGAAAGAATTAAAAATATCATTACTTACACATCAACAGCAAACTGAGACACATAGCTGCTTTTAGCAACAGACTTCAACGGACTACAGAGAGGGATAAAGCACTGAGCAGAGAAGCAGGGCTCTTTTTGAATTCAGAGAAAGGGAATGGATGATTGGTAAGTGCTGGACAGATTGACAGACACCCCAATACAGAAAGGTCCCCCCCCCCTCAAATCTATTAAGGGCAGCATGCAGGGCTGCAAAAACCTCAAACATATACTTGAGGGGAAAACTGGGCTGGAGTCACCCAGACAAATTAGCTGTGATTAAGTTCCATTGGTTTGCAAGAGATTTCAAGAACAACTATCTTTTTAAAAAATCTTGAAATATGACTGAAATTCAAATAAGAAAGAGAAAGAAGTAAGATTAGATTTGTCCTAGAGTTCCTCTAATACAATCAGTTTGCTACAAGGTAGTCTAGCGTTTGCACATTGGAATCAGTTTCACACATTGGAATCAGTTTTGCATTTGTATTAGAAGAAATTTTCAGTAGCAGCCAAGACAAAATATGAAAATAGAACATATCTCATGTGTATGTGCCCGTGAAGAGGGAAACCAATGGCTCCCATGCTGTTGCCCGCATAATCTGTACATGCAAAGTCTGTTTCTACTTTAGCAGATGGCTGAATTGGGGGAAGAGAATCAGAAACAGCACAATAAAAGGAAGGAGTGTTGTATGCCCATTTTGGTTGTCGCCCTATCAGCCCCTAGCATGTGTTTCCTAACTCAGTACCCCTACAATGTTTTATTAAATAAAAAACTATGGCGAGAGTTTGCTGCTGTAGCACCTTCTATTTCGTATCCCCGGAGAGTGTCCTTATTTTAAAGGGGTGGATGGAGTTAACAGCACCTGAATTGAGCCAAGCACTCCACACTCGGCGTCTCAGTTTTATTTTCAAGATGAGGTATATTGAAGGAGGGAAGCTGAATTATGGATTCAGTGAAATATGCTAGGAGCTTGCTGTGCCAACGCATAAGCAACACTGTTACATGGAACCAGAACAAGGCCACATATCACACTGCTTTCGGGGGGGGGGAGCGACATTGCCTGAAATCCTCTCATTGTCAGGCAGTTTCCTAGCTGTGAAAGGACGGAAGGCAATGCCATTTATACCTCACCAACTGGTGCATTAGATGTACTTTGTGCCGTTGGTATTCAACCGCTTTTCTGCAGATTTATATCCCCTCTTGTCCCTGTTTAAAGGGTTAGAACAGATATTTATGCTTTTAGCCATGGTGATTCTCCTGGAAGCTGCGATTCTTGAATAGCCTCCATATACTATGTGTGTCCTTTTATTTATATGAAAAATAAATCAAAGACTCCGGAGCTGTATGTGGGGACAGCCTGTTGCAAACAGGGAAATTCCCACTCACAGCTGTGGCTGAAACAAATGAAAAATGGAACATGGAGAGCTTATTCAAAGCCCCCTGATGGAATTGATTATCTCTTTTCTGAACCTGTGGGTGATAGCTAGCCTTCCTCTCTGAACCATATAACAGCATTCTCTATCTTTTTTTCAGTTCTTCCTCTGAGTATCCATTGCAAAAGGAAGGGATGCTGTCACGCTCCTGGCCTTGCTGTGGGCTTCAAATAATGAATGAGTTTGTTAGGGTAGCCGTATTCGAGTTCTACAGAGCTTGGTGCCATGAGTGTAAATTGTGTGTGTATGTGTGTTGTGTCATTACAGTCATGACCGACTCTTTGTGACTCCATGTCCATGGAGTTTTCTTGGCAGGAACACTGGAGTGGTTTTCCAGTTCCTACTAGGTGGCTATTTTGCCAGTTCCTACAGTACTAGGTGGCCATTGTGGTATCTATTGTGCCAATATGCAGTTTGTGGAAATTTAATGTGTTTCAGCCCTGCCATTCTTTTATATAGGGACCACAGGCGTAAGAGAGACAGCATAATGTCATGGCTAGAGTGTTAGACTTTGAGCAGGGAGACCCAAGTTCAAACCCTGGCTTTGTCACTAAGCCTGGACTAATGAGTCACCCTCAGCCAGAACTACCTTACACAGTTGTTTTCCGGTTATAATGGAGAAGAGGGAACTATGTAAATCAGCCATATATTGTACTTTATGGGTACATTATCAAAAGAGAAAAACATAATTTTGAAACGCATAGGGGTGTCTGGTTACCTTCTCAAGATACGACTATATATTTTTACTAATGACACACACTCCTCATCCATGAGGATACCGTAAAGTAACACAGTTGCACACTGAACAAGTAACAGTGGCCCACAGATTGGAAATGCTTGGTATACATTCCAGTTCCCAAGAAAGGAGATGAGAAGGAATGCAGTAGCTATAGGACCGTTGCTTTAGTATCCATGCAGGCAACGCAATCCTCAAGGTGTTGCAAATGTTTATGACCAAGAAAAGCATGACGTTTGAGCTGGATTTCAAAAAGGAAGAGGCACTCAAAACCATATTGCAAATATCTGCTGGCTTTTGGAGAATACCAAAGAATATCAGAAAATTAGCCTAAGCTTTACAACAAAGCCGTTGGCTGTATAGATAATGAAGGAGGAGTGAATAGTGGCAGAAGACACATCCAACATTTAAGATAGGCAGAGGATAGCATCTTACTAGCCAAAAGCAGCCATGACTTGAAATTACTCTTAGTGAAAGTGAAAGAAGGGCCAAAGCAGGAAAGCAGTTGAATGTTAGGAAAACAAAAATATGTGGATGCAAGGATTATAACAAATGGCATGCCTCATCTCACAGTGGGCATAAGTGACTATATTTAGCTGGATCCAGCTTGCTCCATATAGGATTTTAAAACCTTTTCTCAGAAAAACCAGGCACGAGATGGGCACGACTAGGGAAAATGACGTTTTCGAGTTGTCGTGTGTCGGAGGCAGTCCGTTTCGGCTCATTTCCGTTTTTCGCGAAATTTCGCAAAAATTAGTCGGTTCGTTTTTTTGTTTTTCGTTGTCGTTAGTACTGGTTTGGGGGGGTAGCGGGCTCCTGGAGGGAGCTGCAGGAGTCAGCCAGAGCCACAAGTGACGGACTGGCAGACTCTTTGCACCCGCTGTGTCTCACGTACTTGCATGTAGTGCAATGCAAGTAGATCTGGCTTAGGGTTAAGACGGGTTAGCGCAACGGCTAGGGTTAGGCTAGTTACGGGTGAGGTTAGGGTGAGTATTGGGGTGCACCTCTGGGTGCCTCTCTGACCCACTTAGAAGGACAGTGTACTGGCGTATGGGTTAGGCTTAGGGTTCTGGTTTGGGCTACGATTAGTGGGCTGTTTATGCCCGATTGGCACATCCCAGAAGTCTCTGTGGTCAACCTGGCCAAGTGGCCATGTGATTGGTGGAAAATTTGCATGGTCTACTCCCATGGGCGAGCCCATCATTGCAAACGTGCAGGTGTAATAAAATAAAATAAAATAAAATAAAATAAAATAAAATCAACGGAGACTTTTTTTTTTGCAAGAAAAACCCACTGCTGCTACTGTAAAAATTCAAGCATTTAAAATAGCTAATTTTCGCATGTTTCTGTGGTGCTTTGGTGGGGTTTTGGGCAACGATTTAAAAAAAAAAAATTGCGGTCGCCATTTTGGATCCCCCGCACTGCATGGCAAATGGAGGCGCCCTCCCAGCCTGGTACAGTCATCAAAACCTGGCCATGCGATTGGTGGAATGGCTCCAAAACTTTGCATGGTCCACTCCCATGGGCGAGCCCATCATTGCGAATGCGCAGGTGTAAAAAAATAAAATAAAATAAAATAAAATAAAATCAACGGAGACTTTTTTTGCAAGAAAAACCCACTGCTGCTACTGTAAAAATTCAAGCATTTAAAATAGCTAATTTTCGCATGTTTCTGTGGTGCTTTGGTGGGGCTTTGGGCAACGATTTCAAAAAAAATATTGCGGTCGCCATTTTGGATCCCCCGCGCTGCATGGCAAATGGATGCGCCCTCCCAGCCTGGTACCAGCAGCGCAGCAGTAGCAACAGCCAAGGAGAGGGGGGCGGGGAAACACCCCCCCCCCCCAAAAAAAACACCCTTCTGGCCTGGTAGGTGCCCTCAGACAGTTTTCGCCTACTTTTAGGGCCGGGAATTGTTTTTTTTTTTTAACTTTTAAAAACTTTTTTTCTGTGCCGCTTGGCATTGCGCGATCGCCGTGATGCAAGTAACGAGCACGACAAATCAGACCAAATTGTTCGTTCGTCAGTTCGAGCTCGAATTCTGGCGGAGTAATTCCCGTTACCGTTTCCGTAGAGTAACAGATACGAGTAACGGAAACGGAAACGGGAATACCGCTAAGTCGTGCCCATCTCTAACCAAATTCCTTCCAGATCAGTGGGCCTGACCTAGTTCCTAGGGGTGAAAAAATGTCAGGAATTGGATCACAGGAACAATAACCTTCATAAGGGGATAGCTCTGTCTCTCTGTTCTAAGTGCTTTTTCAGTGAAGTGTGACTTATTGTTTACAATGTCAAAACCACAAAGTGTTTTATGGTTGTTTTGCATTGGAATTATAAATTAGAAATGTTTAATTAGGCTAGGGGAAATCATGTTGCTCAAACAACAGTTACCTGAATGGGATTCCCCCCCCTTATTACTTCAGACTAGTGTATAATGTTTTAACACCCCTCATTTCAATAACGTTTTTCTTGTACAGTATTCCAGTACTTCTAGAGAGTTCCAGAGAGTCAGTGTGGTATTGTGGAAGGAAAGGCAGATTAGGACCTAGAAAACTTGAGTTCAAATCCCCACTAGTTACTGCTTAAATATCTTACATACCTTAAAAACCTTATTAGAGTTTCCATAAATTAGATGTGACATAATGACATATACTACGCAAAAGAGTTCTACTACTAATTAGTGTGACTACTTCAAGCTTCTCATGGGAGCTGCTATGAACTTTGGCCTCCAATGATGATGGCCTCGAAGAGGCGGCATTCATACCTATATAATAAAGCACTTCTCCAAAATAATTGCTAATTGTCCCAAAATAAATAACAGCTAACTTGCAAGGTTGCCTTTTACTCTGACGTCAAAGCATGGTAGTGACCACATTGCAGAAAGGTGGGTTAATGTGGATGAATTCATTGGCAGGCAAAAGGGAGGTGAGACTTGGTTCAACGCCTGTGAATAATACAGGAGAGAGAGAAGAAGACAATGTTTTCTTCCCTCACATGTCACTTCTCTACTCCAAATCCTCTTCAGTGGTTTGCTGTTTCTCTGTCAGAGGCCCTCTTCCTCTGCAACTTTTCCCCTCTGTGGAGTTACAAAGGCACAGAGAGCTTGCGGTAACAGTTTGGCAATGAGTGGTGAAGAACCATCATTGGCTATTGACGTTTTCGAGTTGTCGTGTGTCGGAGCCGGCCCGTTTCGGCTCGTTTCCGTTTTTTGCAAAATTTTCCAAAAATTGTCGTTTCGTTTGTCGTTTTTTCGTCTGTCATTAGTACTGGTTTCGGGGGGCGGGCTCCTGGAGGCACCTCTCTGGGGTGGGTGCCTCCTCTGACCCGCTACAAAATGGCATGCATAGCCAATTGGATATGCATACCAAGTTGCAGTGGCAGGCAGAGGCACCTCTCTTTCGGGTGCCTCTGTGACTCACTGCCTGCAGTGCCTGGCATACGGTGCACTTGGGCTGGGGAAGTGAGAGAGGACCCCTATGGGCGCCCTGTGACTCACTAAGAAGGAAAGTGTACTTGCTGTAGTGTAATGCGAGTACACAGATCTGGCTTAGGGTTAGGGTTAACGCAAGGGCTAGGCTTAGGGTTGTTACGGGTAAGGTTAGGGTGAGTTCGTGGGGTGCACCTCTGGGTGCCTCTCTTACCCACTAAGAAGGACAGTGTACTGGCGTATGGGTTAGGGTTAGGGTTAGGGTTAGGGTTAGGGTTCGGGCTAGGGTTAGTGGACTTTTTATGCCCGACTGGCACATCCCAGAAGTCTCTGTCAAAACCTGGCCAAGTGGCCATGCATTTGGTGGAATGGCTCCAAAAATTTGCATGGTCTACTCCCATGGCCAGCCCATCATTGCGCAGGTGTAAAAAAATAAAAATAAAAATAAAAATAAAAATAAAATCAATGGAGACGTTTTGTTGCAAGAAAAACCCACTGCTGCTACTGTAAAAATTCAGGCAGTTTTAAAATAGCTATTTTCGCATGTTTCTGTGGTGCTTTGGTGTGTTTTTGGACCACAATTTCAAAATAAATATTGCGGTCGCCCCATTTTGGATCCCCCGCCCGCACCGCATGGCATGGCGAGCGAGTTGGCGAGACGACGAGGATGCCCCCCACCAGAGCATCCCAGGAGAGGAGAGGGGGGAGGCCGGGGACCCCCCCCTCAGAAACCATCCCTCTGGTAGGTGCCCTCCCTCAGGCAGGCATATTTTCGCCTGCTTTTTTGGCCGGGAATCAGGTTTTTTTTAGTTTTAAAACTTTTTTTCTGTGCCGCGCTGCTTGGCGAGTTGGCGAGACGACGAGGATGCACAGCCCAGGAGAGGAGGGGGGGAGGCCGGGGACCACCACCAACCCCAGAAACCACCCCTCTGGTAGGTGCCCTCACTCAGGCAGGCATATTTTCGCCTGCTTTTTTGGCTGGGAATCGGGGTTTTTTATTTTTAAAACTTTTTTCATGTGCTGCTTGGCATCGCGCGATCGCTGCGATGCCGCCAGGAACGACCACGACAAATCAGACCCAATTTTTCTTTAGTCGGTTCGGGTTCGAGTTCTGGCGGAGTAATTGTCGTTCTTCGTTTCGTTACGTAACGGAAACGAGGAACGGAAATGGAAACGAGGATTTCGCCGAGTCGTGCCCATGTCTATTGGCTAGTCCTGCCTTTTGTGACCAATGTGAAAGTGTGACAAAATAAAGGAACCAAAGGATCTGACTGTGAAAACACATGTCACTGCTTGTTCTATTACTAGTCATATGTTGGGGACCTGGTAACCCTGGTAACAGTCCATGTGGTAAACCAATGAAACCTGATTATGATACCTGGGTGGTTTTCACCTTTTTATCAGAGTGGTGAGAAAACACATCTTCCCACAATTTGGGCTGGTAACCCAATGTGGTGCACTCTAACCTAAGCCAACTGTACCATTCTCGTGTTGCTAGCAGCAGGGAAGGGAAAAGCAGTTTAGTGGCTTTTGAGCTCCTTACCAAAATTATCCCATTGTTATCTCCTAAGACTCACTGAGGGACAGTGCATCTTGCTGCTCAATTGTCCTCTTTGTGAATGTTTAGTGGTTTGCATGTTTCAGAGAAATCAAATATGCAAAAGATTTTGCATATATGCAAATGACTAGCATGCATACAGTTGAAAAATACACATGAACACGCTATTTGCCAATGCAGAAAATGTTACCAGATAAATATGTTCAGAAAGGTAGACAACAGATATGTACAATATAAAAATATGTGAGGAAAATGCATGAAATTTTCTATACAAAAAAGCAGGTATTCTTGACGGCTTTCATGGCCAGGATCTGATAGTTGTTGTGAGTTTTTCAGACTGTTTGGCTGTGTTCTGGAAGTTTTTCTTCCTGACGTTTCACCAGACTCTGTGGCTGGCAGCTTCAGAGGGCAAGGAGCTCAGGGAACTAGGAGTTTCTCTCTGCACAACAACTCACAACTTCTATTTAAAAAGCAGGTTTCATAATTTGATGTGAACACTCGAACTGCTGGTGTCCTTTTAGAGCAGGCATGCCCAAACTTCAGACCTCCAGATGTCTTGGACCACAACCCCCACAGTCCTTTGCCATTGGCAATCTAAGCTTAGAATTATGGGAGTTGTGGTCCAAAACATCAGGAGGGCCAAAGTTTGGACATGCCTGCTTTAGAGGAATGCTGAGGTACTATTCCCTCGGCTCCAACCAGGGAAAATGCTAGTGTCCCGTTGCATCATATAATGTTAACCTTATCCTCATTGCTCTTGAATCAAGTGCTGATCCCAAGCTAGGGTGAACTCAATCAAGTTACCAAAAATTATTTCTCAATTCTTTTCCAAGTCTCCACATCTGAAAAACAATAATAAAATAGGCCAGAATCAGCTAGGATAATGTTCTGTTTCGTAGTTGAGAGGATTGATTTCAAAACACGCAAAGCCAGGAGGGAAAAGACTGTAAGTAATTGTTTCTTTCTTATGCAATGGGTGCAGCTTCTGTGCCTGTACAGGACTTCTCTTTGCTGGTGTTGGAGTCCTGATGTCTTTGCCGTGTTTACTTCCTGGCAGTGGGCTGCCTGCAGCCATAACAACAACCAGCTGAAGCGAAACGTGTTGTCAAGCAAAGAGAGTGATGGGAATTTAAAATGAACACCTGTGTCTTGTTATTACAAATCATAGCCACACTGGACCTCTAATAGACTCAATAATACAAATTCAGCTACAAGTAATCATACAAATGGAAACATCTGTATGTGCCATGTGGTGAGGGGTATTGGAAAGTGGTAGGACGCCTGGCTTCGGTCTCACACTTGGTTGGTGTTTTACGGGGCTGTAGGTTTCCCCTGGCTTTAAATGCTTCATGAATCTTTAACCATTGAATATGGTCTGTGCATCTTTATACAAGAGAAAGAGCTTGTGCCTTTACACAAGCAGAAGCCCACCAAGAAAGAAATCTGTTCAGGTGAATATAGATAATGCAAAGAGTTTTTTGATCTGATACAAATCCAGCCATTGCCAAGTGGCCTGGAGATGCCGGTTGGGATTTGGAAAGAGAGAGAAGCCAATATTCAGACCCTCTCTGACTTTCAGTAGTATTTTGCATACAGATGGGCACTTTCCAGTTTGCACCGGAAGCCAAATTCACACTTAATAAAGTGGAACACAAATCAAACATACAGTTAGATGAGGAAATTCATAATTTCCCAAAGTTTGCAGTGGAGTCCAAAAAAACCCAACAGCACCTGTACATATTGGGAGGACCCCACACATACAAAAATGTTTCTGCTTATACAAATTAAAACCAAGAGGTTTTCTTCAGTGGAAAATTGTGCAGAAAGATGTGCTCTTTTGCAAGATGCCACCCCCTTTTAAAAAAAAGGTATATTATTATACAAATGTTTACAGTCAGAGTTGAATTAATGGAACCCTATGGCAAAGTTAATGTCATTAATTTCATCCAGAGCCATGATTTTCTATAGATTTGAGCCATTTATTTATTTTGTGTTTATATTCTGATTTTACTCAGAATATTACTAAAAGTATTTCTATATCATTATTTTGATATTTCTGCTTCTCTTCAGGTTGCCAGGACATGAAATTGTCGTTACCAATTTCTATGGTAGATCTCTTGCTCTCTCGCTTGCTCATTCTTGCTTGTTCTATTGATTATATATCAATTGTATTGATTATAGATCAATAGATCAGTGTATCTGACATTTCCACCACATTTTCAATACATAGAGTAAGATTTTCTGCAGAGATGTTAGTTAAAGGTATATTACATGCAGAAAAATGTCCAGTTTTGCAAAACTCTAAATGCAAGGACCTACATCCACCTTCTCATCCTAACTGGAGTGGCTCACTGGATGGATGAAATATACATACCTATCTACTTGAGTTAGGATTAACAGCTGAATTTAGATCAAAATTAGAAAGCCAGTACTGAACTTTATTTCCCACAGTTTATTAAATGTATTTGACAATATGATTCAAGAATGGTCAGCTAGCTCATGCATCCTGTCAGCAATGTTCTAATTCATCCACATTGCAGTAGAGCTAATAAGAAATGGGGGGGGGGGGCTAGCAGGAAGCTACACATGTGATTAATAAGCATTGAGAAATGACAGATTTGCCTAGGAATATTTGTGGTAATGAGAAAGGCTCCTTAGCTGAGGCAAGGTGTATTGGATGGCCAAAAAGCAGTCTACCAGCTCTTTGATGGTAGACAGCTACAATTTTTCCCAACCACTTTCCCCTCAGGAATAAACATCTTCAGAGCTATGCTTGGCGAGAAATATTTGTATTCATTTATTTATTTGATTTATATGCCACAAAAGCCATCTGGCCTGAAGGCCACTCGGGTTGGTTTACAACATTATAAAATACAAAACAAAACAGGGATAATCAATTTTAAAAACCTCCAAAATCAGAAATCAAATCAAATTAACATCTAGACAAAACACAATCCAGTAATAAAGCAAGGCAACCACCATGTGTTGATAAAAATCACAATCTCTGAGACATATGTATAGACCACAGAGGATAAAAACAAAATAAAAAAGGGTTATAGACAATAAAATAAAGCAATAGAAGGACAGCATTGCAACAATAAAGTTACAAGGGGGGTCATAAAGAAGGGTGCACTTTCTGATGTTAGAGCCTTTGACATGTAAAAAGCAGGGGTTAACTGTTCTTCCCCATGGGGCTTGTCTTTTCAATTTTACCCCACCTATCATAGTTTCAATAAACTTTTCCCCCCAACAGAAAAAGGGGACTGCTAGGTTGAAGGCATTCTGCAGCAGATCTAAATTTCTCCTCATGCCATGGGCAGGGCTGGGGTGATACTCATTAAGGATTTGCTGCATCTTGGAAGGAAACCATGGGGGGGAGCTAAACAGGAGGGTGGAGCTGATGGGAAGAGTCAGAGACTAGAGTTAAAAAAATGAGTTGAAAGAGAGTAATAAGCAGGAGGACTCTGAGACTGATTGATGGGTTTTATGGATCTGTGGATTCAGAGGGTTGAAGCCCCATGTTTCTCCATTGATTGCCTCCTTTATGCTTTGTTCAAAAATTTACATTATTTGGACAGCAACTCCCCGGGGCCCCTAGAGGCCATGCTGGCATGGGGATTCTGGAAGATTTATTTTTAAAAAAAGCAAATCTTGGAACACTTGTTATTTGGCCCTCTTTGATAAAAGAATTCAAACCTGAGTGGGAGGTCCCAACTTGGAAATTTGTCCAGTGGGTGACAGGGACCCGAAGGAAGTTTTTAAATTTTTTGAATGTCACTGGGTATGTAACAAATGCTCACAAATATTCTCACACTGAGTGAAAAAGAGTGCCTCTATACATAAGGACACCCCACTGAAGAAATATGCAACCGTAGCACTTTTGTCCTCTTTCACAAGAGCAACAATTACCAGCATTGTTTTGTCAGCAAAGGCAGATTTTAAAAAGCTGTGCTTTTGCATGAAAAATGTGTTTGTGTTAAAAATCATGTACTCTTGGAAATTTCAAGGTTTTCTGTGTAGCACACAATGGTGCACATTTTTTCCTCAAACAAGTACGGAAATGGGGAGAATGCACAAGAACTCTCATGTATTGTCCGAAGAGGAGAGAATGTTTGAAGCTTTCCATTTTCACTTAGGAGAATAAAACAAACAAAGAGTTACATCCTTACAACTGGAAACCTTGTAGAGAAAGGTCCCCTCCTCTTGTGACCCGTGGGGGGTGTTCCTGGGGCAAACGAGTACAACCTACCAAACTTTTCTATTGATGATCTACAACCAGTATTCTAAGGGGAAATAATGTTTATCCGGTTTGTCCACTCAGTTGTGAATTTCTTTCTACCTAGAGTGAAAAACAAAATCTTCTGGTGTTTCAGAAGGCAATCAATTTATGCCCTGAAGCATAAAAAGGTGGTGACATCATCTACCTTTTTGACCTCAGGCACACAGCCTATGATGTTGCTGCTGTTGGCAAAACTTGTCTAATCTTAAACCATGCTCCTACTAACTAAAGTGTTTGGCAATTCTGGGACACTTTCCAAATAGGAGCAAGGTATACTTTTCTTTAGGGACTTGATTTTTCAAATGCTGCTACTGTAGTTCTATAATGTATTCAGGAATGACAGTGTCCTTTATTTGTATGGATGTATTGACATGGAAGGATATACAATATTTTTAGGTTCCCATCTAGCTGCTCAGCATGATGTCCATGCGTGTGCGCGCGCACGCACACACACACAAAAACATTGGTAGAATAAAAATGTTTTTTAATGTATTATTCACTCATTTCTAGAGGTTTGCTGCTATTCCCTATTACTGGGTCTATATAAATTATTTAATTTTCTACAAATAGAGCAACTCACTCTGGTGGCAATTCAGATTGTACATGGAGAACACAAATTATCTCCCCGAACTATTGCATTTGTACCCTCCCAGAAAAACCATGATTGCAATCTTTTTGGGAGGGAAAGCAGTACCATGTTGATCTTCAAAGTTATCGTGGAAAACATCTCACTGGACATTAGATTATTGATGTGCTATAGTCTTAAGAAATAACATCAATCGATGCTCAAAGAGTTGTCTCCATCTACTCCATTACGTACATATAGTATATGGCAGGTAAAAGTGGAAGGTAAACCTGCAAAAATAGAAAGGAAACCTGAAAAAGTTTACCGGTCATTTACTTTTCTACTTTTTAAGTTATATCTTTTCAACAACTAAAACAGTGTAGTTGGAACAGCTCAAAAATGCACATTCAAAACAAAATATTGATTAAAATGTGATTTAAAAAACAGGCACACCAAATGCACAATAATGATAATCAAACTCATGCAGCCTTATATAGGAGAACATAGTACTCAAAAATGTGTGAACGCTGGTTTTAAAACAAGGTCTAAAATCTGCAGAAAATACATTCTAGGCTGCTTGCTGTCTTCTCCACTCTCACCTCCTAACCCAGGTGATCTTCAGCAAATCCAGTCCTAATATCCTAGTACGTTTCCTATCCCTCTCGTCCCACACAGTGGCTACAGAGCTGGGTCTTGGCAACATGCTTAAAGAGGAACTCCTGACCTCTCTGACTGCCTCATCGTTTTCTCCATGTGGAGAACCGCATGCCTGAAGCGGAGGGGCTCCTGCTCATGTGTTGGCTCATGGGCAAGAACATCAACTCTCCAAGGTTCTCGCTCACATGTATAGCCTTCTTATGAGCAGGATCCTTCCCCTTTTTAGACATGTTACTCTCCACCTGCAGAAAGTGCTGGTGGAGAAGTGAAGGACAAAGTAAAAAAAAATCTAAGGTGAGTAACAACTGAAACGGATTTCAGTTGTTCTCTCAACCCCTCACCCTCCAATTTACTTAATTTTTCTCATCCCTTTTCATGCAACAGGGGCATACACTTCAGTCCTTCCAAAAGTCGCTATTTTTCTCCTTTTTTTCCTTTTTCCTTTCCATACATTTCTTGTGTGTGTGTGTGACAAATTTCCGAGATACATAAATGCAGCATGAAGTGAAAAAGCTCCATAAAATGTTTAGAAATAAATGCCAAAACAATAACTGCTGTTGACTATATTGGGCATGAATATAACTTGGTGAGGCACATTGTGCTTCTTGTATGGCAGGGAGCTTTCGTTGTATGTGCCTCCTCCTTTTGGTCCCAGGTCACAGATGCGTCCTCTTGACTGAGCATTTTAGTAAAGGGTGTGGATGTAGCAAAGATGATCAGCTATGATGAAGGAAATGGAACAAACATTTTGAAATGTGAAATGATAAGAATATATATAGTAAAAAGAAAATAGCCGTTATTATTGTCAGGATGCCAGATTTTAGATTTTAAAAGTGATACCCAAAGAAAGTTTTATTACAGCCACGCATCAACCAAATCAGAATTCATGCTTTTGTTCTAAAAAGGCCCTCTGCTTTTCCTGTCCCTTCCCCTCATCCTGCCTGAAGCAAACCACCAGAGACCACATTCTCTGTAAAAGAAACAATTTGTTTCAAAAAAAGACACTAATTCCCAGAGCACTTTTTTTAACACTTTGAGGAATATGTTCTGGACTGTCTTTCTCACACATACTGCATAAAAATGAATTCAAAACCAGAAATTCTTGATATTAATTCCCTTCATATTAATAAATTTTTGGATAGGGATTTTGGAAAAAATGGCAGATGTGTGAATTACAAAAGGCACCCCCATGCTGTATTTGTTTTAAGTAGGGAGTTTCCCTTCTCCATTTTGTTTAATGTAGTACACTTAACTAATATACAATGCAAACACAAACATGGGGGTAAGGTAATGAAGAATAACTGTAGGGAGCTGGTACTGGTGGTGAGGGGAAGAACACAATGTTAGATGATAAGAGGGGCAAATAATGACTTACAGGAACATATATATAAAGGGAAATAATTGCAATATAAAGGGAAATAATAAAAGTGTCTTTAAATATGTTAGAAATAGAAAACCTGCCAGGGAACCAGTTGGCCCTCTGGATGGTGAGGAAGGAAAGGGGGAGGTAAAGGAGAACTTGGTAATTGCAGAGTAATTAAATGACTTCTTTGCATCCGTCTTTATGACAGAAGACCTTGGGCAGATTCCGCTGCCCGAATGGCCCCTCTTGACTAAAGAATTAAATCAAATACAGGTTAAAAGAGAGGATGTTTTAGGTTTAATTGATAAATTTAAGATCAACAAGTCACTGGGCCCAGATGGCATCCACCCAAGGGTTATTAAGGAACTGAGAAATGAAATTGTGGATCTCTTAATGGTAATAAGTGATGTGTCTTTTAAAATGACCACAGTGTAAGAGGACTGGAGGATGGTGGATATCACACCAATTCTTTAAAAAGGTAGGAGGGGGGACCCAGAAAACTACAGACCCGTTAGCCATACATCTGTCCCAGGGAAGATAGTGGAAAGCCTCATCCAAGAGAAAATCTTAAAACACATACAAAAACAATCCTTGCTGAGGGAAAATCAGCACAGCTTCTGTAAGGGTAAGTCTTGCCTTGGCAAACCTTTTAGAAAAGGTCAACAGGCATGTGGATTTGGGTGAACCAGTGGATATTGTCTATCTTGATTTTCAGAAGGCTTTTGACACAGTCCCTCACCAAAGGCTGCTTAAAAAATTGCACTGTAAGGGCAGGTCCCCTTATAGATTGAGAACTGGTTGAGATCCAGGAAACAAACAGTAGGTGTCAATGGGCAATTTTCACAATGGGGAGAGGTAAAAAGTGGTGTGCCCCAGGGATCTGTCCTGGGACCAGTGCTTTTCAATCTATTTATAAATGACCTAGAGACAGAGATGAGCAGTGAGGTGGCCAAGTTTGCAGATGACACAAAAAATTTCCGGGTAGAAAAAATAGAGAGGATTGTGAAGAGATCCAGAAGGATCTCTCCAAACTTAGAGTGACTAAAATGATTACTGGGCTGGGGGACCTGTCTTATGAGGAAAGGCTACAGCATTTGGGGATCTTTAGTCAGGAAAAAAGGCAGCTGGGGGATATGAAGAAAGTGGATAGAGGGACACTTTTCTCCCTCTCACAAAATACCAGAACTAGGGGACATCCACTCAAATTGAAGGTTGGGAGAGTGAGAACAGACAATTTTTTTTACCCAGCATATTGTTAGTATGTGGAATTCTCTGCCACAGGATGTGGTGATGGCATCTGGCCTGGATGCCTTCAAAAGGGGATTGGACAGATTCCTGCAGGAACAGTCCATCACAGATTACAAACCACGATGGAGATGTGTAAACTTTAGGCTTTAAAAAACAAGGTACTTCAAGGTCCAGATGCAGGGGAGTGGTATCAGGAGACAGATATCTATTCTTGTGTGCTCCCAGACACATTTGGCAGGGCCACAGTGAGATACAGCAAGCTGGACTAGATGGACTTTTGGTCTGATCCAGCATGGCTCTTCTTATGTCATGTTCTTAGGTTAATGTGTGTAGGAAGGGTGAATGTACTTTTAAGGGGGTAGGGGGGAGAATGAAGAACCCCTGTCCCAAATCCCTCCCCTACTGCTACATAAAAACCAAACAGAAGCTGTGCCTTCTCTCTGAGCACAGAGAGACATGCATGTACACACACATACACACACAGAGAGAAAACTGGCTCTGATTTCTCACACACAAACAACAAACAAATATCTACTCTCTCTCTCTTTAAACTAATCAATCAGACAAGCAAGCAAGCAAATTGGCAGAAAGCACACGTGAAGCCAAGACAGCTGTACTGTACAACACAGAGAGCAAGAGCTAGCACTCAGTCATCTGCATGCCTCTCAACCTCCCACAAACGACAGAGGAGAAACAAAACCAGCCAGAGGATATATAGCCAGCCCGCCAAGACACACATACCCCAAAAGCAGCACTTTTACAAAATGCATTCTGGGGGGAGTGGAATTAATAACTCTGCCCCTGGAACCCCCAAGCTCTCCAAATTCAGAGGGCTTAAAGGGAAGAGTCCAAGGAAGCTACCCACGAAATTTGGTGCCCCTAGGATCAGGGGAGCCATTTTATAGAGTGACAAATTGCTTCGTTTTAACAGTAAAATAGCATTTTGTTTCATTTCAAAACATTTTGTAACCTTACAAAACCATGAAACCGCGTGCATTTTGTTTTGTTTTGTGCCCTTCTCTACTCAACTCGCTTCTATATATGAAATGTGAGGAGGCATCATCTTGTGTCCTTCTCCTCAGGCAACAAGATGACTTGAGCTGGCCTTGATCACCTGCCCTGAGCTGACTGAGCAGACACCTACATGCATGTTGCATGCAGGATATTAGGGCTTGACATTTAAACATTTGTGTTTGCTATCATATCAGAAAAATGTGGTAAACATTACAAGATATATCAACCATACTCACACCTCCAGTGAACAGCCAACATTTCCAAGCTAAGCAAAAACCAGTTGTTACTGAAAATATACAGTATCATTTTGAAGATAATTAATTATTTTACCTTGGCACCATTGCGGCCTGCTAATGCTGTGCATCCACTATATAAAATGGGGCAATATTAAAAATGGAAATGGATCCTCTCTTATCTGTCTTAGGTCTGGTGATGTTTAATGTTCATCCAGTCTTACTTACTGGTCTTCCATCACTCCCCCTCATTTTTGGCTCCCCTTCTGTCCTTGTAAACGATCGGTCATTGACAATTCCCAGCTGTGAGCAGTACCAGACTTTTTTTTCTGACACAGATTAATTGACTGGGGAAAGTGTGTGCCTCATAATGGATGGAGCTCAAAGTGAGCATCTTCCATCCCTTCTCCAAAAGATGGAGACTAGGGAGCCATGGTATATATCAACTTCATTCCAACATAGGTACTAGGGATAAAGATATGCTGGCACCATCACTCATATGTGAGAGCTTAACCACCTCTCCAGATATAGAAGTTATCTTCCAGAATCTATCATGATAAAGGTGTATATCTGTGTCTGTTTGTCCATTGTCACCATATCCCCAAGATGGTGAAACTCAGATATCTGAAATGTCTGTTTGTGTATTTGCATATTTCTACATACATTTGTATGTTTACACAGAGAGTGACAATGAATGAATGAATGAATGAATGCATGAATGAATGAATGAATGAAATTTGAATACTTGCCACCTGGTAGGTGTGGATGAGGGCAAGATGCTGAATGAGAACCTGTGAAGGGTGGGTGGACAGAAAAAGCAGTGAGAAAAATAGCATTAGACAAATGTTGCAATATTGTCTAGTTGACCTGGGTTTTATCTAGATACTAGTTATGCTACCTAGTATCCCTTTGCATGACTAATCTACAAAGCTTCCAAATTTTTCATGTGAGTATCTAGCTCTGTGGAAGCTGATATGACACAAAACATGCAGTAACTATTCAGCCCACTTGTTTTTCAAGGAATAAGCCATAGCAGAGTTGTTATAAGGCAGTGTTGGCGAACCTATGGCACGGGTGCCGAAGGCGGCACTCGGAGCCCTTTCTGTGGGCACCCAACATCACCCCTTCATAGCCACCTTTATTCAGGTTAAACTGCTATATTGGCTCTTTGTGAAAAATGAGTGGGTTTTGAATTGCAGTTTGGGCACTAGATCTCTAAAAGGTTCGCCTTCTCTGTTATAAGGATATAAGGATATCTGTCACATTAGGTATGGTTTCCCCACCCCACCCTGGAGTGCTCCACTGTTTGCAATTTGTTATGATGTAACTTTTCTCTTTTCTAAATACAGTTACAATATAGTACACTATTTTGAAAACTTCTGTCCAAATGTTTTAAACTAGACTGTGTCATAACGGCTGCTATAGATGTACTGTTGAGGTCAGATGTCTCTAGATGCCAGGGGGAGGGCCCTTTCCTGAGGGATCCCTCTTTGTGAGCGTAGAACTCAGAGATCTGAAACCGAAACTTCACCAAATATGCACAGCCTGTAGAGTAGAGTCAGGAAAAGATTCCTTGCAATGGTGGTTTCTCTAAGTGCCTCAGGGTGCACTTTATAGGGGTGTAATGTAAAAAATGAATTTATAAATGATTCATAAATTCATCAGGGGGAAAATTATTTGTGATTTATCCACCTTGGTGAGTCATTAATCAAAACAAATCACCATTTTCAGATTCACGCTCATCTGTAGTTACTGATATTCAAGATGAGAACTTCCCAAGGAAGTTCTCAAATCTTATGTTTCGATAGGGTCTCTGCAAACACATTTTTGTCTGCACAGAAGGAGGGTCTTAAAATTCAGCAACTTTGCTATAAACCATGTATCTGGTAAGGTGGAGGCTAGTGTTGTATCAATTTCTGTTGCCAACCAACACTGCTCAGCTGTCAGAATTTGGGTTGGCTTTCCTGTTTAAAAAATAGATACAATTTTTTAGTCTTCGCAGAAGGTAAGGGAAGTGAATAAATAATAGACCTCTTCTCAACATTATTTGTTTGCACAAAGAAATAGAAAGCATACAAGGTTTGGCTATGTCTGAACATTCCATTAGTATAGATGTATATTTTACCCAAATTATTCCTCTAAGGCTGGCAGTTAAGTGATTTGTAAATAATTCTCCTTGGGGTGAGAAGTACCATAGCCTATGTTACTATGGAGATCACAGCACAAAATAACAGTTTGGGTTCGTAATCTGAGGGAGTAGATGTGAAAAGCTTTTAAAGGTTTATTCAATCACTGCCATTAAAAGAAGGGTGCAGTGGGAAAGATGCAATACTGTTTATTCACAGATTTCTCGGAAGTGTGGTGATTTAGTAATACTTTTTGGGAACAAGGGAGAGGGGCATCTGCAGTACTGTGATTATTCATCAGACATGAATAGACAAACCTGAGGGGAGTTATTATCACTTCAGAACACCCGATTTCTAAGCAAGTACTTTTTTAAAAGAAAGTTTTGGCAACATAAATAAAGTTTGAAGAGACTGTACTTAAGCCTATTGTGAGAAGAAATATGCGGGGGACATTTCTGGTTGTAGGCACTTTGTTATAAATCAGAGATGGGTGACTTTTCAACATCTGGATGTTTGTACTGCAACTTGCGTCTAGTCTGGTCAGCATAGCTAGTGGTGAGGAACAATGGGCTTTTCAGTTGGAGGGCTACAATTCAAAACACTGGGAGACAGGCTAGCTTATTCTCATACAAAACAACAAAAGTACTGTGTCAGTACAAAATCTAGGGACTGCAGCTTGAAGTAGAATAGGAAACATTCACCACACCAGGCAATGTCCACATTAAACCATGTATTTATAGTGGAATGGATGCTTAAGAAAAACCTTAGATATATACTCTTGAAATAAGATAAATCTGTTACCCAGATGGTACCCATGAGAATCTGTGCCCGTGGTGGGCAACGTTGTGGCCTACTGATAGCAAAATGCACCCTAATGTCCTTTTTGGGTCCACCTCTCCCTCTCTCTCTCTCTCTCTCTCTCTCTCTCTCTCTCTCTCTCTCTCTCTCTCTCTCTCTCTCTCTCTCTCTCTCTCTCTCTCTCTCTCTCTCTCTCTCACACACACACACACACAAATCTTCTACCACCACTAAGTCAGAGCAAGTTGAAATATCCCTACACCACTTTTTGGCCTAAGTATTGGTTGGTTGGTTGGTTGGTTCGTTGGTTGGTTGGTTGGTTGGTTGGTTTGATTTGATTTGATGTATATCCTGCTCCCATTAGTGTCTCAACTATAGGTAGTTACAATAAAATAAAATGAAAAGATAAAAGCATTAGAAATACTATAATTCTTAAAACAGATGGCCCAAACAAATCATATAAAACCAGAGTGGGGTCAGGGGAGAATTATCAGTCAGAATTAGTGTGTGAAGCCTTCCTGAAAAGCAACGTCTTAATTACCTCCTAAATATTAGCAGGGAGGAGGCTAGGTGAAGCTCATCCAGAAGATGGTTCCATAGGATTGGAGCCACTACAAGAAGGGCCTATCTCCTGTAGAAGACTTATGGGACTCCCATGGGGTAGCCACAACTTGGAGGAGCCTCAACTGGGATGATCTTTTGGATCCAGTGAATGACATTAAGGAAAGAGACTCCAACAAGTAACAAGGGTCCAAAGCAAGGAGGGGGTCAAAGTATGTAGTGTATGTCAAAACCTTGAACCTGATTGATGATGCAACAGGAAACCAGTGGAGGTGAGCCAGAACTCGAGTGATTGGTCTAATTTGCTTGCATCCACCAGCGGTCTGACAGCCACATTCAGGACACACTGAAGTCTCTGGATCAGGTTTGAAGGAAGCCACACGTAAACAGCATTTCAATAGCCATCCTGGTGATGTGTAGAGCCTGCACTAAAGTCCTGAGGGAATCCTTGTCCAGGTCTGAGCAGAGCTGTGCGATTAGCCTGAGCTGACTAAAAACTGATCTGGACACTGCTGCAATCTGGGACTCACAAGAAAGAGGCAGGTCTAGAAAAACACCCAAATTAGGCTCTTAATTCCTAAATGGGAGGGTAATGTCATCCAGCCTAGGGATCATCTCCCAACCTATCCAAGATCCCCTCAGGAACAAAATCTCAGTCTTGTCTGGGTTCACGTTGAGCCTTTGAGCCCTTGTCCATTCCTATACTGAAGGCAGGCAACACTCTAGCAGAGGTGGCAGCAGAGGCAGTTGTGTGTCACCAGCATGACAAATCATGTCTATTTTAGCCAGAAGAGACCTTTAGGATTAGTGATTTTCTATTCCTAGGCCTTGAAGTTGCGTCCTCCATTACACCAGCACCCCAAACCTTAGGCACTTACTGTTAATTTTTCTTAATGGCCATTTTAATGCATTTCTAATCCTGGTGTGGTAAGTCCCCCCCCCCAGAACCCTCAGAACTTCCACACTCTCATTCTATTGCTAGTGCTCCAATGTGTAACTTCTGCCTGAAATTCAATAGGGACATAAGCATACTACTACCCATTATGTCAATAGGGTCTAAGTTCCTGGTTGTATAGCTCACTGATATACCTGACTTCCCAAAATTATTGCATTTCCTGGCTGCTATATTTAACCTTACTGATTGAAAGGCTATATAGGGTTGTTAAAGCAAAGACTTCTTCCATAAAACAAGTTCCTGTTATGTGTCATCAAGTCATTTCTGAATTACAACGACCCTAAACTCTGTTTTGGCATAACAGCGAATTTAAGAAGATAAGAACATAAATTTTTGAATGTGCAGAGATGGATAGACTGACAATGAGAATCAAGGAAAAAGAGGACTCACAATATTACCAAGTATGGGATCTGTTTTATCAATGGATAGAAAAAAGAAACAAAATAATAAGAGTAAGCTGGTTGTAACACAATAATGACTGAAACCCATGTAACATGATGTGCAACAAATATCACATATTTTTTTCTGTAGAAAATCAATAAAATACAATGGTCCCCCCTTTTTGCGGTTCATATACTGCAGCCCCGGTATATCGCCGCACCGCATTATACAAAAGGAAAAGCCCCCTGGGGAAAGCTGCATGGGCCTATCTGGGGCCTCCTGCAGTTACCCCAGGCCTGGCACTGCCCTGAACAGGCTTCCCAAGCCTATCAGAGGCTCCAGGCTCCAGATAAGCTTCCCAGTTCTGACCGAACCCAGCATCCGCATATTGCAGATTTTCCATTATTGTGGGTCAGGTCATGTCCCTAACCCCCCCCACCCCGAAATAGGTGGGGTATTACTGTAAAATAATATTTTTTTTAAAAAAAAAGAGCATAAGAATGTATTTATTTATTTATTTATTATGTTTCTATACCACCCATCTTCCAATGGAACTCCTGCCATTTCACAACAATTATAATACAACAGTAACAACAAAATCAGAATAAGAAGCAAAAAGATATTTAAATAAATAAATAAATAAATATAAATAAAAATAAAAATAAAACACAGCATAGATGGTGGCTAATATATATATATATATATATATATATATATATATATATATATATATATATATATATATATATATATATATATATATATATATATATATATATATATATATATATATATATATATATATATATATATATATATATATATATATATATAAAAGAAGAGCCATACTGGATCAGGCCAAAGGCCAATGAGACCTGTTTGCTTAAAAACGAGGCTGAAGTAAAACTCTTCCCCAGTCCTTGTGGAGGGATCAGCTCTATGGCATCATTTAAGTGGGTTGGTGGTAATAACGAATCTAGCATTTTCCATTTATGTTGCTGGGGTCACCGTGTCTCTGGAACAGAGAGTTATATTAAGAAAAGGTGAACAAGAAATGGGACCGGGAGAGAGAGGCAGATATGGAGACTGCAATATGTCACCCTACTAGTAAGTAAAAGGCAAAGTGTAATGGCTTAATCACAAGTGACATTTGGGCTATTCCGCTTGCCTTTCGGGCACAAAGAAATGGCAGCAAGAAGATGGAGGGGGAGGAAAGATGAAAGTGCAATCTAGGCTAGGGGGCTTCTCTTGCAATCAAAAGATGCAAATGCAAAACAATTAAGAGGCACTCTGTTTCTCAGATTTTACTGTACACTAGCGAAAGGTTCTTCTCCACCTGATATTTTATCATGTTCATAATAAAAACACGAGATATGAATTGTGGTTAAAGGGCCACATTAACTGTTCAGGATCTTCAGCCAGCATCAAACTATCTCAAATGCTCACCTCCACTTGCACGTGATCATCTTATAATTTGAGGAAAAGACATATCTCCACATTAGGGAGGTGCCATCCATGCTTGGTGCACCAGATAATTTGCATCACCAATCCTTGAGTATGTTATTTGTAACCTAGTACCTCTGGTGACACCTGAGCCAACAAGCTGTTAACAAAATTAGTGATTACCATATTACTATATGCAGTAACTGAGCAGAGAAGGTGGAAGACAGTTTGTGAAAGTAACAGGTTATAAGTAACATGTACGGTACATCTAACTAGAGACTTTTGGATTAATGACAACAAATAGATTACTTTTGAGGTGAAACTAGTCCCCCCCCAAGTTACTTTTAAAGGACATTTAAAGTCATTTTAGAAGTACTTTACCAGCAATTCCTCTGCCTTTCTCTTATCAGCCCTAAGTGGCCAAGGAAGTTTTGATCTGGTTTTCCTATTTGTATTTTTGTGAATATTTGCATGCAAGACCGAGTGTGGTGCAATGGACGTAAGATATGTGGGTTCAAATCTTTGACCTGCCACAAAATCTCACTGGGGGAGACTGGTCCAGTGCTCCTTGAACTTCTCACATGACCTGAAACCCTGTTAGGATCACCTTACTCTAGGTCTGAAGTGACTTGACATCATTTAACATAAATATTTGGAAGAAGTGGTCACTAGACAACAGCAATGTGCTTGATAACACACCACTCAAACAAATAATAATAACTTTTATAATCTGAAGAGCAATAACACAAACAGCAAGCTCGCTACTGAGCTGTAATAACTATGGCTAATGGACAGGGTCATGAGGTGCTTCTCAGTTGTGCAGTCATGTGTATGATCAGATATACAAATGAGATGCACCTCAACACTTAGCCCTATTGGTCAATTAGCTGCAACAAGTTATACAAATAACTTGCTTGGACAGCAGTAGTATTTTAGCTACAGAGAATCTAAGATGAAAATATGATATTTCCAATAACCTTTTTTACCACATCAAGGCTTTCAAAATAGCTGAAGCTCTCATAGTAGCCATAGTCTCTCCAAATATTGTTTAGAGTGGGCAGGACTCTTTCTCAACTGCATTTCATGTATGCATCCAGTATTGAGAACTGCTAATGATTTTCTTTAGGTTTGTAAGACGTATAACAGCATTCCTCCCAGCCATTATTCCATGTTCCCCACATATATTGACACACTTCAGAGAAAATAATGAATAATGGAAATGAAACATTTCATTAGTTCCTTATTTCAGTGCTCCCAGTTGGCAGCAGAACTCGTTAGTTTAGTTATCTGGCTGCAGAACCAGAGGCTGGGAGTTCGATTCCCCACTGGGCCTCCAAGGAGAAGACCAAGGCTGAGTGGCCTTGGTAAGGCTGCACTATCTCAGGACACTTCCAAAGAAGGTGATGGTAAATCACTTCTGAGTCTTCTCTACTAGAAAACCCTGACTAAGGGTTGGTACAAGTCAAAACTGATTTGGCAGCACACAGTTATTATTGTTTTCCATGTTCCCAATGGTAAAATCAAGTCTCTCTGTGAGGGAACAGCCAGCCTGTTTTCATCAGCCCACCCAACCTGATGATCTTTATCAGAAGGTCACAACACAACTTGGGCACTACTCTCCCCCCTGCTGAAACACAAGGTTGTCAAACCTTAAAGTCCAAATCCCTCCTTCAGAAATGCATTTCTGGAGGTGCTGAAAAAAAACCAGGAAGTAATGAAATAGAGCAAAGAGTGTTGTCTCTCTTCCCCTGCTTGCCTATAAAAGTATCGCCTGTAACCTATTTTTGCAATTGTGTTTTGTGATGGCCACACAGCTCACCCACCTTTTTTGCTTCATTTTATTAAGATTATTTTGATACTAAATTAAATCGTTGAGGGATAGACTTGGATCCCAGTTGTGGGAGAACGTTAAAATGTCAGTTCAATTAGTAAATTAAATAATTATGAATTAAATGAAGGAAAGGAAAGCTGTTATTTGTTTCATTGCCTAAATTCCCATACCAATAAAAATAAAAATAAAAATGTCCAACGTATTTTAAAGCCTTGCACCATCCTAACTGTAAAGGTGAAGGCTCAGCTGCAGTTTAATTGGAGAACAAAATGGCACTGATTCCTGAGACCTTTCTGTCAATCCCAAGGTTTCCGGTAGGGCGAAGGTGACCAGTATATGATTTTCTATCAATCAGTGTTGCTATCAGATTTTAGTGTCCTCATTAGTGTACAAAACCTTTAGGGGGATAGAGGTGGGTCATTTGGCCTGTTCATGTATTCCATGTCTGGTGTCCTGAATTAATTACTGCCTTGCAAGGAACAGGAGGGGGGAGACTGAAGTGTCACCACGGACAGTTCAGGAAAGACATCTACTCTCTATACAGCTGCTGTCAGAGAGGATAAAACAAATGCAGCAGGTGTGGAGAAAGGTGGATCTTCCTTCTCTGGGAGTTGGCAGGTGAAAGGATGGGCAGGAGCAGTCAATGTGTGTTAAAGTTGAGAGGTATCACAGCCCACGGTTGGAGAAAATGCAGGGCCAGATGCCCCGTTGCTTCCTCTCAGTATGATAATTCATGAAAACGGAACAGAATTTTTATACGCTGGGAGGAACAAGGGATCTGTCGGTAACAAGCAATTAGCAGATCAAAGGGTAATTAACTAAGTTCTGAAATAAAGTTATGAAGGTGACGGAGGCAGCAAAGCAGGGAATTGTAACAAGGAAAGGATAATACATCGGCATGGCTCAAGAAAAGGGCCATCAAACCATTGAGCAGTGCTTGCAATGTTGAAGAGTACTTCCGGAAATAATAGTGATTAATAGCATTAATCTATTGCCAAGGACAAAACAGTAGACAGTGGAAAGTATAAATCCTGCCCAAATGCTGATGACCTAAATGATAGGCATAGATAGAAATATGGTGAGGAACAAAGGAGGAAGATACAAAGTTATCTGCCCTAAGTGTTTGCTCTTTACCTACTTGAACAGTGATGGCGAACCTTTCAGAGACCGTGTGCCCAAACTGTGATTCAAAACCCACTTATTTTTCGCAAAGTGCCAATATGACAATTTAACCTGAATACCAGTGGTACCCTGGGTGCTACCCTTTGGGAAAGCAAGGATTAAACAACAGGCTTTTGACTTTCCCACAGCCCCAGCACCCTCACTGTGGCTGCAGGAAATTTCAAAACCTGCTCTTTGAGCCTCACTTTCCTGAAGGGTAGTACCCCATCTGTCTCTCTGCCCTGAGCAGAGAGGTGGATGGAGTGCTACACTGTCCAGAAAGCCAGGGGGAGTGGCGGCGGCTTGTGGGTTGATTGGTAGCCCCAGGTTACTCTCCGGGCATCCAAAAAGTGGCATGGCTGAAGAGTAAGCTGGGGCTACAAAGGAGCCCACAAACTGCTGTCCCTCTTCACCTAGCTCTCTGCAAGAGGCCGTTCCAAGGCCTCCAAAATGGCTCTGCGAAGAGAGCCGGGAAAAGGAGAGGTAGTGGGTAGTGGGTTCCTTTGTAGCCCCAGTTTACTCTCCAGCCATGTTGCTTTTGGGATGCCCTACTAACGAGCCCACAAGCTGCTGCCTCCTCTTCACCGGGCTATCTGCATGGAGCACAGTGGTGTTCTCCGAGCAGAGGGGGAAATGTCATGGCTGTGAGGAGGTGTTGTCGTATGCCCACAGAAAGGGCTCCGCATGCCACCTTTGCCACCTGTGCCATAGGTTCACCAACACTGTACTAGAATATGTCATCTGACACAATTCAGGTGTAGGAGTAAAATTCTTAAAACAGGCAGGTTCTATCATGAAAAAAAAAACCCTCAACCTAGAGCTTTCCATGGGTTTACTGTACGATGCGGATGGCATCCTTTCCAAAATTCATAAAGCTATTATTCCCTGTTCTGAACTCGACACACTTGTTTTGTATTGGGTACCTCAACTTTCAATTGCTTGCTGTTATGAGGTCTGATGGATGGATCACTCAGCTGCTCCAATGGGAGAAATCATATGTTCACATTTGCCTTTTAGGTTCTCGTTTTCTTCCAGTACTAATATGGGCACATGCTAAGAGTCCCTCACTGAATCACTTCCTGAAGAAAAATCTGTTGATTCAGGGCACGCACCTTAATTACTACAAATTGCCCTGATGGAAAAAAATGCATTCCACTAAAGACTGACATGAGGAGGGACAGTTCCATTTCCAATGGCATGGGCAGACGAGGAGGCTGTTCAAAAACTGTCTTTAAATCATAGCAGCCATAGCAGTCTTGAAGTGGTGAGATAATGGAACCAAGCAGGAAGTAAGCCTGAATAGTATTTAGCATGTAATTGTGTGAGCCCAAAAGATATATTAACAGTATAGGCTGACTGATCATCTGGAATGGAAGTTGACACTTTGTAGAATGCAGGCAAAAATTGAATCCATTAAAACGACATTAAATAAATTAGGATATTTGTTTGCTTGTACCTTTCTTATCTCTTTCATTTCTAAGATATATGGCTGGAGCTCTCTAGAACTTAATTGGTGAGTGTAGGAAGGTAACAATGATTTTGATGGGCTCCGACATGTTTACGTACATCATACTGGGTTGCTCTTCTTAATTCATGGCACAAGACTCATTACCACCCTTCATTTTGATGCAGCAATATTTGCAGTAAAAAAGAGGAACACATTAGGTTTATCTCTGACAATTTTAATTTGCTTCCAAAGGGATTTTCTTTGTCAGATTAAGTTTTTTTCTTCTGAAGTATGTATGGAAGGATGGTGTGTCTCACTTCTTTTCTCTGTGAGGGGGAGACAAGGATCATCCAGCATGATATGTATGTCAGGTTGCTTCCATAAGAGCGTAAAATGAACCCTGCCAGATTATTCCAAAATTGATCTCGTCCTATAGCCTATAGTCCTCCCACAGCAGCCAGAGAGATGCCTCTGGGAAGCTACAGCTGGACATGAGTTCAGTGGTGCTTTGCTAGTTATGTTCCCCAGCAACTGACATATGCCCCAAGGCATACTGTTTCTTATACTGGATGGAAAAGATAGCTGTCCTTCCTAGAAACCACTGATAACCTAATTCTGAATTTGTCTTTTGAAGCTACAAAATCACTGCATTTTCTAGTAGCATATTCTATAGCTGAACACTAAGGTTATACTATCCCTTTTTATTATTATTATTATTATTATTATTATTATTATTATTATTATTATTATTATTATTATTATTATTATTATATATAATAATAATAATAATAATAATAATAATAATAATAATAATAATAATAATAATAATAATAATAATAATAATAAATCTTTCTAATTTAGTTTGGAAATCTTTATTATTATTATTATTATTATTATTATTATTATTATTATTATTATTATTATTATTATTATTATTATTATTATTATTAAATATCTTTCTAATTTAGTTTGGAAACTGCGATAGCCCCCACACAAGTGAGTGATTAGGGCCGCCACGGTTTGGCTTCCGAATCCCGATTCAATCAATTAGAAATATTTTTTTCTTGGGGCATCCCCTTTGGAGCTTAATAACTCAGCCCCTTGACCCGCAATCATTTCCCAATTCCAGGGGCTTACTTCCAGGACCCTGCCTGTCACAGAACCTGACTCTGAGGGGTTAAATGGTGAAGAGCTGCTGGAGGAGCCTTGCAGCTCAAGTCAGCAGGCAGCTGGGTCTGATGACTCAGCTGAAAACATATCTTCTCCCCCTAGAAGGGCTATGAGCAGGATTCTGCAAAGACATGCTACCAGGAGAGCTAGGGAAAGGGTCTTTGATGATAGATGGGGAATCAGGTCGGGAAGCCCTGAGTACTAGCAGGAGCCTTTCCAGAAGTAAGGGTGTGTTCCCTGTTTTGAGATAAAGCTGGTAAGCTCACCTTGAGCTCTCTGTGGGAGCAACACATCATTTGAACTTGCAACCACGTTCCTGTCTGTGACCTTGGCTCTGCTTCCTGGTTTTGGACGGGCTTCCTGGACAACGGCTTGATCTGTTCCCTTGGGTTTGGCATCTGGTTTCTGTGAGATATTCTGGCTTGACTTGGACTGTTAATTGCTGGGAGTTGGATTCTGTTATTTATCTGGCACTTGATTGTTGGCAAAGGACTTGAACTTGCCTGGCTTTCCACTAAAGATCTTGGCAAAGAACTGAACCCTGTTTGTGTGTGTGCTCTGTGTGCGGGGCTTGACAATTTGCTCCCACCCAAACTTCTTCAAGCAGAATGGAAGAGGAGGGGGCTGTTGGTATGACACCGTTGGCAGCTTTGCAAAACCAAGTGCTGCTTTTGTCTCAGGCAGTTACTCAATTGCAGCATGCTCCAGCACCGGCTGGGTTTCAGCCCCGTTGCCCTTTGCTGCCTCCTGACTGGTTTGAGGGCAAGTTAGAGGAATTCCCTGCATTCTTGGCTCAATGCAAGCTGTTTATCAAGGTGCATGCTCAAGAATTTCCTACTGAGAGGTCTAAGGTCTGCTTTATCATCAGTTTGTTGAAAGGACAGGCGGCTAAATGGGCTACTCCTTTACTCCTCAGTGCCTCACCTCTACTGGATAATTATCAGGCTTTCCTGAATCACATTTCTTCAGCTTTTCAGAACCCCGTACAGGCTGCTACTGCCAACAGGAGACTCAGGGCTCTGAAACATGGAAAGATTCAGTGTTTGACTACACCACTGCGTTCCGTTCCGTTTGATAGCACAGGATCTGAATTGGAATGAACCGGCACTGATTTCTCAGTATATGGAAGGCTTGGCAGATGAAGTGCTTGATGAACTCTCTAGGGTAGAACAACCAAACATGTTACAGGAACTTGTTACCCTGTGTCTCAGGATAGATGGACGTCTGGAAAGCCGTCGCCTCTCCTGAGGCAAGAACTACAACCAGCAACCTCTGCCAGCTGTGCCTAATCTGCAATCCGGTGAAGCCCGCAGAATGGATCCAGAACCTATGCAGCTGGGAGCTGCTGGACCACGCCTCACCCCAGAGGAAAAGGCAAGACGACGCTCTCATAATCTCTGCCTGTACTGTGGAGGAGGAGGACATTTCGCTTCCATTTGCCCTTTGAAACACTCCTCAGTAAGTGCTGCTACCTCTTCAGCAGTAAAAGGGCAGCTCCATCCTTGAAGGAACCCACAGGAATGGAGCATACCGAAGGGTTCCCAGACAATACCATCACACCCCAAGGACCTTTCCTGGTACCTGTAACTCTAGGGCTTCCTGATGGCCGGAAAGTACCTGTGTATGCTATGGTAGACTCTGGGGCAGCTCACTGCTTTGTGGATGCTGGGTTTGTGTGGTGCCATCGGATTCCAGTACAGAATAAGGAAACTCCTTTGCTGGTAGAATCCGTTGAGGGTCGGTTACTTTGTTCTGGGCCGATAGCTCAGGAAACCTGTCCACTTACTCTTCAGGTAATGGACCACGATGAGCAGATTTGCTTTAATGTAACTCGGATGCCCCGGTTTCCTCTTGTCTTGGGACTTTCCTGGTTGCGAGCTCATAACCCATTGGTGGATTGGGTGCAAGGGGAATTATACTTCAAGGTTCCTTGCTCAAAGAAAATTTCTTCTACCATCCTGGCAGCTGCCCATGCTACATCTGACCCTGTCTTGCCCCAGGTATACCAAGACTTTGTGGATGTATTTGAGGAAAAGGGGGCTGACAAGTTACCTCCGCATCGGCCCTATGACTGTGCCATTGATCTGATACCTGGGGCACCCCTCCCTGTGGGATGAGTCTATCCTATGTCCGAACCTGAGTTAGAAGCTTTGAGGGCTTTCCTAGACAAGAACCTTTGACGTGGGTTTATACGCCCTTCCAAATCGCCATTGTCCGCACCGGTGATCTTTGTAAAGAAGAAGGGAGGGGAGCTTCGTCCTTGTAATGATTACCGGGCATTAAACAAGATCACTATTCGGGACCGGTACCCTTTACCCCTAATCTCTGAACTTTTGGAATGGTTAAGAGGGGCAAAGTGTTATACCAAGCTGGACCTTCGTGGGGCGTATAATTTGGTGTGTATCCGTAAAGGAGATGAGTGGGAAACCACGTTTCGAACCCGGTACGGTCAATATGAACATTTAGTAATGTCTTTTGGACTGACAAACGCACCCACTGTATTCCAGCAGATGATGAATGACATTTTCCATGATCTACTAGATCGTTGTGTGGTCATTTATGTAGATGATATCCTGATTTATTCCGCTGACCCAGCTCAGCATGTTCAAGATGTTCGTCAGGTCTTGCAACGTCTCCAGGAAAACGGACTGTATGCTAAGCTGGAAAAATGTGAGTTCGACATTAAGGAAGGTGAATTCCTGGGGCATATTATTTCTCCCCATGGATACCATACCTATATGGTATGTTTTTATGTCTATGTACTTATTTTTATGTTTATGTACTTGAATATAGATATCGCAGAACTATATTGGCACGAAATCACAGGCTAGCTGTTTAGAATCTTTCCTTTAAACCCCCAAAATTTCCCCTAGGGAAAAAAATCTTTTTAATTGATTGAATCAGGATTTGGAAGCCAAGCCGCAGCAGCGCTGATTGTTCGCCCACAACGGAGCTATTGCAGTTTCTGGACTCAATTAGAAAGGTTTTTTACTTAGGGACACCCCCTTTGGGGCTTCATAACTCAGCCTCCTGACTCTCAAGCCTCTACAAATTTTTGGGGCTTACAGGAAAGAGTCCAAAGCAGCTCCCCAGCAATTCTGGTGCCTTTAGGACCCAAGGGAGCATAGCATTTCATTTCATTTTGTTATGAAACTACTTTAAATATTTGTTAGTAATGAAACAAAATGAAACTACTTAAGAAATGAAAAACACTCTTTTTTTCTGTTTCCTGCCCATCTCTAGTTCTCTCTGCTCAACTCGCATCTTATGGCAACTCTGCAAATATGCCACTCTCTCTTCATTGAATGTGGGGTTTGCTTTAGTGCTTGTTTTCCTGATTTTTATTGCTCTTTTATCCTGGGCACTTCCCCAAATGTTAACTTTCTAATTGTTGTGTGGTACAGGTGTGCGATGTACTGTATTAGTTCATAATTGTTCATGTTCCACAGAGAAGATTTTGTTTAACCACGTCCTCCGGTGTCAAAACAGAAAAAGCAGGTGCTTTGCAGGCCAGATGTTCAGATCATAGGCTCTGAACACCTAAAGATCTTTAAAAGTTCTCAGCAGTAGCATATTAGTATTCTCTTTTATTCCAAATAATGGCTATGGGGTTTGGGGAAAGACGCTACCCCACTAATTTATTTAATTCCAGATTATTAATTATTTAGTTTCAACCCATTTCTTTTACAGTATCTTTCCACTTTAAAAAAAGCTTCATTATGTCAGCAAAGGGAATTATATTGGTTATGAGACTGTTAATATACCATAGAGAACTCTTGGTGCACTTAGCATTGCATCTAATTCATTTCTTCTTTCTCAACTGAGCTATGACAGAAATAGCTTTTCGGTATTCATAGATGTGTCTTCTTTTTTGTTTTGCAGTATGGATAGATGGCAACTGCTTTTGATTTTTATTAGAGGTGTGCAGATTTGTTTTTGTGTACTGCAAATCTGAGAATCCCCCAGTTGTAGTCTACAAACACCCAACCACTGCACCCACTCCTAGCTGTAGCCTGATGGGATTTTTTTTGGGGGGGGGAGTAGGAGGCAATATAGAATCTGATAAGGTCTACAGAACAACTCTTAAATTAGTGCTGTTAAAAATCTGTAAACTGTTTTTTCCATCACATCCTGGCCAAGCGGGAAGGAAGATGCAAGCCCATTTAATGCTTCAAGTTCAGAAATGAAACAGCAACTGTCCTAGCTTTGGTCAGTTCATGTAATTCTCATGCTTCACATGCTTGTCCACTGCCACTGGGTGCAAACGTTCCTAGTTGGAGCTGCTTTTGTTTGTTTAGGCGAATGCATCATTCTCAAAAATGCACAAACTGTGTTGAGAATGCCAGGAATTTCCTTCAGGGCCCTTGCTTATGCAGAGAAGAATGTTGCAGTTCACCATCTATGCATGCAAGTATGAGAGAAACAAAGACCTGTAGTGTAGCTCCATTTTCTGTCAGGTTCCATGACTTTCATATCACAATGTCATACCACGAAAGCACTCTCAAGCAGCATTATGAGAAAGGACCTAATGCAGGATACTTTTTAAATCATGGGACAGAATATGTGCCTCTAGGGGCCCATGATGTACTCAGTACTCACAACAATAGTCCTATATGATTAATGCAAGGTTGTGTAAGTGGCACGCCAATTTTAATATCAGGCACATAGTTACGATAAAACATGTCAAGCTGCGTGCAGTTGCTAACCCCACCTAGATCAGATCAATGAAATCAATGGGACTTGTGCCCATCAGCATTAAGTCCAGCGATATAAATTTCAACAGTGAATTGCTGCCCACTGAGACATCACTGGTTGTTTTTCCTAGTCACGCAGGAGTCATGTGACTTGGCATACAGCAAGAAAACCAAGCACCAATTTCTAAACTGCCAGTAATGTGCTGCTGAACGTCATGTTTAAATTGGAAACCCACCAGTGAGTGGTATCATGCTACACCTTGTGGCCTCCTCTGCTGAACAGAACAGATAGAAGATTTTGGAGCTTCAGCCTGTGCTAGAAGAAGTCATGTCCTTTAGTAGGGAAAGAGAACCTGACTTGCCCAGCAGAGGCTGAGGTTCCTGAAGCTCCTGCATCCCTCCTGAGTGAAACATGTCAGGCACAAATTAAAAGCTTTGGCCCAATGAGTCTCATTCATACAATGAATCTACTCTAGTTGGAATTAGCAACTAGATGAAGCACTGAAATTTCTGAGTATCTACTTATACAATACATGACTATTAAAAACCTAAAACAAAAAAAATGGATAAACTCTCCCTGGATGTATGTGTGTGCGTGTGTGCGTGTGTGAATCATAGATTCATACAGTTGGAAGAAACCTCAAGGGCCATCTAGTCCAACCCCCTGCCATGCAGGAACCCCCATTACAGTACTCACGACAGATGGCCATCCAGCCTCTGCTTAAAAACCTCCACCACCCTCCATGGCAGCATATTCCACTGTCGGACAGCTCTAACCGTCATGAAGTTCTTTCTAATGTTTAAATTGGATTGTTTTCCAGTAGTTTCAAACCATTGCCCTGAGTCCTAGTCTCTGAAGCCATGGAAAACGAATCTGTCCCCTCTTCAATATGACATCCTTTCTAATAGTTAAACATAGCTATCATAGCCGCTTAGAGTTCGTCTGAAGATAAGCGGGGTATAAATGCAAAAATAAATAAATAAATAAATATCCCCACTCAACCTTCTTTGTTTAAGGCTAAACATTCCCAGGTCCCTAAGCCACTCCTTATAAGACATTTCTTCCAGATCTTCAGCCATTTTGATTGCCATCCTCTGGACCCATTCAAGGTTGTCAACATTAGAGATGGGCACAAAACAAATTTTTAATTCATTTTGTTATTCGTTATTCATTTTGTAACATTACAAAATGAATAACGAACCCCACCCTGGAGGAGAAACAAAGGGAAACGAAACAGAAATTTCTGTTTCATTCAGTTTCATTTTGTTTCCCCCATAGGAATGCATTAGGAATGCATTCCTGTAGGGAAAACCCCGCAGTTTTCCCCCCATCGGGCCCAATGGGGTGAGGGAAACCATGGGCTTTTGGCCTTTCTCAGCACCGATCAGCTGGCGTGTGGGCTGGGGAGGCAAACAAAAAAAGTTTAAAACTTCCACCTTTTCCCCTGCATGGTGAAAAGGCAGGAGGTTTAAACTTTCTTTTTTGCCTCCCCCAGCCCGTACACCAGCTGATCGGCACTGGGGAGGCAAAAAAAAAAACTCTACAGCCTTTTCCCTGCCTGATGGGGGTGGGGGAGAGGCGGGACTTCCCCCCTCCGTTGAATGCATTGGCTCAATGCATTTCAATGGAGATTTTTCCCCCATTGAAATGCATTCCAATGAGGAATCGCTGGGGTACTTTTTTTTTGCCTCCACCAGCCTGCAAAACAGCTGATGGGCACTGGGGAAGGCAAAAAGTTAAATAAAAAACCTCCTGCCTTTTCCCTGCCCGATCAGCACAGGAAAAGGAGGGATGATTTTTCTTCTTCTTTTTCTCCATTGAAATGCATTGGCTCAATGCATTTCAATGGAGAAATTTCCCCCATTAGAATGCATTGGTTGCTGGGGAAGGCAATACATAAATAAATAAATAACCTCCAGCCTTTTCCCTGCCCAATCTGTTTAAAACTGAGGTGTGCAGAACTGAAAACAGTACTCCAGGTGGGGTCTGACCAGAGCAGAATAGAGTGGTACTATCACTTCCCTTGATCTAGTCACTATGTTCCTGTTGATGCAACCCAGAATCACATTTTGTAGTTTTCAAAGCGAGAAGGAAACACAAACTGAAATATTGTCCATTGAAACCCATGAGACATAGAGAAGCTCACTTATGAATCAATCATGCCCTGTATTCAATCACTTGTGATTCATGACCTGGCTTTTTTGTGAGGTGTTTGGCGACAGTTACTTTATCTCCCCTCCCCCCGCCATCATGTTAATGACTCCTTTTGTAGTTTTGTTATGTGTTATTATGTGTTTTATTTAGTTATTTTCTTATTGTTTTCATTGTTATTACTGTTTGCATACTGTTTGTAAACCGCCCGGAGTTCCTCCGGAAGACGGGTGGTATATAAGTATTAAAATAAATAAATAAATAAATAAATAAATAAATTTGGCCCTCAGGCCTGACTTTGGACATGCCTGATTTAATGTTTCCAGGTGTTCCTGTACTACCTCTCTACCAATTCTGTCTTACAATTCTTCCCATCCTACCTCATCTACTCTTTGTCCCAATGGAATTCTTTTTTCTTTTTGGACAAAATGGAGGCAAAGAAGGTGTTGAGTACTTCTGCCTTGTCCCTGTCTGCTGTTAGTGATTGGTTATCTTCACAACACAGAGAGCCTACCATTTCCTTATATTTCCTTTTGCTGAGGACATAACTAAAGAAACCCTTTTTACTATCTTTTCTCTCTCTGGCAAGTCTAAGTTCATTCTGCACTTTAGATTTTTTTTTACCATCCTCCTGCATATATTAGCTATTTGCTTATATTCCTCTTTGGTGCATTCCCCATTTTCCATTTCCTGTATTGTTTTTTTAGCTGAGTTGAAAGTTCTTTAGTCAACCATTGTGGTTTCTTTATACATCTCCCATTTTTTCTTCTTCTTGTTGGAACAGTTTTAGATTATGCCTTTAATATCTCACTTTTAAGGAATTCCCATCCATCTTGGACTCCCTCCAGTGTTTTTGTCCATGGAATCATGGCCAATAATTCCCTAAGTTTACAAAAATTGGCTTTCTTAAAATCCAGGATGCTTGTCTGATTATGCTTAGCTTCCCCTTCCCACTCTATAACAAATTCCAAAAGAGCATAGTCATTTCTACCTAAAGATCCCACCACTTTGACCTCATTTAGAAGGTCCTCCCTATTGGTTAAGACCAGATCTAAAAGAGCTGTTCTTCTTCTTGTCTCCTCCACCTTCTGGACCATGATATTGTCTGCAAGGGCAGTAACGGATTTGTTAGTCCTTGCATTCTTAGCTGAGTTGGACTGGCAACATATATCAGGGTAGTTAAAATCTCCCATTAATACTACATTTCTCTCTTTTGACTGTGTGGCCCTCTGCTCACAGAAGGCATCATGACTCCTCCGGCTGGCTTGGGGGTCTATAATATACCCCCACAGTGACATCTCTCCCATTTCTCTCTCCCTTAATCCTCACCCAAATACTTTCAACCTGACTTCCCAGGTGTATATCCTGGATTTCTTTAGCTGTATACAGTATATGTCCTTAACATATAAAGCTCCTCCTCCTCCTTTCTTACAAATTTGCATGTGTCAGTGGGGAAAATTTATTCATTTTAGTCATGGTATGTGTCTGCAGGGGAAAGAATGTTCATTTAGTACTGGTAAAATGGTTAGAATGTTTATTGTATAACATATTGAAAAATAAATGAAGAGTACTTGAACATTTTATATGGTATGGATTTGTGCACAATAACTTATAACCAACGTGCCTCCATGTGTGTGTGTGTGCATGTGTGTGTGTTTGCGTGTGCACACTCAGTCACTCACTCACTCTCTCACACACACACACTCACTCACACACACTCACTCGCACACACACACACACACACACACACACACACACACACACACACACACACAGAGTGTGTGTGCATGAAGAACTTCTTCCCCCAGCAGATTGTGGGGAAGAATAATTGCAACTAATGTGCACGGGTGGAAAATCTCTGTTTGGAGGGTGCCAGAGGCGTGCACAGCCCCGCAGCTTAGAGAGATAATGTTTCATAATAGCTTCCTTAGTACATACTAATACCTGACAGATACTCCTTCTCAACAGAAAAGCCTCACACAAACAAACAAATAAAACCGAACTTGCAGAATAAACGCCATCTTAACCATCCCATCTTCCTTTATGTATCTGGTAGTTTACCTCTCCAAACAACCACTGGCTAGACAGAATCTGACTAGTTACAATATTCTTTTATGTAAATAGCACATCTCAGTCATTCTTATATACACATATTTACATGAGGGTGCAACATTTTATATTCTAGTACAGTAGTTCTCAGCCTGTGGGTCCCCAGATGTTCCTGGAGTGTGACTCCCAGAAATCCTGGCCAGCTCAGCTAGTGATGAAGACTTCTGGGAGTTGCAGTCCAGGAACATCTGGGGACCCACAGATTGAACCACTGTTCTAGTATATATGACTCTTGACTTTTAAAAAACTGTATGTACATTGATATGTACATACATATTTGTGTCCATTATATTTTGTGCATACATACACACACACACACATATATATATATATATGATATAGAGATTATTATTATTTTACTGTAAACATGGTACACACAGACTTTGGGGCATAATTTGTTGACTATAATGCTCTGGTTTGGGAATGAAAGCAAAGTGCAATCATATAGTGACTGGCTGTATTATATAGAAAAGAATGGACAAACGGAATGCCTCCAAGAATAAGCAAAAGACAAGACTAGGACCAAATTCATACAGAGAACTATAGGATTGTAGTTCCTTAAGGCTGCTATCTCACCTGGGTTTTGATCCTGATCTTCTGAAGGTCCAGCTTTTCCTCTTTGTCCCATCATGTGATTGAATAAGTGGGACAGGAGTTCCCATGTCCAAAGCTGGTTTTTTTTTAATTTTAAAGTGCAGTTCAGCCCCCTTGGCCAGCAGGTGGCGCTAGCATTTTTTAAAAAATGGACCACTTGGCTGGGGGAAATTAATGCTTAGAGCACCCGATTGAACTTCCTGTTGCTCCGATGTGCAGGGAAATTAAAAATATATATAGCCCATCGGCCCCCGGAACAGCCGGTCGGGGCTATGAAAAAAGAAAGAAAAAGAAACCCGGATCATCTGCGTAGTCCCACGGCATCTGCCTCCTTAAAAGCTGGATCTTCAAAGCGAGGCAAAAAATTCCCTACCTCTTGGGTGAGTCACAGAAACCTCGCTTAAAGGGGCATTACCGGGTTTTCTTTTTTCTTTTTTTTTCAAAAAGCCCAGTGGCCATGGGGACAGCATTTTTAGACATGGTTTATCTAGTAATTTAAACTGCTTTTAAAGGGACGTGGGATAAAGCCCTTAGAAGGAGCAAGAATCCAAAGATCCCATGCCTACTAGTGCACAACCCTAACTGGTATGTTTACCTGTAGCAACAAAAGAATGTTTTGGTCCTAGAGGTTCGTTTCCTCTAATAGAAGAAATCCTCTTCCAAGCAAAGAAGTATGTGCCAGAGAAAGACCCCTTATAGTGATATAAATTATACCTTTCAATACATCCCTATCTTCTTGAAATGTCACTATGGTAATAACTGTATACTTACATATATAAATGAATTATTTTGAGCAACTATGTATATATTTTCAAACAAGACTAAAACTGGGACAGCTTTTTAAAAAAATTCTTCCACCTGCAAGTTCTACATTTGCTTGTTGGGTATAAGTGGCAACATTTATATTCCTGAACCTTCAAATCTATTTATGAATAAATATGAACAGTGCATTTGAAAACAAAAGAAAAACCTGTATAGACTCCCTGTTTTTCCTTCATATTAATGATATTTTAACATCATCCATTGCAGAAAAAGCACTTTAAGATCATGTAGTTTTTAAAACGAGAAGGAAACACAAACTGAAATATTGTCCATTGAAATCCATGAGACATAGAGAAGCTCACTTATGATTCAATCATGCTGTGTATTTTTCTTGTTTAGAGATACAGTATTTGGCACTCTACTGGAAAATTGTGTAAATCAGTAATGTTGCAATCAGAAGCTGCAGGATGTTGTTTACACAACCTGATCGCACTAGCCTTGTTAAAGCCATGAGTTTCACCATTTCTTATAAGAATTTTAGGTTTTGTTGTTCCTGCTGCAGCAATGACTTTGTTTAGAGTTGGGCACAAAATGAATTAAACATTCATTTTGTTATTCGTTATTCGTTTCATTAGGTAACAAAACAAAAAACAAATAGCCCCCTCTCAGAAAAACGAAATGAAACGAAACGGAAATTTCTGTTTCATTTCATTTCATTTTTTGTTCCCCTGCATCTTCTCCTACCTTGCTGCCGCCGCTGCCACCAATGAGCCCTCATGCCTGCACTACAGCTGATCGGCCCTTGAGTTAAAAAAAAAAAAGCCAACACTAGCTGGCTGGCACTAGGTGAATTAAAAAAATAAAATAAAATAAAATAAATGGGAAAACGTGCTGATGTGACCCGGAAGCCACATGGTTGGCAAGAGCAAAAAAAAACAAAAAAAAACATGCTGCCCTGGCCAGGGGTGTGAGATAAATAAATAAATAAATAAATAAATAAATAAATAAATAAATAAATAAACCATGCCAAGCCGGACCGGGAGCTACATGGTTGGCAAGAGTAAAAGAAAAGAAAAAAGAAGAGAAAAAACCCACGCCGAACCAGCCAAGGGTGCAAGAAAATAATTTTAAAAAAATACAAATACAAATGCAAATAAATAAAAAAAGTGCTGACCCAGCTTGGGAACTGCATGGTTGCCAAGAGTAAAAGAAAAGAAAAAAGAGAGAATAAAACCATGCTGAACCAGACGGGGGTACAAGAAAAAAAATAAAAAAATAAGAATAATTAAAAAATGCACCAACCCGGCCCAGGAGCCTCATGGTTGGTGCTGTAAAAATAAATATATATATATATATATTAAAAAAATTTAAAATGCTGACCCTGCCCCCGGGTCCACGTGGTCGGTGCTGTAAAATTGTTTTTAAAAAAATAGAAATTAAAAAATGGTGCCGGCCCTGGTCAGGACTTAAAAAAATAAAAAAATAAAAAAATAAAAGAAGTGCTGACCCAGCCCGGGAGCCACATTGTTGGCAAGAGTAAAAGAAAAGAAAAAAGAAGACGGAAAAAAACCTGCTGACCCAGCTGGGGCTGTGAGAAAAAAAATTTAAAAAATGAAATAAAAGTAAATTTTAAAATGTGCCGACCCAGCCTGGGAGCCACATGGTTGGCAAGAGTAAAAGAAAAGAAAAAAGAAGACGGAAAAAAACCTGCTGACCCAGCTGAGGCTGTGAGAAAAAAAATTAAAATTAACACGCCAGCCCAGCCCAGGAGACGCATGGTCAGTGCTGTAAAATTGGGGGGGGGGGGATTAAAAGTTTAAAAAGTGCCAACCTGGCCCCTGGGTCCACGTGGTCAGTGCTGTAAAATAAATTAAAAACAGGGCCTCTCAGCTGTTTAAAAAAACTACATCAGGGACTTTAAAAAATAATAATAATTTAAAAAGTGCCAACCAGGCTAAAAATAAAATAAAAAATTAAAAGTAAAAAAAGAAATGAAACAAACAAAATACGAAATGATTTTTTTTAAAAAAAATCATTTCATATTAAACGAAATGATATGGGGCATAGTAACGAATAATGAAACGAAACACCATTTTGGTGTTTCGTGCCCATCTCTAATTCTGTTCTTTCATGGCCTTCCTTTCAACTCCTAAATCAAGAAAGTAAAAAGAGTTGAGCTATGTGACCCCCCCCCAAAAAAAACAAGGTGATACCTTTATATGTAACTAATAAAATAAAATAAATTAAATTCAAGCCAAGCTTTAGATAGCAGGACATCTTTTCAAAGCATTGTACCAAAATACATTCTTGGCAGAAGATGTAGTCTGCCGGGCACTGAGATCCTTTGTGGCAAGATGGGATTCGCCAGATGATGTTCAGATCTTGCAGGAGGCAGGGGTGGTTTTAAAGCTGCATCTAAGTCCCGGGTAAAGTTTCACACCCAGCCCTCCAAACAAAACAAGATAATGACTTACGCATACATCCTATTGACTTCTAGTACCTCTCAGAATGCTCAGCCAACAAATCACTTGTTGGCTGGAGGAGGAATCATCAAATCTTCCTCAAATTAGCTGTGTCAAATCCAAAAGCTGTAAGTGAAGGGAGGGAGAGTGACAGGATGGAAGTGTATGCAAAACAATATGGAAAACAGCCAAACATGGTTCAGAAACCCCTTTAAGAGACATATATTTATATCAGCTATTACGTTGACAAATGACACCGAATTAGACTTACTGGTATATTTCACTATCCAAGCAAATATATGTTCAGGCTGTTAGGCCCTCTTGTACAAATCTGTCTAACTACATCTTCTATGGTTTAATCACCACATCCCTTGCAAAGTACCCTATCTTCCAATCCACATAAGCCAATCATGTCTCTTTAATTAACGGCAATGTTTTTAATGGGATGGGAATAACAAGAAAAGAAATGTTAACCAGAATGAATCAAGTTTTCATAGCTCATTAAATGAATGGCTTGTTTCAGCTTTGCTGTTGAGCCAGAGTCTTTTGTTGGTATATTTGCATGAGACATACCACCGCTTTGACCCAAAGGTGCATTGTCCAGGGAAAGAGAAGAAGAAATTGCATAGACTAGGAACTGCAGAGACGCATGTTTCTGTATCCAGAGGGTTCAATACAAAAATACTCTGTTGCCACCAGGGAAATACATCCAGATTTTGCCAAGGCCTTCTAAGGGAAACAACTTTTATTTTAGAGATTTGATAACATTTCTGATCTGGGTACATTATTACTGTTGGTACCAGATCTAATATCCTATGGCCAAGAAACCCTTCAGGTCACATTGGACTGCAACCCTTGCCATCAACCCTAGCCATCATTGCCAATGAAAAAGGTTGATGGAAGGTTGATACACATTCTCCAGTTTCGGGTAGTCCTAAGCACAACACACTACTATTTCTATGGTGAATTTCTCTTCCTTCTCCCCCAAGATTAGACCAGATTTCCCACTCAAATTACTGTGATGTGAAATCACTGGTTGACCCTTAATATTTTGAGAGAAAGCCATACATGTCACATCCAGAAAATAAATCGCTCTAAGCAACATTTATCAGACTTTCTCCTGTCAGCATTTTCTCTCATATACCCAGCCCGGGCACTGCTATTTTGGCTGTTTTAATCAATTTACTGTTATATCTGATCTGGGGAACTGTGTTTTAAAAACTGATAACTAACCTGGATATACTGAGCCCCATTCTGAGCTGTATAGAGGTTTTAAAATAAGCACCAGTGCTTTGAATTGTGTTCAGAAATAGATCCGAAGGCAGTGGAGCTCTTAAAGTATTCATGAAAGACGTTTACAAATTTCCCAGGCCCAGTTAGCATCAGGGCCATGGCTATTTTGGAAGAACTGCACTTTCTGAAGACGTTTTAGAGGGAGCCATGGATGCAACACGCTGTAATACTGTAACCAGGAGGTTACCTCTGGGTAATGGTGGCCATGATCCCTCTGTGAAGGAAGTGATACAGCTGTTAAAAGATGCTGTGTACCACAGAGGCCACATGACTTCCATAGACCAAACTAGAGCATTACAAAAAGACATCCAGGCAATGAACCTGTGCTGGTGAATTGTGTCCCAGCCTGCCTGCCTGCCTGCCTGGTGAAAGGTAAAGTGCAAATAAGTGAAGACAGACCTACTTGGGGGCAGGAGGGACAGTCAAGCATGCCAGTTTGTGTAAATTTCTGCAAACGACCTATATTCAGCAATCACCTGTTATTCAGGTATTATTGGACTGAAGTTCCCATTACCCTGTATGTACTATATCAGGCCTGCCCAACAGGTAGAACACGGGCTACTGGTAGCCCGCAAAGGGTTCAAAAGTAGCCCGCCGGCCATCAATAAAAAAGTGACGGGATAAGTTATCCACCCCTCCCTCCACCATCCCAAGGACCACCACTGCCCCAGCAAAATTTTGGGACTGCCAGCCCACTGTCTCAGCCGAGTGGGGCAGTTCACAGGCCATGGTGCATTGAAACCTGTTCCCTCCAGAACAGATTAATTGGTTTTCAATTCATGCCTATGGAAAACCGCTGCTCTACTTACAAAAGATTTTACTTACTAGCATGTGCTTGGAACGGATAAAATTCGTAAGTAGATGTTTTAGTTATTAGCCCTCAGGCACTTTGGGCCAGAAAAAAGTAGACCTTAGCCTTTTCCAAGTTGAACAGCCCTGAACTATATAGTATGCTGATTAGGTCTGATGGATGTTGCAGTCCAACAGTGTTTAAAAGGTCACATCTTTCCCAGCTCTGTGGCGATTTGGCTTCTTCTGTCAAAGTGCAGTGAGACTGAGAGCATGTTCAGCTGCCTCCTTCCCCTCCAAAATGGCAATGGAGGGCAGACGGGGTAAGCTGAAATGAAAGGAGTGAGCCTGTCACTTTTACCATTTTGATTCGGGTCTAAACGTACTGGGAGAGACAGGGGACTTATCCTTTACTTATCCATAAAGCTACACTATCCCTCATGCTAAGCTCCTAGCAGGCTTCTAGAGGCTGCAGAGGGTGTCCATATGGGCCATGGCAATTTAGTCCCTTCTCAATCAGGTCAAATGGGAAAATAATTGCTAGCTAATAACATGTATGGGTATCTTTATCATGGTGATGTTTATTCCCCCCCCCCCCATATTAGTCGTTGGATTTCAAACTATTAGCCTCCTTTTCTATCCTGCTTCCCGCCGACTCAAATACACAGAGATAATGTACGTGGGCCTCTCGCTAAAAGGGCTTGTTCGTTTTTAAAATAAGGTTTGTTGCCATCTTCCTATACCATCGCATCAGCAGATTAAGTCCCTCCATTAACAAGAAGGGAAGTGTACATTAGTAGCAGTAAGAGACTTAGATCTGTTATGTTTCAAACTAACCTAGGGAACAGAAATGATGCACTTATATTTTTCAGCAAAAGTGGGAGCTCAGGGAAGAACATTAAGATTGGAAAGTGTTTTTTTTTTAAGTGCACATAGCTTTCCAATGTAGTCATCAAGAAAAGCATATACTTTGGGAGTGTCTTATTTTTCCTCTGAAACTCCCTGTTTCTGAAACAACAGTTATGCATAACAACATTTTTGTTGAGATGTTTCAAGAGTGATCCCTGTATGATTAAAAATCATTATTCCATTAACTTCTGTGCCAAAAAAAAAAGGATTAATGGCTTCACGAATCATAATTAAAGCTGCCAGGTTTTTGGCTTGGAGAAAACTAAACATTCCATGGCTCTCCTCCTTATCTGGCTCCATGCTTCATTTTTCATCTCCTGCGAATTTTAAGATGAATGTCTGAGCCCATTTCCTCATTTCTCTGCTATTATAGCCATTACAACCACTAAGGATCAGAGGCAAGCAAAGAATACAGCTTTATAGAAAAGCTGCCTGCTGAAGTATGACATGTATCCCACAAAACAGGGACATTTAATTAATTAAACTATTCAGTGCATTTTAAAAACCAACCCCAGGTGCACCACTGCTGGCCTTAAGTTCCCAAGCCAAGTGACAAGGAGGAGTCTATGATTGGAATAGAATAGGAATACGAATATTTATTGTCATTGCCCCCTTACAGGGACAATGAAATTTTACGGTTGCTGTATTCAAATCATATAAAACATTCTACATAGATTTAAAAACAGCTACAACACATAAAATATGACATATAAAATAAACTGACTTCAAAGTCCAGAATTTCCGTTTAAGGCCAATATTGCTCTAAAAAAGAAGCTATTTTTGAGACGGTTTGTTCTTGCCCTCAGTACTCTATATCTCCGTCCCGATGGCAGCAACTTGAAGAGGCGATGACCAGGATGTGATGGATCTCTTATTATATCTAATGCTTTACAGTGGCACGTGGTAGTATAAATTTGTTCTAGGGTGGGGAGTGAACAGCCCACAATACTCTCTGCAGTTCTTATAATTCTGTGCAACACTGTGTTATCCCGGTGGGTACAACTTCCATACCACACACATAACCCGTAAGTACACTCTCAATTGCACAATGATAGAAGGCCAGCAGCAGCTTTTGTGGAAGATGGTTTTTCCTTAAAGTTCTCAAGAAAAATAGTCTCTGCTAAGCCTTCTTTGCAAGCCCCCTTGTGTTGACACTCCAGGACAGATCCTCCTGTAACTCAATGCCCCCAAACCTGTAACCTGTAACCCTCTCCACATCAGTCCCATCAATCACCAGTGGTTGAACATCGGTTTCTGCATCCTAAAATCCACCACAAGCTCCTTGGTTTTCTTTATGTTTATGTGCAAGTTATTAATTCTACACCACTTGGTCAACCTCTCTACCTCATCTCTGTAAACCATCTCACTCTCCTTGCCAGAGATGAGCCCAATCACAGTTGTGTCATCTGCAAACTTAATGATCTGATTGCTAGGATAGGCAGAGACACAATCAGATGTGTAAAGAATATAAAGGAGTGGGCTAAGCACACATCCCTGTGGTGTTCCAATGTTGGTACTAAGAGTATTAGAGGTGTAAGGGCCTAACCGGAACCTCTGAGAACGTTCTGACAGAAAACCCAAAATCCATCCACAAAGTGATGGTGGAAGCCCTAGACCTTCCAGTCATGGAAGAATGGTGTTAAAAGCTGAGCTAAAATCCACGAATAGCAATCTAGCATAGCCCCCCCCCTCTGCTCCATATGTTCAAGAACAGCATGAAGAGCACATGCCACAGCATCCTCTGTTGATCTCTTCTTTTTATAGGCGAATTGGAATGTATCCAGTCCCTCTGGTAAACAGACAATAACATACTTCCGTACCAACTTTTCAAAGCACTTCATGATTACAGGTGTAAGTGCTACTGGAGAAAAGTCATTCAGATTTTCTGGATTAGGTGTTTTTGGTATTGGAACAATAATAGCAGACTTTAGGCATGACGGCACAATAGCTTGGGATAGGGATCGATTCAAAATCCCAGTGAAAACTCCTGCAAATTGATCTGCACAATCCTTCAGTACCCTTCCGGCAACTCCATCTGGCCCCATAGCCTTCCTTGGATTGATCCCCTTCAACACCTTCCTCATCTCTCCCAAGACTGATTGATACATATCCTTGATTGGTTTTTTTTAAAACTAAGATAATGAGTTTTTCCAATGCAAAAAGGAAGAAATGTGTTTGTATTTTGGGCATGATATTTGCTGTGAGCTACCAGGGAAAAGACATACTGATCAATGTTCCCTGAAGCAGGAAACTGAATATGCCAACTTCAGATGTCCATGAACTGTCCTATAGGCTGTCAGAATGAAATCTATGGACAAGTATGCCTCAGTGGTGTTGCTCTGTCTCTCTGGGGCAGACTTTTCTAAGTTAAGGCTCTGGAATTCAGTCTTCCAACATAGGTGCGGGATGAATGAACAGATAATTCATCATTACCAAGTGCAGATATGGGCGAGAAAATTGTTTTGTTCATTTTGTAATGGGTATGTACAAAATGCATAAATTTCTCTTCCTACACATTTTATAGAAAGAGCCTGAGATTTTTCTTTAAAAATATGAATGCAGGAGAAAATGAAATTGACCAATTCACCGATTCTGTAATGGAGCATCTTTTCGTTGTTGTTCTTTCTAAGATCTTGCCATATTCTTAATAAATTTGATCTTTCAAAGAGCTTTTGAAAAAAAATATAGGTGGAGTGGGATGAGCAAGACTGACTTCTGTTTGTTTGTATTGCAATTTGCCCAAGATTTGGCCCACTGTATCAGTGGGAATCTGGTAAGTGAATTCTTCTACATTCTGTTGATTCACACAGGCTTCCTCTAACTTTGACTTACCTAACCATAGTAAATAATAATTCATATAGGCCTATTTGAATCCATATAATGTTTGGAACAGTTAGCTCACTGAATCTCCATTGATTCAGTGGAACTATTTCTAGTGTAATTTACTACTCTAAGCAAGCGGATTTTGGGCTGAGTTGTATATGCTACTCTGTTGCCTAGTGTAGGGGGACATGTGATTCCCCAGCCAGCATGGCCAGTGTCAGAGATGATGAAAGTTGTAGTCCAAAAACATTTTCAAGAATGTGGCTTCTCTTCTAATAACCTAAGATATTCATACATGGATATTTTGATAGATATCATTAATCATCATGACAGAAGAGCCTCATTGTGCAGTGGTTAAATGCCTGTACTGCAGCTAAAACTGTGTTGACAACATGGAGTTCAATCCCAGGTTGACTCAGCCTTCCATCCTTCCAAGGTCGGTTAAATGAGTACCCAGCTCGAGCAATGTGTAACTTGCATATTGTAATTAAAATGTTCTACATTTCATACTGAATGGCTTTCTTCAAACACTAAACACAACTTTTTTCCTTTTCCTTTAGCATCGACACATCAAATGGTTATTTTTAGCCCATAACCATGAGCCCACCTGTCTAGCCTAATGGCCACAAATTCCTGTAGATATCAACTTTATGAAGTCTGACCATAGTAACTATAGTTGGATAGACAGATATAGAGCTATCAGAAGAAAACATAGGATTGCTGTTCAATGGTACAGGATCGCCTGAATAAACTACTGCTGAGTAGGAGGAAAGAGGGAGTCTTGCAAAAACAATCTCTCCACCACCTATTGCTTTCCTCATAGCCATGGTAAAATCCAATTCATATGAGAATAAAATTTCCTAGATTCTCTGTGAAGAATAAATATGTCAGCAAATAATAAAATGTAGTCGTCTGACACGGAAAGATGTCCCTCTCATAAAGTAAAACATTTTATACGTTTCATCCTAGCTGTTTTCAGCAAAATATGATTTCTTGCCCAAAGGCAAGGAAAGATTAACCAACTCTGCTCAGCCGCTCAGCCAATAACTCAGCTGGAAAAGGCATCTAAAGAGCAAATTGTGAGCTTCACAAATGTAATCAATCTATCAAGGTCAGATAAGGACAAGAACGTGAACAGATAGAATTCAGGATAAAAATGGAATAGATACCGATACAGTATGATGGTGGGGGGTGGGGAGAGAGCCCACCAGCTAAATCACAGGGCTGTAATATGCCACCATCTGCAAACTATGTTGTCACAATTGTATTCATTCTCTGAAAACCCCTGTAGTGGAGAAGAAATTAGTCTTACAGGCAACAGAATTATCTTGATTCCCTTTTTGTTAAATGGAAAATGGAATTGCCTGCCAGAATAGAATAGAATGGCTCTAGAGATAACAGATAATTTTCCAAAGATCATTGTTGTGAGTTTCCTAAATAGTAGTAAGTCCTAAAATTAATAAGTTGCTCAAACATGATATTGCTAATGAAATGGTAGGTGCTGGGTAGGCGCAGCGCATGATCTAAAATTCAGCAGTGATTGATTGACTTGTATTTACTAATTTTGAGGAACAAGGAGAAATTCTGTACTTCACCTGGTATCTAATACTTCTTCCCTTCCTACCACATACCTTTAGTGGGATAGAAAAAGGACAATGGAAATAAACTCTTTGTGTTTAAAGATGAATCATTGGGGTTACTTTGATGAGGGGATGTAATTTAGAGATTGGACATCTCTTTTGTGGCCTCTCAAAGGCTCACAAGTTTTATCTTGTGTGTGTGTGTGTGTGTGTGTGTGTGTGTGTGTGTGTGTGTGTGTGTGTGTGTGTGTGTGTGTGTGTGTGTGTGTGCGTGTGTGTGTGTGTAACATGAAGGGCAGTTGAAATGTAAAAGATCCCAACATAGTGATGATCATTGGAGGCTAACGACAATTAACAGTGGTCATTAGTAGCTGTTCAACAGTCACGGCTGTGTGACAAATATATCCAAACAATGAAAATAAGAATAATATGTATATAGTGAAGAAAAGCAAGTAGGGAGGTTAGCCTCTGGATGTTCACTTGTTCCTTGCATGCCAAAATCAGAAAGTCTGAGGGAACAGGAATAGAAAAATTGTAAGCAGAGGACAATTGCTGAACAATTGTTGTAAAACATATTATGTCATGCTATAAGGGAAGCTATGATAAGAGAACACATCGTCCATTCATGTGTCTGTGGAAACTCCTGTTCAAGTTGAGTATGCCATTGAATCTCTTGCATATTCACATTCAGGTTTCTTTTCCCCTTCTGCTTTTGGAATCAATTTAATTTTTAAATATATTTTTTGCTCAAGGGTGGCTGCTCTAAAGGTCAGAGGGAAGGAGTTATAAGCCTATCCTTGCACTTGAAAAGATTACTAACACCAGAACCCTACCTTGCAGGAGACCCAGGTGCCAATTCTTGTTCCCTGTCTATGCTGGAAGCAATGTTACATGACCTAATGTAATTCACAACAAGACAACTTTGTATAATTTCTCACCATATAATATGATACTGTGACTTCTTTCAAAAGCCCTACAAAATTTTAAATATGTCCAACAGGCTAGTCTTTCAGGTGTGTGTGTGTGGGGGGGGGAATAAATTGATGCTCTGACATAAGAAACAATAATACTCAGAAATGAATGGCAGAATGCTTCTTTATCCCAGGACACTGTTTTCCAAGCTGATAAACATTCCTTCTTTCATGCAATTATTTTTTTTAGAAATTAACTAAAAATTGTTTCCAAAATATCTCCAGTCATGCAAACCAGGGCAGGGGACTGGCTGCCGTGTGTACCATCTATAGTTGCCAAAAAGTGTTATAGCCAACACATATCCATCTGCTGCAGCAAAGCTGGTTCTGCTTCAGGAAGTTATAGAGTGTATGTTTCCCAGGTATTTTTGTAGTTTCCCAGGCCCTAAAAATCTGCTTTGACTAGAGACCAGGAAAGGGAGAATAAAAAAAAATGAACTTACCAACTTGATGTCATGCTGGTGCCATCATCTGCTCTCCGCAGTAGCCAAAGGACATCATGGCCAGTAGTTCTTAATCTCCACACTTATCTTGCCTGCCCACTTCCTTCTTTCCTATACTCCGTAGTTGCTCTACTCCCTAGAGTTTTCTGAGTGATACTTAGCTCTAGAAATGGGCACGACTAGGGAAAATGACGTTTTCGAGTTGTCGTGTGTCGGAGGCAGTCCGTTTCGGCTCGTTTCCGTTTTTTCGCGAAATTTCGCAAAAATTAGTCGGTTCGTTTTTTTCGCTTTTTTGTTGTCGTTAGTACTGGATTGGGGGGGGTAGCGGGCTCCTGGAGGGAGCTGCAGGAGTCAGCCAGAGCCACAAGTGACGGACTGGCAGACTCTTTGCACCCGCTGTGTCTCACGTACTTGCATGTAGTGCCATGCAAGTACATCTGGCTTAGGGTTAAGACGGGTTAGCGCAAGGGCTAGAGTTAGGCTAGTTACAGGTGAGGTTAGGGTGAGTATTGGGGTGCACCTCTGGGTGCCTCTCTGACCCACTTAGAAGGACAGTGTACTGGCGTATGGGTTAGGCTTAGGGTTAGGGTTCGGGTTTGGGCTACGATTAGTGGTGGGCTGTTTATGCCCGATTGGCACATCCCAGAAGTCTCTGTGGTCAACCTGGCCAAGTGGCCATGCGATTGGTGGAAAATTTGCATGGTCCACTCCCATGGGCGAGCCCATCATTGCGAATGTGCAGGTGTAAAAAAATAAAATAAAATAAAATAAAATAAAATCAACGGAGACTTTTTTTGGCAAGAAAAACCCACTGCTGCTACTGTAAAAATTCAAGCATTTAAAATAGCTATTTTTCGCATGTTTCTGTGGTGCTTTGGTGGGGTTTTGGGCAACGATTTCAAAAAAAATATTGCGGTCGCCATTTTGGATCCCCCGCACTGCATGGCAAATGGATGCGCCCTCCCAGCCTGGTACAGTCAGCAAAACCTGGCCATGCGATTGGTGGAATGGCTCCAAAACTTTGCATGGTCCACTCCCATGGGCGAGCCCATCATTGCGAATGCTTAGGTGTAAAAAAATAAAATAAAATATAATAAAATAAAATCAATGGAGACTTTTTTTTGCAAGAAAAACCCACTGCTGCTACTGTAAAAATTCAAGCATTTAAAATAGCTTATTTTCGCATGTTTCTGTGGTGCTTTGGTGGGGTTTTGGGCAACGATTTCAAAAAAAATATTGCGGTCGCCATTTTGGATCCCCCGCACTGCATGGCAAATGGATGCGCCCTCCCAGCCTGGTACCAGCAGCGCAGCAGTAGCAATAGCCAAGGAGAGGGGGGCGGGGAACCCCCCCCCAAATAAAACACCCTTCTGGCCTGGTAGGTGCCCTCAGACAGTTTTCGCCTGCTTTTAGGGCCGGGAATCGGGTTTTTTTTAACTTTTAAAAACTTTTTTCCTGTGCCGCTTGGCATTGCGCGATCACTGCGTGCAAGTAACGAGCACGACAAATCAGACCAAATTGTTCGTTCGTCGGTTCGAGCTCGAAGTCTGGCGGAGTAATTCCCGTTACCGTTTCCGTAGAGTAACGGATACGAGTAACGGAAACGGAAACGGGAATACCTCTAAGTCGTGCCCATCTCTACTTAGCTCTATTCTCCTTGGCTCTCCTGCTCTGAGTCAGTGTCTCCTAAACTCACTGTTCTCTGCCCAATCTTTCCTAAATCCCTATTTTCAGGCTAACTACTTTTATCAGCATCCTTTGTATTCTTACTGCCATCCCTTCAACCACAATACACCTAGGATACAACCCTCCTGACCTTAAGAAAGTTGGCTTCTTCTATAATAAATAATATATAAGCTCTGGATCCAATTGCTACTTCTAACTAGAGCAGAGCACTTAATTAATTCCTGAATGGTAAATCAGTCCTCAGGCAAGTCCCAGTGGCCAGAGTCCTATTGCTTATACTGACATAACTGAAATGATGTAAATTGCCATGGCAAATTATTTGTAGTTAATAAGTTGGAGCTGGTACCCAAGGTTGCCTTGCCCATAGAGTAAGCTTGTGTACAACAAGGGACAGGAGCAGCAGTTCACTAACCAGTGGCAATTCATTGCTCAAATTGCACCATGGCAAGTACAATGTGGAACTACCCAATAGGATCCTGACCACTGATTCTGTGTGCGTCTTCTGTAGATTGGATGAACATTTGGATTTAGTCCATGAAAATATAGTGTAGTTTAATAGCTTTTGCTAGAAAAGACTGTATTGGTGCTTTAGTGAAGGTTCAGAGAAACCTGAGAACCATCAAGCATTAATCCCACTTTACTTCCATAACAGTTAGTGGCTATGGAAAGAGTTATCAGTGGGGCTTTAACTATGTCGTAGTCAGCTGCCACAGCAGCAGCTCAGACTTGTAACAGCCTATTTATTGAAATTTAGGATGCTGTTGCATATATACACACTCACACAAGTGCTTTGGGCACAGAACCCCTGGGAAATAAAGCACAGTGTGAATGGCCTTCAACATTCAAAGGGGAAAAAAACACCCAGTCACATATTGTGTTATTGTAATAATAGAGACAATAATGATAATGAATATGATGTTGACGATGATGAGGAAAGCTCATTCTAACCTAAGTTGGCTGGTCTTCTTCCATTGCAAAAGTATCTTCTACTACATTAGTCATGTGGGCCATATGAACTGATTTTTGTATAGACTTGTTTAAAAAAGCAGGTTCAAGACACATGGTAGTTAATTCAGTGGCTGTGTTCACATGCCTTTTTGGTGATTTAAAGTGTTTTTTCCATCTGGGCTGCTGAAAGTGACTCGTTTCCTTTCTGTTTTAGGCACATGCCTTCTTAAAAGTTTGAATTTTTTAAAAGTAAGTGATACATCAATAAGTTGAATAGCTAAGGGGCTGCCACCTAGTGTCATCATTGCCACTAAAAGCCACAGGTGAAATAGCAGAGACGCAAACCCAGCCAATTAATGATGGGGGGGGAGAGAGAAGTGGGGGGAAGCTTCTATTGCCTTTGCAGGGCGATGCTTCTGGCATGCAGGTTGTCCTCCATGTTGAGGCACACCCACTCTGCACCCACTGGCCTTCTGCTGCCCCACTGCCTCCTACATCAGATGAATGGAGTTAATGGGATAGTTGATGAAGTGATACAGCAACAAACATTTTTAAAAGAATTTCAAAAATAAAAATAAAGGGGCAACGGTGGTGTCCCTGCCATCCACATCCACCCAGGCACAAATTAAAATGACAGCAGTGTTCACATCCACAAAACTCCATTGCATTGAATTGATTTTAAAAGAGGTATTTTAAAAAGCCCCTGCCGGCCAGTGGAAAAATACAAAACTCTCTCTGCAGCCCATCTAAATTGATTTCACCCTTGTGTTGTATGAATGATAAAATCTAAATCAATTGAAAAGATGCTTGAATGCGGTTCTTTCTTCTAGTGTGACTGCAGCCAGAGTTGCTTCCTTGTGTGCTTCCAGCAGAAATGATGGCAAGGAAGATGAAGCAGGTTCAAATGCGAAACAGAGGAGAAGCTGGTGATCCCATGCCCATTGGACCTTTGTTACTACATGATAATCAGGTGTCAGGTGTCTGTTGTGCTCGCCCAATGGTGACCATTGGCACATTCTCTCAGCAGCAGTACGAGAAGATGAAAAATGACCTGCAAAATATATCTTAAGTGCCTATAACCCACCCACCCCACCACACCCCATTGTGAGAACAGATACTGTGTAATCACATTCTGAAAACCAAGGAAGAATAAAATTATAAAGCGGCCAAGAAGATGGGCAAATATGGACTTTTCAAAATGAAAAATCAGAACACTGTATTCTGTTTGTTTGGTCTAAATGGATGTCACAACAAAGCAAACTTCTGATTGTAAAATACACAGGTGGGTGGGTGGGCAGAGAGCTGTGGTAGGGAAGAATATGCTATCACACTGGTTGCAAGGTTGAATAAGAACCAATTAGTATGGAAAGTGGCTCGATCTTCGGTAGTGTTAAAAAGGAGAGAAAGGAGTATAAACAATGCCTCAGGTGACTGAAAGCCAAAATTATTTAGTTCCAAATAATTTTTATCCCATGTTTCTATCAGCGATAAACACAACCAAGCACAAACTGAACAAAGAAGGATAGAATACAATTGTAAACAGTTCATTTATGCAGTCAAATAAAACAGCAGGAGGTCTCTTAATATTGCATCAACATAATGTATCAAGCAAACCATAACCTATTATTTGTCACTGTGCTTTGCAAACATTTGTCAGCAGTGGGGCTCCTTGGGGTTGTTCCACACTCTGGGTTTTGCCTCTTGGTCCCCTTATCAAAGATGTAACCATGGGGTGGGATGTGAAAGGAAACTTGGCAAATGTTGATATTGACCCACAGATAGATCATTCATGAGGCTATAGGTCATTTGGAAGTACAGTGGACCCTTGTATAACAAACAGCTTGTATAACATAAAATTTGTACAGCATAAAGGATTCCGGAGATAGGGGAAATTTGCTTAACATAATTGCCTATGGGGAAAATCCGTACAACATAAAAATGGGATTACTCTGCTTTCAATGCATTCCTATGGGAATTTGTATAAAGGAAAATTTGCTTAACATAATTTCATTTGGAACGAATTAATTGCTTTATACAAGGTACCACTGTACTCTAATCCTGAAGCATTTGAGATTTTGAGAGGCAGAAACAGAGCATTGGATTGGTGTCAACAAACAGAAATGGTAACTGATAAAGATGGTATCATTATGATTCAACCTATAATTCCCATTTAATACTTTGGAGACTGGTATCGTATACCAGTTGATATTTTTGGGTAGCCCTGCATAGGGTACCTTACTATATTCTGTTGGTTTGGATTTAAAATTATAAAATGTAATTGACAAGAATTTGCACAAAGCAAGCATTTTGATTTAAAAAACCACACACAGTGTATAAAAATGGTATTCTCCCTCTGTGTGTGTGTGTGTGTGTGTGTGTGTGTGTGTGTGTACTTGCAGAAGAGGTTCAGTGACTGGAACCAGATGGGACAATGTGCCAGCTGTACTTTCTCGAACATTCCTTTTCTAAAAATATTCCCCAGTTCTGTTTTGTTTATGATAAAAATTTCATTTGGGGTAGTTTATGATTGAAATTCTCGCTCATGTGCACTGGTCAAATTTAATAGATGCCAGATACTGTATTCTCAGTATGGAAAAGAATCTGTTATGCTTGCCTAGTTCAAGAAGTGATCATTCTAATCCATCATAAAAGTACATCAGCCTAGATTTTTTTAATGAGCTCAAACCCCTTTGTCAGGATGGGTGAAAATTTCATTCTCTCCTAACTTTACTTTACTTTCCTCTCTCCTTTCTGACCTGTTTGCAAAGAGATCTGAACGTTTTGACAACGCTATAGAAAATGAATGAATGAATGAATGGTCAGGGGTCAGGGCATTCTTATCCAGCCTTGTTCTGATTCATCCAATCAGCTAATAACACTCCCAATTCCTCTGCACCAAGCTTCTCTAGATCTGATGATTCACTGCTTTCATGGACAAAATAAAAAAATAGAAATGATAGATAAAGCCAAGTGTCATCAGCAGACATGGGCACGACTCGGCGAAATTGTCGTTTCCGTTTTCCGTTATCGTTTCCGTTACGTAACGGAAATGGTAACGATAATTAAGCCGTCAGAACTCGAACTTGAACCGAAAAAAGAAAAATTTGGTCGGGTTTTTCGTTTCCGTTTGTGGCATTGCGGTGATCGCGCAATGCGAAGCACAGAAAAAGTTTTTAAAAGTTTTTTTAAAAAACCCTGACTCCCGGCCAAAAAAGCAGGCGAAAATATGCCTGCCTGAGGCTTTGCCACCTACCAGAGGGGTGGTTTCTGGGGGATCCCCGGCCTTCCCCCCCTCTTCTCCTGTCCTGGGCTGCTTGCACCAGGCGGGGGGGGGGAGGTCATCCTCGTCGTCTCGCCATGCCATGCGGTGGGGGGGATCCAAAATGGCGACCACAATTTTTCTTTTGAAATCGTGGTCAAAAAACACACCAAATCACCACAGAAACATGTGAAATTTATTTATTTTAAATGCCTGAATTTTAATAGTAGCAGTAGTGGGTTTTTTAATAGCAATAAAACGTATTGATTTTATTTTATTTTATTTTATTTTTTATTTTTTTAGACCTGCCCATTTAGGCTGGGCATGGGATGGGACCATGCAAATTTTTGAACCATTCCACCAATGGCATTGCCAGGTTTTTGACTGAAACTTCTGGATGTCTCGGAGGGCATAAAAAGCTGAGGCACCTTCCAGAAATCGCAGTTGGGTGTATGAATGTGTGTGAGGGAGGAGGGCTGGCTGCTGGTGCTGGTGTGATCCGATCGAGATTGAGGAGGGAGGCTGGAGGCTTTAGGATTTAAGTTAGGCAGGCAGGGAGAGAATTGAATTTAGAAAATAATTTCTTTGATTCCCTGCAGCTTTGTCTGCTGAAGGGAATATCAGTTTATTCTTTATTTCTTCTCTGGCAGTTTGTGAGGATTTTTTTCTGATATTGGATAAAGGGGGAGGTTCGACTGGGAGTGGGAGGTATGGATTTATTTTAAAAATATATTATATACTACCATTTATTTTCTATTTTCCCAACTTCAATTTGCTTGCACACACACACATTTGGGGTGCAAGCCAAGAACAGAACCTCTATCCTAAGTGATATCCTAACTGCCCACTCACCCATCCGCCCGCGCCCGCACCCGCCTGCGGCCTGTGCCGCCACCCACCCACTCGCCCGCCCGCGGCTGCCGCCCGCGGCTGCCGCCCGCCTGCACCTCCCCCCCGCCACCCTCCCCCGCCGCCTAGGGCGCAAAATCACCTAGCGCCGGCCCTGATTGCGGGATGCCCCTATGCTCTGGGAAGTCAAATCACGCTAAATCGTGGTGGAAACGACAAACAACAAACGAAACGACAATTTTTTGAAAAATTTCGCGACAAACGGAAATGACCCGAAACAGACCCGTTCCGACAAACAAAAACTCGAAACGTCATTTTTTCTGGTCATGCCCATGTCTAGTCATCAGTATAGTACAATCGCCATAATACTCTAAAATCTATGTCAGGGGTGGCGAACACGAGGCTCTCGAGCCGCATGCGGCTCCCAGCCAAAATGAATGCGGCTCTTTGTCTCTTATCATTATTTTGTATACTGTGGCTCTTTGCCAAGTTTGGATTTTGTTATGCTGCTTCTGAGGAGGGACCTCTGAGGAGAGATCTCCGAGCGCGTAGTCCCGCCCCCAGGCTGCGTCATCACGTCTCCCATCCCCCGGAAGCAACTGCACGGGCCAGAGAGTGGGGGGACCCGTGTGTCACATGTTGTGTCACATCTTGCCATTAGTTCTTGGTGTGGAGGACGCAACACATCCTCACCATCACTGCAGGATTTTTACCCTCACTCAAAATGGCAAAATGCAAAGCTAAACGAAAATATGAAGATGAACACAAGACATTTTTGGAAGAATGGGAAGATGCTTTCTTCTTTATTGAACGGAATGGGAAAGCGCTGTGTTTAATATGCAATACTATGATATCACATTTCAAGGCTTCAAATCTTCAGCGTCATTTTAGAACTCTCCATGCTAATATTGACAAGGAATTACCCAAAGGTACTGAACTACGCAAGCAAAAATTGAGCACCTTGAAAAGCCAGATAAAAAGACAGTCTCAAATGTTTCAACAATTAACCAAGCATGGAGAAACTGTGACCCTTGCATCCTATAAAGTGGCGTGGAACATTGCCCGTGCTAAAAAACCATACAATGAGGGGGAGTTTCTAAAATATGCTTTTGTGTGAGTGTTTGTCTGTTTTGGCAGGTCACTGCGTGGTGTGGCTCTCTGACTCTCACAGTTTAAATTTTTTGCTCTTTTTGTCGAACTTGTTCGCCACCCCTGATCTATGTTAAGCTATGTATAAAAACAGTGAATTCGAATGGGCTTATTATTGTTTTTAAATAGACCAAAAAGATAATTAGTATTCATGCTTTAACTACAGTGAAGTCAATCACTAGCTGAGTTGTGATGGTTTGTATACTTCTGTGTCGAGGAGGTTGTGATAGTTCTAAGGCTATATATAGAGTTTTCTGTATTTATTTCAAAATTGATACATTTTCTGCATCTGATCAAGCTTCCAGCGCATCATCAAAAAAATAAGGATGAAAAAACATTAACCTTGTTGAATGTGTGTGTTGTTCTGATGCTTTTCGATCTGCCCTTTGTTCTATTAGTTTCTGTTGCTTCTTCTCAACACACCTCCTTCTCTTTGCCCTCGCTGTCCTTGGCCTCATTTGACTACGGTGCGCTTTGATTCATTTGTCTGTAGCAACCAAACTTTGAAGTAAACAGGCAGGTGAATAATTTCATTTGCATGTAGTTATTTATAAAATGTTAGAGAATATATGTTTTGATTACAGGCCCAGGAACAACGGAGTTGTATTAATGTGTTACAGTTTTGGAAGCAAAAAAAAAGTTGTTTAAGAAGTGGGTGTGCTGACTGGGAAGCTCAGTGGTTCAGGTACCTGGCTGTGGAGCCCGAGCCTCCAAGGAGAAGAATCATCTTGTGTGGCTTTGAGCCAGGTGCAGAGTCCCAAGGAACCCTCAGGAGAAGGGAAGGGGGAGCTTCTTTTGAGTAATTTCTACCTAGAACATCCCGAAAAGGGTCACCAGAAATGAGAATCAACTTGACAACACATGGTTGTTATTAAGGAGTTTGATAGTATTTTCTGCCCCTTCCCTGAGGCAAACGAGAGAAGGTTCTGTGTTCTGTTCTGTTTCTTGCACTCCCACTCATCCACCTATAGATCCCAAAAATGCCATCACAGGCAATGCGCTCCTCTGTAACCTCATGTACATTGTTATGGAAGTCACTACCTCAGGCACTCTGAGGACCCATCTGAAGATCCCATTCCTTCATTTTTGAAGCAGTATCATTTCCTGTTTCCATTAAGCGGGTGGCAGTTTTTAAAAGAAATCCTGCCTCTTCAGAAGGTTTTTAAATATTCTTGTGGATTGCCAGTAAGTGTTCGGTCATGAAAACTGCTCTTTCAAATTACCTTTTTGAAATGACAGAATTCAGAAGCCGTGTTCTTGGATTCTAATTACATAAGCAGAGGCAGACGTGGAAGGTGGGGGCCAGAGGAAGAGATAAGACATCTGTTTCTGAGGATGCAAAGTATTGTGGTGCTTTTAAAAAATACTCACCAGTCAGCCATCTTGTGGCTGCCTTTAGGAAACACTTCCACTCCACTCCACCCCCCCTTCCCATCACTTATTTATGGCTTTGCAGAGTGCACCCATCTTTGCTCCGGTACAACAAATCAGTACACAAGAGTTTAAAAATAAATAAATAACTGAAGAACTGAAGGCACTCAGTACATTAAACTAATGTAAACATGGGAAACTGAAGCTGAACGTGTTGAAAGTAGTTGTTAGCCTTTGCACTTCTCTTGTAACAATGGGGATGTAATGAGAGTTCATAAGCCAACTCCTTGCAGTAACATTAACCAGTGATGTATATATTTTAAAAAACTTAACAGTGATAACCATATGGTTATTCACACATATGGTCATTCACAACACAAAAGTAGAAGAGGTGATACCTTGATTTAGACGACTAAAAATCAAACATCCAATGCAAACTTTCATCAACAAAACTGCATTTCAGGTATATTAGCACTAGACATGGCTTTGAAGCTAGCATTCCAGATACCTTCATAACAATGAAAACCATGCTTTGTGTATCTTTCTGTTAGAATTTTCTTTCCTTTGGGGCTTATCTTGAGGTCTCTTACAGCATATGACGGTTGGAATAAGAACTGGAGTTCCACAGTTTCCGGGATGAAAAATACAACATGTTGCAAAATGAGCTAACTGCTTTTGCACAGCCTAGTCATTTGGAAAAAGAATGTATGAAAGATCCCAGTTTATGAGTTTGTTTAGGATGACGTCCACTAAATACTGATCCCATACACAAACAAACACCCTTTAATTTTAACTGTGCTTGGAAGGAATCGTGTTTAATGGGATTGTCACCCTGCAATCAGGAAAAAAAAATCCCACGGAGGATAAGAGTGTCAATGTCTGTATTACATTCCGGATTAGAGGATTTACTTGTATGACTCTCCAGAGCAGTTGCTGGGCAACAGGAGCTGGATCGTGCTCCCAGCCTCGGCTTCCCTAGCCAGAAACCGTAACTCTTGAACTATCCAGCCAGCAGGGAGAAGATGGTTTTCATTAAAATGATCGGGAGGCGGGGTGGAACTGCGATATCGTCAGGAATGGGACCAGAGGGTGAGTTCTTCTGCTTACCAGAACTAGAAAATGGCCGCCCAAAGGGGCAGGAGCATGCCTTCAGTGCCACGCCACAGTCTGGTGATCTGCAGCCATTTGTGCCCCCCCTGCCCAAGGGTCTCAAAGTGGTTTGCAGCTTCCTTACTCACCTTCCTTTTGGTATCCCCATCAGCCTCTCTATGAAGGAGATTGGTTTTAGAGGAAATATGTTAGTCAAGGTCACCTGGTGAGATTCACTAGCTGAGCTGAGCTTTGATTCATGGCTGCTCTAGTCCACATCCTGGCTCAGCATGCATTGCCACTGTGTGATGTTGGCTCCCAGCATCCTCACAGCGAAAGCTCTTTGCCGGGATTAGTCATATACGAGTGCATTCAGCTCAACGCCCAGAGCAGGGCATTTGCAAGGTCAGAAAGAGCTCACTTCACAGCATTCTGTTTGTCAGAGGGCACCCAGTGTGTCTCATTTGCTTGGCTCCTGTTTTCTCACCAGTCATCGTGAGCGTTCCTGTTGCGCCTTGTCATTTTTAACATCCAAATATGACTCCTGGTAGGGCCACATTTCTTCAGCTTTCCACCAAACCCCTGCCCACCTTCCCAAAATTCAGTCATACCCAATTGAACAAAGTGCAGGCCACAAGTCCCAACACAGCAAGAAAATGGGATTCACTCAACAGGCTGGGGCATCTCTCAAGGGCATTTCCCATTTGCTCCTGAGCAAGAAAGGGTGGGAGGGGATAATCCACTGAGCTCAGCTCTTTCCTGAGCCACGCAGAAGGGTATGGACTGAATAAGGCTAGGGAAGATGAATCTCTCCTAGCAGCAGTGCTGTCAAACTCGACTCCTTGGATCAGCCATGAATTGGTTACTTTCTGATTGCCTTAAAAACCAAACCCAGAAAAAGGGGCTCCCATGCAAGCGTTGAATTGAGGAGGGACAAATCAGCCCATCTGATCTTTTGTAAAGAGGAGTAACTCAACACCACCACAAAGTGGAAGCTTTTTTTTTTTAAATGGCAGAACTCCTGTTGCAGACTAGCAGCAGTGCTAGGCTATTCCCTTTATCAGGTGCAAGGGACATGTAGATGGTGCACAAATGACGTCACTTCAAACCAGGTGCTTTTATTTCTTGCTGAGGGCAGGAGAGCCTAAGGCTGTTATGGCAGGTCTAGCCGTGCTTGATCCTTTTAATTTTCAGGCACGAAAGTATTTGGGCAACTAGGTCCATGTGAACGATGCGTTAAACCCAAACTTCCATGAATTATTTGATGTTATTTTAGTATTATTATTTAGTATTATTCTACTTTTGTTCTCAATTCTGTGGTGTCTTGGGAAATGCAAGAGAGAGAGAGAGAGAAGGAATAATTCTCCTGCTTAAGCATATTTCATTCTTACTCCATAAAGTTTAAATAAAATTTTAAACTACATAATTCTGATAAATCTCAGCGTGATTAGTCATGTCTGTTACCTCCAATCATTTCTAAAAATGTGTCTAGCTGATTTCAAGGGGATAGCATTTATCTGTTATAAGACACAAGAGTGGGAAATAGAGATGGGCACGACTAGGGAAAATGACGTTTTCGAGTTGTCGTGTGTCAGAGGCAGCCCGTTTCGGCTCGTTTCCGTTTTTTGCGAAATTTCGCAAAAATTGTCGTTTTGTTTTTCATTTTTTGTTTGTCGTTACTACTGGTTTTGGGGGGGTAGTGGGCTCCTGGAGGCACCTCTCTGTGGTGGGTGCCTCCTATCCTCACCCGCCAGCGCTGCTACAAAAGGGCATGCATAGCCATATGCTATGGATATGCATATTGCAGACGCAGCAGACTGGCAGAGGCACCCCTCTTTTTGGGGTGCCTTCCCTGCAACAGTTGCTGAGACACAGTCAGGCAGCACTTGCAGGCATGGTTTGCATGGCACACAAATGCTGCTGCATGAGTCAGCCAGAGCCACAAGTGACGGACTGGCAGACTCTTTGCACCCGCTCCAAGGGAAATGTACTTGCGTGTAGTGCAATGCAAGTAGATCTGGCTTAGGGTTAAGACGGGTTAGCGCAAGGGCTAGGGTTAGGCTAGTTACGGGTGAGGTTAGGGTGAGTATTGGGGTGCACCTCTGGGTGCCTCTCTGACCCACTTAGAAGGACAGTGTACTGGCGTATGGGTTAGGCTTAGGGTTAGGGTTCGGGTTCGGGCTACGGTTAGTGGGCTGTTTATGACTGATTGGCACATCCCAGAAGTCTCTGTGGTCAACCTGGCCAAGTGGCCATGCGATTGGTGGAAAATTTGCATGGTCCACTCCCATGGGCGAACCTATCATTGCGAATGTGCAGTTGTAATAAAATAAAATAAAATAAAATAAAATAAAATAAAATCAACAGAGACATTATTTTGCAAGAAAAACCCACTGCTGCTACTGTAAAAATTCAAGCATTTAAAATAGCTAATTTTCGCATGTTTCTGTGGTGCTTTGGTGGGGTTTTGGACCACGATTTAAAAAAAATATTGCGGTCGCCGTTTTAGATCCCCCCCGCACTGCATGGCAAATGGATGCGCCCTCCCAGCCTGGTACAGTCTCCAAAACCTGGCCATGCGATTGGTGGAATGGCTCCAAAAATTTGCATGGTCCACTCTCATGGGCGAGCCCATCATTGCGAATGCGCAGGTGTAAAAAAATAAAATAAAATAAAATAAAATCAACGGAGACGTATTTTGGCAAGACAAACCCACTGCTGCTATTGTAAAAATTCAAGCATTTGAAATAGCTAATTTTCGCATGTTTCTGTGGTGCTTTGGTGGGTTTTTGGACCACGATTTCAAAAAAAATATTGCGGTCGCCATTTTGGATCCCCCCGCCCGCACACCGCATGGCAAAGGCAGACAAGATGATGCCCCCCTGCCTGGTACCAGCAGCGCAGCAGTAGCACTAGCCAAGGAGAGGGGGGCGGGGAGCCCCCCCAAATAAAACACCCTTCTGGCCTGGTAGGTGCCCTCAGACAGTTTTCGCCTGCTTTTAGGGCCGGGAATCGGGGTTTTTTTTAAACTTAAAAACTTTTTTTCTGTGCCGCTTGGCATCGCGGGATCGCCGCGATGCCAGGAATGACCACGACAAATCAGACCCAATTATTCTTTAGTCGGTTCGAGTTCGAGTTCTGGCGGAGTAATTCCCATTACCGTTTCCGTTGCGTAACGGAAACGAGTAACGGAAACGGAAACGGGAATTCCGCTAAGTCGTGCCCATCTCTAGTGGGAAAGGATACAAGGACCCTCTAATATGACTGCTGAGAGAGTTACCTCCATTCTAAGAAATATGTGAAATATGTCTTGTACACATGTGAGACACGGGCTACTTACCACGGAAAACTCATTAAGGAAGGAAAGACTAAGCAGCTACATGAGGGCTTTTGAAATGCTAGAAACATTCATCAGGCATTTAGGAATTGCTCTTTGTTAAATTATTTGTTTTGCTTTTTAAAAGTTATGTCATATATATAAGCAATGCCATGTTGCCAATTTTGTTCCGAAAGTGATTTATCAAATAGGCACCTCTACTTTCAGCAGTGCAGTTGCAGGTAGAGGGTTGGATAGTGGCAGTTCCCCCCCCACACACACACACTTGTGTTTTTCCTCCAACAACTGAGATTGCAAAAAATGCCTTGTTCTTGGCAGTGTTCCAAGTCTCCCCGTAACAAGGTGCCCTGCGGAGGTTTCCACCTGCTGCACCAACATTTCCCAGCTTCCTTCAGAAATGGGACTCCAGTCTTATTTCCTACAGCTTTTCCTCTTTCCACTGCGCCCACATTTGTACAACACCAATGACACTGCTCTGTGCAGGAATAGTCATAGATGGCATCTCTTCCATCAAACTATGAACACAATGCTTCTGAGAAAGCCTGAAAATGTTTAGGTATGTCTGGGAAGAATTAAATGCTGAGAAATCCCAGTGCTGGGATAGGGAGAAACAGTCCTTGTCTTATTTTTTTCTCCAAGAGCTATGAGATACACATCCATCCTCCGCAGTACATGGATGGAAATAAAACAAAGACGCCATACTTGCTGACTTTTAGACTTTAAATCGGTGAATTTTGTCCCTCCCTTCCGAATCCCCAAATCAGGAGGGAGAACACTTTCAGCTATTTTCCCTCAGTTTAGAGAAACGTGCCACGTGTTGAGAGCATGGCACCCAGTTTGTTCAAGACGTCCAGAGGGCAATGGTAGCTTCCCTTTCTTCGTTCATCTACTATTCCCAAGCTGCAGTCAGTGCTCAAGAAGGCTGCACATCTTCCCACAAGGCATGGTTTGGGATAATGCTATGTGTTTCCTGCCCTGTGCCCTGTGACGAGTAAGCCGCCACCCTGAAACTCAACAACATTTTCTTCCCACATGAAAATTACTTCATTTTTGTTTTCTTTTGTTTTCCTGGTCCAGCCCATCCTCAATTTTAAAAAAAGTATCTTGGAATACAACTCTAGTCACTGCAGGCAGAACGTGAAATAATTCTTTGGCTGTGCTTCTAAGACAAATGAAGCCCCATTAAAAATCAGAGGGTTTTAGTTGCACGTTAACATTCTTAGGATCAGCCTAGGTCTTTTTTCTGCTCTGTGCTTACAGAGGCAGCACACTGTATCCATCATAAAGCTGTTCAACCTATTGGGATCACTCTTGGAAAGATGCTTGGAGGGCAACCGTCCAGGTTCATTATGTAAAAATTGTTATTTTATCATTTAGTTTGTTTTTGCAGGGGGAAAAAGGAAAAACACCCTTCCAATTTAATTATTTCCAACAGCTTGGCAATATCAGCAAAGTTATAAAACCCCTGACATTGGTATATTTACTGTTGTTGTTTTTTTAAAAATGCCCAAGGCTTATGCTTTGGTACATTAAAAATGTAGGTAAAAATGCAAGTTAATTTTCCCTTTGTGAGAGAATTCAGAAGACAGAACCAATCTGAGTCCATTAAAAAAAAGCAAACCCAAAAGTATGTTGCTGACTTACCCATATTTTGTTCCACTCATTTCCCGACATTCTCCAGCCAAAAACCCATTTCATCTGTGCAGGCATTGTCATGGGAATAACCTTGGACTTATGTGATCCCATCTTCCAGGGCCCACACTGCGATAACACACAAACCTTTCTCATGCAATCTGCCAATCATCATCCTAGTTAGGGGTGTGAAGGATACTCACCTAACCCTGCACTTTTGTCCATTCCATCTACCTTAAATGGCTGGAGCAGTGCAATGAGGGATTTGAAAAGTCCTTGGAATTCTGAGTCTTCAGCTGAGATCAAACAAGGAATGCTTTCCTCCCACCAGGATCCCCATTTTTTCTGCATAATATACTGTCCTTTCTCCTTGAGAAGCAAGCACAGAAGTATGGGTGATTGACAGGAAAGATGTAAACAAAGGTTCCCATGCACCAGATTCTTAGTGACCAATGAAGTACAGCAGCTTTCATCCTACTAGATCAGCCATGTCCAAAGTCTGGTTCGTGGGCTGGATCTGGCCCATCAGGCCATTTTGATTGGCCTGTAGCTGGCTGGCCCACCCCTCCCTCTCCCTCCCTCATTCATCCTCCCCATGCACAGACTTACCCATGCCCAAGCTGAAGCTGTGGTGGAGGCAGCAGCAGGATGGGTGGGGCGGGGGCCAAGGGAGCTCTGGGCATGATTGACAGGGCCTACAGACCACCATAAGCTAACTAGATCTCGCCTGATTTCGGAAGCTAAGCAGGGTCAGCCCTGGTTAGTACTTGGATGGGAGACCACCAGGGAATACCAGGTGCTGTAGGCGCCTGGAGTAGGAACTGGCAAACCACTCCAGTATTCTTGCCAAGAAAACTCCATGGACATGGGGTCACGAAGAGTCAGTCATGACTGTAACAATGCAACACACACCACACAGAGAGAGAGAGACCACCATGAGGTCAGAGGAGATGTGATGCCGCCTCAGCTGTCCTCCTTAAGATGGCAGCGCATGGATGAGGTGAGGAAGGGTTGAACCTGCTTCAGCGGTGCCAGCGCCTTATTCCCTTCTTTTCATCTTCCTACTTGTCTTCCACCATTTCTGCCCATTCACCACCAGCCTGCCTGGGATGGCGGGGGCTGCGGCTGCATCTCACCTCCCGCTCCTCCTCATCCCGGTCCGCACCCACCAAAGGATCCTCCACCGCCACTGCTGCTGCTGCTGAAGCCCACCTGTGGCTGGCCTGGGCGGCTGTCTGGCTGTCGGGCAGGGAGTGCAGCTCTGGCTGCATCCTGCATCCCATTCCTCTGTGTCCCAGTCCCTGCCTGAGCCTGCCCACCTGCCAGACAATCCATCTCAGCCAGAGAGTGTGCAACCAGAGGCCCCCGGGGGCCCAGGAGCCCTGCTGGCCTGCTGGTTGCTCGCCCTCTCCTGCCAGCTGGCAGGGCTTGGGCAGCAGATGCAGGAGCTGCAGAGGTGGGGCTAGGCCAGCATGCCAGCCGCTTGCCCTCTCCCGCTGGCTGGTGGGGCTTCGGTGGCAACCGCGGCAACTCCAGAGGCAGGCCTAGGCTCCGAAGGCTCCGTTGGCAGCTCCGAAGGCTCTCCTGTGGTGGGCCTTGGCTGGCCGGCTGGCCACTCACCCTCTCCCACTGGCTAGAGGGGCTTTGGCAGCAGCTGCGGCAACTGCAGTGGTGGCTGCAGCAGCTCCAGAGGTGGGTCTAGGACGGCTTGCCAGCTGCTTGCCCTCTTCTGCTTGCCCAGGGTGGAGAAAGGGGTGTCAGAAGCTGGCGGGCTCCCCAAGCTACCCAAGTGACAGCAGGTGAGCCCACAAAGGAGGGAGGGATGGACGGACGGATGGAGAGGGACGGCCAGCAAGCAGGTGTCATGGACCCGGAGGGCAAGGGGCATGGCAGCAGTGGGAAAGAAAAGCACCAGGCTTCCACCCCCCCACCCCCCACTGGGATGGAGAAGCCACTCAGGCAGGCAGAAGAAGTGCCACCACAACCCCCCTCCTGCTCCCATGGGAATTATTAAAAAATAAATAAATGCAAGGAGAGTGATGGGTAGAGCAGGCAGGCAGGCAAAAGAGCCTGGCTTGGCTTGGTGTGTGTGTGTGTGTGGGGGGGATGAGTAAGGATCCAGGGAGGGAGGGGGCAGGGGGAATGCAGAAGGGGGCCAGCTTTGTTGGCCTGGGGTGGGGGGTGGGGAAGGAAACACAGCTTGCAAGGGATCAATGGGTGGGGCTTACAGTGGGGGGCAGCCAGCCCCTCACATATTCTCAACCATCAAATCTGGCCCTCCTTAGAAAAAGTTTGGACACCCCTGAACTAGAGGGAATAGCAGCAGAAACTGGGAGTAGGAGATAGTAATCTATACTCTTGAGGACATCAGGCTGAAAACAGGACAGTCCTGAGCACCCTGGGATTCCATCTTGTGAACAGGGCTGCCTGTTGTGTCTGTCAAGAGTTCAATGAGGAGAAAGGAAGAAGCTATTTGTACAGCACTGGGATCCTTATGAGAAAGAAATGGATGGGTTGCTGTTCAAATACAGCGAGCACCTGTAAGGGTCCCCTCTACACTTAAAATTTGGTAGAGAAATAATTCGAATAAGAAGGAAGGAAGGAAGGAAGGAAGGAAGGAAGGAAGGAAGGAGTTTGCTGCACAAGAACAAGCGTGCCAAATTAATGCAATGAAAGCTAATATTCAAGGAAGTACCTGTAGTGTTAACATGTAAACTCTGCCAAAAAAAAAGTGAAACTGTGCCACATATCATCTGCAAATGATCAAAGACTGCACAAACAGATGATGCAATTACATGCTAGAGATTATGTGATAAGAGTGCCAACATTAATGCACTTGCCAGCCTTCAAAAACCCATGGGAATATCAGGTGGAGAAGGTGTCAGAAAACAACAAAGTCAACATCTTGTGAGATTTCTGTATCCAAACAAATAGGCACCTGGGCATAATAAACCAGACATAGTAGGGTCCTTTGGCCTTTGGAGATATATCAAGAAACATCAAATAGGATTAGTAGCAGTTGCATATCTCAGAAATAACACCATCAGAAATGCAAAAACAACCCCAGCAATATTAGGAAGGAACAGCATGCATGCTGTGCCAATATTTAACAGATAATTAGGTTTTTGGTTAAAGCTTGCATCTGTTACATAATACCAGTCAATGTTTTTATAATTTTATTGACTGTGTCTGATATTTCTGAATAATCATAATCATCCTAGAAGTATAGTGCTGAAAAGAAGGGTCATCATAAGGCCAGCCCCTGACAAGGAATCACAGTGAGGAATTAAACACCAAAATTCTGGCTCTCCAGCTCTATGCCAAACCACTGAGCGATCCAGCAGAGGCTTGTCTGCTATGGGTAGGAAGCAGAAACGTGGAAGCTAGTCTCAGAATATAACCCTCCTCTCTCTCAGCAGAGCCCAGGTCCATCTTTCCTCTCAGAAAATGGCCGTTTGATAGGCATAAATGTGGCAACACCAGAAACTACTTTCTGCCCAGCAGTCGCATGGTTTCACGTTTTTCCTTTTGCTCTTTTTCAGTGTATGAAACAGATGAAATGCACGTTCATTTCAATGAGTCTGCTTTAGCTGGGACTAAAATAGGATTTAGCCGACGATACATATTTCTAAGATTTCCACCTCCTTAGTCTTGTGGATAGTCTCAGGCTTCCACGCCTTATTCCCATCCTACCCCCTACTCCCCCAAGAGTGTGTGGAAAGTTGACCAAGTGTGGCTACATGGCAGTGTTTCCTGGACTTATCACTTTGGTGCATTTGTCCAATCACATCCTTAATTTCTCTCAATGTATACTGGTAAACCTTTCTATCTGCTTTTGGTGCTCCGATGCTTCCAAAATGCAAAATTTAATGTTCAGAAGTTGAAATCCAGCCCTGTGTAATACTTCATTTGGAGCTTTTGTGTGTGTGTGTGTGTGTGTGTGTGTGTGTGTGTGTGTGTGTGTGTATCCCAGCTGCCCCGTGTTAATCTTAATCTTGTTACTCTTTTCATTAAAATCTCCATACTCTTTTTTGTAGAGATTTTAGAAAGGGTCTTTGATATATGATACCCAAATTTCTTGTTTTGTTTTGAATTCTACTACCTTGTTCCAGCTACTAACATTAATTTAACAACATGCCAACAGGACTGCATTTACAATCTGCAGATGATGAATTTAAGAAATGAACATCGGTTGCTGCAGAAAATCTTTCATCTTTTGCTCTGTCACGACTCACCAATTTATCATGGACATTTCAAGGCACTTTGGTGAAGAGTTGGAGCCTGCTGAGTTTACTGATCTCATTAATGTCTCTTTTCTATTTATATCTTTTTTTTTAAAAAAAAGTAAGCTCAGCATGACTCATAAGCATAGCCATTCCTCTGTCATTGTTTCTTTTAGTATACAGAGATGCTCACCACCCTATACACATAAATTTGCCCGACTGCTAGTCATCTTCTCTTTGCATTAACCATAGGTCATAACAGCCTATGTCATCTTATCAGCTCATTAAAAAGGTGAGAAAGAATGGCCAACAGCTATATCACATATCTGTTTGTGATGAGACACAATGAAGCAGCAATGTGATGAGACACAATGAAGCAATCAATTATACTGAAACCTACAGATTTCAGAAAGATAAGTGGAAAGATGAAATTGGATCCATGCAGCCCTTGTAAGACGCTCTTACTTCATAATGACGTGCCACATCTGAGGCCCTTCTGAGCATTTACTGTTCTTCTTACTATAGCTTTACAAAAAGAGACTGGGCTTGCTGTATCTTTGATTTATTTTACAGTTGGGGGGGGGGGAGAATGTGGTCATGGACAATGGACTGCATCCAGACTTAGCCATATTTAGGATAGATACTTATTTGTTTATTTATTTTTACAACTCATATGCCGCCTACTACCTAAAAGTCTCTGGGCAGCTTACAATCAAAAGAATTAAAAGTTAAAACATAAAATATCAGTAAATAATTAAAACAATAATAAAATAATAAAATAATAAAAACCTTACACTAAATAATAAAATAATAAAAACCTTACACTTAAATGATACTTGTCTGCCATGGGTTTGCCCAGCCTGTCACTAAGGGTTTGGCTACACAGTGGGATCAAGAGAGAGTACTTTTTCACCCAGAGGAACACTGGTCTGTGGAACTCCCAGCCAGAAGAAGTGGTAACAGCTGTCAGCCTTGACAGCTTTAAGAAAGTATTGGACGGGTTCATGGAGAACAAGGGTATCAATGGCTATCATGATGGATGCCTAAGGACAACCTCCCGGTTGGAGAGATAGGCAGGATGTGTCTCAATGCCATCTGCAGTGAATCGTAAGCAGGTGAAGACATCTGATTTGGAATACCCTGAAGCAAATGGTGAGCCGCTGTGTAAGACAGAATGCCTGTTCCAGCAAGGCTGTTCTTATGTTCTTATGATCTCTATCTCTTGTTGCATTTTATTTTTTAAACCCACCTCCTATACACTTCAGCTTCTTGATTGACTGTTGCTGTTCACACCAATGGGATAAATATGCTTCATTGGAAAGCCCACATTGCACTTCTCCAGTCACTTCCGTCTTCCCCAGAATTACAGCCCACATCATTAGTGACTAGAGATGGGCACGACTTGAAAAAAAATTTTTTCGAGTTGTCGTTAGTCGGGCCAGTCCCATTTCGGGTCGTTTCCGGTTTTCGTGAAAATTCGCAAAAATTAGTCAGTTCGTTTTTTTGTTTTTTCATTGTCGTTAGTACTGGGTTTTTTTGGGGGGGGAGCGGGCTCCTGGAGGCACCTCTGTGGGGTGGGTGCCTCCTCTGGCCCGCTATAAAGGGAAAGTGGGCTCCTGGAGGCACCCGTGGGTGCCTCCTGCCACTAGGAAGGGGAAGCAGGCTCCAAGAGAGACCCCTCTACATGGGGGTCTCCCCTCCTCACCTGCTGCTGCTGCAAAATGCTATGCAATAGCCATATGGATATTGCATAACAGAATGTGCAGACAGTGAGACCAGTGAGAATGATAGCGTCATGCCCGCCCTGCACAAGGCTCTGGCACCACCATGTCTCACACAGAAGGGAATTGTACTTGCTGCGTGTAGTGCAATGCAAGCAAGTAGATCTGGCTTTAAGGTGGCTTAGTGCAAGAGCTAGGGTTAGGCTAGTGATGGGTAAGGTTACGGTGGGCTAGTGGATTGCACCTCTGGGTGCCTCTCTGACCCACTAAGAAGACAGTCTGTGACGTATGGGTACGGAGTCAAGGGTTAGGGTTAGGGCTAGGGCAGGTTTTAGGGGGCTTTTTGGCACATCCCAGAAGTCTCCATGGCCAAGTGGCCATGCGACTGGTGGGATGGCTCCAAAAATTTGCATGGTTGTCCACTCCCACATGGCTGGCCACTTGGCCAGCCCATCATTGCGCAGGTGTAAATAAAATAAAATAAAATAAAATCAATGGAGGACAGAGGAGGAGAGGAGAGACATTTTGTTGCAAGAAAAAAACCCACTGCTACTGTGAAAAATCTGGCAGTTTATAAATTTTCGCGTGTTTTCTGTTGTGCTTGTGTGTTTTTGGACCACGATTTCAAAAACAATATTGCGTTTGCCGCCCCATTTTGGATCCCCCGCCCGCACCGCATGGCATGGCGATGGCGACTCGCGAGTCCGTCTGCCCAGGACGGGGGGGAGGCGGGACCCCCCCCTCCAGAAACCACCCCTCCGGTAGGTGCCCTGCGCCCTTAGTCAAGCAGGCATTTTTCCGCCTGCTTTTTTGGCCCGGGAATGGGTGGGGGGAGAGTTTAAAAGTTTTTTCCTGTGCCGTCCGTGACGCTTGCTTGCGCTTTAATTGCGGCGGCCGGCGGCGAGACTGGGCTTTTTGCTGGCTGCGAGCCTGCGGCGAGTCCCACCAGAGCAGCCCAGGACGGGGGATGAGGGGGGAGGCCGGGGACCTCCAGAAACAACCCCTCTGGTAGGTGCCCTGAGGCACGGCAGGCATTTTCCCGCCTGCTTTTTGGCCGGGAACCGGGTTTTTTTAACTTTTAAAAACTTTTTTTCTGTGCCGCGTGTGGCATCGCGCGATCTCGCGATGCAAGGAACGAGCACGACAAATCAGACCAAAATTGTTCGTTCGTCGGTTCGAGTTCGAAGGCTGGGGGAGTAATTCCCGTTACCGTTTCCGTAGAGTAACGGAACCGAGTAACGGAAACGGAAACGGAAATACCGCTAAGTCGTGCCCATCTCTATTAGTGACCTTCACATCTTCTCCTTCCCTTCACCACTTCCCCTTGGGCCTTACATTTAGCTAAATCAGCCTTCAAATCAGCCAACACCATTTTTCAATGGCAGGTGGATGCTACCCCATCTAACCCTTTGCAAAACTCTTAAAGCCAGCCCAGTTATACCACCAGAGTCCTCCATTCTATTAGTGTCAAGTTGGATCTAAGTTATAAGATGAAAGTACTTTCTCATGAGATCCATTCACACAAGTTTATCAATTTAACAAGGCAGCTAACCCATTTTCTCCCTTCCACGTGTATTTGCCAATAATAACACATTGAAAGAGATTAGTCTGAAACACAGTGCATTTCTCCCTGCTCCTAACTTGAGGACGTCCTGGTTCCCCCGATATTTTGAAGGTGTATCATTTCAATGTAATTTCTATCAAGAAAAGTGTGTTTTGCATGTTTTTTGCCATGAAAGAGAGTGGGAATTTCTTAACAATAGCACCTCAGCATTTTCAATTTGCATTTTCATTGCACCTGGGAAAGCTGCTCTATGAGAGAACATTGACTTTCACAGACGAAAATAAACCCAAAGAGCTTTAATGCTTTGGAAAGGCACCGATGTTTCATCATTTCATTCTCTGAGATTCTTATGGGCTATAACTCACATTTAATGATCTGATTCATTGAAATGATAAGACCCTAGCATTGGGGTAGGTTATTCTCTTTCTGTTGTCGAAAGGAAATGTATTTGCTTCTGCTGAAGTAGCCTTAGTTGCTGAAGCTGCCAGCCTCTGACAGATTGCAATCGCTACAGAAAATGTCTGAGTCACCTGGGGAACTAGCATATTTATGGAGGACTACATTTAAATTACTAGGAAGCCAAATCTCCAATAGGAAATAGACCTCAGAGTTGATAAAAGTAGACCATATCTTTGAATCTGTATTGGTGCTAAATATGGTAAACCTTTGGGACATTGTTTAACTTTTTCTCAAAGCCTGGAGAAAGACCCTTTTTTGAATTCTACCTTCTAGAATTCCACACCCATCATGATTGGCAGACATCACTATGCTGGATCTGGGAATATGGTAGTTGTAGTTCACAAATGGTATTTATTTATTGCTGCTGCTGTCACAATTATGTCTATATTTTTGAGGTATTGTAACTTTGAGTATCACAGTCAGATCTCAGCCTTTTTAGTTACAACAAGCCTGTGTATAATCTTCCTTCTTTCCTTCCTTCCTTCCTTCCTGTTCACTTAGGCTTCTCAAGCTGGCATTTATTCAATTTGGGATTGAAAGTTTCAGCTCCACCATTCTCACTGACACAAGGCTGACTGGCCACTTTATTGGCCTCATCTTTTCCAAGGTGAACCTTGCAGATATTTCAGGCCCGATGATTCTCCCAGGTTCTTGGGACCTTTCTAGCCTCAATAAACTTTGAAACATGTACTGTACAGTTGTGATAGACTAATGGCCTCCAACTCTCTATCTAGGGCAGTGTTGGTGAACCTATGGCACAGGTGCCAAAGGTGGCACTTAGAGCCCTTTCTGTGGGCACCCGAAATCACCCTTTGTGACGTCACCCCTTTCACAGACTGAGTGTTCAAAGGCACAACCGGTTTATTTTGACATCCCACTGCTGTGCCACCAAATGGTGACGACACCTCCCTTTTACACGTGTAATTGTGATGGAAATGGTAATGCTGCCACCTTTTATTCACTTGGTAATGCTGCCACCTTTTAAAATCGTCGCCTCATGAATTGGGACAGACTCAGATGTATAATATAAAAATAATAACAAAGTTTATTGAGAAAATAATAAATATAACAATGTCTGAGGATGGTATGTGTTGCTTTTAACATATAATAGATTTCATCAACTCTTCCAGCCCCCTGTCTTTAATAACTAGTAAACAGTATAGCCCTCACTGCCTGACAGAACTCTCACAGAGCAGTGCTCTCTCCCAGCACTCACTCTCAAAACCCTCAACTTAAGTTAACTTCACTGAACTACCTCAACTGACTAGGCCTTTTATATCATACCGTTCCCCGCCCTCCTGCTGGGATTGGCTGATGATTTGTATATTCATTACTCCTGTTTCCAGGGTTTTGTCACACCCTTTCACAGCCACCTGTATTTAGGTTAAATTGCTGTATTGGCACTTTGCAAAAAAATATTAGTGGGTTTTGAATCACAGTTTAGGCACTCAGTCCCTAAAAGGTTTGCCATCACTGATCTAGGGTGGCTGGCTGCTCAACAGAGCTAGAAAGAAGAAGTCCTCAGAGCTTCTACGTATCTCACCCCAATTCCTTCCCACCCAGTACAATCTGTACCCTGGGTTAGTTACTAAAATTGTGCAAATCATAGTCTAGCATAGAATATATTAAGGCAATTGAGATAACTCCACTTGAGAAAAAGGATAAAGAAGCTATCAATTATCATGGTTGGCTCGGGGATTTTATGAAGAAAAGGGAAAAAAACAAGCTCTGAATTGAGGTTATACTTCTTCAGATTCAATGGGAAATGGATGGTTGAATTTTGGGGTGGTTGGGTGCAGACTGGAACGTTTCTGATACTATTAAACTACGTCATAATTAGGGTAAGAATTTCTCTGATGTGATTGTGCACCTTAGTTCCAATAGGATTGAAATGTGCTGTGTACACAGAATCATAGAGTTGAAAGAGACCTCAAGAGCCACCCAGTCCAACCCACTGCCATGCAGGAACCCCCCCCCTCAAAGTACCCCCAACAGATGGTTTCCTCTCTGTTCTCACCCATCAGAATCTGCCAACCAACCTCAGCCCAGCTGGGTTTTAAAACAGATAAGAAAAGAAAACCTAGATAGAGTGCTAACTGCTAATGACAAAACAAATCCTAAAACATGTACACTTGTTTGCTTGTAAAAGCAATCTATTCAGGCTTCCTTTTCTAATAAACATTAATATTTTTTTCAGAGTGTAGAAACAAAATATTACAGCTGAAATCCTGTTGTGTAACTCTTCCTGAGCAGTGGGAATGATGCTGAAACACTTGCAAATCCTTGCTGATTGATGGCTTCCTTGGACGATTTTGGGATGCATATGACTTTGGTACACTCTGTGCAAGTCATATTTACTCTGAAATCTCCGAGGAAGCTTTATTATCATTCCCATTGTGATACTGGAGTTCTGCAATAGGATTTCAGCCAATATGTTACAATTTGTAATATGTTATATATTTTTCTTTTTAGGCTGAAATATTTGTAATATGTTATTACGAAATATACATATCGAGTACAAAATGTACTTATCTGTAATATGTTATTTTGAGGTTAATGAGGGCATAGAAGTTCATTTGCAAATACAGTGGTACCTCTGATAACGAATTTAATTCATTCTCAGAGGCAATTTGTTATCCGAAACATTTGTTATCCGAAACGTGCTTCCCCACTGAAATGAATGGGAAACCGATTAATTCATTCTGGAGGTCCGAAAAACGGCAAAAAAGCTGGGGGGGGGGTCCAGACCAATTTATAAAATGTACTTTAAAGGCCTGCAGTGCTGGAACACTGCAATACAAACATGGACAAGAGAAACCAGCAAGACTACCCCAGCCTATCCCCACCCAAATTGCAATGGGGGAAAAATGCAAACAAACAAACATAAGCAGGAAAAAAAATCCAGCCCATTTTTGTCTGCAGAGCAATGAAAAAAGACTGCAAACACAGAGAAACGAAACCAGCAAGACTACCCCGGCCTCTTCCAGCCAAAAATGCAAAGAAAAGCAGTGCAAAGATTAATAATCACTAGCTCCCTATCTTACCGAGTTTGAAAGGTCCAAATCCCTTAGCAAAATATGTCCAGAATCGATCCAAAACACTATGAAAAAAATGCTCCAACTCCTACCACCCCTCCATAAATTATGCATCCTGCAATGCATGCAGGGTACACATTTTTTGCAAGACATTATGAAACATGGGATCGCAGTACCTGCACTGTGGGGGGGCAGGGGCAGGCCGGGTTGCTCCGTGTTGCCCCCCCACACCCCCCCGAGAAGCCTCGGGGGTGCATAGCAGGGCAGCAGGGGGCAATCGGGTCGCTTCACGCCACCCTGCCACACCCCCCCGAGAAGCCTCGGGGCAGCCGAGAGAGGTGGCGCAAAGCAATTGGGTCGCTCTGCGCCACTCAACCATGCTCTCCCGGGAAGCCTCGGGATGGCCGGGAGGGGTGGCATGGAGCGATCGGGTCTCTCCGCGCCGCTCAACCAGGCTCCCCCGAGAAGCCTTGGGCCCCGCAGGCGGGCAGCGGCGGGAGGTAAGATGCCCCCTGCCCCCGCCCCCACCTGCTTCCACATATCACATCTTTTCTTGCATCGCGGGTGGGGTGGGTCCCTAACCCCGGCGATCGGTGGAGGGTTACTGTACTATTTATTTTGATTATTTGCAAATACCATATTTTCCATGTATAAGACTATATTTTGTTTAAAATTTAGACTAAAAATTAAGAGTGGTCTTATTCATAAAAGTAAGCCGAGGAGAGAACCATGAGGTTGCAAAAGTGCCCATATCTCCGTAAATAGCTATCTTATACATGGGGGTGTCTTATAGAAGGAAAAATACTATAACATTGCTGAAAACATCATTATTTTTGTCATGGCAAAATATTTTCTTAAGTCTTTTGAAGGGAATTTTTCACTACCCTTTGGCCATGTTCATCCTTTTTTGTATACAGTAGCTTTCTGATTTAAACATAGGAACCAAATATTACTGGTAAAGTTATAGATTATGTAATTCATAATGTAATGAGGCACTATTTTTTGTATTATTACCTGTAAAAGTAACCTATAGGGGGATTTGCCATGTTCTATATGCTTATGTGTAAGTTATTAAGTTTTGCTAAGTGGTTAGGGCTGCAAGTCAAATGACCACTGTCTTCATATGCCTGATTTCTCTTTGTCCTGAAAACTCATAACACTCACCACATCAGAGGTTACAGCATACCTATAATTCATTACTGAATAATAGGAAATAGCAGAGTACTACACATAAAATTTGTCAGTCTATTTTATACATTTTTTCATGTTTTCCCTTTCAACCAATTTCCTGTTTCTTCTTCCTTTTGATTTTGGTTGTGCTGTTTACTCCCTTGGTGACTAATGTGGTATTTTATGGGAAGTCTCAAATCAGCAGTGTGACTATATGGATCAACCAAGTGTATTTCATTATCAGCCCATTTATTATGTCGATTAAATAAACTTCTGCAGCTCCTCTTCTTTTCAGTAGAGGCAAGAGTAAGTTACTCTGCAGCTGCTTACTCTCTGTTTGAGAGACACCTATCTTTCACCTTTGTAACAAAGTATGTCTGGATTCAAGACAGGTTCGACCACAGGAGTCACATAAATATCCATCCATGGTGAATGTGAGCTGCCACTGATTCAACGTCATCTAAAATTTAGAGCTCAGTGTTGTCCTTACACTATTCTACAGGCGAATGAACCAGCCTGTTGTGATATAGTTCAGCTCATGAAAAACAAGTAGACACAGCATTCAATGAAAGCTGTAGACTCATTAATAAATGCCTGAAGCCATTCGCTATTGATGAAATCAATTAACTAGCAAGCATTGTACCCAGTGACATATGGAGAGATGTAGCAATTACATCTCAAAACATCGATATCAAATGTGTGCCCTCTCTTTGGCTGCCATCCCATCTCTCCCAGACTGAAATAAAGGGGAGGGATTCAGCACATCTGGAAATCTTGAACGAACAGCAGAGAATGCCAGGATTATAACATTGAAAGAAACACCCTACCTCTTAAAATGAAGCAAACACCAGGGAAGTCTAGCCCCCAGTCAGCAGGAGCTCTGACTGGGGGCTCACTCAGTAAGATGTGCACTAGAGTTGACTCATCTGTGGCTTGGGAATAAAGGTTTACAGAACCCCCCCTCCCAATACTCTGATCAGTACCTATTGTTTGATTCCCACCACCTATTACAACACAACTTAGGAGTCATTGGGATTCTGAACCACAGAACAGAGAGCAGAGATTTTGAACCACAGAGCAGAGAAGCCAAGAAGAAGGAAGACAGGCATCTGAAGACAGCGCTTAAGGCTTTTGGATATCCAAAGTGGGTGTTCAACAAGGCAGTTATCCCAGTCCAGAAAACAATGGATGAGCCTGAGACGCAGGCCTGATGAAGGAACCTGGTCACTCCCTACATGGCTGGAGTGTCTGAAAAGCTTAAAACATTTTTGGCAAATACCACATACCTATTTACTTCAAACCCACAAACACACAAAGGCAGAGACTCATCCACCCAAAAGACCAAACAACAAAACATAAGAGGAGCAATATAGTATACTTGGTCCAATGTAGTGAGGAGTGAGCAGACCTCTACATTGGAGAAACCAGTCACTAAACAGGAGGATAGCCCAGCACAGGAGGGTGAACAGCTCAGGATCAGAATCAGCAGTGGATCTTCATTTGAAGGACCAAGGATACTCATTCAAAGACAACACATATTAGGCTGAGAAGATAGGTGGTTTGAGAGAGGAGTCAGGGAAGCCATTCATGTGTGTATTGAAAATCCCTCTCAACAGAGGTAGTGGACTTAAGCACAATGTTATCATGCAGCCCTTTCACCAGTCCCTAGACAAATCAGAAGCATTTCACACCTCCACTGGTAGTGGGTGTTGGGAAGGGTTGCATAGGTGGGATTTTCACACACGCCCTTCTACAGCTAATGAGTCTATTCGGGCCATTGTCCTAACAAGCTTATGGAGGCCAGGGATGGCATGAAACGATGGTGAACTATAAATTGGAGGCCTCACACAAACTTCCCTCAAACTGACAAAGCTACTTGTATGAGTAGTAAGTAGAGATGGGCACGACTTAGCGGTATTCCAGTTTCCGTTTCCGTTACTTGGTTCCGTTACTCTACGGAAACGGTAACGGGAATTACTCCGCCAGACTTCGAGCTCGAACCGACGAACGAACAATTTTGGTCTGATTTGTCGTGCTCGTTCCTTGCATCGCGCGATTGCGTGATGCCACGCGGCACAGAAAAAAAGTTTTTATAAGTTAAAAAAAACCGGTTCCCGGCCAAAAAGCAGGCGGAAAAATGCCTGCCGTGCCTCAGGCCACCTACCAGAGGGGTTGTTTCTGGAGGTCCCCGGCCTCCCCCCTCATCCCCCGTCCTGGGCTGCTCTGGTGGGACTCGCCACAGGCTCGCAGCCAGCAAAAAGCCCAGTCTCGCCGCCGGCCGCCCGCAATTAAAGCACAAGCAAGCGGCACGGACGGCACAGGAAAAAACTTTTAAACTCTCCCCCCACCCATTCCTGGGCCAAAAAAGCAGGCGGAAAAATGCCTGCTTGACTAAGGGCGCAGGGCACCTACGGGAGGGGTGGTTTCTGGAGGGGGGGTCCCGCCTCCCCCCCATCCTGGGCAGCCGGACTCGAGTCGCCATTTCGCCATGCCATGCGGTGCGGGCAGGGGATCCAAAATGGGGCGGCAAACGCAATATTGTTTTTGAAATCGTGGTCCAAAAACACACAAGCACAACAGAAACACGCGAAAATTTATAAACTGCCAGATTTTTCACAGTAGCAGTGGGTTTTTTCTTGCAACAAAATGTCTCTCCTCTCCTCCTCTGTCCTCCATTGATTTTATTTTTTTTTATTTTTTTTACACCTGCGCAATGATGGGCTGGCCGAGTGGCCAGCCATGTGGGAGTGGACAACCATGCAAATTTTTGGAGCCATCCCACCAGTCGCATGGCCACTTGGCCATGGAGACTTCTGGGATGTGCCAAAAAGCCCCCTAAAATCTGCCCTAGCCCTAACCCTAACCCTTGACTCTGTACCCATACGTCACAGACTGTCTTCTTAGTGGGTCAGAGAGGCACCCAGAGGTGCAACCCACTAGCCCACCGTAACCTTACCCGTCACTAGCCTAACCCTAGCCATAGCACTAAGCCACCTTAAAGCCAGATCTACTTGCTTGCATTGCACTACACGCAGCAAGTACAATTCCCTTCTGTGTGAGACATGGTGGTGCCAGAGCCTTGTGAAGGGTGGGCATGACGCTATCACTCTCACTGGTCTCACTGTCTGCACATTCTGTTATGCAATATCCATATGGCTATTGCATAGCATTTTGCAGCAGGAGGAGGGGAGACCCCCATGTAGAGGGGTCTCTTGGAGCCTGCTTCAATAGGAGGCACCCACGGGTGCCTCCAGGAGCCCACTTTCCCTTTATAGCGGGCCAGAGGAGGCACCCACCCCACAGAGGTGCCTCCAGGAGCCCGCTCCCCCCCCAAAAAAACCAGTACTAACGAAAACGAAAAAACGAACCGACTAATTTTTGCGAATTTTCGCGAAAACCGGAAACGAGCCAAAACGGGACCGGCCCGACTAACGACAACTCGAAAAAATTTTTTTTCAAGTCGTGCCCATCTCTAGTAGTAAGGTGTTTTTGCTTTCACAAGAAAAGAAGTCGAGTTGCTATGACTCAACTTCCGGAAACGGAGCAGACAGCAATGTGTCTATGCTTCACGGAAAAGAACAGGGGTTTGAATTGCCACTGCTAGATGAAGTCCTCTGGGCATTGCACTACACGAGCTGCTTGTTCATAAGTAATATAATGCTTATTTACACTTTAAATAATCCTCTGTTTCCACTTTATTCAGTCTGTGGACAATTAGGCTGTGCTGACCCAATCCCCCCCCCAATTAGAAAGGCAGACTAATGTCTTTGAATGATTAGGTTTTTGTTCTAGTCTTTATGTTCATGAATGTTTTGTGTTTTAAAATAGTGTAGTAGATGGCAAGCCCTATCCTTAGAGGAAGGCAAATGTCTCAGTTGACAAGTGCTGGCAGGGGAAAGTGTTTAGCAAAGAAATCACCCTGTTCTTTCTTCCATTCTGGTTCCTCCATGTCATACAGGTTGTCCTCCACCCTGTAAATTGCTGTCAGGTGTAGTAGAGGACACTATGTCATCACTAGTGTGTTCATTTCAGCGTAAGTGCCAGTCCAGTTTCTTTATATGGCATGGAGAGGGCACCATCTTGTATCTTGCCTCAGGTAGCACAAAGGTTTGGTCTGCCCCCCCCCCATAATCCATGTGATCAGAGGGTATTTTGATTGAATCCGCCTATGTCCCTTATTCTAATTTTCACTACATTTTCATATGACTCTTCTGCCAAAGAGAATAGCCCTAGGCTCTGGATGATGTTGATAGATTCCTGTAGGGAGAATTAGTCATTTCAAGGTAGAATGCATGATGGACTCAAGGCCTGCTTAAAATTCAAAGTCAGCTTCATTTTCCTTGTACAAATATTGACTTCATTCTGAGGAATTCTAATCGGCAGGTTCCACACAAAATGTAGATCAGAGACATGGTACAGAAGTCAGAAGGTTTACATGTGCTCATTAATAATAATAATCCTATGCCGTCAAGTCAATTCTGACTTATGGTGACCCTTTCCAAGGTTTTCTAGGTAGTGAATATTCAGAAGTGGTTTACCATTCCTTCTTCTTCCTCGGTCCTGGGATTGTGCAGCTTGCCCAAGGTTACACAGGCTGGGTCTTTTCAACCTCTGGCTCCACTGCCAGATGTCACTAAGCCACTAAGCTATTCAGCCAGCTCCACCTGTGCTTATGGCCCCAAAATAGTTTATCCCAAGGACATGTGGAGTGCATCATCCATCCTAGACAGCAGAGACAATGTTGAAAGAATATGGGAGCTGTAGCCCAGCAATGTTTGTAAGGCCACATAGTCCTCAACCTGACCTTAGTCTGTTTTGAAACGGTACAAAATGTGCCTGTAAGTTCTGGTGACAACTTTGTATGGGAAATGAAAATCCAATTCATAAACCCTTTCAACTATGTCATTGCCTTGTTGCTGATATAGGTCAAAAGCCTGTTGCATGAAGTTATCCCAATGGAAGCTTAACCAAGTGCTGGAAATCATTAGTTTAAACTAATGGAAAGCTTCATATGCCCGTATATCAGGTTCAAATGCTGCCTGGGGCTCTCCTTTGTCTTTGAGAGCCTGGGGTGGGTGAGCCTTTAATGGAAATTGCAGTCCAATCATGATTGCCAAAATCAGGGCTGCTGGCGGCAATCTGGTGGCTTCCCAGGGAGAAGCAGCCTAGGGCTTCTCACTAAAGGCATTTTTACATGACCCCTAAGATCTGCTGGCCACTTAAATTCGGACCAGAGATCTTGGGGGTTCGTTGCTCTTCCTGTGTTCCCACGCCCTCCTCACTTCCTTGCTCCTGTCTGCGTGAGGGGAGGGAGAAAAAAAGGGAGAAAAAATGTTGGCTCACCTCCGTTTGCCAGTGGAAGCCGCCCCGAGCCCCGTCGTCGTCATGATTCCTATCTCTTAAAGGGGCGGCGGGGACAAAAAAACAAACACAAGGCGAGGAGAGCCCGGCACTCACTACTTTACATCCGCATCAGAAATTTTTCAGCTCCGGGGGGCAGGTACTTGAAAAGTGCTCTGGGACGAGCTTAGGTGGGCGTGGTCGCACTTAATTTTTTGTAAACTCCGGAGCTGGTGGGGAAACAATTTTAAGCTCTGGATCTGGGAACCATTTGCCATGGATTTTAGGGGTCGTGTGAAAAGGCAGTAAGAAACCTTAGGCAGCCTTGGAACCTGAAACCTAGGGGTTGGGATAGGAAGCTTTCATTTACTTTAAATCCATTATTTCTGGTGAGGGATCTGGCTTATGCCAGCATAGCTTTACGTAACAGGATTCTGCCCATAGATGTAGAGGAGATGCATACTGAAATTTCTGTTTGGAACTGCATGGCCCATCCAGGATGCCATTTGAACAAGTACGTCAAAAACAGTCACAACATACTTGGCTCTTATTGATGTAGGTGGTCTTAACTCACTGAGAGTCGATAGTGTGGAATCCTCACCTCTAGACAAGGGGAGAGAAGACATTGTTTTTATTGCCTGTGTTTCTAGAGTTTGAGCAATCAGACTCTGCACAAAACTAGTGGGTTATGTTTTGTCTATTGTCTTTTGCCTTTGAGAAGCAAATGAATGGAAAAACCAAAAACTGGTTGATTGTTTTAAAAAATGCAAAACAACCCCTCCAATGTTACTGTGCTTAAAAGTCTTCATATTTTATTGTTACTAGCCCATCTCTTTATTATAGAATCATTACCTCCAGCCAGAGGTATAGGTACAAATTCAAGGGCACTTGTAAAATCCTGCTGCTTAATGTAGTAAGTCACACTAGAGTAGTCTCACTGAATCAATGGGCATTCAGTGAGTCAGGTGCTCCATACCTTTCATTAATTCAAATAGGTCTACTCTAAGTAAAACTTAGTATCCTAAATTAACTCACAGTATGACTGCATTAAAAAAGAGGATGTTGTTCATTGTGAAAAAAGACCAACACAATCACAGGTAATACATACTGATTTGAATGGAAATCCAATCAACGAAAATTCATCGATTGTACCATGGGAGCACAGAGACATACAACTTAGGGCCTTTTTACATGACCCCTAAGATCCGCTGGCCACTTAAATTCGGACCAGAGATCTTAGGGGTTCCTTGCTCTTCCTCTATCCCCACCCCCCTCCGCACTTCCTGGTTGCTGGCTGTGTGAGGGAGGGAGAAAAAAGAAAGAAAAGAATGCCTTCTTACCTCCGTTTTGTTCCGGGCAGCATTCAGATCTCTTAAAGGGGCGGGGCGCAAAAAAAAGAACAAACAGAAGCCAGGAGAGCCCCGCACTCACTATCCTTACACCGGATCAAATATTTGTCACCTCCAACAAGCAGGTACAAGAAAACTGCTGTTTGGTCTTGCTAAAGTGGGCGGGGTCGCACTTAATTGTCTGCAAAGTCCGGAGCTGGTGGGTAAACATTTTTAAGGTCCAGACCTTGCAGCCATTTGTGGCGGAGCTTAGGGGTCGTGTATAAACGCCCTTAGGCAGTAAGACATTCCTTTAATTACAATGGAAGAGATGGAGGACTAAGGACTGGGCTACCATATTGGAGAGGAAGGACAGCCCTACCATTAGCCGGAGTGAGGAATCAACCTATCCAGCAGATCTTGGGTGTACAGTGTCAGCCATCCCCTTGTCTCAGCCTGTTTGTTATTCCTTAAACTAGCTGGCTGTCCACAGATGTGGCAAAGGGCATTATCCTTTGCCAGTGGAAACAAAATTGAACTTAATTCAGATGTAATATGTACATGAAACACAGGAGGATGTACTTCTCTGCTTTCCCCTTAGGGAGCAAAAGGTCTTCAGCTGAGACAGATCTAGGACTTGAAGCAAGCCACTGAAATAACATCTACCTTAATCTCCATTTATATCCATTAATATCCATTTATATCAGGAGGTTAAATATTATTAACTCCAGATTACACTGATCTCCCAGTGTTTATCCAGGGAAAGAACATTAGATATAAAGCAAGGTATTCCATATGCAGTAAGCCATGAACTGAATCTACCAACTCAGCAAAACTGCCCCAAGTCTTTTGTGGCCTGAGGCTGAGAAGCAAACAGCATTTCTCACCATTAGTTATTGAGGATGAGTACTCTGAAATAGTCAAGTTTTTTAGGAGACATGGCAGAATAAGGTTAAACTTATCTTTCCCAGATTTGAGGGAGGAGGGAGCTGATGTCATTAACAAATCAAGGAAATAAGGATTTGCTGTCCTTCCCCGATCCTATCAGAACTACTGATACATACACTCTGCTGTTTGGTGGTGCCAGGCCTGCTCCTGAGACAACAGGCAGCCATTTTATCATGTTCCAATACCAGCTGTTAGTGTATCATAACACTGGGCACTGGTAGAGTTAGAACCCGCATATCCCAAGGGGTTCTTTTCCAAAGTCTACTGTGAATGCCTGGAGCTTCAGATCGTAGCAAACCTTACCTTCAAAGAGGCAAGGCAAAGACCACAAGGGAGCAGGACACAGGATAATGGATGCTGCAGATTCCGATGCCATGGATATGGGGAGCCTACTGCATCTGTGGAATTATCAGAGGGCTCATAAACCTACAGTCCCTTTTTAGCCACTGTGATTGCTTCCAAAGAGTCTTTGTTACCATCGCAGCCTAAAACTTTCACGCTTGAACAAAACATGGGTGGGAGTTCAATTAATTAATATAGATTCTCTAGCTCTGTGGGGAAAGCTACATGAAGAACAAGAGACGGAAAGGAAGAGAGAAGAAGCCAAGTGTTATTTAGCATTTTGGAAACGATGCAGCTTCCAAAAAATAAAAATAGATCCAAACGGCATTGCTACAGGACAGGTCTTTGAAGTATAATGATCATGCGGATTGGCTAAGAGAAGTGATAGACAAGTAAAATGAACCTCAGTTAGTAAACCCTTTAAAAGGGTATTGCTTGTGGTTCATAATTTTCAGAGTGGTATTTGTTTGTTCCTTTTGATACTTCTATACTTAGTGGCTTTTGCATTAAATTTTGCCTTTCAATGATGTACTCCAACTTTGTATACTCATTGTTTTGTTCTTAAAGACTGTCTCTCCATGTTGCAGACTGTCTTGGGGACTGGTATGCACTAATTCATGGACAGCTCCATGAAGGTGTCTCCCCAATGTGTGGCAGCGGTGAAGAAGGCCAATTCCATGTAGGGATTATCAAAAAGGGGATTGAAAATAAAACAGCCAACATTATAATGCCATTATACAAAACAATAGTAAGGCCACACCTGGAGTATTGTGTACAATTCTGGTCACCGCATCTCAAGAAAGACATAGTGGAACTGGAAAAGGTGCAGAAGAGAGTGACTAAAATGATTACTGGGCTGGGGCACCTCCCTTATGAGGAAAGGCTAAAACATTTGGGGCTCTTTAGTCTGGAAAAAAGGCGCCTGAGGGGGGATATGATTGAGACGTAGAAAATAATGCAGGGCATGAGTAAAGTGGATAAAGGGAAGCTCTTCTCCCTCTCACAAAATACCAGAACTAGGGGACATACACTCAAATTGAGGGCTGGGAGAGTAAGAACTGACAAAAGAAAATATTTTTTCACCCAGCGTGTTGTTAGTCTATGGAACTCCCTGCCACAGGATGTGGTGATGGCATCTGGCCTGGATGCCTTCAAAAGGGGATTGGACAGATTCCTGGAGGAAAAGTCCATCACAGGTTACAAACCATGATGGAGATGTGTAATCTCCAGGCTTAAAACCAGGGTACTTCAAGGACCAGATGCAGGGGAGTAGTATCAGGAGACCACAATTTCAAAATAAATATTGCGGTCGCCCCATTTTGGATCCCCCGCCTGCACCGCATTGGCGAGTTGGCGAGACGACGAGGATGCCCCCCACCAGAGCAGCCCAGGACAGGAGAGGGGGGAGGCTGGGGACCCCCCCCCCAGAAACCACCCCTCTGGTAGGTGCCCTCAGGCAGGCATGTTTTCGCCCAATCGCCTGCTTTTTTGGCCGGGAATCAGGTTTTTTTTCTGTGCCGCGCCGCTTGGCGAGTTGGCGAGACGACGAGGATGCGCACTTTGCGCAGCCCAGGAGAGGGGGGGAGGCCGGGGACCCCCACCCCCAGAAACCACCCCTCTGGTAGGTGCCCTCAGGCAGGCATATTTTCGCCTGCTTTTTTGGCCGGGAATCGGGGTTTTTTTATTTTTAAAACTTTTTTTCTGTGCCGCTTAGCATCGCGCGGTCGCTGCGATGCCGCCAGGAACGACAACGACAAATCAGACCCAATTTTTCTTTAGTCGGTTCGAGTTCGAGTTCTGGCGGAGTAATTGTCGTTACCGTTTCCGTTACGTAACGGAAACGAGGAACGGAAACGGAAACGAGGATTTCGCCGAGTCGTGCCCATGTCTAACAGGAAGCTGGACTAGATGGGCCTTTGGCCTGATCCAGCATGGCTCTTCTTATGTAATGCTTGGACTGAATTTGTACTACTACTTTTGTTATTCCACTTTTAGTTTTCCATATCTCAGAGTGGCATTTTCCCCTTCTATTTGTTTACGTGTTGTTTTTAGCTTTAATATTGCTTCTTTATAGCATGATATGCCTCTTCACAATCTTTGTTCTTACTTTTTCAATTTTGTCTTTAATGTTCTTGATAAGTGTTCTGTATCCCTTGTCTCAAACTTTGCATATTTGCCCTTCAGTGCAAATATGAAGGGTCCTTTTTCAAGGATAGAAATATTTTAAATAACTAAATAAAAGCAATAAGGAGAAAGGAGGGGTAACAATATTTTGAATGAATGAATGAATGAATGAATGAATGAATGAATGAATACATTTGGGCAGCCATAACATACAACAAAAAGGAACTACGTGATAAACAAATCCTTAGATTGTTTTTATTTTATTTTATTTTAACTTGGTTGGGCAGCTTGATCTTTTGGATCAGTTTCTGGCTTTTCAAAGATGTAGCATTGTTGGCTGTCCTTTTATAAAACCACTCTGAACGTTGGACTGTAGATGCTAAATGATTCACTTTCAAAAAGCCCCTGGGCTGCTGGGACCGTATGTGAAGGATGTGGATGATGTAAATTCAGCCGAAGTAACAACCTGCCGTTTTGTCGGCTTTTACTCCCTGCTGCAGTCACTCAGTTTCAGGGGCATTGTTACTGACAGCGGAGGCTCAGCCTAGTTTAAAGATGCTTGTAAGACCTTGTAAATTATTGCCGAAAAAGATAGTCACCTAATATACTCCCTTTAAATGGGCTTATAGCACACTGTACGGCATTGCAAGATAAATAAATGGTTTGGGGAGGAAGCTTTGAAATGAAATTCACCCATGCAATTTTTGTGGATAAATCAGGCTAATGTCAATATGGTGCACATTCAGGAAAGAAATATTAACCTTGCAGAGAGAAGGAAACCCAGGCTCCAGCTCTGAGTGTCATCTAATACCCAAGACAGCTTCCCACCAGCCAAGTAGCAGCTGGAGGAGGGGTAGGCTCTGGTGTGTTTATTTAGCCAAATACTTCGCTTGCTGAAAAAAGTAAGGGACTAATTTGAGCTATAAATAAGGAGTCTTATTACAAAGGCAGGATAATTATAGTTATTTTTATGATATTTTAATTAAATTTTGTGGCTGCTGAGACGTTGGTTCAGAGTGCTTAGTTACTCAATAGGGATTTCAAAGAATGAGAAAATCAAAAAGGAAATGGCTGATTTATTTTTTTCATGGTGGATTAGAATACAAACATCCCGAAATCATTTCAGCTGTGAGGAGGAGGAGGAGGAGGAGGAGGAGGAGGAGGCTCAATTGGAGGGATGCGAATCCTTGCCAGTCTTTTTCTAAATAGGCAAGGATGAGAGTCTGTCTCACACAACTAAAGGGCAAGCGATCTGCAGGTGCAATTGGCTTTGTCGCTTTAAACAAATTACATGACTTGTGCAATTGTGTCAGTTGTGCACACTGTGCCATCCTGAAGAGAGCTGCTGCTTTGCTTTGTGGACTTTTAAAAATCTCCAGCACGGCATGGGTTCTTTGCATCTTTTCCACCACCCGCTGGGCTTTTTGTGCTTGCTTTATGTGTGTGCTTGTAGGAGATGTTGTCATGATGACATGACAACAGTTTTGGAAAAACTCTACTGTATTATACTTTCAAGTATGCACATGTGCTCATAGGGGGTGAGGGGAATATGCTATCCAGGTTCTCCTCCAGCATCTGTTTAATCTGTTGCAAGAGGAAGAGCTTGCTGTACCTGGGTAGATTCTCCATGAGAGCCAGGCACATGATTGGAGGAGATGGGAATGGCTTTTGAGTAGCCAAGTCCAGATGCCTCCCCTTTTTTCAACTATTGCATCTTTGTGATTCAAAATAAGGCTGGAAGTGTGGGCTGGCACACTCCCCCAACATATGTGGGATGCAGGAATGTCTGTGGGGAATTTTGCAAACACTACAAAAACCTTGAGGATCTGTTGACAACACTAAGGGAGTGGGCAAGCCAGTGGCAAATGAGTTTCAACATTAGTAAGTGCAAAGTGATGCATGTTGGAGCAAAAAAACAAAAAACAACAACAACCAATTACATTTATAAAATGTTGGGGTCTGAACTCTTTGCAACAAACCAGGAAATGGACCTTGGTGTCCTGGTGGACAGCTCAATGAAGGTGTCAACCCAGTGTGCCGCAGCAGTGAAAAAAACAAACTCAGTGCTAGGGATCATTAGGAAGGGTATAGAAAATAAGTCAGCAAGTGTCATTTTCCCTCTTTATAAATCTATGGTGAGGCCCAATCTGGAGTACTGTGTACAGTTCTGGTCACCATACCTCCAGAAGGATATTATGGAAATGGAAAAAGTGCAGAGGAGGGAAACTAGAATGATTAGGGCACAGGAACACCTTCCTTACCATCTGTGGCTGCAATGGCTGGGCCTCTTCAGTCTTGAACGAAGGCGCCTAAGAGGTGACCTGATTGAAGTTTATAAAATCATACACAGGGTGGACAAAGTAGATAAGGAAAAACTGTTTTCCTTATTGCACAACACTAGAACTAGGGGGCACTCCACAAAACTTTTGGGTGCTAGATCTCAAACAAATAAGAGAAAGTACTTTTCCACCCAGAGGATCACTGTTCTATGGTATTCCCTGCCAGAAGAAGTGGTGACAGCTGTCTGCCTTGACAGCTTTAAGAAAGGATTAGATAAGTTCATGGAGACCAATGGTATCGATGGCTATCATTATGGATGCCTAAGGACAACTTTTGGGTTGGAGAGATAGGCAGGATATCTCTCAATGCCATTTGGAGGGAATCATAAGCAGGTGAAGACATCCACTTGCAAATACCCTGAAGCAAATGGTGAGCCACTGTGTGAGACAGAATGCTGGACAGGATGGACTGTAGCCTGTTCCAGCAGGGCTCTTCTTATGTTCTTATAAAAGAGAGACATTCTTGTCTCACCATAAAGGTGAATGATCTCATGGGGTTCTTCATTATGCCATAGCAATGGGTATTGAGGCTAATGACCAGGCTAGGCCTATAAACTTATATGTATGTGTGTGTGTTGTGTCGTGTCGTTAAAGTCATGACTGACTCTTCATGACTCCATGTCCATGGAGTTTTCGTGGCAGGAATAAAGAATGGTTTGGCAGTTCCTACTCCAGGCACCTGCAGCACCTGGTATTCCCTGGTGGTTTCCCATCCAAGTACTAACCAAGGCCGACCCTGCTTAGCTTCCGAAATCAGGCAAAATCAGATGTGCTTAGGGCATCTAGCATTGCAATGGTTGTTGAACATAGGACAATTTCATCAATTTTGTGGTGCAGCTACAACTTTAAGCTAACAGCCTAGACTCCACTGTTCCAATCACCTCATTTGTAAATATAGAGTCTCTGCCCTCCCCATCTGCAGACATGATTCCCCAGCCATGAAACATTAGGCCAAACATTTATTTCTTGTTTTCCTCCTCTAAAATCTAGGTGTGTCTTATGGTCAGGTGCATCTTATAGAGCGAAAAATGTGGTACTTTAGTCAGCTGTTGTGAGGTTTTTGAGCTGTTTGGACATTGTTCTGGAAGTTTTTATTCCTGACATTTTGCCAGACTCTGTGGCCAACATATTCAGGGGGCAAGGAGCTCAGGGAACTAGGAGTTCTCTCTGTGCTCTGGGGTATAGAGTGAGTGAGACTGTGCTTTAGCTGTTGAAAAATGCAAAGTAAATAGCTGCCTTGGGTCCTTTTTGGGAGAGAGGCAGGATAGAAATGTTTTAAATAAATAAATACTTTTAAAATTGTAGCCAATTTGGTTTGCTTAGAAGTTACTCTTCCAAGCCATTGTGTTCCATTCCGGTGGGTTTGGGGGCAATGAAGAATTAATGAAAGATGAGCACATTTTAGGTTTCAGTGCTAAAATATTGTTCTGATGTTTTCACATTGCATTCTGTTGTTTTGGGGCATACTTGTTTTTCATTAAGAATACCCTATTCTGTCCCTCTACATTCAATTCAGGCATTTATCTAGCCCTATCATGACTCCTGTTTCTTACAATAAAAGCCCTACAGGATGGAGACATCCTCAAAATCTATATAGATCTTTATTTAGAGAGAATAAATTCCAGGTTGTGGGAGTGAGTCGGAAATGCAAGAAGTCTGTTTGAACTAGATATAGAGGCAGTTTGACACTGAACGGATGTGATGGGTCCCCATGTTTAGCCACTGCATATGTTTTCTGTCTCAGTGATTTATTTGCCATTGTAAATTACATGGAACAGTGACTTTGTTCTAAAGGGAGAAAAAAAACCTCGGCAAAACAAAACAAAATGCAGTTTCCAGATTTCTGCACTATTTCATATTTTGATTGTCCTTTTTTGTTCCTTCTCTTTTCCCCTTCAAAAACATAACCCTACTTTCCAAACCGTTGCATGCTGCTCCCTTCGGAATAGGGATTCCGCTGCAATTGTTAAGTGAACAAGTTAAGGTTGTTGTTGTTTTCTGAAGATAAGCAAAGCAAAGCAATGGAATACATCTTTGATAGGTATTCATTCAGGTGTGACTACTCTGCAAAACACCACACAATTTGTATCAGAGTCGGCACAGTTAAAATTCATTTTCTAATAACTACACAATGTCAGCTACGCAATATAAAGCTAGTCACACAAAAGATGGAATTTTTTTCAAAGACTTTTTTTCTCTTTTTCTTCATCCATTGGGAGGTTGCTTATTTTGTTCCAATTCATCTGGCATTGCTTTCTTCCATTTTCTGGTCTGTATGTTCACCTATCTGAATCCAGAGGGGGAAGCTAGTCCTGTCCTATGATGACTCTGATGGTGACATCTCCAGTGTGGCACAGTATGCCATTACAGTGAGATCATCTGCCTCAAGTCAGTGCCGATTGTCTCTCCTCTGATATTTTTTCTCCCCCCCCCCCATAATATGCCTGTCAGGTTTAGCATTGTGTCAGATGCAAATGCGAACAGAGCCAGGGGTGGGGAGTGCCATCTCCACTTTACATCCTTGACAGGGGCTGGACTCAGTGATCCGTAGGGTTCCTTCCAGGTCTGTGGTTCTAAAATTAAGTTTCTAAGATTAATATCACTTCCATTCTGTTATTGGTGCACACTGGGATATTTTCCCCTCTGTCCTTAGGCAGAATATTGAGAACTTTATTCAGTCTAGCATGTTTCACATATAGTTGTGCAAGGAAGCTGATCAAAAAGAACAAAACTGGTAGAAACAGAACACAGAGGAAAGAAGGTAGATCATTGGTGTGTTGTATTTGTACCCTATTGAAAAGAATTCAACATTTCATTGACCTGGATACCTTTCATTTTTAAGCAACTGAGAGACTAGGATATGAACAAGTATAAGAAGAGCCAGGCTTTGTTTCTGTCTAGTCCCCCATCTTGTTCCCAAAGTGGACAACCACAGGTGTACATTAAGTCCACAAGCACCATATGGGCTCAACAGCACTGTCCCACATGCTCCCCCACAACTGGTATTCAAAGACAACAAATATATCACAATTTGGGGAAGAAGCCATTTGACAGCTCTTCCTCTATGAATTTGTCTCATTTTCTTTTTACATCCCCTAAAATTGGAGGCCTAGATTACACCTTATCATTTAACTACATGTTGTGTGAAGAGATGTTTCTACTGTTGGTCTTTAATCTTCCACCAGTTATGTACATTCATTGGCCTTACTTTCTAATATCATGAGAGAAGAAAGTAAACCTCTCTCTTTCCACTTTCTTCACACCATTTGTGACCTCTCTAATGACTCCTGCTTCCACTTCCCTTTTATTTTTCTTGACTGAAATGTGCAGACCATGAATTGCCTGCTTTCATTTCCTTCTTAAACAGATCCTGCCACCTCAAGGTGGTTTTGTGCCATTTGTGGTGCTGAAATATTTCTTTTTGCTCTGGTTCACCAATTGGACTGTTGTCCATCAATCTTGCTTTCAGTACTCAAAACCACCTTCCCTCTCCAACTACACTAACCAGTCCTAATGTAACCTTTCTGTAGAATTAGGTACTGAGGCTTTTTGTGTGTGTGGTGTCCAAAAGGTTTGGTAATAAACAGTGACGCGAAAAACAAAAAACAAAAAGCAGAAGTTCATGTAATAAAGTTTTGAAAAGCATCAGACAGCATTATAACAAGCCCTTGATGTATTAATCGAGAGGTCATTCGATGAATGGCGAAGGCTTACAAATTACTTTTAGTATTGCTACCTCATTAAAATTTAACTAATAAAAGTATATCCATTAAACATTAGTGAGGATGTTGAGCCATGCAGGTGTTCCCTCGTAAATGGCAACTTTTTGGAAAATAAAAACACTAAGTGCAACAAAGGCTGTACAGACCACATGACCTACGCTGTATACCAGGGGTTCTCAACCTAAGGCCCTGGGGCCGGATGCGCCCCCCCCAAGGTCCTGAATCCAGCCCCTGGGACCAATTGCAACCCCCCCACCTACCCCCTGTTTTGTGAGCAAGCCAGACTCCGCAGCTGCTTTTGGACTGGGATCCGTCCCCCAGTGTTGTCTGGGTGGTGGGAGACCGGCCCGCTTTTTGAAAACGTTGAGGACCCCTGCTGTATACACTGGCCCACAGGCCAACCTTCTCCATGCAGAGCTAGATTCTTTACTGTCACAACTAATACAGTTAATTTTCTTGACAGAATATTTGAACCGTGTATATGAGTTACAGTGCTATTAATGTTCGGGCAATAAAGTTTGACAACTGGAAAATCAAACTTTCGCCTATAACAGCGGTTGGTGGTTAAGAAGGCAGTAGAAATGAAATGAACTAGATACCTTTGGAACACACATACGGTGTGCCTAGGACTAAGAGTACAAAAGTAGAAAATGCAAGAATTAAGGGTGTATCTTTAGCTTTTACACCACTTTTATTTCATTTATTTATTTATTTATTTATTTATTTATTTATTTATTGCATTGTGCTCATAATGGGGAAAGGGCAACCAGTTGTCACTGAAAGGATGCTGGAGATAAAAGGAAAGTATCTGATATTGACAAGAAAGGACATTTATGGAAGATGTAACAGGGAGACAGAACAAAGAGATATGCTCCAAATCTGATCAATTCTAAGGCCATGATACCATCTTTATCTCCTTTAGGAGGGTCACAATGTTAAATCCCTATTGACAATATTGTATTACAAGACTGCTCCCACACTACCTCTAAGTGTCCGGGCTTTCCAGAAACAGTTGCGATTCTCCAGTCAATGAGACTGTAAGCTATTGCTCCTTATACAATGCCTAATGCCACACATAGGTCCCACAGTTAGAAACTAACCACTATTAACAGGCTACAATCTATACATTATGCTCTTGTTGTCCATGTGTAGTTGAATCAGAAAATTACTTTATTGTCTCCTGCAGTTCCATTTTAACAAGAAACACAAAAGGAAAAAGAAAAAAAGACGTTGTGGCACTCAAAAGACTAAGTGCTATCTTTTAATGTAAGGTTTCATGGGACATTGTTCATGGAACATGGTGTTCCATGTTGTTTGATTGTTTCCTACCATGAATGGGGAGTCTCCCAAAACATTAAATTCTAGCAAGAAAAAATAGAAGGAAATAGTGGTCAATGATTAGCAAAAAGACAGATAGACTAGATTTCCAATAGTCCTAGCCACCCAGATAAAGATAAAACGGATAAGATCAATTGCAGTTTCATAAATGGGTAAAATAGTATTATAGTCCAAATCATATTATGCTTTTTGTCCAAATCATATTATTATAGGTGTATTTTAACCGATTTTATTTAAAAGTATACATTCTTTCCTCTATGAAAACACCAACTGATTTTCACAAAGGTCAGTGCTATTTATCTCAGTTTCTCATTTGTAGGTGACTGGATGAATGGGGTAGAAGTCAAAATATTAGATATTCATCCATGATTTTATTAAGAATCATTGAGGCTAATAAGCCACACAAAGTTTAGTAGACTTCAAATGAAGTAATTGTTGGGTAGATATGCATAGAATTTGATGTTATGGGTCTGAAACCTTAGTCCTATACACACTTGACCTTGGAGTAAATGTCATTGAACTCATGAGCATTTCTAGCTACGTTAAAAAAAAATTGCAGGACTGTATGACAAATGTTCAATTCAGCCTCTAGGTTAGTTGGACTTTGGAAGCTGTATGCATGGTCCTAAAAAACTAATATCACAGTAGTATGGTAGTAACTGGCATATGGAGATAAGGAAAATCTTCAACAAAAAAGGACAAAAGAGTATACATATCTATCTATCTATCTATCTATCTATCTATCTATCTATCTATCTATCTATCTATCTATCTATCTATCTATCTATCTATCTATCTATCTATCTATAAAAAATTGCTGCCCCACTACCAAATGGTCTCTATGTACACATGAGAATGAGTAAATGCTCATTTCACAATAAGCGCTTTTTAAAACTCAGTGAGTAATAAATTCCACCATAGCAAGGAAGAACGTGTCCAGATGATATGGGTGCCTCTCTAGACTCTCTTGCAAGTACCAAATATGGATGGCTTGGCCACTTCCTTTGTTCCTTCTTCTTCTGGTTCTTTCTCTGTCAACCAGTAAAGGATCGGAATGCCTACTTGCAAACTTTGCAAAATAGAACAATTTTTTTGTTACAGCAAGAAACTCTTGCTAGTGTGACTACCAAATAACCCTTGTAACTTTTCCCTACACAAAAATATATTCCATACTTTTTGTGTGATGTACTGTCCTAACCCACATATATTTGCTCAAAAGCAAGTGCCTCTGGGCTTTCTGGTAAATTCTCAGTTTGGGATCTCTTCAGCTAATATGACATCTATTAGCTCTTTGAAGAGGTCTACAAATGTGCCAAATTTCAGATTGATCTGATAAAACTCTCCAGAGCTGCTTCAATTAGAGAAGTGCTGAACATGTATTCTAATAATTCTTTCCCTTCTTCTATGGTTTCTGAACTGGTAAAAGCCATTGACATACTTCATAGCTTAGTTGTTTAGTTTTTGGGTTGGGAGTTCAATTTCTCACCATGCCTCCTTGACAAGAGAGGGGCTCAATGACCCTTTACCTCCCTTCCAGCTGTATAGTTCTAAGAGGATGGTGGTGATTGTCAATTGGATTTGCAATGGAGAGATGCTTTGGATATGTCTGGTGAAATGAATGGTCAGTGAGTCATGTTCCTCAATAGAGTAATGCTCAGGTCCTTCATAAAGTCATCAAGAACCAGGACAGGGTGAGGTATCTTTTCTACTCCCAAGCACTTCATTCTCTCTGTCTAGATTTGGACCTGGAAGACCACATCAAAGCATGGGAGCAAGAAGGACATGCATGTCAATGTGCTAACCTTGGATTCCAGTTTCTTGGCTTCATGAAACTTAATATTTATTTATTTATTTATTTATTTATTTATTTATTTATTTATTTATTTATTTATTTAGCATGTATGCCGCCTACTACCCAAAGGTCTCACAAACAAAGTAAACAATTTAGACAATTAAAACATCAAATTGCAATAAAATTAAAACAATAAAACATTTAAATACAATAAATACAATATATTAAAACACTGCACTAAAATCGCCATCAGGACCCACAATAATCAGTTAAAAAGACTTCTTGAACAGGAATGTTTTTACCTGGCACCGGAATGTCATCAATGTTGGCGCCAGGCGAGTCTCATTTGGGAGGGCATAACATAATCTGGGGGCAACTGCCGAAAAGGCCCTGTTCCTACAAGCCATCCCTTTCACCTCCTTGAGGGATGGCTCTTTTAGGAGGGCCCTCTGGCTAGATCTTAATTGCCAGGTAGGTTCATATGGAAGGAAACGGTCCTTCAGGTATCTAGGTCCTAAGCCTGAGACAGGCTTAACTTCGGCAGGATTTTTAATCTTTAAATATTCTTACCTGTCCATCCCTCAAGTAAATAAATGAGCAGCTGGATGCAGAGGCAGATACAAATATGGATATGGAAACAGAAGATTGCTGTAATCTCTACAGGAAAAGGACCTTTCAGTGTGGGAAAAGTCTTACCAAATGTACTGGAAAAAAAAGAGGAAATTTTAACCTTTCAGATAGTTACTTGTGACTCCCTAAGCTTGTCATAGAGGGAAAATGTCACACCATCTATCATTCCTTCATTTCTACTTTGGAAGAAAAGATGCTGGGTAAACTCATACTGAGTAAAAGGAGGAAGAAAGTCAGTTTTTACCAGAATTACCTTGATAGACACCAAATTGGAGGTGTTGAATTGAGTTTTGTGGGAAATGTAGTCAGAACACGTAGTCCTGGGCAGTAGAAGGTCAGATCACATGTGGCTCTCTGTAGCATTTCAATTTCCTTCATTCTGTTTCAATTTAAATTGCCTGCTTAATTTGAGCCTCCTCATTATTTCAGGTTTGATTGTGGTCTGTGTTGCTGCTGTTGGAGTATTTTACTGATAATAAGGACATATTTCAGGGAAATTTAGAATAAAAAGTGATACAGTAAATCATTACTTACATGATTATAGCCCAAAGCTGAATTAACTAGATTTTGGAGAGGGTGTTTATATATCTTTAGTCTGGAAAAAAAATATATAACAATTTTCCCAGACCTTTCCCCAAAGGAAGATTTATTGTCAAGATAGCAGGACAGCTGCTTTATGAGACTAGAATTTCAACTACAAATAAAGTTGAACTCAGAAAATACCTACCATAATGAAAACAATTCCTACAGTTCTCCTATGAGAATGACATATCAAAATCAGACAGAGGGCTCCAGGTATATGGATTGTACCTAAATGTTTTCTCCTCTGAGGCAAATAGCTTTGTGGGGGGGGGGAGTTTAGAACAGGCATGTGGCAAATGTTGAAGCAGCTTCTCTGAAGATTCTCAGTCATCCAGGTGAGTTTCTCTGGAAGATGAGTCATGGCAACTTGAGAGATTGAAACGTTTCGCTGCTCTGATGAAGCTGCTTGGATGAGCAGTGAAATGTTTCAGTCTCTCAAAAAAAGAAGTCCGGTTGCCATGACTCAACTTCCAGGTGAAGCAGCCTTCTCTCCTCACCTGCTGTTTAACATTGTGGAAGTTCAGATAATGCATCTTTCACAGCACCAACTAGTTCAGCTCTGGGGCAATGCAACAAAAGGTAGTGCAAGGCTCATGATGTTGAATGTTTCATGACCCTCTCATTCACAAGCAAGTCCTGAATGCTTCAGTTTGTTTCACAGATGTGGGCATTTATCAGTGAGGGGCTGCACCTCCCAGCAATGCCACTTACATGCATGGCCATGCCATTAGAAGTCAATCATCACACATTGTGCCCAGTGTGTTTGGATGAGTGGAATGGCGACAGCCCAAACATGGAGGATGTTTTAGTTTTAATTGATAAATTGAAGATCAATAAGTCACTGGGCCCAGATGGCATCCACCCAAGGGTTATTTAGGAACTGAGAAATGATATTGCAGGTCTCTTAACGGTAATATGCAATTTGTCTCTTAAAACGGCCCCAGTGCCGGAGGACTGGAGGATAGCAGATGTCACACCAATTTTTTAAAAAGGAAGGAAGGAGGACCCGGGAAACTACAGGCCAGTTAGCCTTACGTCTGTCCCAGGGAAGATGGCGGAAAGCCTCATCCAAGAGAAAATCTTAAAACACATAGAAGAACAAAACTTGGTGAGAGAAAATCAGCATGGTTTCTGTAAGGGTAAGTCTTGCCTGACAAACCTTTTAGAATTCTTTGAAAAGGTCAACAGGCATGTAGATTTGGGTGAACCGGTAGATATTCTCTATCTTTATTTTCAAAAGGCTTTTGACACAGTTCCTCAACAAAGGCTGCTGAGAAAATTGCACAGTCAGGGGATAAGAGGGCTATGGATGTATTACTTCATCAGGTTGTGGACACTCTTTTCAGCTCTTCTGTTGGGTATTGCTATTCTGTGCAATAGTACAAGTACAGTTAGTTTGACAACATTTTGAAACAACAAAATGTGTTTTCCCTCTGTCTTTTTGATCCTGCTATGAGCCTCCCTTATTCCCATAGGTGCAACAGAGAACTAGAAAACACTCAAAGAAGTTTACCAAGTAGCCTGAGCTGCCGCAGGGTGATCACATAGCCCAGGTCAGTGATGGTGAACCTTTTAGAGACCGAGTGCCCAATCTGTGACCCAAAACCCACTTATTTATCCTCAAGTGCCAACATGGCAATTTAACCTTGGGGCTCCACGGTCTTTTGGAAGACAAAGTACCAGCTGGAGCTGTCATGCTGCTGTGGTGGGTGGATTGATGTGGGGTGATGGTGTCTGACATGAATCTCCCCCAGCCGCCATGACCACTTCAAGGTGAAGGAATGGGACGCATAACCTGAAGGTGATCTAAAAGCCAAGGCTTTCTTCCAGTGAACTGTGAGTGGTGGAGTTCTGTTTTCCATGATACGATAGCTCAGTGGCTAAGGTTTGGGAGTTTAATTCCATGCTAGGGCTCACTTGAGAGGGGTTGGACTTTTACCTTTCATTAAAAAGTTGCTTGTATCAATGAAAGCTCAGCCATTGTTATTTTCTTTTAAAACAAAAGATGTTAATGTATAAGTTGTTGTTTTCTAAATGGTATTTAGAGAGCTTTCATGGATACACCCATGCCATAGATTCACCAACACTGGCCTAGATGTTATTCCGCGCTTATATTTTCTGGCCTTTTCTGTTTCCCATGTCTGCAGCTTCAAACACAGAAGCAACTGTGGTGACAAGAGAGGCTTGCTAGATTTCCTGGTTGTACTGTATTACCACTTGCAGGATCAGTTGCACAGGCAACCCTGTAACCAAGCAGGCAACTGGATCCCTCTGTATCACTACAGGCATTTCTACATTTGTAGTTATATCAACCGAAAGTTGAGTATGTCACTGGCTTTTATATTTCCCCACAGAGTGATACTCTTAGGCTTCCTTCCTTCTCTCTGAGCACACTTCCTGATTCTTCTTTTTCTTCCACTGTAGTAGGAGAGGGAGACCTTTGCATATTGAATCTCACTCTGAGAGTTTCAATCGACCAGTTTAGAGATCTATTTTCATTCTTTACTGCCATTCTTTTGTCTCACATTTGTTCTTAATCTCATGGCAGAGGCTGACAACCAACATTAGTTTCTCACGACTATACCTCATAGTAGACAAATAAAGAACAGTGCCCTGCTACATTTTCTTGAATGTATCTGTTTGACATCCCCTCTCCTTCATTTCAAGCAGGAAAGGTACACACTTGATTCTATCTTCATCTTTTCTGACAAAAAAAAGAGATAGCTGAGTATAGGTAGTTATTGTTTTGCTGGTCCCAGAAAATAAGTTGGAGGTGACCTGATGGCATGTTATACCACCACCACCACCACCACCACCACCACCACCAAGAAGAAGAAGAAGAAGAAGAAGAAGAAGAAGAAGAAGAAGAAGAAGAAGAAGAAGAAGAAGAAGAAGAAGAAGAAGAAGAAGAAGAAGAAGAAGAAGAAGAAGAAGAAGAATGTGGTCTTGACTCAGATATCTTAGCTCATCAAAGACTTTTTAATATACTATTGATTGAGTGGGCTCAACACTACTCTTCGAGAAGCCAAGCCAATGACAAAGAACCCTTTAGTGGCATGTTGCCTAGTGTGAACAGCAACCAATGCTGTTAACTTACTTAGAAATATTAATCCATGCCTTATCTTATGTGTTGGAGTTAACAGCTAAGGTTCATATAGAAAGGGGAGGGATGTTTTGTTGTTAAAGGTGCTTAAGGCTGAGCTGAAGAATTGTTCCACCCACAAAGTGCCACTGATGGTCAAAATAGAGGAGAGTCATGGGGAGCTTCTCTGTGGTGTTGGGTGTTCATAGGAGTGGGGGAGGCACTTTCCTCGGGTCACCCTCATTGAGAGTGCATAGCCTGAGTGTCTGAAACCCAAACTTCACCAAACTTGTAGGGCTTGTAGAGGGAAGTCAGGTAAACTTCTTTGCAATTCTGGTATCTCTAGGGACTTGGCAGCAGGCATTCATGCACATCTCAAGTTAAAAACCCTTATCTGTCAAAAAACACACATTGTAAGGAAATATTTACTATTTTCTCATTCTAATTGTGTGAACCATAGCACGCTTTAATTGATTCTTGGTAATCTTGGGTATGGCCCTTTGAATAAATAAGAATCTTATTTAAATATATTTTGGCGGAGACCATGTTGACATGTCATACTCCAGGGATGTCTCTATTAATAGTCTCTGTAGAAAGAACCACAATAGGACATAAAACATTGATTATTATTTCCCAACACCTTTTATTTGTCTTTAGTTTTCTGTTAACAAATGAACTCATTTCTCCCAAGAAAATCATTACATTTCAGTTTACTTTAGAAAGAAAAGCAAAAGCGTAGGCACACAATCAAAACATTAGTCAGGCAGACCAAGCAGCCTATGTATGCATTTACTTTTAATTCATGAGGTCCCTCCTGATTTGTGTACTCTACCTGTGTGAGAGTGTCAACTGACAGGGAATCCTATAAATCAGTGCTCCCCAACCTTTTTGTCCCCATGGACCGGAAAATATTTGATGATTTTTCCATGGCCCGGGGCTGGGGGTGGGGAGGGGGGGAGATGGGGGGTGCGGGGGGTCGGGCGGGGGGGGGGGGAGGGTGTGTGGGGGGGGGGGGGGGGAGGGGGGGAGGGAGGAGGGGGGGGGGGGGGCTTGGCGGTGTGTGCCTTGCGGGGGGCACGGGAGCGGTGGCGGCGGCGCTCGCCGGCTGGGGGCGTCGGGCGTGCCGCTCCCCCCTGCGTGCACGGGTGGGGTGGGGGGGAGCCCAGGGCTCCTGGGCGGGCGGGCCCCCGCCTCCTCCTCCTGTCGGCCAGGGCGAAGCGCAGCAGCAGCGGCGGGGGCGAAGGCGGCGGAGGCGCCCGGGGCAGCAGCCGCATGACCACGCTCTCTGTCCCTCGGGCGGCCGAGGAGGAGGAGGAGGCGGCGGCAGCGCCCGGCCGGCTGGCCACGGGCTGCTGGGGGACTCGGGCCGCCCTCTCCGGCCTCGGGCTCGCAGGTCGTCTCGTCGGGGCTGGGCGCCGCTGGAGGACGCGAGAGAGGGAAGGCGAAGGAGAAGAAGGCGGCGGGCAGGAGGCGGCGGGCGGAGAAGAGCCCGGCCAAGGGGGGGAGGAGGAGGAGGAGGAGGCGGGTCGAGGGAGGGGTGGGTGGGGGGGAGGCGTGAGCGGGGGGGGAGAGAGCGAGGGAGCCAAAGGGGACCGTTAGCCGGCCAGGCACATCCTCCTCCTCCACCTCCTCCGCCTGGACGCGGCCGAGCCTTCGCCCACCGCAGTGCAGTCCCACCCCCGCACCCCCCCGTGCGCCTCAGAAGCTCCCCACACACACACGCGCGCCCGCCCGCCCATCCACTTGCTTCTGCCTCCCCCTCAGGAGAAAGGGCAGCCAGCGCTGAGGAGGAGGAAGAGGAGGAGGAGGAGGATGCCCTGGCGCGCACCACCAGCACCACCAGCGCCAGTCGCCACCGCCGCCCCCTCCGTTTTCCCTCCGTCCGCCACCTGTCAAGTGCCGCCTGGCCGGGCGAGGCGAGAAGGCAGAGCCGGCGAAACCTCCGCCCGCGCGCGCGCGCGCGCGAGCCCCCCTTCCTTCAGCAGGGCTGATGAGGAGGAGGAGGCGCCCCCGGGGGGTGGAACGGGGGTCTGGAGGGGAGGGGGCGTGCACGCGTGTGTGTGTGTGGAAGATGGTCTGCCTGCCCGGCTGCTTTCGGCCGCTCCGCCGCCCCCTCCCCTCTTATGAGGCGCCCCCCTCCCTTTGCCCCCCTCCCTCTCCCCCCCCCCCTCCCGGCCCGCGGCTCCTTTCCTTCCCCCCCAACACCCATGCCAAGTATCGTCCCGGGTCTCTCGCGAGAGGGAAGGAGGCGCCGGAGGACCCGAAGCCCAGCCAAGAAGGGGGAAGGGGGAGGGGGGCTCTCCTTTCTCTGAACCCCGTTTGGCCCGCTCGCCCCTCCTCGCCTCCTCCCAACCCAACCCCCCACCGTCCTGCTCTAAGAACCGGGCGCGCAAAGGCCACCAGGGAGCATGACGACGGGGACGAGGAGGAGGCCAGGGCGAAGCGCAGCGGCGGGGGCGAAGGCGAAGGCGGCGGAGGTGCCCGGGGCAGCAGCCGCATGATCGTGCTCTCTATCCCTCGGGCGGCGGGCAGCTCCTCCTGCGCTCCTCCAGCCTTCTTCCATTGGCTGCCCGTGGGAGAGAAGAGGAGGAGGAGGAGGAGGAGGGCGGAGGAGGAGGAGGATGCGCCGCCTTTGCCTTTGCCTCCCTCCTCTGCCCGCCGGCAAAGGCAAAGGCGGCGGCGGCGGCTCCTCCTCCTGTGCTCCTCCAGCCTTCCTCCTCCACTGGCCGCCTGCGGGAGAGAAGAGGAGGAGGAGGGCGGCAGAGGAAAAGGGGAGGAGCCTCCCCGGCCTCCCCAGGCGGCCCGGTGCCGACCGGTCTACGGACCGGCACCGGTCCGCGGCCCGGGGGTTGGGGACCACCGCTATAAATGACTTGACACTATTTCCAGTGAGCACATTGAAGAGATTCAGTGTATGATATTCACAGTTCATTAGGATTTGTCTCATAAAATCAAGAAGGCATAACTAGAAGCATAATCTATGGCCAACCTAGAAGTCAGCATCTTGGCAGGAATGAATATTGCTTCATATTTACTGTATTTGTCAACTAGCAGCATACAATCTGATAGAAAATACATCGCAGGCAGCTAATATATGAAAACAAACTTGGTCAGTTTTTAATGCCATGCATGATCAATACTAAATAGAATGATATTTATACACCATGAAATATTTATATACTGCATATATGTATGTCTTTTCTGTAGAAAGCAGTACAAGAATTCTCCAATTTCTTCCTTTTTTAAGACTAGTGTGGGCTACCCTATGGACATTAAAGGTATTCTGTGAGCTAATTGCTTCATAGTAAGGAGGGCCAGTGGAAGACAAAGTAGGAGGTGGTTTAACAAAGTAAACCAAGGTAGAGGAAGCTAATGCCATGTTAAACCCACATTGTGCAAAAGGAGATAAAATTATCTACAACACTGCCATATTATCTGCCATATTAGTAAGTCAGCCATGTTTCCCCTGGATTCTAGCCACAATAACCAGTGCCCAAATTTCCAGCTTTCTTCTTCTTTTAAAAAAAGGTAAGTTTCTAGTCCTTGTAGAATTGGAGACAGAAGGCCGAATATCCAGACATGCTTTTGCCAAGCCTTCTCTGCAACTGAGCATACATCTGTGCTTAGTCAATAATGCTTCTCTCCTGTATCCCAGGTAAATATAAGCAAGGCCCATAGGAGACTGATATATTTATTAGAATTCTACTATTGGGAAAGTGACTTACCTGGACTACATTTCCCCAAATCCCCCATGGCCAAGCCATTTAAGGAATTCTGCAGGTTGCAGTCCTTCGCTGTAACTATTCTGAATATTATTGGGTATCCATTACTACAGTGTAGCTGATAACAGTGAAACAAACCACCAGCTATTGTACTTTATATGGCAGTGGGTGAGTAGAAAGTATTTATAGTGAGGAAATGTGGAAGCAAAATATCTGAGGGAGTTCTCACATCAACACTTTTTCTAACAATGATGATTCAGGAAGTATGAGACTTACAAGGGGAGCAGACTATTTTGTATAAGCCTTAATTTTATTCAGAGTGTGGAAAGTTATTTCTCCACAGTTAATGAAAATTGGTTGGTTGGTACAAGCAAGTACAATGTACAGAACAGTATCTCAGATCCTGAGCTTTCCATTAGCCCAAACCATCTTTCTGTTTTAAAAAAGCCAAGTATGCAACAAGGTTGTGTAGTTTAGAAGCAAGACTTTTTGTGCAAACCATGAGCTTGACTACTGGATGAAACATTAAAAAAAATATTCACCCTCTCACTTAATGCAGCCTGGCTCCCATATTATGGCTAGAGATGGGCACGAAACAATAACATGGCGTTTTGGTTTTTCGTTTGTCGTTGAGAGGTCTGTTTCGGTTCATTTCCATTTGTCGTGAATTTTTGGAAAAATTTCATTACCGTTTTTTGTTTTTTCGTTTGTCGTTTCTACCTGCTTTTTGCGCAATTTTTAAAGCATTTCCATGCGCAGGCATCCCCCAACGCCCCAGACCAGAGGGAAAACACTAAAAAAATGGATGCTGGCAGAGACACAGTATAGACAAGGTATGCAGGGAGGCTGCAAAGGCAGCGGCGGGCGTGGCCAAGGTGCAAGGCAGCCGCAGAGTGACTGCACTGCGGGGCAGGGGAGGGTACTCACTGAGAGGTACACAGCACACACGCACACAAGGAGGCTGCAGGACTGAAGCTAGAGGCGCAGCAGAGACAGCAATCCCACCATAACTCCACCAGAGACTGCAAGGAGGACGGGGGCTGCCAGAGCTTTTTATGCCCTCTGTGGCTGCCAGACCTGCCCGCCCAGTCTGCAACCTGCACATGCTATTCGTTGAACATGATCCCATCACATGGCTTGCCTCCATTTTGTGGCTGGTGCGACAGCCATTTTAAAGGGAAAAGAAAAATACATCACAATGGGAGAAGACAAAAACAAATGTTTTAAGTACCTCAACCCCCCTGGTAGGTATTATCAGACAATATAAATAATTATCGCTGTGTTTTTACCAATATCCAGGGTGTTTTTAAACATTTAAAACAGCTCATTTCATTGTGTGTCGCCATTAAGGGAAACGAAATGTAACGACCACAATTTTCATGGTTCTGTTCATTTCGTTGCATTTTCATCACAGTTTTTGTTTGTTGTTTCATTACGTAACGGAAACGACAAAACGGTAACAAACGAAAAAATGTTCGTTCCATGCCCATCTCTAATTATGGCTTCTGCGAGCCAGGAGGAGACGGCACCATTTTCCCTGATGATCCACTCATGGCCGAAGCTAACCTCCCCCCACCCCCCAAAGCAGCTTTCCGGAAACCAACCTGTCTAGGAATGAACTCTCACAATTTTTCTTTCTCAAAGTTCTCAAGTGGCATGTGTTATAGTGAACCCATTTCCAAGTCAAGCCAAGGGAAGTTCTCTTATAACAAACTTGTTCATGTTAAATGTCAACACAAGGAACAGTTCCAGTGATGGCACAGAAGTGTATAATTTAAATAGTATTGAACAGATGAGATTCATGGGCCTGGGTGGTTTTCTCAATTTCATTTCACCATCCCGGTTAAACAGATGGTATCTGTCCTGTGTTGTTGTGACACTTTGTATTTGCTGCTGGCTGATGACTGAGTAAAGTCCCGGGATGCTGGGTGCTCAAAAATAAGATTGTTTGCTGTTTTCGGCGACATCTAATTTTCCAACAGAATTTCGACAGATGTGACAATTTCATTGAAATCTTGTCAAAATGACATCTGTGCATTGACAAATTAAATCTGGCTCATTTTCATCCCCTTGGTATTACACTGCTTCATCTGGGAATTTGATATCAGTGTCATTCCTGACAGCTTGATCATTTTGGATGACAGATTATCAATTTGTTTGCCTTTCCCGATGCCTTGCTTTACAGACTTGGTGCTACTCTTCCCCAGTATCTTTTTCACATCATTGTAACTAAGCTAAGAAGAACTGAAACTGAACTCCGTGGTTGAGATGGAAAGCAAATGATAAGTGTCAGAGCAGTCTTAGCAAGAGGTCCACCAAGGAGATTGATCGCTTGTTGAACAAGTCCTGTACTTGTCTAAGACCCAGCCCCATGGATATCTGGTTGCAAGAAAGGCAAGTCCCACTGAACATATCAGGCCTTAATGAAGTTAAGAACCATTCTGCAAGTCTGCAGATGCATGGTCATTTATTTGGGTGTTAGTTCCTTTGAGTCCCATTGGAGATGTGCATGCAAAGGTCAGGGCTGCCCGTTCAACATGGAAGCAGAAGATTCAAAATTACAGGAACATTTATAGTTTCACTGTACTGGCAACCTTTAACTGATTTCATCATTGTCAGTTTAGTACACAGAAACATACTGTTCTGAAGGTGGCATATATTTTTAGTTCTCCGCAAGAGGTGGGCAACCATGTTAATCCATTGCATTGATGACAGCACAGGGCCTTGTGGCACCTTAAAGGGTAACATAGTTTATCTTTCATGGACTGGAGCCCGCTTCCTTGGATGCATATTATTTAGTTGAGATTCTTGAATGCAGTTGCCATGGTTCCAATCTTGACAGCCTTATTAAAATAAAATGATACACTGAACTATATACTTGCTCATCATCTTGCTCAAGATTTAGAACATCCCCCGCCCCCCCCCCCCCAAAAAAAAATCCTAATCATGGTGTGTTTAAAACACTTTTTAAACACATGAATGTTGACACTGGTCACAATATGTTATTATATGCTTAAATGATACCTAAATGGCAGACTGTTTTATCACCAAATCCTTCTTGCCTGTTTGCATGGGGACATGTGAGTGGGATCTCTTAACACTGCTGTCTCAGAATCTCTCTATGCATCAGTTCCAGGAAGACCTTGATAGAATGTATCATGCATACAATAGTGTAATTACATTAATGTAGCAGTTCTGCTCCTCATATAATTGCTGCTTTCGTCCTTGCAGAAATGTCAGATTCAGTATTTTTATTCCACTTGCACAAGTTTTCACAACCTATGCTGGTTACATGACACTGAATGCTCATTGGTGTCACTCAGTGTCACTTAAGTGCTGGTTCTACCAGGATTTCTACTGTTGTTTTTCAGAAATCTTTAAGAAACCCTTTATAACCCTTTAAACACCACTGAAATGATGTCATCGGGGGAAAAATATTTTTTTATCTTTCCTTTATGCATGGAACTGAAACATTCTAACACTAAAATGCAATAATAAGATTAAACTGGGCCATTTGTAGACTTGACAACTAATTATTCACTCAAAAAAGAAATTGGTGTATGGCGGTTTAGATGGGGGAGGAAGGAACAGTCCAGCTGAAGAGAAAGAGGCAGTGATACATTATGCTCTGTGTTAGGATAATATAACATCATATGGGCTTAGATGTTAGCCACAAAGCTGGTCTTGAAAAATGAGATGCTGAAATCTTCCCTGGGTGTTTCAAACTTTTCCCAAGTCTTTCAAAACGAAGCATGATGTTTGGCTTGGTGAATTGTCACCTACACCACCAATCTCAGTTGCCCAAGTAGATATGGAAATGTCTCAGTAGAGCTCATCAAGGCTGCTGTGATAGTCTGCCTTGAATCCTTGTAAAACCTTGATACTCTTTTCTTTATTTCAGTCTCGGCTACCCTCTGTCCCATGATTTGCTTGCTAATACCGTAATGCATGTGTGTACAGCAGGTCTTCATCATATTGTGAAAGGCAGGGGGTATTTGAAGGAGAAAGCTTTTGTGCTTAGCTCTTTTGTGGAAGAAGAAATAGGAGCAAATGCATCAAAGCATTATGGGTTGGATTGTTGTGGGTATGATGCTATGAGGGAAAGAGCTAGCCACATTTGAGAAAACTTCTATGACTAGAAACTGGTCAGGTTACCTAGACATCAGTCCCTTCTGCTTGGATAGCTCCCATTTTTCGCCATCCTTTTGTTGATTTTCTTCTCCTGGTTCGATTCCAGACAACTGGTAAGTTGCCAGCATATTGGTTGTGTCACTGCCAGTCATTGTAGACAAACGATTGTCTCATCATGCCTCCTTTGAGCTGGATATTATTAGGAGGACAGCTGGGAACACTGATGTTTTTGGATTAAAGCTCCTAAGGCCACCCAGCCAACACGGGCGTGGTCCATGCTGTCTGGTAGAGTTTTAATGCAAAAGTTACTTTTCCAAGTTGTTTTGTCGGGCAGTAGCAGAATGCCAACCAGAATGATGGGAGCATCATCTGAACAAAACAATCTGAAAGGAAGGTTCGGCCATTTTATTCCTGCCTTAGGCAGCCATGTTGGCCAGGGTGACAGCCTGCAGTGCAGCAAGATAGCCTCTCCTGCCCTCATATCACAAGTGCCAGAGAGACACTGCTGTGGAAGTGGGAGGCAGGGCAGATATTAATTAACATGCCTTCCAAACTGGCCTTCCTGTACACAAGATCCACCAGTCACAATTCTTGCATTAGGCATCCTTTCAGAAACTGCTGCTTCCTAAGTTTTCTTAGTTCCAGTTTTTTTTGCTTTTCTTCTGCTCCTCTGGATTCCAGAAATGTCATATCTAATTTATGTCCTTTTTATATGCTAGTCTTATCAAAATGTTTGCATAGAAAGCTATTATCTTCTACTAGTATCTAAGCAGTGGGGTAACATCAAAGCAATCAGACAATATTCATGAACTCTTAAATATTTTGCTATAAATGGTCTGTATCAATTAATTTTTCTTAATGCGTCCTTAAATTTGCCAGTTGGAGAAAGCATTTTTCCAGTAGCTAGAAACTAGCATATATTTAATAAAGCACATGCAACCCTTTGATCTTAAGTCAGAACTACTATATTGGTCAATGTGAAAAATAAGTTTATCGGTTTTGGCTTGTGTTCTTTTAGGGCTTTGTGAAGTGGCTTTTGCTAAACTCTAAATGCCATCTTTCTAAGTTATTCCTTAGCGGCATAGGGAAACAATAACTTCCATTCAGCTGCATTCTTTAATCAAGTTTCTAATTTTTTTAACTGACTAATTAAGCAAAACCTAGGTATGGCTATGAACAGGCTTTCTGCCAAGGTTTTTCTGCTATGGCAAGCAAGTGTAATGGCAGCTAGGCTGGTAGCTGTTTTTTTTTCTTGAGCTACATTTTTTGGCCTACATTTATTCACACTTCCCCCAGCTATCAACACCTCAATTCCTTCTCTTTCCCTGTTGTTTTCCAGTGTCGGTGTAAATAAAATTTTAAGCCATCCTTGTCTGTCCATGAAAAAGTGGTTGTGCGTAACGGGTGCTGAACAAATAAGTAGCATTTGTTATACCCAGGAGTTAGGGTGTGTGGAACAAGTGGGAAAGTAAAGCATTCAAAAATATGGCAAGTGTAATTGTGTAAAGAAAGCACATAACTCAGCCAAATGATTGGTTGCACATCCCCAGTTCAACCTGTTGTGCAATGTGCCAGTGGAATTTTCTAACTGTTAGAGCAGTACGACAGTGGAACCAATTACCTCGAAAGGTGGCGTGTGGCGTGTGGTCCAACACTGGAGGCCTTCAAGAGAAAGTTACACATCTGGCAGATATCCTTTGATTTGTATTCCTGCATGGAGCAGGGAGTTGGACTCGATAGCCTTCGAGGTCCCTTCCGACTTCATGACTCTATGATTCTGTGAATGATGGGGATAGAGGAAAGAGAACATTATAAAATGTGGTGTTTTTGCTATTAGCTGCTAGAGTCCTGGTAAAAAGAAGAGGCACAAGGGGATGGTGGATACACACACGTTTCTGGTGCATTCAGTGAAGGATCAGGTTTGAATAAGGACTTATTCATATAGTGTCTGTGTATGTGAATAATGATAACAGTTATGATTAGAGATGGGCACGAATCAAAAAATGGCATTTTGGTTTTTCGTTTGTTGTTGAGAGGTCCATTTCATTTCGTTTTGTTTCTGTTTTTCATGAATTTTTGAGAAAAAAAAGCATTTTTGTTTTTTGTTTTTTCGTTTTTTGTTTCTACTCACTTTTTGTGTGATTTTTAAAGCATTTCCGTGCGCAGGTGTCCCCCAACGCCCCAGACCAGAGGGAAAACACTAAAAAAAATGGATGCTGGCAGAGACACATTATAGACTAGGTACGCAGGGAGGCTGCAAAGGCAGCGTCGGGCGTTGCCCAGGGTGCAAGGCAGCCGCAGAGTGACTGCACTGCGGGGCAGGGGAGGGTACTCACCGAGAGGTATGCACACATGCACACAGGGAGGTTGCAGGACTGAAGCTAGAGTCGCAGAGACAGCAATCCCACCCTAACTCCCTCCCCCCAATTTTGTTTTTAAAAAATCTTCCGCCAACACTGATACCGCCGGGAAGATTGAGGGGCTGGGCGGGTGGGCTGGCCGGCGAGCAGAAGCTTGTGGGGCTGAGTGGATGGGCGATGGGGCGGGTTACCACCACCAGCACCGCCGGGAAGATTGTGGGGCTGGGTGGACCGGCCGGCCAGCCATTGCGCGGGCTGCTGCCACCGGTACCGCTGGCAACCACGTGAGGCGAATGTTAATGACAGTCCAGAGGTTTCACAGCCCTCTGTAGAGAAATGAAGAAACGACCCATGAAGTCAGACAAGAAAACCTCCTTGTACTGCTGCTTGTGTTGTGCCTGCTCTGAGGGCGAATCAACCACTTAGATGTCCATCCTTGTCAGATTAATGGCTTCCATAGACAGACACAGGAGTTACAATCGAACCTGCACTGGCGCAATATATTGAAACAAAACAAAGTGGGGGACCTCAGTGTTGCTCAAAAGTATTTCATCCTTTTACTGTAGATGAATGTCTCAGCCAAGCACTTGAAAATGTTAGCTTACACACAGTTCCTGTTTTACCTCATAATGACCATTTATCTCTATTAGAGATGGGCACAAATAGAAAAAATGGAGCTTTGTTTGTCGTTTGTCGTTTAGAGGTCCGTTTCGGTTCGTTTCCGTTGTTCACGATTTTTTTGCAAAAATTTTGTTTTTTTTTGTTACCGGTTCGTTACCATTTATTCCAATTTTCCATGATTTTTTTTAGCATTTAAAGCCGCTCACTTCATTGCTGTAACGGAAACGAAACGCACGACAAAAATTCCCATGTTTCTGTTCGTTTCGTTTCATTTTAGAGACAAATTTCATTTGTCATTTCGTTGTATAATGAAACAAAATCCAAAAAACAAAAACTTGTTCGTTCCGTGCCCATCTCTAATCTCTATAGTATGAATGCTGTACGCTTTCAGCTCAGGATTTTAAAGTGCTGTATCTGAACAAAATGGGGGGTGGGGGAGCAGTGAAAAGAAGCAATTTCTGAACAGAGCCAAATGTGCTTTATCATCCAATCAGCAATAAGACATTAGAAAGTATTACCAAGAAAGAAGTCATAGAGACCAGTTCTTTGGGTAACAGATACTTCCAACTGCTATTTGCCCTTAGAAATAGGGTTGCACATGAAGGCCTGTTAAAATATGCAAGCAGTTTGCAGGATTACAGTAGAAAAAGAGCATAGTGACAGTATCAAATGCCTTAACTGAATACCTGAATGAAATATTTTAAGTCTGTTCTTCTCATTAAGAAAGAAGAGCCAAAGGTCATCAGGTGGGTTGTATCAAAGGGAGGGGGAGCTGTGGACATGCCTCGGATTGCATTCCATTTTGGACACTGGCATTAAAATAACCTGCAGTCTCCATGGGACCACCTAAACTGAGTGGAACCGTGAAAGAGGTTATGAAACCTTCAGCCAGCCTTTCTAAGATGCCCAGTCATTTCATTCAGGCTCTGAACGCCAGTACAACTCATGTAAATTGAGTTTATCTCAAACATTAAAAAAAATCCTATGATCAAGAACAGAACTTGAGGAAATGACTTTTTGGGCCTGTAATGTGAACTGCCCAGAGTTCCTGTGGGAAAGTCAGTGTGGTCAATAAGTGCAATAAGTAAGTAAGTAAGTAAGTAAGTAAGTAAGTAAGTAAGTAAGTAAGTAAATAAATAAATAAATAAATAAATAATTCTCAGAATCCCTTTGTCAGTATGACCACTGCTATGCTACATGTGAGGTTCTGGGAATTTGAATCTCAGAGTCAATGCTTGCTGCAAATTTCTGGGATTTGCAGCTTAGGAAACTTCCCTGTTTCCAATTAAGAATCCCTTAGAAATCCATTGAAAACCATGTCAACCTGTGGATCTGCCTTTGGGCTGAGCTCCAAGTGGACACTAGGACAGGACCAGCCCAAAACCTTAAGATACCTAAACCAGGGCAGTACTGTATATTGTGTGACCAAAACTTGAGGGGCATCGCACCCTGGACCAATTAGGCTGGTGTTGATGACACATACCTCTCCTGTGTGAGATATCTATATCTATATCTATATCTATATCTATATCTATATCTATCTATCTATCTATCTATCTATCTATCTATCTATCTATCTATCTATCTATCTATCTATCTATCTATCTATCTATCTATAGCTATAGCTATCTATATCTATATCTATATCTATATCTATATAGCTATATCTATCTATCTATCTATCTATCTATCTATCTATCTATCTATCTATCTATCTATAGCTATCTATAGCTATAGCTATCTATATCTATATCTATATCTATATCTATATCTATATAGCTATATCTATCTATCTATCTATCTATCTATCTATCTATCTATCTATCGATCTATCTATCTATCTATCTAATAACATCACTGTTTCCTATCCTAACATTACACTCAAAATATGCTGATTGAGGCAGCTGCCTCATTCTGCCTAATAGTCAGCCCAAGCCTAAGTAGAAGCAAACCTCAGGAAACCACAGCACCTCAAAGAAGAGGCAGGTGCATAATTCCCAAGCATCTCTGCTCAAGTGATAGGCAGTCCTCAAAAGCAATGAGCCTATACCTTTTGCAAAAGCTCATTATACATTGCCTATTAGCAATTTCCTAGCCTGTCGTGTTCTGCCCTTTTCAGATAATAACAAGGTCTCTAAAAAGGGGGAAGGGGAGGATTCTTTTCATTCTGAAATCTCCTAGCATTTAATGATAGGCTTTTGGTCTACACCACCAGCCTTCTTGACAGCCAACTTGCCTGATGCCTGTGTCCTGGATTTTGGCCTGTGCGCCCATCTGCCGCTGTCCTCCATCCCCTCTTGATTGCTGCTTGCCTGCTCCAGCTACTTCTCAGCCATCAGACCTGGGCGCCGCCTGTCACCTCCACAGTAACTACAAGTACTGAAGGCCCTTCTTGACACAGTTTCATTGGCACATATTGCCAGATATGTGCATACCGCACAGTTGGCAGGGTCTCTCAGTGAGGAAACAGATGAAGGGATTCTGCAACGAACAAGTGAGTTACACATTAAAGTGGACCCCCCCCCCCAGTACCAGTATAACTCCTCATTTTCCAGGACACTTTGCCCAAGTGCACAGGAAAGTAGTGAAGAAACTCAGATCCTGGGCCACTAAAAATGAGATTGCTTTTCATCCTTGGCTTTAGATATTCAACTAGACTTTGGGTTTCTGTTTCCACAACAGCAATTAGAAGATATTAAAAAATAGGGGCTCCCAGTGTTATGGGGATGCTCCACATGCAGAGAGTATGCTTCTTTTCAGATTTGAGTGGAACACTTGAATGTTAGGACTGTGAGCTCCTTCAGATCACGAGTTAAGGTAAACCCTTTCCTCCCTTCCTTCTAGTCTCACTCCCCCCCCCCTTGCCAATATCTAAATCATAAACCTGTCAGGTCACTGACCTACCCTTATTTGCTTATGTACATCGACAGGGCTAGATATATGATGAATATCAATAACAGTGTGAGTGATTTTTCGATTGCATCTGTATTCAGGTTGCATGAAAGGAACTGCTTTTAATGTTTGCCACCACAACAGGCTTCATCCATACATCCTGTCACGGCAATGCATTTATGCAACAATGGCTGACCCTGTTATGTTGTGTTTGCTCCCTACAAGGGTGTGGGAAGTCCCCCAGATGCAAAAAGCCTTTGCACTAGATCACTTTGACATATATCGCACCTGATCTATGGCCATGATATTTTCATTGGATACTAACCAAATAACCTATGCCATATGGTGACTGTGGTATTCACACATCTGAAGGTGACATTAGTTTGTGTCCACCTTAATTCTCATTGCTTCCTTGAGTGCTAATTGGCTCACACATTGATTCCTACTTACAGAGATGCGATTTTTATTATAATGCCACTGTGTGAATTTCCTTTTAATTGATTTATTTGCCTCAGAAGCAGCTCAAGTTGGTGTGAAGCTTCCTGCAGGTATTTCAGCACATCTTTCATGCTAAGCCAGTTATCAGTTGGTTCAATGCACAGAAAATAAGGCAGTGTAGATGAGTGATATCAGTGTTGGGATAGAATCCCATTTATGATCTTGGTTCCACACCTGGTGGGTGGCATATATGTGCATACCTGCTGCTGCCTCCTGAAAATGTTGTCTAAATCAAGATCTGCGATTACTATCAAGCATAATCAGGTAAGAAGATCCAAATCTCAGTGTGTGCTTCCTGATGTCATTTCTCTCCCTTGTGTTGCTCTCTGTTGGATCAGATTGTGGGAAGATTACTTTTTGATTCTATAACTCCTAGAATTTCTCAGCCAGCATGGCCAAAAAAAACCCCCAAAATGTGGCATCAGTAAACTCAGAGTGTGATCCCCTTCCACATAAGAGCAGCCTGTGGTCTGTGCACAATACTGGATCTCCATGAAGAGACAGGATGAGACCCCCTTCACTTGGACCATAAGCCAAATGTCTATTTCAGTGTCCATGTTCTACATTTCTCTCCTCCTCCTCTTCCTCCTGGTATTTCATGGCAAAGCACAGTCAAAGGTCCTGTTATGACCACCTGATGATGGAATCAGATAAAGATTGGAAGAGAAAAGAAAAAGAAAAGTGGGGATGAGACAAAAGGAAACAAAGAGTGTTCTGAATTTCTTTGGAGGTTCTTAGTTGTATACTCTATAGAAGCAGCTTGTTAGTTACTGTTAATTAACACCTAAAATGCTAGGCATTATGCAAAAAAGAGAAGGAATTGTCTCCATCTTTGAAAACCTAAGCATGATGAGAAATCCCCTTAGCAAAAGAACAGTAAAGGACTTCTATAGATGTCTGATATATCATAAATGAAATAGTGGGGAAGTTATTAATATCCTGCCATAGCTTCTGGTATTGACACTGCTGTGGCAATCATAGGAAATTGAACTCTGCTGTTTCTCACTAGAAAAGGAACAGTGTAGCATAGGATCGTGCTGCGCATATATTGTTCTCTCTCCAGCACAGATGGCACCTGCATACAGTTCAAACAAGGATCGTGTCAGGTTGCCATCTGCATTTTCTGCAGTGGCAAGGTTTTCATGCTGTGTCACCATCTGGCTTTCCCTTTTGGGAGCTGCAAAGTGAATTCACTGTGAAAACTGGCATGACAAATGCAGGATAGATTTGAAAGCACATTGTGCTCCTAATGAGTGCACTCCTAAATGACAAAGAGGCCCGTGGAATTATAGCAACACAGAAGGTTGCCCTACCCTGAGAGTCAGACCATTAGTTTATCAAGGCCAGCATTGCCGACTCTGACTGGCAGCAATCTTTTCAGGCACTATCCAAGTACTTTGGCCCCGTTTAGCTTCCAAAGTCAAACATGACCAGCTGGGTGTTCAGGGTTGTGGCACGGTACAGTCTATTGCATTGTCCACTATTAAAACATTTGCCGATGTATAGTGTGTGGCAGTGTACAAGGTGCCCCAGTAGGTCCTCACTTCAGCAGTGTCTAAATGCTCCCCCTGAAGTAGACTTTGAGGAAGCTGAGAACAGGGGAAACATGGAAGTGGTTGAAAAGCTTCTGGTCCTCAAGGAGTAAAGCTGAATAATGAAACCAACAGCGTAGGGATAAGTATTAGGATATGCTACATATAGGTAAGGTAAGGTCCGTCTCCCTGCACATGTGTGCTAGTCGTGTCCGACTCTAGGGGGAAATGCCATATTCAAGCCAAAGACCCAGTGTTGTGCAATTCCGTGGCCATGTGGCCAACATGGTTGCAAGAAAACACTGTTTTACCTTCCCACTTTTTATGACAGTACCTTTTTATCTACTTGCATTTACATGCTTTTGAACTGATAGGTTGACAGGAGCTGGGGTTAACAGCGGGAGCTCACTCTGCTGCATGGCACCCGGGATTCAAACCACTGAGCTGCTGACTTTGTAGCCAACAGTGTTCAGTGGTCTAGCCCGCTGAGCCACCGTGCCCCTTATAGCCACTGTGCCCCTTATATGCTACACATAGTAGCTCCTTTATGTCTTAAAAGGGCATTTCAGCAGGTGTGCTTCTGGCTTCAGACCTGGTCCAAGACACTTTGGTTCCATTGCCATAGTGCTCTAACTATCATTTTACCTGATATTCAATCAAAATCTGGCTTCTTATAACTTGAACCCATAGTTGCAGGTCTTGCATTCTGAGTTGATTGAGAAAAAAATCTTGCCCCTCTTCTGGATGACAGCCTTCCACGCATTTGAAAAGTACCATCATATCTCCCCTCAGTCTCTTTTTCCCAAGGCTCCTAATCATCCTCGTTTCTCTGCTCTGAACTTGTTCCAGTTTGTCAGCATCTTTCTTGACATATGGTGTCCAGAACTGGACACACAGTACTCAAGACGAAGCCCAACCAGTGATGAATACAGTGGAACTAGTACCTTGCAGGATTTATAGACTATACTTCTAGTAATGCATCCTAAAATAGCATTTGCCTTTTTTGTTATGACATCACACTGTTGGCTCATAGTCACCTTGTAATCTATGGTGATTCTTTTCAGTTGTAGTATTGCTGAGCCAGATCTCTCCCATCTTGTAACAGTGTGTTCAGTATCTTTTTCAAAGAGGTTGTACTTTGCTTCACTCCTCCAAAGATGCTGCTCACCTGTTCAGCATCCTTTGAACTTCAATGAATCTACTAGCCCCAAAACAACCCTTGGTTCAGCCTGAAATTAAATCCTAACTGAGGGGTCTGATTTTATCCAAGGGCTGAATGGCACCTTAAGGCAATTTACAAAGGCCGTAACTGAATATCTATACCTCCTGCACTACCCGCCCGCCAGGGTTGTGACGGGGAACAATGGACACCCCTCCTATGCTGAGAAGAGAATGGGATAGGAAAAAACATGTGGGCACTCAAGGCCAATGCAAGAACTCACCAAAAATTTCCATCCCGCCTCATAGCGACCAATTAGTCTCATTCTCCTGATGTAAGGGTGGGAGGGTGGGGTGATTATCTCTGAGGGAAGGTTGCCAGGGAAGGCAGAGGCAGGCTTAAATAAGCTCTGCAAACCCCTGCCTCCCCAGGACCTGTATCAGCATGGGTTTTTTACACCCAAGGTCTGGGCAGTTTGGCAAATAAGCCCCGCCCATGAGCGGGTTGTTGTCGGAGTAGCCATTGCCCGGCCAGCCTGGAAATAATGAGGCAAGACAACTTTCAACTTTATTGAAAGTTAACAATGCATAAATTTTAGATCTGCCTAGGGGACCTAAAACCGTAGTGCAAGGAGGTATGGCAGGCAGCAGCACATTCCACCTGCCCAATGCGTATTCAGTGAGCTTCACTCCTCCAAAGGATGCTGCCCACCTGTTCAGTATCCTTTGAACTTGAGTGAATCTACTACCTCAAAACAGCCCTCAATTTGGCCTGAAATTAACTTGATCACTCTCTGTTCATCCTAATCCTAACCAAGGGGTTTGATTTTACCTGAGGGCTGAATGGCACCTTAAGGCGACTTATAAAAGCCGTGACTGAATGCCTATACCTCCTGCACTACCCACCATGGGAAGAAACAAACAGCGTCTCTTTACCCCACATGGCCGAGCTGCTCAGCCTTAAGGCCCCCTTGCAGTTCTCCTAGAAAAATATCTAAGCCCCTGTTGGACAGGTGGACTCCATCCCTGTGGTACAGGTCAGGGCACTTTACAGTAATGTTGGGGTGGCTAATCACTGACCCCCACCCCTCCCTAATAAACCTAGCAATTTCTCTATTGACAGGACTTGTCCATCTGTCAAGGGTCATGAGCTGATCTCCATTCTAAGTGATCCCCCGGAGGTAGACATGGGCACGAAACAGAAAAATGGTGTTTCGGTTTTTCGTTTGTCGTTGAGAGGTCTGTTTCGGTTCGTTTCCGTTTCTCGGGAATTTTTTGAAAAAATTCATTACCGTTTTTCATTTTTTGTTTGTCGTTTCTACCTGCTTTTTGCGCAATTTTTAAAGCATTTCCATGCGCAGGCATCCCCCAATGCCCCAGACCAGAGGGAAAACACTAAAAAAAATGGATGCTGGCAGAGACACCGTATAGACAAGGTATGCAGGGAGGCTGCAAAGGCAGCGGCTGGCGTTGCCCAGGGTGCAAGGCAGCCGCAGAGTGACTGCACTGCAGGGCAGGGGAGGATACTCACCGAGTGGTACACAGCACACACGCACACAGGGAGGCTGCAGGACTGAAGCTAGAGTCGCAGAGACAGCAATCCCACCCTAACTCCCACAGAGACTGCAAGGAGGACGGGGGCTGCCAGAGCTTTTTATGCCCTCTGTGGCTGCCAGACCTGCCCGCCCAGTCTGCAACCTGGGCATGCTATTGGTTGAACATGATCCCACATCACATGGCTTGCCTCCATTTTGTGGCTGGTGGCGACATCCATTTTAAAGGGAAAAGAAAAATACATTGTGATGGGAGAAGACAAAAACAAACGTTTTAAGGACCCCAACCCCCCTGGTAGGTATTATCAGACAATAAAAATAATTATCGCTGCGTTTTTACGGATTTCCAGGGCGTTTTTTAACATTTAAAACAGGTCATTTCATTGCGCATCGCCATTAACGGAAACGAAACGTAACGACCACATTTTTCGTGGTTCTGTTCGTTTCGTTTCATTTTCATCACAATTTTCGTTTGTCATTTCGTTACGTAACAGAAACAACAAATGGTAACGGAAACGAAAAAATGTTCATTCCGTGCCCATCTCTAGTAGGGACTCATCTTCCTCTGGAAATTCCAGTGGTGACACCTCAGGCAAAGCTGATGCTGAGGGACCTGTTGATATGGAGGTGCTTTGCATGGTCTGTGCTCAGTTTGAGAGCTGGCTTCAGCCGTTACCACTGAGGCAGGCTCTTTATGACTCAGCACTGGCTGGGAAAGCTGCAGTGATGCCCCCCATGTGCCATGTGGAAAGTAGAGTGCAATGGCTGTTGGTGATGGGTGGTCCCCCATGGCCAAGCACCAGGTGGAGCATGTGTGGTGTGCAGTGTATCAGGCTCACCTGCAGGTGCTTTTGTTGCCTCCAAGAATGGGCTAGGAATGCTACCCTCACCACTGGGAGAAAAGTCCAACTCTGGGTAGTGGTGGACTCTGCTCCTGCAGATGGTGGATGGTTTGCTTCAGAGTTCTCTAATGTGAGCAAGGGCATGGCTTCAGTTGAATCTCACCCCAAGGTGAGATTCAACTGTTTGACCAAAGCTGGGCTGGGCTTGGTCCAGTTGCACAAGGCAGTAATGTGTGACATCATAAATTCACCCATTCTATGCAGTCCAGCCCTTTTGCTGGGCTTTATAGCCCCACCAAGCCCTGCCACTAGGGGGCTCATCAAGCCCATGCAACTGGGCATGCTACCTTTTCAAAAGACTGAGTTTATACCAGACTGCAGATTAATCTGGCCACTCCTCCTCCTCGGATAATAATTCTGGAGGAGGGGAGCGATGAGGGGTCATGTGTTTGACTGGAGCTTTACCCCTAGACTTGCCCTCACACTTCTTGGGATTCATGACCAATACCCACAATCCTCCCAATCCAATAGATTTAGTAACCCCTTCTGATAAGGTGAGACAATTCTGCAAACTACGTCCCCTCCATGCAAATGTTTTATTTAATTATTATTATTGCTGTTCTTTTTTTAAAGAGGTAAATAACAAAATCCTTCCTTCACCCTACATGCCCTACTGTTTTAGCTTACAGTTAGTAATACTTAGTGTGGATTATTGATGTTATTACTTTATTTTTAATTTTAATTTAGTTACAAGGCAATTCTATTAATCCTATTCGACCCACTGGCAAAGCTAGTCACTTAGTGAAAAATAACTGCCCCAGCCAACTGCAGACCAACTCCTAACACCCACAAAACAAGGTCAGCAATTTGCAATTATGAAATAAATAACCTTACTAAACCCCCCATGGAGGGGCTTCACAGGAAGCGTGTTCCACCCCCTCCACCCTGTGCTATCATAACCCTACAACAGCTAAACAACAAAACTTCAACAATAAATTATGTGCTAAACCAAGGCATTGCACTCAAACCGTCCAGCCTGGATGCATCACAGGCTTCTCCCAGGCTCTGCTGCTGCTGGAAAGGGTGAAATGGAACACTTAGCTGTAGTGCGGTAGCGTGCCCTGCAGCGTGATTGCCTCCAAGATAAGGACCCTGGGGAAGGCAGGGGAAGGCTTAAATGAGCTCCGTAAGCCCCTGCCTCCCCAGGACCCAATTGGTGCGGGTTTTTAGTGCCCAAGGTCTGGGCGGTTGGGCAAATAAGCCCTGCCCACGAATGGGTAATCATCAGAGTGGCCATTGCATTTATCCCTATTGAATTTCATTCTGTTGTTACACAAACTAAAGACTTTTGTGATTATGCAAAGTTCCCAGGAAGTCCAAAACAAAAGTTGCCTTCAAATAGAGGACTGTGTAAAGTATGGCACAAAATGACTGCTTTATTTTTATGTAGACAGTTACTTCGAAGCCGAATAATACAAAGAGATCCTATTTCACGTGTTGGTATTTCTTTTTTAAAACCCTCATTTATTTTTAACAAAACCTGCTTATGAAGTCCCTCAGATGATCAGAGAACATCTGTAGCAATTTGAAGTTATTTACTGCTGCACTTCCATTTTTTAAAAAGTCATTTCCACACATCGGTTCCATAGGCTTAGAACATCAAAATGATGGTCATTCTGACTGAAGTTTTCTTCTTCTTTCCTGCTTTCCAGCATTTTGAGGGAGATGGATCAGGGGGGAGGAGGTAGCTAAGATCATTATTTTACAGCTCTAGAAAGGTCAACATACCTTCTGTAAATCAATAACCTAGCCAAGCTCTTGGGCTAGCAGCAATCCCACCCCACAAGCGGTTTTAAAAAAAAGGAAGTATTAGAGTTCCAAGCTCAATAGGATAAAAGTGGGTGATTATATGGTGTGTGTGTGTATTTTGATGCACAGAGCACATTCTTTGTGACTGCACCACAAATCAGCCACAACAGATGTGGGCTTTTGTGACAATCTATCTTCAGCACAATGCATGCAGGCAAATGCCATGATTTCTGCATTACCCACACATCATACAAAACCCTTGAAAGACAGTAGGGAAGTATTTCCTAAAAGGATTTTTTTTCCAGCAGTAGAAACTCATCTAACTTCTCTTTCACTTATGGTTTCTTCTTTTTCCATTGTTCGACAGCTGTTGGGCTTGCCCTTATATGTCAGGCTGCAGAGGGGATTTGGCAACAGTCACATTGGCATGAGGCCAGCCATACCACATGAGGCAGTCACCTCAGGCAGCCAGAGATTGCTATATGCCATACGACTTGCCCTTTATCCTCTGAGCTAGTTTGCGCCTTTTGGGTGCAGTGATGGACACTGGGCTACCCTCAATGCTGATGAAAGTGTCAACACCCAGTCCTCTAAGCTTTTGTACATAGGCAGAGAGCCACCTTCCACTCTGCCTCAAGTATCAAAATGTATTTGGGGGCCAAACATTACTGGCATTGACCTGAACTACCATGTGACAAGTTCCAAGGAAGGCTGTACCTAGATGGAGGTCATCAGGGATTTTCCCCATGGTGGCAAAGTTGAAGAGTGTGTTGTTTCCCCCATACTTTAAGATGTGTCTTACCGCATGGTACCACAAAAATGGAAAAGACAGCAGTAGGTCTGGCCTCTATGGAAGGACACTGAAATTATGCTCACTATACCAGGTCTTGCGGAGGCAGCAAAAGGCCCATCTGTGACACCCTGTACACAGCCTTGGAAGAAACTAAAGCTAAATCTGCATCAGTAATGCTTTGGCCTAATACTTTTAATATAGTATTTAAGTTTTAAAATATTTGAATAATTAACTGTTTTTAGCTTTTGATATTGTGTTTTTACTAAGCCACCTCAGATAGGTTTTTAGGACAAAGGTGGGGTAAAAGCATTTTAAATCATACATACATACATACATACATACATACATACATACATACATACATACATACATACATACATACATACATACATACAATTGACCTTGGAATTTGCTTATAGTGTATTGTATATTTAAACTCCCATTTTAAAAAGCCAGGAAATGCACACTTAGTGAAAAACAGCCCTGGCAATTCAAAGAACCGTAGGATCATAGAATCATGAAGTTGGAAGGGGCCTACAAGGCCATCATGTCCAACCTCCTGCTCCATGCAGGGATACAAGCCAAAGGACATCTACCAGGTGGATGTCCAGATTTCACTTGAATGCCTCCATTCACCAACACCTCTTCAGGTGATTGGTTCCATTGCCATGCTGCTCTAGCAGTTAAAAGGTTTTTCCTGATATTCAGCCAAAAGCTGGTTTCTTCTAACTTGAGCCCTTTGTTGCTCCTCCCACACTCTGGGATGATCCAGAGCTGACCCTGACCCTCCTCTTTATGACAATCATTCAAATATTTCATATCACCACCCTTCAGTCTTCTTTTCTGTAGGCTAAACATCCCCAGATTTTTCAGTCTTTCCTCACAGGGCTTGTTTTCTAGCCCCACCCCCATCCCCACCCCCACCCCCGATCATCCTTGCCGCCCTCCTTGTTACTTTATGTATGTGTGAGAAGTGGTTAACTGGAGCAAAATGTAGGCAGTTTCTGGGATTTTCCCTTGTGTGGTATCACTTTATGAATGGTAGGGAGCAGAAGAAGGTATCTGGTAGACCATCTTGACTGCTGCCTTCGGTGTTGTCAACATTCAGGCTGCCCTTTCCTATATATACACTTGACATCCTTTGTCCTTCTGGCAGCTTGGGCACAAAATTATACAGCAGCACTATTGGGCCACTCCCTGGCTTTTTGAATCACCAGTACAGAAGCACAATATCCCGCATTCATAAACAGAGTTTTTTTGGAAAATTGGATTATGCATATAAGATGATCCTCAGGCTTACCTTGTGATGTATTTTCCCTACCATATTTCTAACCTGAAATTCAGACAGAACAATTGAACACAGCTTGGGTATTAGAGGCAACCTAGTATGAAGTGCTTCCCTGAAGCAGCTGGTTGTCAGATGATGGTCTATTTCTTACCATTGTTAAATCTTCTCATAGAGGAAGTATGCCTTGTCTCAGTTCAGACCTCCAGCAAGTAACATGTAACTACTATTGACAAGCCCTCTCCAGGTGAGAAATAAATACTCATGCTAAGTTCATTGATTGCACTTGCCAGAAGGGCATCATGCAGTTTCAGTTCTTCCTACATGACCCTATTCAGCAGCCTTTTCTAACATTCATTGTTATTTTAATTTCATTGGATTGCAGAACACATCCCTTCCTTAGCGGAGGTGATAGAGGGAAAGCCACATTTCAGTGGAAGAGTACACATTTTGCATGCAAAACGTCCCAGGTTCTATCCCTGTCATTTCTGTTTTAAAATATTTGGGGTAAAAGATCAGGAAAGACTTTGGATACTGATGTCTCTGATAATTTGAGTAGACAGTGCAATGATGGCCAGTGGTCCTCATGCTTATAGCTCACATTGGTATTCCTAGTGTAATCAAAAGAAGATACATTTTCATTGTCAGGACTGAATTAAAATACCTCCTTTTGCCTCTGTTTCTTATTAGATTTTGAGACCAACAGCACAAGATCTGTTTTCCCCATCTACTCCTGGTTAAGAGAGAGAGAGAGAGAGAGAGAGAGATTACAAATGGTTTCTTTTTTTTTCAGTGCTTAGACCAAGACATCTGCCCTAAGGAAGTTATAGATTACTACTGCTTGAAGTTTCAATTAGATTAGATGAAACATCACGTGTTCAGACATACTCACTTTGTGCACCCTTTTATGCGCTCATTCACGCACCTGGCCATGTGACAAATGGATGGAAAATTGCAAAAATCACTTGTGTGTGTGTGTTCTTATGCACATGGTATTTTGCAATAGGATTCTGACCATTATCTTTTCTTAGGAACAATTATTAATGCACAGCCTAGCAGGCGAGATACTTTAGTAACTCCAGAAGTCACATTTTATTACAAAATTCATCAAACACTAGGTCCACACCCCAGGCATTTTAAAACATTGGCCCAAAACATATTGCACAGTTACATAAAGGGTAAAATATTTAGCAGTGGATTGCCATAAACTAAGAAATATCTGTTGGCATCATCTGTTGTATGCCAAGCCTGGCAAATGAGTTGGGTGTATCAAACTCTCCTAAAATGTCCCCCCCCCCAAAAAAAAAAGATTGCTTTACTGTATCAAATTCCTGAGGGCTACACTCAGCATTTCCATTGTGGAAATAAAAAGGAGTCAGTGAGTTCTGGATTCTCCACTGACTAGTCAAGGCCCTCCACTGACTAGTCAAGGCCCAATGGGAAGCCCATTTTTCAATGTAAGGCGTGCCCAACAGGTAGCTTGTGGGCTACTGGTAGCCCATGAAGGGTCCAAAAGCAGCCTTCCGGCCATTTAAAAAAGTGAGGGGATAAGTTCTCCACCCCTCCCTCCCCCATCCCAAGGACCACCACTGCCCCAGCAAAGTTCTGGGTCCGCCAGCCCACTGTCTCAGCTGAGTGGGGCAGTTCAAGGCCATGGTGCAGTCCCCTGTTTCCCCCACCAGCCAGATGATAGGTGTGCCACTGTCTTGTGACCAGCTGAGTCAATGTTGTGGAGTGGAGGGAGGACAGGGGTGAGAGATGGGGTTGCAGGTGTGCACATCTCCTTTGTGCAGTGGCATCTCCCTTCTTCCCCCTGGAGAATTCCCTCCATAACAGATTAATTGATTTTCAATGCATTCCTATGGGAAACCACTGCTCTACTTATATATTTTTTTACTTATGAACATGTGCTTGGAAGGAATGGATAAAATTTGTAAGAAAAGGTTTTAGTGTAGCAGCCCTCAGGCACTTTGGGCTGGAAAAAGTAGACCTCGGCCTGTTCAAAGTTGGACAGCCCTGTTCTATGTGAAGGCATCTGCAAATTTTACTGGCAGTAAATCTTGTTCAGAGCGTTAACACTTTGCTGAAAGTGGGGCCTTTTACCTAATTCCCAATGGCATTTCAGCCACCCAACCTGTAAATAATGTCCCCAGGTTTCAGACACTGAACATGTAGGGTGGTTACTTTTAACAAGGGGTTGGGGGGTTGGCAAGGAGGAGTAAAATTGTCTCCATAAATCTGTTGCTTTTTGCCTTTCTTTTGTCCCAACCAATGAAATGCTTTGGGTGAAAGAATGTTCCATGCAATTTAGATCAAGAGTGGGAAACTTCACGGAATCCAGGGTCAGTTTCATACTCCCAGATCTGCAGAGACTGTCTAAAATGTAAACAGAAGTGGAAACCAAAGTGGCTGAAAGTCTCCTTCTGGTTTTGAAAAGTTTTTGAAGGCAGTTGGCCACTGCAGGAATGACAGGCCAATAGGTGATTCCCAGCTCCTAGAGACCTGCAGGAGTAGCGCCTCATGGGCCAGAGAGCGGAGTGGAATCATTCTTTGGTTATTGTTTTTCTAATGAAAACGGTACCTCCGAATCCAGCATCATCTGGTGTGGGGGATCTTTGCCCCCTCCCCGTCTGAAGAGGAACATAATTGCAGCACCAAGATCCATTTTGTGTGGGGCAGTCTATATAAGGGACTGCCCCACTCAGCTCCTGGTCTTTTTTGCCTCCTCCTCCAGTTGATAGTGAGATTAGCTGGTCGCTTTGGGGCTGGAAGGGAATTTTTGGCTGCCACCCTGACTGGCTGTGGATGACAGTGTGTTTTTGCCCATCCCATTATCAACGAATGAGGTTTAGGTTGTCTGTTAATTCAGGTCATAACAGCAGGTAGTAAGTACATAGGTTAATAGCATCAGTTGAAATCCCAGACTGGCATCCAATGGCCGTAAATAGGTTTTTGGATTGGAACATAGGATAAGGAAGACATGATTAGTAAGTGGCCGAGGGCAGCCCTGACATATTTAGACCTTTAATGGGGATCTCACTGAATGGTACAGTATATTGGATTAGGGGCTCTTATCGAGTTACCAATCCCAACCGACAGTCCACACTGGTGAGTGGGTTATTGCCTCTTCAACAGAAGTGATTAGTGAGGGTCATCCCATATTTCAACCCACAGTGGTTAGACGGATTCCTATTGCTGCTCATCTGAATTGGACTTTTGATCTAGAATTAAGTGAGGGATACAGGTGTTCCAGTTTTGTTGTAATGGGACCCCAGTTCTGCTATGACCCATATGAGTTTCAAGATCTTCACACTGATCTGCCAAGGGTAGGAAGGGGCCAGACATGCCAGCATCTTGCTTTTGTACAGCCAACAATGAGACCCCGCCAGTTGGAGGCCTGTGCAGAGTTCACACGTAGAGGGAGCCAGCCCAGACGCCAGCTCATGCCAAGGGAACCAGCACTTGGATGGAGACAGAGTTAGAGTTTCCCCGCCTCCAAGGCAGCCTATCCATGATCTCCCAGACCCAAGATGGGGCATGCAAGCTCCAGAAGCTCCAAATGTTGTTGCAGCAGCTGCAGGAGCAGGGGAAGCACCATTGGATGTCACTGGAGCAGCAGGGGGAGTGGGAGCAACAGAGGGAGGTGCTGGCGAACCCCATCTGCAGTCTGACGAGAAAAGTGCTTTTAATATCAAGCCTAAGGAAATGACACTATGTCCCATCATCCCTAATTTCCTTACACTGGGAGAGTCTGATGCAACCACCAGTGCGGAAAGAGCACTGGGGTACATTTAGCCCCCTGGCTTTATACTGCATACGACTGGCTTGGAGGGTACCATTCCCTCATTCCCGTTTCTCTATATAACAATCCTGGAATATAATAAACTCTCTCATCCCTCAAGACATGAGCATACCAAACTCGTACTTGAAAGTATGGGCCAGTACCTGGGCCAGCTCATAACAATGAAATGTGTGCTATGTTGGCATGTTTTGCCTGTGAGACAGAATGGCATCCGTGCATCCCATCTTTAATCCTGAAAAATGGTTCAACTTTTCAGCAGCTTTCAAAAGTGACCTTTCAAGCACAGGGTCTTATTTGCATCAACAAGGTATTCATTTATGGTAGGGAAAATACATCAACCTGAGGGCGAGTAATGCTTGAAAATAACAAAAGGTCTTGGCCTTTTGTATAAGACAGACAGTTAGACACAAAGAAGTTACATGACATAATTAGACAATAAGTCCTTGGTAAGAAGATCTGTCATTAGTATGTTAATATCAAACCAATAAAATGGGATCTGTGGTCCTCTGTAAGGTTATATACTAAGTTGTTTGCAATGCAGATGATAAAGGTATGATATTCCCTGGTTCAAAAACTTGTTTTTGTCTCCAAATTTACATTAAATGTAACTGCAGGGCCAAGGGGTTTGAATGCTTAGGCCATGAAGAGTTAGACTAAGAATCACCTATATTACAATTTCAAGGATATATCTTGAGGTGGGTTCTTAATGCTCGCGATATGTGTCTTAAGCATCAAAAAATGCTTTATTGAGTTTGTACTCCCAAATGGCTGATGCCTAAAATCCACATTTTCCTATAGGTGGTGCTATGTTTTGTGTAGTCATTGATAGTACCTTACATATAGAGATGGGCACAAAATGAATTTTTTCATTTCGTATTTCATTTTGTTCCCTAATGAAAAGAAAAACAAACTGCCCCTTCAAAGAAAAACAAATTGAAATGAAACAAAATTTTTCAGTTCATTCCATTTTGTTTGGTTTTCCCATAGGTATGCATTGACGAAATGCAGTTCTATGGGAAACTGCTTTTAAAACCCTGCACCATTCCCCCACAACATGACCAATTGGGCGGGGGAATGATGCTGGGCTTTTAAACTTTTTTTTTAGTCCCTGAAGCAAGCACTGATCAGTTGGCATGCAGGGTTTGCTTTAGGGGAATAAAAAAAGTTTTTAAAGCCTCTGCTTTTCCCTCCAATGTGCTCAATTGGGTGGGGGAAAGTGTGGGCTTTTAAAACTTATTTTTAATCCCTGAAGCAAGCACCAATCCGCAAGTGAACGGGGCTTGCTTAGGGGATTTAAACATTTTTAAAGCCCCCACTTTCCCCCGCAATGCGCCCAATCAGGTGGAGGAAAGTGTGGACTTTTAAAACTTTTTTTTTTATTCCCTGAAGCAAGCACCGATCAGCTGGTGCACAGGGCTTGTTTAGGCAATTAAAAAAAGTTTTTAAAGCCCCTGCTTCCCCCCAATGCACCCAATCAGGTGGCGGAAAGCGTGGACTTTTAAAACCTTTTTTTAGTCCCCGAAGAAAGTGCTGATCAGCTGGTGTGTGGGGCTTGGTTAGGGGATTAATTAAAAGTTTTTAAAGCCCCCGCTTTCCACCCCGACGTGCTCGATTGGACAGGGGAAAGTGCAGGCTTTTAAAACTTCTTTTTAGTCCCTGAAGCAAACACAGATTAGCCGGTGTACAGGGCTTGCTTAGGGGATTTTTAAAAAGTTTTAATAGCCCCCATGTTCCCCCCCCAATGCACCCAATTGTGTGGCGTAAAGCGCAATATTACATCATTTGTACATTAGGGTTGTACTTTTAATTATTATTATTATTATTGAACTCATGGAGGGGATGAGTGATGCTGAGAGCACTTCAGCCACTCCCAGCTTCTCCATCTCTTCACCTTCCATGTCCAATGTATGTTCTCATCTCTGGCTGAAAGTCTAAAGAGGGGAATTAACTGTATGTTGGCTTCTCCACATCATACGAAACTATATACAATAGTGGCCTACAGAAAAGGACTGTTACGACTTAGCTAACACCGCACAGTTATGACAGCTGCAATCCAAATGCATCTCAAGAACTCCTGGCTGGGGAAAGTGGCTTTAAATGAGCATGCGTTTCAGAACTTTTGTCCAGTGCATGCAAAAGATAGAGGTGGGATTAGCATGGATGGCAATGCTGGGGGACAAAAACAGGATGTAAAGTCACCCCAAAATCTTCATGTGTTTTTCAAATGTATATATGATAAATTCTGACTGGAGGTTTTTTTCATGTCCCACCAATCCCACAAAATTATTTGGCAAATTGCTGTTGATGCTAAAAGTCCATACTACTGTACTTGAAATCCATACTAAAATAATATACTGTATGTATTTCCAATGCATTCAACTTAGATCCACGTAATGCATCACTTTTGCTCTATGTGAACCCTATTAAGCATGGTGAAATAATTATTAAATTATACTAGTTTTGATAAATAGAAATTTTTGTCTTAATGGTGTCATCATGTTGAGTTATATGCCTAAATGGCTTTCCTTTGCAGGCAAGAGTGCTATTAATGAGTTATATTTTTAGTTTTTTGACAACCCATTGTCATAAAAAGGTATAAAATGTAATAAAAGATTATTTGTGTACAAGTGCTGTCTTTTCTGGGAAATGTTATTTCTTTAACAGCACAGTTCCATACGTATCTATCGAGTAATCTCATTTATTTCAATGGGGCTTACTCACGGGTCAGTGGGCATTTATTTATAGTGTTTATATGCCTCTATATAAATAGCTCTTTAACCAAATAATTATCAGAGGGGATCAGACAGCATAGATGATAGATACATTATGTTATAAAATTAAAGGTGGAAGTCTCCACTGACAAGTCCAGTCATTTCTAGGGGCCAGTGCTCACCTCCGGTTGTAAGCCAAAGAGACAGCATTTTGTCTGTAGACATATTTTCATGGTCAGGGGGCTGGTCTGGCTGAGTGCACAAGCACAAGGAATGCTGTTATCTTCCTACCAAAGTGGCACCTATTTGTATTACTTGCATTTTTACATGCCTTTGAGCTGCTAGGTTGGCAGGAACTACGACAAGATCACCCCATCATGTGGATTAGAATTGCCAGCCCTTCAGCTGACAAGCTTAATGGCTCAGCTGTTTAACCCACAACACCATCCACATCCTCACAAGAGGCCTTAAAAATATAAATTGTAATAAAAATTTAAAATAAACAATGTGAGCTCCAGGCATGCCTCCTCGAGGAAAGCATTTCATACATGGTGTGAAAGGAGGCCCCCTGCCTTGTAACCTCCTATGTGGTCTCATTTTAAGGGATACCCAGAAAGGACTGAGATAACCTAAGCATCCAGGGAAGTGTATCTGAGAAGAAATATTATTTGGGTACTCCCCCCACCCAAGCTATTTACAGTTTGAACATTCAACACTTGGATGGTGTGTTGTCTCAAAAATTGACTGAGAGTCTGGACACAGGATGAAATGCTACCATTACATTATTGAATCAACCACATGAAGTAATATATGCCAGCTCTGTTTTTGATTAGTTGAAATGTCCAAACCTTTTTTAAAAGTACTGGAGAAATGGATTTCAGTAGACCACCCAGGAGGTTGTCAAAACATGGACAACTGTTAGAGGAAGAAGCCAATAGAGCAGCATGAATTGATGAAAAGCACACCTTGCTACTAAGGTCCTGTGGCTCTGAACTGACGATAAACCCAAGAGTACCTCAAAGCTGTGCAACAGAGCCATCAAGGCAGGGGTGACACAACTTTGGCTCTTCAGATGTTTCTGAACTTCAAGTCCCGTCACCACTCACCTTTGCCCAGAATGGCTGGAGACTGATGGAAATCAGATTCCAACAATATTGGAAGGTTTTCCCATCCTTGCTTCGAAGGATTTGCAACCTTGTACAGAACACATTGAATACTACACAGTCACACAAACCATACACTAACACTGTCTCCAACCTGTTAAGACTGAGCTTGAGTTTATCTTTTCTCACCCAGAGCATTACACTGCCCAGGCATTGATTTAAGGCTGATGTTGCCATGTTAATGAAGCTTCTCTCTCTCGTTCTTTTATAACTTCACCTAGTGATTTCATTTAGATGTTAAGTATAATGGTGAATAAAACCAGGCTCTAAGACAACTCATAATCTATTTGTCAAAGAATGACAGAACCACCACTCTTTTGAACAAACTTTCTTTAAATTAGTCACCTGAGACAGACTGGAACCACTATAAAAGAAGAACCCGAACTTCCCAGCCAGACAGCCAATCCCAAAAGATGCCAAGATGAATTTGTATTGAAACTATCCTAAGTTCCAACAGAACAACAGGATCACCATCACCAAATCTGCCCATGTGGTGACAAAACGTTTCTGTTTGAGCACCAGGCCTGGAACTGAATTGAAATGGGTCTGAGATATTGACTGATTTTAATAGTGTCTGGAGTTGTTTGTCAAGCATGCACTACTAACCCAGTTAAGCAAGACTTGTGATTTCTACTTTGGGTATTGATGAGGGCAATCAGTGAATTTTAGTAGACAGATAAAGATAACACCAAGAATCATGTTCAATGTGGATGGAGTAGAAAGCTCCACTTGCAGAAATTTTATACCCTCCAGCTTGTGCTGTTTCAGTGCTTTGTCTTGTGCTTGTATAAGGACAGCTGCATTAGCTCTGTACAAAGTCTGAGAAGTCCACTTGTAGTCCAACAGATGCTTGCATGAGCAGATCAGGTGAGGAGGCTGCAGGCCAATGGAATTAGTTTTACTGAAATTAAGTTCTCCTAGCTGTGTCACGTCAAGCTGAGGATTAGGGTGACCAAGCTTTAGGGAGGGTGGTTCTCCATTTGAGGAGATGTCCTCTTTTTTGGTGACTTGTATTCTCCTTTTCGGTGTTTGGAACTTGAGTCATGGCAACTGGACTTCTTTTTTCTTGAGAGATAGAAACGTTTTGCTGCTCATCCAAAGAGCTTCATTAGTCTGAATAAAGCTAGTTCTGAGTCCTCCATTTTATAGTCTGCTTTCACCTCTTTTTCTCTCAAGAAAAAAGAAGTCCAGTTGCCATGACTCAAGCTCCTGATAAACTCACCCGGGTTACTGAGAACCTTCACAGACTCCTTTTTGGTGATATGTAGGTGGGAGTCCTCACTCCCCAGTGAAAGTAGAGGCTTTAACTGGTAGATAGATGCATCAGCACAGTCTAATTTTTTATGTAAAAAATATTCAGAGTAGTGGTGGAATCTATTTGGAAAGAAAAAAACTCAATCCACACATACTGATGTAACTATTGATGAATGGCAGGCTTCCATTTCATAAAGTAAGTAAGTAAGTAAGTAAGTAAGTAAGTAAGTAAGTAACTTAGTTACTTAGTTACTTAGTTACTTAGTTACTTAGTTACTTAGTTATCTCAGTTTGTATACTGCTTTTTACATTTACATTACCCAAAGTGGTTTACAAGCATCCGATAAAGGACAAGGCACACAAAAAACCAAAGGTGCCACAATCACACAAATCAAAATAGAAATAAAATAACTAAAACATTATTACATATAAAATCCAATTAACATTTATCAAATCTAGCAATTGACAGGACTAAATCATAGGTTATCACTCTTCAGCAGCATCTGGCAGATGATCTCACACTTATCACATATAGGATGTTAATTGAAGGGTCCCAGTAGAGGTTTTCACAACACCAACCTCAACTTGCCTAAATCTTTGTTATATTACACACAATGCCTTATTTATTTTATTTATTTCCAACTTCATATCAATACTGTGGTCCAAGGTGTTTGCCTAGTCAAAATTCTATTGAGGAGAAGTGCATTTCCACATACATTATGCCAACAATGTCTAACTGATGGAATTTGCATATATTACTTAAATTAGCATATGCAAATTTAATGCAAGAAATCTGCTTTTCGCGCATGTTGTGGTCTGGTGTATCTCATTCTGCATTTCCTCTTTTTTGGTGGTGGAGCAGAGGCCACCGTACTGATGATCTCCTAAACTGCTGCATTATGAAAAACAATCCACTCCTCCTTAATTTCCAAAAACCATCGACCCACGGATGATCTTACTACAAGCAGCAATTTTTGGAAATTAAAGACATGCCCACCTCTCCTAAACTGTTATCCACAATGATAGGGATTCCATAAGTACATCAGGGCTGGGAGCAGGACTAAACAGAATATTTTTATTTTAGTTTCTGAAAAATCACCACAGTTGATGATGTCATGACCCTTATATGGCGTAATTATGGAAGAGGATAAACAAGTATGATCTGTTGTCTGATCTTGAGCAGAGGGTGTGTCCTAACTCCAAAGTAGCAATATGCTTTGTATTCTGAAATATAGAGAAAAACTCCTCAGAAAGAAAATATGCAAGCCAGCAGCCTCCTAAAGATTGTGTGGGGGAGAGAATTAAAATCTGTCTATGAGGGGAGGGGGGTCTATGAGAGAGAGAGAGAGAGAAAGAGAGAGAGAGAGAGAGAGAGAGAGAGAGAGAGAGAGAGAGAGAGAGAGAGAGAGAGAGAGAGAGAGAGAGAGAAGGCCATAGCTCTCCCACTCTCCTCACCTTTCCTGGCTGTTCTTGCAATCAAAATTGGTATAACATATTTTATATCCATGCATGTATATGTGTCAAAACAAATTATATATAATGGGAAACAGTAGCAACCCGGCTGATCTTGTCACCAGAGAAGCACCACTGGATTGCTTATAAGTTATAACACAAACAAAGGAGTTGGGAGGGGTGGGGTCTTCTTTCCAATATCCTAGATATCCAAGACTTTTTCCAGGATACATCATTCCACTCCCTGCCGTGCCATTTTCAACTCCTTTGTTTGTGTTATTATAAGCAGTCTGGTGGTGCTTCTCTGGTGAGAAGGTCAAACAACAGGGTGCCACCATATCCCAAGAGATGCCTGCGTTGGTTCATAGTCCTCATGGGGAGGTTCCTTTCCTCTCCCAAAAGTGCATTCACAGAAAGGCTCTTTTATTGTATTATTTAAAAAAATGTTTCTCCTTGCAGTGTTCGCTTTTGTGTTTCTGCATACCTTTGGTTTCCCTGAAGCCTGCTGGTTCTGGATGGTTTAGTACTGGCAGATTTCACATATTTCCACAGGACAAATTCCATGTGGCAGCTACTAAAATGTTTGCAAGAAACAGATACCAGATTTGCACATACACATACTCACATATACATACAAGAGAGAGAGAGAAAGAGAGAGAGAGAGAGAGAGAGAGAGAGAGACTGAGAGAGAGAGAGACTGAGAGACTGAGAGAGTGCAGGCTTCTATTTTAAAGCTGAAGTTGCAGCCACGTTTAATTCAAGGTGTCAAAAAAGTGTCACTATGACAAGATTAAGTGGTAATGTAAGGACAAATTAATGCAAGATCAGTGGCCTGGCTATTGATTCCTGCCATGGAATCCTGCTGAAATGAAGTAATTATTTAATTAGACTTTTATGTATACTATAAATGGTTCCCTGAACAGACTGCTTTCAGCTTTGATGTTAGTAGTTCCGTCTTCAGTCTCATAAAAGAGCAGAAAGATTCTAGAGGATTTATTGATGGAAACACACACACACACACACACACACACACACACACACACACACACACACACACACACACACGTTATATTAATCCTGCTGCATTTTTGAGTATCACAAAGATATTAGAATTTTGGAATTACCATATTCAAACCATACACCTGTGAGCAACAGTGTACAATTTTTGGCATTCCTGGGCCTTAATATAGAAAGCCTGCCCACTTGTAAGGAAAAACTTTCACCCCATAAGTGTCTTCAGTGAGGAAGGGCCAAAATATAGTTCCCCAGATGCTGCTGGACTGAAGTTGTTTTTGCCAGCATAGTCAATCGTCAGGCGATCTGTAGGTTTTTGTCCAGCAACTCCCCCCCTTACTGCTCTTTATGCCCTTTCACAAGAAGGAGGTCAGAGAGGATCTTGTTCATTAAAAGAGGCAACATTGGGTGCAGTTACATTAATGAAATACAGTGGTGTCTCTTAAGACAACTTTAATTCATTCTATGGATTAATTCTTTTTATGAAAAATTCATCCTATTAAATGCAGTTTAATGTGGTTTTCCATATGAATGCATTGAATTTGTCTTGTGAGGCATCCCATAGGTAAAATTCATATTATGAGGTTTTCCTATTCTCAGAAATTTCATTTGTCTCTGAGTTTTTTGTATTAAGGGGCATTTATTTATTTATTTATTTATTTATTTATTTATTTATTTATTATTGCACTTTTATACCACCTATTGCCCAATGGGACTCTAGGCGGTTTACAATAAAAAATTGGTAAAACAATAAAACAATAAAGCATCTATAAAACCATCAATGAAGGGGCAGCAAAAATAGCAGGCCAGGGAGAAGCCCCTCGACATGCAGTGGCAGGCAGTAGGAGGGGGAAAACAAAAAAAATTAACCAGAAATGAGGTCACCATAGGCCTCCCTATACAGCATTGTTTTTAAAGCCTTTTTAAAGGCCGGCAGGGACGATGCAAGGCGCAGCTCGCTGGGTAGTTTGTTCCATAATGAGGGGCCGACAACCGAGAAGGCGCGGTTACGCATCAGCGACTTCCGCACCTCCCTCGGCGTGGCCACCCTAAGCGAGCGCGCCCGCGACATCTGCGTGGGTCTGCCCTCTGTTGATATCTGGGAGATACGCTCCGACAGGTATTCAGGGCCCAGGCCGTGGAGGGTTTTGAAAACCAAAACCAGGTTTTGGTTTTACAAGGTACTACTTTGCATCCAATTCTGGATCAGAGATATTTAAATCAGTGTAAAGTCACATGGTAGTTATGAAGGTTTTGTGTCTCTGTGCAGGTGCCCTGGGGACTGCTTTTAATCCAGTATTAAGCTTAGTTTTAGATCAGCCAAGGGAATCAAATGGGAATTCCCTCTTTTCCATCCTCATGCTAGCGGCCTCTCACAGCTACTGCTGCTGTGATGTTACTATTTAATGTTTGTTTTAATTGTTTGAAAAGTGGGATAACGCTAGCTCAGTATTACAGATAGAAAAAGCAAAAAGCAAAACAGAGATACATGTGGACATACCCACCCACACTACACAGTCTTGTCGCATTCCCATGGAGGCTGCTTCCTGACTTGCTTCTTAGAGCCTCCGATTTCCTTCACTGGGGTTTCTGCCTGTCTCCCACCCCAGCCCTGCTGCTTGCAAGTTCTCCACAAACCAACTTTCCTTTAGAGTTGAGGCAGGGTGGGGGGGGGAGTTGGTAGAGAGCCCAAAAAGATGTAGCTCTCCCCCACTCCCCTCTTTTTTTTGCCTCCACATGTGTTCAGAAGCCAGAAAGGAGGCCATCTTCCAGTAATTTTTTTAAGTGACGGATGCCTTTTCTCTCTGCCTGAAAACGTACATGATGATCCAGCTGCTCTGAGGGTGGTACAGCAATGGGGGAACTTGTTTTTTTTAAAGTAATTCAAATATATCATCATCATCATCATCATCATCATCATCATCATCATCATGAAGATATTTATGCTCCACCTGAGTTAGCCTGCAGCCTACAGCCCATGATTCTGATGTCCAATATTTGATAGATTGCCTCCACAAACAGAATTTACACTGACAGAGGTGTTCACATATGCTGAAATGGTTCAAAATAAGTTGCTTTCACAAGTGAGTTAAAATAAACCTCTTGGCAGCTGATTACAAAACCTCGACTTACAACCAGAAAACATGCTTCTTGTCAAAATTAATCCATGCATCCTTGTACAGTGTGTAGGGATTTTTGAAAATAATTTCAAGCATGCTTAAATGCAATTCAAAAACAGCCTCTCTCTCTCTCTCTCTCTCTCTCCCTCCCTCCCTCCCTCCCTCCCCCCCCCTCTCTCTCTCACACACACACATACACAAAACTGCTCCTTGTGAATTCTGGAAACAATTTGTCATAATCTTCTGAAGGTACTAACATTGCCCTCCCCACAAATATAATTATTATTAGGCAACCCACGGGGTTCTTTTATACAATGAAACCTGTTCCCCCCCCCCCCTGCAGATGTTGTCTCTCCTTCATATTGGATCATACCAGGTATTTCCAGTTTCTTTGGGCTTTTGCCATCAACATAAGGAGAAAGTAACTCACAAAGTACTTCCTTGCATAAATGAATGCAGGGCAATGAGAGGCTCAAAAGCCTCACATTTCTAGTCAGGGAGATATTGCCCTGAAATTTAGCCAAATTCATTTAACTGTGATTAATGTCCTTACATTATTGGCAGGAGTTCGCAAGTCTCTGAGTCTGTAACCAAGCTGTGATTTCTCCACAGAAACAGAACCATAACTGGGCCAAGCTCAGCATTTCTTGCTGGGTGAAGATAAGTAGGAGACGACCGAGACCCTCACATAACATATGGAAGATATTACAACCCTGCTGCCTAGCTCAGGGAAATTTGAGGACTTTCTTAGGCAGAGCTGCTGGTGTTACCTTAAAACAAATCTGCAAATATTTTGCCTCTCTTTCCCTAATGGATTTACTGTAGCGAAGTGAAAAAGAATTAGTGGGAAAATATGAAAATATTACAAAATTGGAATCGTCTAGACCCCATAGAAGATCTTGCAAATGAGACACATTAATTGCACCATAAAAGTGCATCAGACTGTACATTTTAGTATCTATCAATTACTTTTGGGAGTATGCATTTAATATAAACACCGATTTTGCAATTGGGAAGCTTTCAGCTACTTAGAACAAATGTCTTTTTGAAATAAATAAATACCTGGTTTAAATATATTTATATGTAATGCCTTATCTTGTTTGAGCCATATAATTTAGGACGCTATGTGAGCTTTATGGGAGTCAAATAGAGCGGAAAATGAAATCATCTGAAAAGAAATGTTATAGTCATCAGAATTAAGGTGTTAATAATAGGTAATTAGTAAATAATAGTAAGTAATTCCACAGGTGCAGCCTTCTGCTTTGTTTGTAGTCTGCCATTTGATCAGCTTCAAGGGGTGTTTTTTGGCAAACATTTATGTGGACTGCAGCCCATTTTCATACCTCTGATGAGCTGGGCTGCAAGCCATGAAAGCTTGTGCCAAATAAGATCCATTAGTCTTTAAGCCGGTGCCACAAAATTCTTTCTCCATTTGCTGCGATGGAATACAGCCACCTGGCGACTCATTATTATGCTTGAGTGAAAGATGCAAGACAAATGTGTAAAAGTACCCATACAAAGGACCGCTGTTTTTCCAGATATCTCATGTTATCAAGGAATTGCTAGATAAAGTAAAATGGCCACAGACATCATAATGGTTCATTTTGGGTATCTTATTTATATTTTACCGTTCTTCTAGACCTGAGGACCCCCGGCATTACGGATAACATGGCAGATGAGCTGCCAGGCCTTATTCTCACATGGACTTCATCACTGACAAATATGACATGACTGACAAAGCAACTGGATGACTAGTGAAACGTTTCGATCTCAAAAGAAAAGAAGCCCAGCTGCTATGACTCAACTTCTGGTTCATGACTTGGTGTTACAAACAACAATCAAAGCCATGTGTCTGTGAACTTTCTCCTTAGGATTCATCCATTTGTAAAGGCAAACGGATCAATAAACAGAAACAATGTGCATATGTGTGCAGCAGGGTGACAGAACTTTAGACTGCAAAGGTGGGGATGTTTTAATGCAGACCAGAACGACAGTACTCCAGATTCAGTGCATTGCTAAGCATAAGCAACATTATGGAGGCTTGTTCCAGAAGCATGTTATTTCATACTCTACTCATCATCTCATGGCATAATTGTGTTAAATATTTGATTAGTCTAATGTCTTGCACATCACTTATATTCACTACATCAGTGTTCTTTTTTTAAAAAAAGCAGCACTCAAATAGTAGCAAATAGTTTTGTGGCACCTTAAACATTAACTAGCTTAATCTGGCATCAGTTTGGTGGACTGCAGCTCCTTTAACTCTATCCATTGAAGGGGCTACAGTCCATACATGTTTATGTCAATTAAGCAACCTAGCCTTTCAGGTAGCCTAAGATAATTTATCCTATTCATGAGCTCATGTTAAATTATAATCAACTATGGGTTTGGGGGGTGGTGTTGTCATCCCACCCTCCTCCATCTCTAGTGCATTACCTTGAAAGCAAAGAAGGTAGTAAATCTGAACAGGAAAGCTTCCATCATCTCTGAGACCAGTCCATGTGAATTGATTCCCTGATTTTCCGGACTTCCGATTCATGCAGAAGCACCCTACAGACAGCAGACTGCCCATGTTTGTCTTAACATGGTGGAGTTGGGATAATTGTGCCCCAGTGTGTACCTCTCTAGGTGTTCTTCACATCTCCTATTTCATAGACCCAAATAAGAAATTCTGAACATTTATAATAGGGCATGTTCTGCAGTGTAAGTGCTTTGGATTAGGCCTCTCCTGAACAAAACCTAAATACACCTCAGTTCTTAAACTGAGCTTACTTCCCTTGTCTCTGTATCCAAGGTCACCTTTCACAGAATATGGGCCTTTTTACAAGACCCCTAAGATCCGCTGGTCCCTTAAATTCGGACCAGAGATCTTGAGGGTTCGTTGCTGTTCCTCCGTCCCCACCCGCTCCGCACTTCTTTGTTCTGTCTGCGTGAGGGGGGGAGGGAAAAAAAGCCTTAGACAGAGCCAAAAGAATAAAAGGCTTACCTCCGGTGCTGGTGGAAGTTGCTCCGACCTCCGTTTACTTCCTGGTTCCTCTTTAAGGGGAGGAGGCAAAAGAAAAACAACAGAAAGAAGCGAGGAGAGCTCAGGCAGTCTCCGCATCAAAAATTTTCACCATCAAAGAGCAGGTACAAGAAAACTGCTGTTTGGTCGCACTAAAGTGGGCGGGGTCGCACTTAATTGTCTGCAAACTCCGGAGCTGGTGGGTAAACATTTTTAAAGTCCGGAGCTTGCAGCCATTTGTGGCGGAGATTAGGGATCATGTATAAACGCCATGTCTACACAGGAGTAAGTGCATAGATATTAACTCAATAAGACTGACTCCTAGAATTGCAGGCTTAGTGGCACTGTCTTGACTGAGTTGAAGCCACTAGACACAGACTATGTAGCAAGGAATAATATTTGTAAACAAAATGCCAAATTCTTCTTTCTGTAATACTTCTTCCTGAATGACACTTACCTCTTTGAACTCTTGTGCATGAGTACTCTTGGTGGTGCTTATAAAAATTCTTTGCACTTTTAATTCACGCAGAGATAACTTCAATTACCCTTGAGAAACCACTTGCATACTATTGCAAATTCTCTGAAAATAAAGAGACAAGACACGTTTGATGGGTTGAAATTGGGTCACAATTTATTAACTCGAATAAATGTCTAACTGTTGAAGCCTTAAAGCAAGGAGGCCAGAAAAGTGCAAGTGGCTAAGATCTATTCCTGATTATTATTAGCAGGATGCTGCTCCCTTGATCAGCAGGCTGCAAAAAATATAGTGGTCTGGGCAGCCCTCATCTATCACTCAGGAACATAATATTATCATCTGGCCTACCCATCTATTCTTCAATAATTCATCCAATCCTAATTATAACTGAGGGCTACTGGACTAAGTAACTTATTCCTAAATAACTTTAGCCTATGTTCCATTACCACCTGCACTGCCTGCCAGTTGTGACCAGAGTAAGCAATTTCCCATTAGCTTGAAGAGAATGGGATGGGCAAAAACACACCATCACTCACAACTAGAGATGGGCACGACTTGAAAAAAATTTTTTTCGAGTTGTCGTTAGTCGGGCCAGTCCCGTTTCGGGTCGTTTCCGGTTTTCGCGAAAATTCGCAAAAATTAGTCGGTTCGTTTTTTCGTTTTTTCGTTGTCGTTAGTACTGGTTTTTTTGGGGGGGGAGCGGGCTCCTGGAGGCACCTCTGTGGGGTGCGTGCCTCCTCTGGCCCGCTATAAAGGGAAAGTGGGCTCCTGGAGGCACCCGTGGGTGCCTCCTGCCACTAGGAAGGGGAAGCAGGCTCCAAGAGACCCCTCTACATGGGGGTCTCCCTTCCTCACCTGCTGCTGCTGCAAAATGCTATGCAATAGCCATATGGATATTGCATAACATAATGTGCAGACGTGAGACCAGTGTGAGAATGATAGGGTCATGCCCGCCCTTCACAAGGCTCTGGCACCACCATGTCTCACACAGAAGGGAATTGTACTTGCTGCGTGTAGTGCAATGCAAGCAAGTAGATCTGGCTTTAAGGTGGCTTAGTGCAAGAGCTAGGGTTAGGCTAGTGACGGGTAAGGTTACGGTGGGCTAGTGGGTTGCACCTCTGGGTGCCTCTCTGACCCACTAAGAAGACAGTCTGTGACGTATGGGTACGGAGTCAAGGGTTAGGGTTAGGGCTAGGGCAGGTTTTAGGGGGCTTTTTGGCACATCCCAGAAGTCTCCATGGCCAAGTGGCCATGCGACTGGTGGGATGGCTCCAAAAATTTGCATGGTTGTCCACTCCCACATGGCTGGCCACTTGGCCAGCCCATCATTGCGCAGGTGTAAATAAAATAAAATAAAATAAAATCAATGGAGGACAGAGGAGGAGAGGAGAGACATTTTGTTGCAAGAAAAAACCCACTGCTACTGTGAAAAATCTGGCAGTTTATAAATTTTCGCGTGTTTCTGTTGTGCTTGTGTGTTTTTGGACCACGATTTCAAAAACAATATTGCGTTTGCCGCCCCATTTTGGATCCCCCGCCCGCACCGCATGGCATGGTGATGGCGACTCGCGAGTCCGGCTGCCCAGGACGGGGGGGGGGAGGCGGGACCCCCCCTCCAGAAACCACCCCTCCGGTAGGTGCCCTGTGCCCTTAGTCAAGCAGGCATTTTTCCGCCTGCTTTTTTGGCCCGGGAACGGGTGGGGGGAGAGTTTAAAAGTTTTTTCCTGTGCCGTCCGTGGCGCTTGCTTGCACTTTAATTGCGGCGGCCGGCGGCGGCGAGACTGGGCTTTTTGCTGGCTGCGAGCCTGCGGCGAGTCCCACAGAGCAGCCCACTAGGACGGGGGTTGGGGGGGGAGGCCGGGGACCTCCAGAAACAACCCCTCTGGTAGGTGCCCTGAGGCACGGCAGGCATTTTCCCCGCCTGCTTTTTTGGCCCGGGAATGGGTGGGGGGATAGTTTAAAAGTTTTTTTCCTGTGCCGTCCGTGCCGCTTGCTTGCGCTTTAATTGCGGGCGGGCGGCGGCGAGAGACTGGGCATTTTGGTGGCTGCGAGCCTGCGGCGAGTCCCACCAGAGCAGCCGAGGACGGGGGATGAGGGGGGAGGCCGGGGACCTCCAGAAACAACCCCTCTGGTAGGTGCCCTGAGGCACGGCAGGCATTTTCCCGCCTGCTTTTTGGCCAGGAACCGGGTTTTTTTAACTTTTAAAAACTTTTTTTGTGTGCCGCGTGTGGCATCGCGCGATCTCGCGATGCAAGGAACGAGCACGACAAATCAGACCAAAATTGTTCGTTCGTCGGTTCGAGCTCGAAGTCTGGGGGAGTAATTCCCGTTACCGTTTCCGTAGAGTAACGGAACCGAGTAACGGAAACGGAAACAGAAATACCGCTAAGTCGTGCCCATCTCTACTCACAACCAATCAGAGTGACAGTCAAAAATTTCCATCCGGCTCCTATATGGCCAGCTAGTCTAATTCTCATCATAGGGTGGGTGGACGGGAAAGCGAACTTAATGGAAAGAGCGGGAATAAGAAAGGGGAGCCTATTCATATACTCTGACACCCATTGCATCATGTGGCCCATTTAAACTCGGTCACTGGCCAGATATGTGGGCAAAGCGCCCCCCTGGCACTTCGGCTGTCGGGAGCTCCCCAGTGTGTTGCCATTTGCATTAATGTTCAGAGGAACAATTATCATAGCACTCTAATTGTGATAATGCAAGATTTGTGCCCAGCTCCGTACAAAAGAATGCTAGGCTACTAGCTAAGACAAAGATGTTACACCTTAGGGACTACATGCCAGCTGATATCCTTTTGCAATTGGTGTAGCCTGAAGTGACACTCGTGGAAATATATAGAGTGCTACACCCAGGCAATTTGTATTACAATTTGATCACACAATCAATGGTAAAATTAATGACATCATTGTTGCATGCCTACCGAAATGCTTCAACAATATAACTTCTGCCTTCACAACTTCAAGTTATGCAGGCATATGTGCACAACAGGATTGTAGCAATTGCATGCAATTGCTTCTTCCAGACAATAGTACAGCTTCTGTCTGTGGAACAGGAGCCCCCTTGTGTACATTCAAAGTCTACTCTGCTCAGGGACTCTGCTTTCTGAAATGTGTGTGTGTGTGTGTGTGTGTGTGTGTGTGTGTGTGTGTGTGTGTGTGTGTGTGTGTGTGTGTGTGTGTGTGTTAGAATGGATAGCCCCAACTCGAGCTAACCCTTGAACAAATTATAAATATTAAGTCAACAACTCATGTAAGAGTCATTGATTTCGTGGGTATATTATAGTTCGGGCTACCAGTGTGCTTGAGAGTCACAAGTTCACAACAGAGGATACATCTGTTGGATGAATTATACAGTTAGGTCTTGGAAAGCAACAAGGTCCTAGTAGAAGAAAGTGGCTGATGGAAAGAAGGGCTTTTGTATACCATTCCTAAATAAAATAATTCACTGGTGAGCCCTTCTAATCAGCTCCACATTTACAGCAGAGAAAATTACAGTGAGAGTCTTCGGGAAGCAGGAGGAGAGGAAAGCAAGATATTTACTTACTAGTACTTGAGTTTGGTGTTTGCCTGTTTAATGCCATAACATATTTGGACACATTACAGGCTGTGAAGCCAAGATAGAGCATGGGTCCTTTTGCCAGTCTAGCACAGTATTCAGATGTCAAGAGAATACTACTTTCTCTATTTCCTCTGTTAGGGCAATTTGTCACTCCTGTTTCTGAACACTGCAATTTAGAGCTACCCATCTGAGACACTACCATCTCCAATGCATACTAGTGCAAAGCTGGAGTCTGCATATTGAGATGGAGAGATATCTTGGTTAGGAAAGTGGAAAGTTGTAATACCACTGAGTCATGTGATAAATGTTCATGTTTATGCAGACTGACGTCGATGGGACAGGAGGCATGGCTGCAAGGTTTACATCTCGAAGCAAGCACTAGCATGTAATATTGAGAGATAATTGGGGAACTAACAGCAAGATTTCTTCTCTGGGCTGGTAATAAGCGTCTAAATATCTCCTCGCTTGAGTCTCACTTTTAATGTCTAACTTTACCACAGAAAATGTCCTTCTGTTTTTCGGCATTACATTCTCTTATCAACATTTGGTGAATCCTATTTTAATTAACTTCATAATTAGTTTCTATTTCTGTAACCAGTATGCTCTCTCGTTCAGCCATTGCCTCAAATCTGTTTCTTCCATTTGATTATCTGCTATTCTCCAATTATTCTCCTTAATATTAACTTATCTAGAGTTCTCAAAATCTAACCTTAGCAGTGGTGTAGTTCAATCCTAAGCACATAAATGCTGAAACTTCTCCGAATGTATTCAGTGCATTGTAACTTTATTTGTGTCCAGGGGGGTTGACACTGTTTGTACATATTCCCAGGAACTCCTGTCTCCAGAGGTATCAAGCACCAGAGTAAAATTTTTCCCCAAATGGTAACATATTCAGACTGGAGGTGATTTTGTGTGACACTAAAATATACAGTATTATGAAGTAAATAATAATATAATATAATATCTTAGAACTGCCGATCTGGAAGTAGCATTATGAATCATCTAATCCAACCACTGTCAAGGACGGTGGGGAATTGAAATTCCAACCACTAGCTCCACACTCAGATACTTAAACCACTGAGCAGGGGTTCACAGATGGCTCCCACCACAGCCAGAAGGGGTGACTAGAGTACCTGTTAACCCTTGAGAAAAATATTTTCTTTTCTTATGAAATTAAGTAGGATAAATTCATAGACATTTTTAGGGGGAGGGAGGTAGATGCAGCTTGGTTTGCCTTAGTCTCTAGTCAACCAACCTTGTGGTTAGTTTGCTGAGTTTGCTTAGGGAGCAAATGAGAGCTACGTACATGTTCAGAGCAGTATGGTGGTCTAAAACATTCCTGTCAACTCAGGGTAACTCAGAAGATAAGGGCTTTTAAAACACAGATTAGACACCCACCCACCCACCCAAATGCACCTGCTTCCTCCGTCATAGCTGGATTGGCTCTCTCCCTCAACAACCAGTCTCTGTTGTCCTCCACTTTCTGCACTCCTTGAATTGCTTTTTGCATCTCATAACTTTAGAACAGATGTGGCATTCTCTTTCTGCCAGCTCCTGGCCAATGATGAATTGCTTCCCTATTAACTCTTAATTTAGCTTGAAATAATTTTAAAGCAGTATTTTTTCAGGACTTTTATTTAAAATCTACGCCCACTTCTAAATTTATATTGTCTTCTGACCTATTCCTCTTTACCCAGCTGATCTATAGAAGACTGTACAGTTCTACACCCATGAAGCCTTCTGCACTGTCACAGTATGATAATGGAGAGTAGAAAATAAATTGGGTCCGTTTAACTACTTGTGTGAAAGTAGCATTTTCCACTTCCTGAGACTTGTTGATAAAACAAACAAACCACCTTGCTTGAAGAATGCACACTTCCGTGGATCACAGGGAAATGGACACAAAGCTAAGCCCCGCCCTTTAAAATATGAATAGCTAAAATGTGTACAACTAACAAATTAAAAATTTAAAAAATGCACAAAATACCTCAGTTGAATGGAGAATAATATTCTGCCTTACAACTGCAGATCTGGAAGGGCCCTATGCATTAATCAAGTCCAGCCCTTGCCAAGGTGGGCATAGCGGGGAATCAAACTCCCAACCTTTGGCTCCATAGCCAGATGCCTAAACCACTGTGCTATCCAGCAGTTCCAATAAAATGTATATATTACAGAACACATGCAAGTGAAAGCAAATGTTAAGCTAAATTAGATAAAGAAATGTACTCTCTCTCTCTCTCTCTCTCTCTCACACCCACCCACACCCACACCCACCCACACACCCACCCACACCCACCAAGGATAATTGGAGTACAGCAGTTACCCTACTCTTAAACAGCCTCTACTACTACTACTACTACTACTACTACTACTACTACTACTACTACTACTACTACTACGAGAGAGAGAGAGAGAGAGAGAGAGAGAGAGAGAGAGAGAGAGAGAGAGAGAGAGAGACTACTATGTTAAGGTAAATGTGATGGACAAGAGGAGCTTTTGCATCCAAACTTCAAAAACAGCTATCACCTCACAGGTTCCCAACATAAGGTCTACGTTTAATCATTTCCCAAGTGAAGTAGGGATGTGTCAGTGTCACAAGGCCAAGATGTCCTGCTTAAATTTCCCTCTCACTGACAAGACTTTGTCGCTTTTTAAAAAAATAAAGCCCAAGCTTCATTTTCTCTTTTTGTCTCTTTTCCTGCCCCCAACCACTGTCCAGCCCTTTCTAAGTAAATCCTGCATATAATAGAACTCTTTACCTCAGACTGAAAAATCCTGCCCAAGTTTTGTATTTCTTCTGCCATTTCAAGGTGAACTCACAGTAGGAAAAATATCCTTCTGTGAAATAATTCTAATACTGTAGTCCTAAACAGCTTGTAGTTTGTTTCAGAATATGGTATATATAAAATCTGATATTTCCCACAAGACTTCCATGGGGGGGGGAGTAGGAAGGAGACTTGCTCAGTGAAGTGTGGTTCTGAAAAAAGAAGAGCATTTTTTTCTCCTCAGGTTCTTAAAGTGCGATTCCACAAGATTCTCATCCCGAATATGAAGCTATGTGAATTGGTAGCTATGATGCACAGCTACTATACACACAAGGAAACAAAAGACAAAGAAATGGAAATCAATTAAGGGAATGTTTTAGCCAGCATGAACAAAAACTCTGGATGTGGAAACTGTAGTAAACCCATGGAACAAAAAAAAAAAAAAGCAATTTCTTGGCAATTGGAGAGCCATTTTTCAGAGGGATTGCACACACACAAACACAAAAAAGACAGTGGCTGCTAGGAGAATAATAAGAAACATGGGAGAGCTTGATGGTATCTATTTTAACAGACAGTTATTTGGTGTGTGTTGTATATGTGCTTTGTTTCTCATAGGGAAAGTACTGTACAGCAGTTTCATTTGGTGCCAGTTAGCACAGGTTAGGAAGATCCTGATAAAAAAACTAGGAGGCCATTTTGTCCTTCTCACCAGGAAGAGAGAGGTTTTTCAGGGCCTGAAAAGTCCTTGTCTAGGTGCCTTGTTGAGAGAAGAGAGCCTAAATAATTTTGAGCACAATTTCATAGTGAATCGAGTAATCGACTAGGATTCAGAAGACCCAGCTTCAAATCCCTGCTTAGTGCTTACCCATGGAAATGTGTGTGTTTGTGTGTGGGGGGGTTTACTGATAAAACCACTCACTCGCCTTGAAATTGCTTCCAACTTGACAGCACACAGCAACATGGTGTATATAGATGAGGCACATCCTGACCTCACCTACCACCATCTTGTCTATCTGTGCAACCGCTAAAGGATTCTGCATCTTACCAATACAGTTCTGCAAGTACGTGTGTGCCCATACTTACCCATATATGCAGATATAAACACATCTCACCATTGCCACCCTTTGAATTAAAGGAGACGAGGATCACTAAGGAAAGAAAGCTGAATATTGCGGAGGAAACAGTTTTCTTATATAGTCCTAATGTTGCCATAACATTGCGTATTGGGAGATATGGAGCAGCAGTCTCCTTTCTGAGACCCAGATTCTGGCCTTGGGAGCTTAAAGAGCAAGCCATCCTTAGATTAGTCCCTAGCATACTGAAAATACTAGAGCAAATGTGTTTCAGTGCAGAATTACACACAAAACTCGGAGAAACAAACCGTATTTGGAAGAGATAATTAAGCAGTGAGTAAAATTAAAAAGAGAGAAAAAGCAGAAACATTTTTTTCTTCTTCAGATCATCACTGTTTGCTAAATGGCATGTGTTTCTCCTAATATTTGTAAAAACAGTCAGCAGGAAGCGACCACATTCTGCTAACATAATGAGTCAAAGAAATACAGGGAGCATATGGAGATGAAGGGATGATTGCACATCCCAGGGGGAAAAATAACAAATTTGGTTTGATATTGCCAGAAAGAGACGGTGGCTATGTTCCTTTATAGATCCTCAAATGTAAATAATAAGTATTTAATTTGCTATGCATACGTGTGCATTTTCTCCACTTCAAAGTCATATGCCAGTCTCTAACCTATTACAACTCAAGACATGGGGCTCATCCTAGCTAAAAATCAGCTACGGGTGTGGTGGATCTTAACTCAGGACAGAGTTTCAAACGTTTTGTCTGGAGCAATGAAACAACTGACTCATGTTATAAATCAGACATTAGGGCTTGGCTGGAGCAGGCTGGGAACCCTAGTAAGGGTCACTAGAAGATCCCAAATGCCATCTGGTCCAATCCTCCATCAATAGCCCACTGCGGCTTAAGAAAAGAGCCACTTCCAGATATTGGCAAATGAAACACTTCCTCAACTCTGTGGAGGGGCTGAATAAGTCTCTGTGTGTGTGTGTGTGTTGCCGTGTAAAATCACACAAACTTAGAACAAAACTGCCAGAGCACTGGCCTAATCGGCAGCCATATGCAGTAAGTACCCTGTTCCCTGCAATACCAGGACTGGTGTGATACAATAAATTGCTCTCTCTCTCTCTCTCTCTCTCTCTCTCTCTCTCTCTCTCTCTCTCTCTGTGTGTGTGTGTGTGTGTGTGTAAGGCAGATGTGATGCCTTACTTTTTAAAAAGACTAGTGGAAAATGTCCTCGTAGACGTTGGAGGAGACAGGAGTGGGCAATGAGGGGATTCTCTCTCTCTCTCTCTCTCTCTCTCTCTCTCTCTCTCTCTCTCCCTCCCTCTCTCTCTCTCTCTCTCTCTCTCTCTCTCTCTCTCTCTCTCTCTCTCTCTCTCTCTCTCTCTCTCTCTCTCTCTCTCTCTCTCTCTCTCTCTCTCTCTCTCTCTAACGTCTAGTCTTAAGGGTCCAGTTGAGAAACTGCCTGGTTCAAGACGTTGGTCCATAAATTTCTGTGTGATTTAGCAATTACCACTCTCCCTTATCTACAATATATTTTCCATTCACATTCACCCACTGGTTTATATTATGAGCAAAACCTATTAGTCCCATTACCTAACTTGTGTTTTGACATCTCTACTATGGTTTCTGCCAAGCACTCCCATCCCACTTCTTTTCTTGGGGAAAATCAAAGGATGAAAAACAAGAAATGCAGTGGTGTAGTGTACTTGATGTTCCTCAGTGAAAAATATCAAGAGATTGATACTTACCTGAGTGCACTGCGGTTTCTATAGCCATCATCAGAAAGAATAGTCCTAGTCGTGTTTCCTCTTCTGCACAATGGGAGAGCCAGCAGCATGGTGCTGTGGTTGTACCCTCTGGTGGTGTGATGATGGCAAACAGAAAGCTACCTTGCTAAAGAAAGTGAACTGAACAATATGGTCTGGAAGAGAAATTGGGGCATAGACAGGTGTGGAGCAGAGGAAGGTTCTTGTAAGAAATCTAGTAGCCTGCAGGCTGTTGGGTATTTATTTATTTATTTATTTATTTATTTATTTATTTATTTATTTATTTGTATACCATGCCAATTTCCCAAGAGGGAACACTGGGTGGTTGAGGGACCTCTGGGCGGTATGTTAGATATTCAGTTCTTTCTTCATTTTAATAATCTCTCAAACCTTCTTACATAGGGGGAGTGACTGCAAAGCAGTACAACTAAATCGTTGGCAGATAGACATGTTCAGGAGGGGGAAAAGAGAATTCAACCAGTGTACATGCTGGGTGGATTGCAAATTGGCAATATTTTTCCCTCCACTCTGTGTTCGATGGAGATCACAATTTTCGATGGAAAGGCATATGCACAGAATGAAACATAAACATTATCCCTCTTATTATGAAATGTTGCTGTTCATATATTATTGATGTATTGGGGAGAACTGTCTGTGAAGATTCTTAGTCATCCAGGTGAGGTTATCAGGAAGTTGAGTCATGGTAACTGGACGTATTTTCTTGTGAGATCGAAACGCTTCACTACTCACCCAAGGAGCTTCATCAGTCTGAGGAATGTTGGTACGAGGCATCCAATTTATGATTCAACTTCTGGACTGGGGAGAACTATTTTGAGCTATGGAAGAAAATATGACCATAGTTCCCTGGTCCTCCTTAATGGCTGCATGGGCGCCCTGTAGGCTTCTGTGCCAAATTCAAAGTGCTGGTGTTAACCTATAAATCCCTTAAGGATCTGGGACCCTGTTACCTGACAGAGTGACCTGGACCAGCTAGATGTCACATTTGCAGGTGTCTTCATTCTGAGACTGGCCCAGAAAACTACCACTGGGAAGTGGGCCATCTTGCAGAGGTTGCAGCACTATGGAATGTGCTACTTGCAGCACGACTGCAACTAAGGGGAGAAAGCAGGGAGTGTGTCTCGGTCACTGCACGGGAGGTCGGGGGGGCACCAAAATGAAAACAAATATGTTTCTACTTTGTATGATTCCTCTCCCCCATCCCAGCTGGGGGTGTATGGGATCTACGTTTGCCGTAGATGACAAAGATCCTGCTTGTGGGTCTTAACCTACAAATATATGCCAGCCCGCCTCCCTCTTGTCCTTCTGAAAACAGGTTAACACCATGCTGTTCAAAGAGACCTTTGGAAACATCTTGCCTCCGTAACATCTTTGTGGGCCCATGTATTGAATTGATTTTGATTTCAGATCCCCCAACCAGGTTTCTTTCATTTGTGGGGATATTTTGGGGTTTTAATGGTTCTTGGTTCTCCATTTATGTTTTGTGGGTAGCGTGAGGTCATGGCATTTTAAATGTTGTTAGCTGCCCAAAGTAGTGTTTCAGCGCTCAATGGGCAGGATATAAATGCAGTGAATAAATAAATTAACAAGGGGGAGAGTGGAAAGGAATAGTCTCAATGGCCTACTGGAAAGTGACCTATAAAGAATTAGGAAGGGTAGGAAAGGGGGGAGAAGGAGAGGAGGTCTCAGAAGACCTCTTCTGTTAAGCCATTACTGCAGGGACTGCCCATGATCTAAGATACAAGTGGGGAAAACCAGACAGGTATTATTCCACCATCCTGTATCAGTCGGGTGTTTTTTGTGTGTTCAGATTGCTTTTGGGCACAGACAAATCACACAGCTTGTCTCAGAGTTTCTTCCTGTCATTTCCTGCCCTCGTGGGAAAACATTGGGAAGAAGATTTCCTGTGTTTCTTAAAAGTTTTTGCATACTGCAAAAGAAGCAATGAACCCTGATCTTTCTTGGGGAGTTTCAGTCAGTATTCCCTTGTGTGCATGACTAGACTTCTTTGTTCCACTCTACGGGGTGTGTGTGCATGCATGGAGGTGTCATTCTGAATTTAATGGTGATGTATGATGTGACATCAGGAGTTTTCTTCCTTTATGAAGGGTTAAGTTCTAGACCTGAGTTATCGGTTGTGGTTTTATTGCCTGAAGGCTTCTCAGATCCCCCAGTCTGGAGATAGGAAATTGACTTCCTTTTTTTCCCCTTCTCCTGCCCTTAAACTCTATAGGTCAGCCCTACCCCAGGATGCATCCGTGCACTAATGAAGATGCTGTACTGCCCTTACTGCCGGGGACTTCCCACTGTGAAACCTTGCAACAACTACTGCCTCAACGTAATGAAGGGCTGCCTTGCAAACCAGGCTGATTTGGATACTGAATGGAATCTCTTCATAGGTAGGAACAGTGGGAGAAAACGGGGGAGGGGGAGGGGGAGAAGGGGAGCATATTTCTATATATTCCTCTACAGAACTTCCTGACAAGTTCAGAAAAGTTCAACGTTTGCCAAATTGAAAATAGGACGTACTGACGGAATGCCTTCATTGATTTGTCACTCACGTCCTTTGATCAAAGTGTCTGTGGTTTGTAGGAAAGGATTGCGGTTCCGCCTTGCAGCTATTTCTGTGAAGTTTTGTCTCAGTGTCACTTTGCCATGTGATGTTGAAGCACCTCAACTACATTTTGAGAGAGGTGTTCCTGTGTGAGAGAGACGGAGACTGAGAGAGGACAAGGACAAAAGGAGGTGCCACTTGAAAATATGAAGTATCTATGGCTTATGGTTCATTGTTTTCCGAAGTCAAGTGTGGCTGGGAGGGACAGAGAGGGACGAGGCCAAACAATGATGTGGCAGACAAACCACCAACCCTACTCTCATGCTAAAAATATGCCAGGTATTCTCCTTCCACGTGGAGAACAAGGAGGAGGCATTGCATTGATCAATAAGAAGGGAATACTGTACTTTCATTTCCGACCGATGTCGACAGCCACTGTAATTCACATGCCCATTTAGTGGTGTGATTTTAAAAAGATGCTTATTTTCTTACCAAGCAGAGAATCTCAATAGAAAGGGAAAGAGGCACAATTGCAAAGCAACAGACTCTGACCACAATACAGATCAAGAAAAAAGGGGAAGGGGTGGGGTTGATCTGAAAGTGTCCTTCCATTGATTTAGCCCTGGCTAGGAAGTCTTAAAAATAATTACTAGTGAAACATGGCACATATCTGCTGCTTTCCCATTCTCTAAACAAATGGTGAGAATACTGGGAGCTATGGGGTCTTTCCCACCCACCCTCCACCTGCCACAAAAATAGCAATTAATTTCCTTGAAGGGCCTACTGTCGGCCCTCTGCCTTCGTAGCTTTGCTGCTTTCTTCCTGTGCCTTCAAAGGCAACCAATGCACTAGGAACCACAAAACAGAGCTTTGCTACGGACCCAGAAACAAAAGATAGAAAAGCTCCTGACATCATTATTCTGACAGAAAATTCACAGGTGGATTTGTTTTGTCTGTGGAACAGCACAAACGTGATAGGCTGGGTTTAGGGGAATGCCTAGAAATGCAGAGGGGATGAAAAACAGAAGTGAAGGAAGGCACAGGGAGGAAAATATTGTTGCATTGTTCTGAGCACAGAGAGGGGAAATTAATCAGATATCTAGGGATCTCTTGATGTTCTCAGTTATTCCAGGATAGAGTGTCCTGACTGGAGCAAAAGGAAAACCCCGGCTTGGGAACCCGTGGCGCTCCTCAGCTCTAGCTTTCATCAGCAGGTGTAACAGTGGTCAGGAAAGAGGGTACATGGGGTCCCACAAAATCTAGAAGTGTGTAAGCTGATTTAAATATGATCAGATCCCCTCACCCTATACAGTGGGAACTCTGATAAAGCAGGTTACCTGATGCTATCGAGAGTTTTATTTTATTTCTGTGTCACCTCCCTCCCAGTTATAGAACCCATGACAGCCTCAAATTGTTAAAAAAACCGAGCCAGTTAAAAACAGTAAATTAAGAATGAAATTCACATGAAATGAATGAAACAGTAAATTAAACACTGTATTACAGTAATCAATTAAAACTGCTTTAAAACACCTTCAAGCAAATTTAAGCATGCTTAAAATAATATGCAGCAAGCCATCATTGCCCAGTTAACTGACAAATCCCTGCCTGAAAAGTATGGTCTTCACTAGAGATGGGCACATGACTGAAAAAAATGGTGATTCATGATGGTTTGTGATTCATGATGGTGTAATTCACAACAGCACAGACTTTCCAGGAGCCAAGGCACTACCTATGCACAGGTATCTACCCCCAGCTGATCACCGTAATCAGCTGAGAGGCGGGCACATGCACAGGAGAAAGCCACCAGCTTCCCTTCTAGAATCCCAGGCACTTCCTTTGTGCATGCGCCAACCCCCCAGCTGATCAGATGCTCAGAGACAGCAGGGCTGGCTCCTGGAAGGGAAGTCAGGCCACTATCTCTGAAGGCGGTGATGGTAACTGTAGCAGATGACAATCAGAGTAGGAAGGTGGGCATCCATTTTGCCAAAGCAAAACAAAGTGCTAAGTAGAAAGAAGTTTAGTGCTTCATTGCATTTCGACAAAACCAGTTGCAGGATCCAAACAGCAAACCTTTGTTTTCTGGGAGTGAGGGCGGGGGGCGGGGGTGAGTCCATTTCATCATTTGGTTCATGCTCATATCTAAGCTTTACATGTTGCCAGAAGGACAAGAGGGAGGAGGCCAATCTGACCTGCCAGGGGAGGGCATTCTACAACGTGGGAGCATCCACAGAAAAGGACCTCTTTCATATCCCCGTCAAACATATCTGAGAAGCTAGCGGGACTGAGCAAAGGGCCTGAAGATCCCTTGAATATCTTAAGAGCCAAGAAGGCCCGTAACTTTATTTATTTTTAAATGCATAATCCTTTCTTCAGGCAGGGCAGGAGCAGGGTGGCAAGGCCAGGAGCACTAGGGTGGGGCCCCAGTAAACATCTCCCGGTATTGGAATTGTTCTTATTAAAAACAAAGCATTACTTATAAGCCATGCGTTTTCATAAGCAACCCATTTCTTCCAAGGCATTGCTAATCCCAATGTTATTTTTCTTTTTCATCTCTCAAGAAACCTAAAAAACCTCAGAACCTTACCAAATCCCTTGAAAGCAACATGTCTTCATCAACAAGTCAATGTTAAGCCCTGTGCAGCAGCAACAAGCCCCAAACCCTAAGGTCTACCTTTTTTGAGGGTGGGTGGTGGATGGTATGTCATGACATAAGCTAAAACATGGTGAAACAGCAGCCCAAATCCTGTTGCTTTGTAAGGTGTATGGAAGGCAGTCAAGTTCCCATTCAGGCAGCTCTATCTGGCTCTTAACAAGCAGCTGCTATAATTCTAGAGGGCATACACACCCACTGGGCATGACCCAGAGAATTTCACCACAGACTCCAATTGCAAGCTAGAAGGGAGTGAATGTTATACCCTTTGCTTTCCGCAAGTATAACACAACAGGATTTTCACTAATATTTAAATATTACGGATTGTTCACTGTGATCACCAGAAGTGGTCCTCATATTGGAATTTGAGGGTCTTTTTTATTTTCATTTTTTAATTTTTATTTTATTTCTTTTGCTAGTAGTTGAGGTTTATGTGATCTTGGTGGGTACATGAAACTGTTGGTTGGTGCAGTTACCTACAACTAAAACAACAGAAATACAATTTGGGTCTATATCTCAACTTGCCACTTTACCATGGTACTTTGAATAGGTACAGCAAATGATTTTTACCACCTTTGGCTAATTTATGATCTGTGGACTCTGGAGAAAGCTTACATTTCTTCAGTAACATGTGATCTCTTAACGTGAGGACATGGACATTATACTTTTTCATAGGATTGCCCATGCAGAAAGAGAACTAGTTCAAAAAAAGCAGTTAGAATGGGGCTACACATTTGGATCATGTGTGTCTCTTTTGTGCTGGCACAACTGGGTTCTGATTTATTTCCAGCCCACTTTCAGGTCCTATAATTGCAAGGGACTTGGAAACAAAAGTTCTGAAAGGCTGCCTACAGCCATAGGGGCCTTTAAGAGCACCAGTTGAAGTCTTGCTGTCTTTCTCACCCAATTGAGACAATTCCAGGCACAGCAACTTTTTTGGGGTGGTCCCAAAAAAGTGCTTTTGAGACCCTCTAGAAGAGACTATATGTATTGTAGTCTGTTGTTGGTTAATTGTTGTTGGTTAATTGTTAATTGTTGGTTAATTTAGTTGGTCAACATGACCTTGTAAGAGTAAGACAGGCTATTATAGTGCAAGAACATTGAAGAACTCTTCTGATAGTGCGAGCAAGAGCAGAAGAAGCGGTTTGTTCAAGATGTAATAACTCTGGAGTAAGCAACAGGAGGATAAAGAAAGCTATTTTATTTGGGTGTGGGGAAAGAGGAATGACATTTTGTCATACTCTCTGATGCTCTCAGCAGTGTTGCTGAAATGGAAAATTTTCCAAATGTACCTCTAGTAGGATTGAACAGCAAGCAGGTTACCTCTGTCAGACAGCTGTCAGCCCCTTCTAAATAACAAACATCATATGCAATTCCCCTCATATGAAATGCGACATAGCTTCTATGAGCTGAATTAAAATGAAGACGCATATACTGTAGCACCACTGAGCTACAAAAGATTGGATAGAATGCATGAGGAGTTTTACTTCTTCAGCGTTTGTTGGGAGCCAGGCATGAAGAAAAAAAATCATTTTGTGCATTAACTGCCTTTGCTTAAGCAAATATAACAATATTTATTCTCCCGCCATCACTAAAAAGGGGGTTACAGTCTTTGCTTGGTTTGTATAGGGCAAGACCTAGGTGGAAAATTGATGAGGGATGTCGCTGGGTAGCTCTGCAAAGTTTTGTAGATAGTTTTCTCAATTAGTTTTTTGCAACGTTCCCAACCCCCCAAGATTTTTGTTCATTTTATCATCTTTCTAGCCAGGAACATTGGAAGCTTTGCATGAAATAATCCTAACATGGAAGCCACATGTTCAAAATAATGACATTACTCATACCGTGTTGTTGTTAAGCAACTACAGGTAACATTGCTATTTCTTATAACTTTAATGAGAGTGCCGGAACCAAATACCTCGACTTTGGTTTATTAAGGATGATTTCTTCTTGTAATATGAGGGGAAAACACTACTGGAAACTTTTAATATAGAAAAGCCAAGGCTGTGTGGCAGGTATTATCCACACAAAAAATGGAGTTTTGTGAAGCCCAAATCGCCCTTTGTCGCTCTTTTGTTTGTCTCTGTTAAAAATATTCAGTAGTGTCTATGTCACATTATATACACCAGTGGTTCTCAACCTGTGGGTCCCCAGATGTTTCTGGACTGCAACTCCCAGAACTCCTCATCACTAGCTGAGCTGGCCAGGATTTCTGGGAGTTGCAGTCCAGAAACATCTGAGGACCCACAGGCTGAGAACCATTGGTTTAAACTCATCCTCTTTCATGTTAATAGATACAGGTTGTTGTTTTTAAATTTTGTTTGCTAGAATTTTCTTTTTCATTCTTGCATGATCCTAGTCAATCTGGAATCACCTATGCATGTGATAGTAATTAGCACTATGTAGCTCAGAGATGGGGAACATTTGGCCCTGCCAGTGCTGTTGAGGTGATGGTTCCCAGAATTTTTTTTATTGTTGTCTATGGCAGCTAGGGCTTCTGGGAGATCAAGTCCAGACCATGAAAAGGACCAATTTGTCCTTATCCTGGAGGTAATGAATTGCAGAAAGGAAAAATAATGTTCCTCATAGCCAATTTTTTAAAAACCTGTTCCACTTTTCAGTTCAGCAGTAAAGGTGATATGTGCCGTGCAACTGAATTAGCATGATGGAAGCTATACTTGTTGGCCAAACCCACACTGTGAAATGCACAAGAAAATTTGTTTATATTCCTTTATTTTATTTTTTTTTAAAAAATCATGCCTCTTTTCAAGGAAGCATTTTTTGCTGAATCCCCTCCGGCCATATTCAGATGACAGATTTCTACCTTCGTTAGATCACATTCCCTGTCATGACTCCTTGCAAAGAAGCCTTGGAAGTATTGTTTCCTGAGCATGCTGGACATCACAACTTTGGTTGCTTTAAGAGTCAGCAAAACTGTTCTGACTTTCCTCCCATGTATATCCATTTCACTGTCACCAAAACAACCCAGGAAACATAAAAGAAATCCTATCCTTCCTTTCCCAGTGCTTACAGAGCCTAATTCAAAATGACCTTCATTAGGACAGGAATGGAAGTTTCATAATAAAATAAGCCACCTTGGTTTTCTTTACACAGGCTCTGCCCCGTCTGTTCTGTAGGATATTCAGAGTCTTGGTTGGTCCACCGAAACCTTTTCTATTCCCGAAGTTTTCCTGTCTTCTGATTTAACATGAAATACTAGTTTCCTGGGATGTTTATATTGAGTATGATCTTCTTTTGTCAAATTCAATGCAACAAGGTAAATTTCGCATTCTCTTGCTGTGTCTCTACCTGTACATGACTGAAGGGCAAACTGGCCTCTGTTTCCTTGGGTTTTGGCAGCATCCTTCAGCCCCACATCGGCATGGAGGGTGGGTGTTTTGTTTTAGGAACAATGACTATCGCTCTTGATCATGCTTTGAGATCTAGGTTATTCAGAGAGGGACTAAGTGGGTAATTGTCCCATGTTCCACACTGTTCCTTTCATATTTATTTGTCCTATGTTCCACACTGTTCCTTTCATCAACTGTACCTCTTGAGTGTCAATTGCAAGGAGATCTGATCTTTGGCCAGGAGTGGGCACTATATTTCATTTGGAGAATGGAACTTGTGCTGTTGGGCTTTGGCAATGCTTTCCACCGTGTTATTTTGTCTTCGTTTTGGCTTGTGTGGTTGTCTCCATCAGTCCTTTGGAGCAGTTGCTGTGCTTGTATAGATGCCATAACCAGTTATGTACAGAGAGTTGTGTGTGAATGAACCCTGTTTCTTTTCCTTCCTTTTACTGCTCCTAAGTTTAGTGGGATTTAGGACCAGATATATCATGTAGCCAACTAAGCCTGTCATGAAGATAGGACCAGACTCTTATTTGTGAAGTTTACACCACAACCAAAACAAAGACTTTGCTTCCAAGAAACTATTCTGAAATTAGTTACTTTTAAAGAAATACAGGTCTCGGGTGTAGCTTTAAAATATAACAATATTTTTGGCTACAGAGGACTCTCCCCAGATGATGTTGAGTGTCAACATTTGCCACATTGCATTTTCAACCACAGAAGAGTAAAACCAGCATCACTGCAGATGATCTTTTTTTAATTGAAAAGGATAATCTTTATTAGAGATGGGCACGACTCAAAAAAATGGTGTTTTGTTTGTCGTTTGGTCGTTTAGGGGTCCGTTTTGGTTCGTTTTCGTTTTCGTGACTTTTTTGCAAAAAAATTCATTTTGTTTCGTTAGGTTAACAAAACGAAAAAACAAAAATGAAAAATTGCTGTTTCGTTAGCATTCTTTTTAGTTCAATGCATATGCTGCAACGAAAACGAAAAACACAGCAAATTTGGTCGTTTCGTTTTCATTTTCGTTTTGTTTTTTAAAAATTTCATTTTGTTTTCGTTGCGTAATGAAATGAAAAAACGAAAACGAAAAATCGCTCGTTTCATGCCCATCTCTAATCTTTATATTATACAGATTCTGTGCAAGCTCCAAGTTTCCCCACTAATACTATCTGGTTGTTTCTACTTCAAGAAAATGCCTAGTAAACTAACATTTCCAGGAGAGGGCTTTCCTCAAACCTCTCTCTGTGTTGAGCAAATTTTCCTACAAAAATCTACAGAAAGGGTATTTTTTGATTTGCATTCCTCCTCCTACTGTCTGAGTCAGACCATCCCAACAAGGCTACTGTATTTGAATGCCCAGAATGAGCAAGCTGTCTGTTGCAGCTCCATATTGGGGGGGGGCAGTCGATCTGATATTTTGCTTTTACTTGTGTTCAGCCATCTGTGGCAGACGTTTTCCACATTTTAGCATCGTCTCTGACATTAGTTTTTTAAACATGGAAAACACATTCTTTTTGCTTGAACCCATGTCCACCATAGAAAAAGTTACTGAATGCGTTCTCCAATCCTAAGGAAATTTCATTATATTGAGGCTAAATCAGGCATGTCCAAAGTAAGGCCTGGGGGCCAAATGCAGCCCGTTTTCAAATTTCGAGTGGCCTGTGGCCTCTTTTCCCGGCCAGCTCAGCCTGTCATACATCCCTGCCAACTGGCCTCTCCCAATTCCGGATGCAGGTGTCAGCTTGCAGTTTTATGGTTTGCTTGCCCTCTCTGCCTCTGTCCACCCCACCAGCCACCAGCCCAACCTACCTGCCCCCGATCCTTTGCTGCAGCATCCTCCGTGCCTCCTTGCATATTATAGAGATTTGGCCAAAGTCTGGCCCAGGGGCCAAATGCTGCTGAATGGTCAGCCCCCACACATTTTCACTTCAACAATTCTGGCCCTCCTTGCAAAAAGTTTGGACACCCCTGGGCTAAATAGTAGGGTTAGGATCATCCTTTCTCTAAAGCCCTTCCACAAAAGGTATGAGACATTTTTATTTAAATACATTGCATTGGCCAATTCAATGACAAAATGCAATAAAACTGTTGGAGCATTTTTATTCCTGCCATTCCAGTCTTCGTTTCTGTTGTTGTTGTGGGACACATTTTGTACATGGACAGAGGCTATAATACTTACATTACGCACTTCTATCTTCTTTAGATCATTTTATTTGTCATTTTTAACCAAACAAAGCACGTTGGTGATACTATTTGATGAAAACTACTACCGTGCATTACTATTACAGTTTTATTAAGAGTCAGCAAAACTAATTGGACTCCCTTCCAATTGTGTAGCCCTCTCATTGTCACAAATAGAACCTGAGGGGCAGGAAAGTAAGAAAGCCTATAACTCCTGTTCCACTGTTCACATGACCTAAATCAGAGCAGACTTCATTAGCATCAGAATGGAAACCAGATGACAATGCCTTGGAATGCCTTTACTGTAGGTCTATTTCTCTGTGGATCCTGCAATAACAGGATGTCACTCTAGAGACTAAAGATTCCCATCTTGGTGTAATGCAGGTTAAATACATATTTAAATACTCATTAATGAATTATTCTCTCAAAATGCTCATTCATAAATATATATTATAGCTCAAAGCGTCCATTTCTAAATATCATCAGTGAAGTGTCCTTCTTTATGTGGCTTAAATTAAAAAGAGAACAGCTATCTTAAAAAGAGAAAGATCTGCTCAGTGTTAATACCCTAGGCTGGGATAGCCCTCTCTTATAACCGTGGTACTGTATTTATTGATACAAACTATTTTTAACCCAGCCTTCTCTTTAAAAAGCAGCTTACAACAATTAATAGACAGCATTTGGTACTGATGAGTAGAGATGGGCACGACTCAAAAAAATGGCGTTTCGTTTGTCGTTTGGTCGTTTAGGGGTCCGTTTCGGTTCGTTTTCATTTTGTGACGTTTTTTGCAAAAAAAATTGTTTTCATTTCGTTAGGTAATGAAACGAAAAAACGAAAATGAAAAATTGCTGTTTCGTTAGCATTCTTTTTAGTTCAATGCATCTGCTGCAACGAAAACAAAAAACACGGCAAATTTGGTTGTTTCATTTTCATTTTTGTTTTGTTTTAAAAAAACTTTTTCGTTTCATTTTCGTTGCATAACGAAACGAAAAAACGAAAACGAAAATGAAAAATCGCTCGTTTCGTGCCCATCTCTACTGATGAGTATATAGCACAGCTTACAACAATTAATAGACAGCATTTAGTACTGATGAGTATATAGCACTAAAAGTGTTGATTAATTCAATACCAAAACACATCAGCAACACCAAGACACATTTGGAGTCGTAAGGTACCACAATCCATTTTAAGAAACCTCTTGCTCGGCAGCCGTCCACTCAGGGAAAGCTTGCCTGAAGTGAAAGGTCTCTGCCTGCTTACAGAAGGAAGTCAAGATGGGGCCTGTCTAGTTGGCTTAGAACTTATACTTCCACACGTTTTCAGCAAGGAAGAAGACATAGGATGTGAAAGCCTGCCTACCTGGATTAAAAGAAATGACATAAGGCAGCCCACAGTCTTCAGCAATCAAATCCTTTAATTGTCCATTAACTAGACATGTGCATCACAGCCATGTCTAATCTACCTCGCAGGTGGGTGACCGTATTCAAATCTTGTCTGGTCTCTGACTGGCTATTCTCAGACTCACTAATGATGAATTCAGTACTTGAAACTTGAAACTTTAACATGCAGCCAAGAAGCAGATGGAACTGCTCTGCAGGCCAGGTTTCTGCTATTTAGACTAGCCCTGGCCAAGCCAGAAGCCTTATGCTGACTGCCAGTTTCAAAAGCTACCTGTTCTTCTGGTCCTTGCTGAGGCTGGGGCATAGGAGCTCACTAACTCAGCCTCTGGCCTCAGAAAAAGCCCTTAACTCTTCAGCCTGCGACTTTGCCATGAATCACCCTGCTAGCACCTTCATTTGTAAGTGCATTGTTTCTGGTAGAGATGGGCACGAATAAAAAAAATTGCATTTAGTTTGTCGTTTGTCGTTTGTCGGGTCCATTTTGGTTCGTATCCGTTTTTCACGAATTTTTGAAAAAAATCGTTTTCATTTTCGTTCGTTTCATTACCGTTTCGTTACCATTTATTTCAATTTTTGTGATTTTTTTAAAAGGATTTTAAGCAATTCACTCACATTGCAGTAACGGAAAAGAAACACACGACAAAATTTCCAGTGTTTCTGTTCATTTCGTTTCATTTCAGAGACAAAATTTGTTTGTCATTTTGCTATGTAACGAAACGAAAAAAATGAAAACAGAAACGAAAAATTGTTCGTTTTGTGCCCATCTCTAGTTTCTGGCAAGATAAATACAAGCAGGAGCGCAGTGAGTAGATTGCAAGAGCCATGTTACTGAAAGGGGCAGGGGCTCTTGGTGTCTTCTGCAGTTCAATGGTTCTAATGGTTCTTTGGTATTGTATATTGTAAACATCTCCCTCACTTTTCCAAATGGTTTGCTTCCTAGGGACAGGCCATCAATACTCCCTCCCCCCATAACAGGAAGCATTTTCTCGTGCATGGCCATATTTAGTGAAAAGCAGCAAAAATAACAACAAACCTCAACAACTGCTTTTTGAAGGACATCTGCTACTCATGCTCTGTGTTCCATTCATGATCATACGTGCAGTGTTATGATAGCAATCCTATACAGTAAACGTTATGCTGAGACTTATTTATATACAATCCATACTTATTCTGAGGAGTTCCGAGAAGCCAAGCAACAGGAACTAACCCAAGGCCACCCAACATCTGAAGATGAATAAAGCCATGAAAGTGGATTTTCTTTATTCAAAAATACAGTGTGATGAATTCTATCAAAATAGCACACAGGCCCCAAACCTATAGCATAAAAGGATGCATACTTCTTGCATGTACTTTTCCCGTCCACGGTATTATAATTGAGACAAGGGATGTCCTTGGTGTTTGGGTGAAAACAGTGGCTATAAGAATAAGCAAGAACCACGGAACAGTTTCTTACAACCTTTACAGCATAAAATTCAATGGAATACACCTCTATATCAAAGAGGCCACCACTCCAATATTAAAAACCCATTGAATTTTTTATCAACCAACCAGCCATGTTTTCTCTGTTTTAGTGTATAAATATTCCCCATGTTTTAAAAGGGAAAGGTTCTCCTTGACAACTTAAGTCCAGTCGTTTTTGATTCTAGGGGCTCATCTCTGTAAGCCAAAGAGCTATTGTTTGTCCATAGACATTTTCATCCATAGGCATGACTGAACACACAAGTGCATGGAACGTGCTACCTCCCCACTAAAGTGGTGCCTATTTATCTACTTGCATTTTTATGTGCTTTCAAACTACTATATTGGCAGGAGTTCAGACAGCACATGGGCATTCACCCCTTTGTGTGGATTTGAACTGCTGACTTTTCGATCAATAAACCTAGTGGCTCAACAGTTTCACCCACAACACCATCCAATGTTACAATACCTATCTCTCTTATGATGTCTGGGAAAGTGAACTTATCTATGAAAGCTCACATTAAAATTTAACAGTTAGCCTTCAAGGCGCCACCACTTTTTATTTTTCTTTATTTGTTATTTTTTTTTATTCCATGTTGTTGTTTTTACATGCAATAGTAAAACATTTGATAGACAAGGAAAAGGCAGAGATGAAGAGTTTCAGAGCTCCATGTCCCCTCTTTATTTACATGTCTTTCATAACTGAAACCACTATGAGGAGTTCAATCCTGTCTCATTTTTTGAATCTGACAGTGTGATGAAGTCTAGTACCACTAATGACTAAACCATATAACAATGCTATTGACATACTGCATCTTCCAGTGCTTGGCGTGCTGGGTTGGAATTGCATTCAGACTTGGGAATGGGAATATTTTGAACTCACCTAATAATGCCAAATTCAGACAGTTCCAAATAATTTGAATTTGATAGTTCCATATACAGCAGTGCCCCGAATTACAATTGCCTGTAATTACAAAAAAATCAAATTACAAAGGGAAATCCTCCACTGGTATGGGGACAGCCAGGAACAGGGCTGTCCCAACCCAGCATGGGGGGGGGAGCTGATGAAGAGTGACTCCACCACTCGCCCGCTCATCCCCTTGCTGTACCAGACAACCAGGATTGGGGCTGCCCCGAGCGAGCAAGGCTTTTGAAAGACCTGTTCTGGTGTGCCATGCAAGGAGGAAGCTGTGGGTCTTTCAAAAGCCTGGCCTTTGATCACAAGAAGGCTTCCCCCCCCCAAAAAAAAAAGTAAAGCAAAGTGTTCTGCTTATATACCACCCCATACCACTTCAAGTAGTCTCTGGGTGGTTTACAGTTTAATGACAGTATGCAGGCTACACATTGCCGCCGCCCTCCCCAGCAAGCTGGGTACCAACGTCCATCTTTGGCAGGGTGCCCTTGTGATGCTGGGCAGACCGGGGGATGGGGACCTCAATCGCAAGAAAGCAGCTCCAGCAAAGGAGCTGAAAGCCTTTTTTTTTTTTTTTTTTTTGCAATCAAAGATTGGATCCAGGCTTCCCCAACTTCTCCACCGCTCAACCCCCCCCCCTCCTGGATCAGGGCAGCCAGGAGCTAGCTGCCCTGATGCAGGAAGGGGGTGAGCTAGTGAGCGGTGGAGTCACCCCTCATCAGCTTATTCCTCCTGGGTTGGGGGAATCCCTGCTCCACCACTTGCCCACTCCTCCCCTTACTGTGTTGGGGTTACTGGCTCCTGGCTGCCCTGATGCAGGAATGGGGTGAGGGGGCGAGGGGTGGAGTCACTGCTCATCCACTCATACCCCCTGCTAGATGGGAGTACCCAGCAAAAGCCCTTTTCCAAAGATGGGAAAGGGCTTTTACTTCTCTTGGGGGGGGGTGGATTTTTGAAAGCCTAAAGTGGTCAGCTGAGCAAAGAGGCAGGGAAAGGCCAGTCAGGCTCCTTTCTAGATGGGCATATTGGTGCAGTCACAGGACCCCTGTGTCATGCAGAGATGGGTTGGTGACCTGCCTGGTTCTAGGGGGAGGGGCTGGAGTGCCACCGTTCCTATTCGTAGCTGTGGAAATACAAATATGATGTGCCCTTCCCTGGTGGAGAGCACTGGCTTTTGTAGGTTTGTGACAAACCTGGCACCTCATTACCAACTGCTATTCCAAATGAGTGGTGCCAGGTTTCTGTTGGGGCGTCAGACTGCTGATGCAGCAGCAATTGGCCAGGGCACAGGAGGTATGTCTTACAAGGGATATCTGGAGCAGCCGAGGTGCAAAGCATGCCTCTGTGCCTCTGACAAGACATTGGCCAGACATGGAGGCAGAAGACAAATGGCCACACACAGGGGCAGAGTACAGGTGGACCCTCTTGAACGTGGCTAGGATGGAGGACAGCCACACAGTTCAGGGCACTCAAGAGGGACATGCTGTAATAATAATAATAATACCTTTATTGTCAATGTACAACATGTGCACAATGAAATTGGCTGAGTCTCCCTTGCCCACCCCCACCACCATCCCAACCCTGTGTACTTGACACAGAATGCGCCAGCCCACAGGTCAGTTCTTCTATACTTGTCCTGGAATTATTTCCCATTCAGCAGTCTGACAGCCCATGGATAACAACTGTTCTTTAGTCTATTGGTGCGGCAGGCTGTACTACAATATCTTCTGCCTGATGGTAACAAGGTAAAGAGGTGCTGTAATAGGGGAGTCCAGCTACAGAAAGACAAGGACTGGTTGTCACAGACAATGGGCAAGCACTGCAGGCTGAGAAGATGGAAGGGGTGCTCCACAGCTAGCAAGCAACCTTCTTCAACCCCCAAATTGAACAGTGGACAATACTAAACAGCAGCAACAGAAGGGGACCAGTACCAACCAACGTGCCATCATAATGCAGCAGCAGCTAATGAAGGAGGCCCAGCTACCGTTGAGGGGTCACACACAGCAGGAACAAACTAGCACTATTCATAGCACCCCAAACAGCAGCACCAATACTGTCGTTGTATTCCTGAGTCCATGTCCCTCGCCCTGCAACAACATGGTAAAGCTTTCTGGGACCTGTCTTGACAAACATGACATGGGCCCTGTCTTCCAGAGATACCAGCCCAAAGGAAGGACATGGTAGAGGCAGAGATAGAGGCATCCATGCAGGAGCGCTGCAAGGTACTGTTCTTCGGGGCGCCCTCATCCACGTACAATGCCCCCCTCCCTAGTCTGGGGGGAGTCTCCCTCCAGCCTACGGACAGGGCCAGGAATCTGGGTGTGGTCCTGGACTCAGCCCTCTCCCTGGAAGCCCAGGTGATGGCTGTCTCAAGGGCTGCTTTTTTCCAACTCCTCAGGATCACCCAGATCCGTCCTTATCTCAATGAGTCCTCCCTGAGGACAGTTGTGCAGGCCCTCGTGATTTCGAGGATTGATTACTGTAACGCGCTCTATGTAGGGTTGCCCTTGACCCTTGTCCGGAGACTCCAAAGGGTGCAGAATGCGGCAGCCAGACTGGTGGTGGGTGCTCGTAGATACAATCACATCACCCCAGTTCTAGCTCGCCTGCATTGGCTGCCCGTTGCTCTCCGGATAAGGTTCAAGGTCCTGGTTTTGGTTTTCAAAGCCCTCCACGGTTTCTGCCCTGAATACCTGTCGGAGCGTATCTCCCAGAAGTCAGCTGAGGCCAGGCCCACTCGAATGTCACAGGTGCACTCACTTAGGGTGCCCACTCCCAGGGAGGCGCGGAGGTTGGCTACGTGCAACCGTGCCTTCTCCATTGTGGGCCCCTCACTATGGAACCACCTCCCGAGTGAGCTACACCTTGCACAGTCCCTGCCTGCCTTCAGAAAGGCTTTGAAAACTTTGCTTTTCAGGGAGGCATATGGCGACCTAATTTAATTTAATTTTTTTCCTTCTTCTGTCTCCTGCCCATTGATCCATCTTGCTAGGGTTTTCCCTATTTTTTGTACTGTATTGTTATTTTTTAACTTGTAAACCGCCCAGAGTTCCAGATTGGAAGATGGGTGGTATAAAAATGAAGCAAATAATAAATAAATAAATAAATAAATAAATAAATAAATAAATAAATAAATAAATAAATAAGTTCAAAGAGGCTGATTCCTTTTCTCTCTGAGTTGGGAAGCAGTCTGTTTGGGCATGCCTGGCCAAGGTGACATGGGCAGTATTGTCTTATCCCACCAACTAGTTTGCCCAATGCATTATCTCCAACCAAAGACATTATCAGCCCACATTGTTCATGCCTCGAGCCTGGATCTGTAGAAAAGCTTATTTTCCTTAAGGTCTTTACTGTGCTTCTCCGAAGTCCCCTTTAAACAAGAGAGAATGTGCCTGCTCACAGTAAGAGGCATGCCATGCTTCAGTCTGCTACCTCCTCCTTCTGCCTCATTCCTTCTCCCAATTGCTAGTGCATGTTTGCACCTCACTCAGCAACGGTCCATACTGTTGGTAGAGTTCCCACCCACCATGCCAATCTATCTGTTGCGCCAAGTTGCTTGCCAGTGCTGCTCAGAGTGTTTGCCCACGCACTGGGGCAACCTGTCTTCTCCTCTTGCTGGCATTCTCCCTGTCCAGGGTTCAATCATTATGCCAGTTTCCAATGTTTCATAATACCTAGGCACTGCTGGCTATGTGATGTCTGCTGTCTCTCTTTGGCAGAATCACTAGGAAACTGTCAGAGGACACAAGGAAATCCTTTACTCCTTTTCTTTTCTTTTCTTTTTTAAAAAAGTCCCTATTTGTTTTTGATTCAAAGGGGGGAAATAGTGACTATATAGTATAGTATGTCTGTAAGAGAGTTTCAGGTACCTAGAATTTCTGAATTTTTAGAACTCTGAATTCCAAATCTCAATTCTAAATCCAAATCCTATATTCCAAGTTTGTGCTAGAGCATATTCCTTCTGTGAAATGTAGGCTGTTTAAAATAGCCTGTGCACTATAGCCTCATTTACTGTCTGCACGTGGTAAAATGCTGTTTTTATCCTTTGCATGGTTGCGGCAATATCTGGTGCAGAGATAATAGGTATGTTGTCTAATGCTTAATAGAAAAAAAACACTTTAATGGCATAAGTGCTTACAAGTAGCAGGAGGCAGTGGTACATTTTGATTTGTTGACTAATTATTCCTTGTTATGGTTTTTATTTTTTTATTTTTTCAAACGTGCACTGAAGGTGGATGGGTATCAGCATCTCAGTGGAAAAGGATGAAAATATTCTAGCTCATCAGTCTTATTCCCAGGAGTTTCAAGTAATTTATTTTAAAATGGATGATTATGTTTTGAAAACACTTCCTCTCCCCCCACATTTGCTTACAAATCAAAATGCTGACGTTTTGCAATTCTAAATTATCCCCAGATTGCCGTGTGTTTCAAGCATACTGCTTGAAGTAATGTCTACCAACTGAAGCGGCTTAGAGTTTAATTTTCCTTTCTCTTTAAATTTGTTATTTTGTTGAGTGTTTAATGGTTGAACCCCACACCCTTGCTTCCTTATTCTTGCTTACTCTGCCATTCTTTCTGAGAAACCAGACATTTCAATGACAGAGAGAAAACCGTGAGTAGGGCACACATCATGTGTATATATTTACAAGGTGTGACACAAGATATAGAAGACGAAATATAAACTAATGCCCAGAGGCAAAGTGAAATGCATTTACTGTTGTTTCCTCTCTTCCCTATGTTTTGGGCCATATGAAGGAAACCTGAGAAGATTTTATTTTTGGCCAGACTACAATCTAGATTAAGGGAGGGAGTGCACAGTCAAAGGCTTACCATTTTCTAACATTTCAGGGGATCGGTCTTTGTAATGTAACAGAGGCAGGCAGGAATATAGAAGCAAGCATTCAGGGCGTTTATACACGACCCGTAAACTCCGGGGCAAATGGCTCCCAGCTCCAGAGCTTAAAAATGTTTACCCACTAGCTCCGGAGTTTACAGGAAATTAGGTGCAACCACGCCCACTTTAGTGCGTCCCAGTGCACCTTTCAAGTACCTGCTCTTCCGTCCTGAAAATTCCTTGATGCGGTGTAAAGATAGTGAGTGCGGGGCTCTCCTCGCTTCTGTTTGTTGTTGTTTTGGCTCCCGCCCCTTTAAGAGCTACTTTACAGACACAGGAATCTTGCCGGCAAGAGCGAGAGCCAGAACGAGAGCCAGAACGGAGGTGAGGCATGATCTTTTCTTCCTTTTTTTTCTCCCTCCCCTCACGCAGCCAGCAGCCAGGAAGTGCAGAGGGGTGGGGAAGCAGGAAGAGCGACAAGCCCCTAAGATCTCTGGTCCGAATTTAAGTGGCCAGCGGATCTTAGGGGTCGTGTAAAAGCGCCCTCAGAGGCCTATGCAAACATTTTTGTGTCAAGCCACTGAACCCTGGGGCCAGCTAGGAGGAGGGTAATCTTTAAGGTCGCCTCAGAGGGAAACATCAATTTTTCTCCTCACCCAGTACCACTTATGCTGATATTTATTTACCCAGCTGGAGATCCAAACAGAGCAATTTCCTGAGACCTGAGCGAGCTGCTTATATTTGTCAAGTTATATATGTGTATTCAAATCCATACAGTTTAGAAGAGTGGACTCTCTGTGGGAACACCCTCTCCCTATGTCATGCCTGGCCAAATTTATCCTGCCCTGCAGACTGAAATGAAAACTTCACCAGGTTAAGGCGTCCCCACCCATCTACCACTGAACCAATCCTGGTTGGTCAGTCTTCCCATGCGCATCTCTACTTCTGGTGCACAGGGGTGCCAGGGAAAGAGAAGAGAATGTGGAAACCAGCCTGCCATTTTCCAGGGCTGCAAAGAGAACCCCAGGCAGGAATGGAGACTGGGTGATCCTGGTTGACTTTTAAATTTCAGTGATCAATGCTGACTCTGACCTCAGTTAATATAGAAGCGGGTGTTGGGTTTGTATAATAAAAATAAAACAAAAAACAATAATATTGTGGCATTTTAAAGGTCTTGGGTCCTTTTCCAAGGAGAAAGGTGGGGTAGAAATACTCAAAATTAAATAAAACAAATAAAATTAAGTCAGCACCTTTATTGACTGATTCATTCTAGGAAGCAGACCACTATGCCATGCATAGGCAGGAGAACTGCAACGGCAATAGCCTTCAAAACAATTTTCCTGCTTAAATATAGAACTGCATGTAATGGAAATCGAACAATCTATCATGAGAACATTCTGAAGGGAATAGAAGGAGCCATTATCTATGATATGTTCAAAATATGGAGACTGTCTCATTCAGAGAAAATGTCCCTTAAGTGGCCCTCTATATAACTAGCTGCAATATAAGTCCATTCACATGGTCCAACAGCAGTGTTAAGAGAAGGCAGGGGCAAGGGGAGGAAGGGAAGAATGCACTTTGCCATTTCATACAACTGGAACCTGAATTCAGAAAGAGATGCTGTCCAAAATTAATGTATTATTTTATATTTCAGGGAAATAGTATTCATTATACATGTGAAAAATAATGTGTTGGAGTCCACTAATGACAGCTTGAAGCTTCACAATCCTAACTAAATGGACAGTTCCTACCAGAGGTGGAATAGAAGAACCTGACTTGTGTTGAATCTGACCATTGGGCCATCTAGAGCAACAGCATCAAATTTGATTGGTTGCAGATAGTGAAATTTGGCATTTCCAATGTCAGTGGGGCAGTATATCTGCACCAGGTTTTCGTTCAAATTTTAAAGGGACCGTCAAAGGTCCTGAAGTTGTGGAAGGTGGGGTGGGAGGAGAGATTCAGCACCTTGATTAGCTGCTGATAAGTCTAAACAAAAAGGCACAGCAAATTCACCTCCACTGGTGGCCGATCAGATCAGGTGTGTTTAGGGACAGCATGCAGAATCCAGCAATTCAAGATACATGTGCCACTGCCAAGTTGTCACCTGATGGTCATCCTTTTGATGGTGAACTTCTCCATATTCAGCTGGGATGGCCCTTGAAAAGCAGACACAGTCCCCTTCCCAGGCTGCCCTTGATCCACTGACAGAGAGAACATACCAGAGCTTGCTGTTGATAATTGCCTCTTAGCACCCAGAACCATGGTCATGGGTCAAAGTAAGACTTTGTGGAGGCCAATGGAATAGTAACTAGAGAAAAATCACACAATTATGCTAAAGGAAACTAAAGAGGTAAGGAGCTTTTGACTCTTCCTAAAAAAAAAATCCCTTGGGCGTAGGTAGCTTTCCAGAATGTTAGCATTTAATTCAGGTAGTATAGTATTTTATATGGAAGCAAAAGCACTATGTCTGCTATTCTGCTATATAAACAGTGCACACAGAAATTGGCTGACTGCAGTTCCAGTGCCTTTCAGGTGACCTGAAATTTCCACTGGTTTGTAAACAGTTTACAAATAACTTTATCCTTAACATGGAGCTTTTTGATGAAGTACCACTTCCATCTGTCTCACCCGACTATTTTCCCAGGAACACTGCCAGGCAGTTCATTCATTTCCTAGGTGACATTTCAATTTGAGAGCTGAAGCTGGGAAGAATCCTTTGAAGTCAGAGCAATCTATTGAAATTATGCTCTATTTTTATCCTGATTTTTCACAATATATGGAGGCGGTTTGGTGATTACACAATCTGCATACCACACATTATGTATCTCTGGTTGATTATTACTATTTTAAAATCACAAGACTGGTTCTTTTTTTCCAGTGGAGTCATCTGTGCAAGCAATACTGTTAAGGATCGGACGAATTTCCATTGATTTTAATGGAGGAGGCCTCCGGCCTTGAATAATCTTGACACAAGTAATTGAAAATACTGTTGATACAGCATTACTGTGACCTGAGAGAAACTGAATTTGGGTACATTCAGGCCTCTTCGTATATTAAATTTCTTAAGAGTACACTGATGGTTCTTTAAGGCTGTAATCATATGAACACGTGAATAGGAATAAATCCCACTGAACCTGATGGAAATTACATCTCAAGTAAGCATGCAGGGAGTTGGGCTGCATGAGACATTCACTGAAAAAATACTCTACTTTACATGTAAATTTATGGCTCACAATCACCACCATTTGTCATTTACAAATGAAAGTGTTTTCCTCACAGGCGTGCCTCAATAATGGAACATCCTCTCCAAGAAGATTCTTCTGTGACCAATACTGCTATCATCCAAACAAAACTAATTTTCCGGTTTATCTGGGCAGCTCAACAGATGGTACCGATTTAACACTGATGCTCTTACACACCATGTTACAGCTTAACTTTTCTAAAGTGTTCTAAAGTTTTAAAAAGAAAATGTTGGGAGGAAAGTAGCCTGTCAACTTCCTCATCATTAAGAACCACTAATTAATAGGCATTTTTTTTTGCTCCTGCCCAAGACTTCCCCATCTCCCTTCAGTTTGGAAGTTCAGGTGAAAGTTAGGACAGTGAGCCTCATCCCTGAAGAATGAGTACCTCAAGGAATAATGTCCAAATATTAACTTTGTCTTAATATTGTCTTTAAATGTGGCCCTTTTCTTCACATACTGTATATTTTCTTCCTTGTGGGGTATTTACTGAGAGAAGAGTGTGAGGCTGTATCATACAGTTCGTACTTTCATTGGGATTCTTTGTTTCCCTAATAATTTCCCTCAGTTGGCAACTTGCAACCCTCCAGGTATTGTTGGACTGCAACTCCCAATTAATATAACTAATGTGAAGGATGATAGGAGTTGCTGTTGAGCAGTAACTGGAGGGCCACATGTAGCTCATCCACGCTGTGAAACATGAAAGAAACTTAATGAAAAATCTGCTTATGAATTGCCGTATTTTTTGCGTATACCAGCCCTCCTGATGTTTTGGACCAAAACTCCCAGAATTCTAAGCTTAGATTGCCAGTGACAAAGGACTGTGGGAGTTGTGGTCCAAAACACCTGGAGGGCCGAAGTTTGGACATGACATGTTTTTTTCTAAAACTGTGGTATGGAAAATCAAGGGGGTCGTATACAGATAAGTAAGCCTTTCTGGGGGAGACAGTGGGATGGGGGAAAGTGAAACTGAGTTTGCTGCTGCATTCTGAAGACACCTCTCTGCTTGTTTTGCAGGGAAATGCTTGTGGGTGGAGCAACCCATTAAGAAGTCCAATTTCAGGGGGGGGGAGAACAAAGCAGAGAGAATGGTAATCAAGCACTCGTGAAAAGAAAAGAAAAAGAAGACAGCAGGGGGTGGCATTCTTCCTTGTTTTTTTGCCTGAAAATCAACTTAATGGGTTCCTCCACCCCCAAGCATTTCCCTGCAAAAAAAGAAAGCTCCAGTCCTTGCAGTAACAAAGCAGAGAGGCGTGTTCAGAAGATAGAAAGTAAAGGAAACCCCATGGGGTGGGGTAGGCCAGGTCTGGGTGTAGGAGGGCTCAAAGAGGATTTATTAACTTTCTTAATTTGCTGTCTTAAAATTGGGGGAGTCTAATATGCAGCAGCATCTTATAGATGGAATAATATGGTAGTGATAGCTATTGTTTTGCTGTTTTACTGTCAATAGAGTTTTGTTTCAATTGGAATACAATTCTAGCTGGTCATGGAAAAGTAGGCATTGTTCAAAGATGAGAAGAAGTTGGATCATGGATTCTGAGTCATAGTCTATATTTCTTGCAAAATATCTGGAAAATCATATCTAACTCATGTTTCTCTGCTACTGGTTTTTCTAGCTGTCGGGAGAAACAGAAGTGTTTTCTCATGCCCTTTGTTAAGGTTAAATGATTCTAGACTTAATGTTCTGAGTAGTTCCATTGATGCAGCTTTCCAGAAATCATTCTGCCAAACAACACCTATACTTACTTAGGGGTTACTTTCATTTGGGGATAAATTGCCAAATCACATAATAAAGCACCACATGAAGTTTATAATGAATAGTAGAGTAGACTTGATCACAACTTGAGTAGAACAGTTCATTTAATTTACCTCATTATGACCTCAAGATATAGTCTCCATTTGAAACTTTTTAATTCTTAGAAACTATAAGGGACTAATTATATTTCCATTATGTCTGTGAAGATTCTCAGTCATCCATGTGAGTTTACCTGGAAGAAGAATCATGGCAACTGGACTTCTTTTTCTTGAGAGATAAAAACGTTTTGCTGCTCATCCAAACAGCTTCGTCAGTCTGAAGAAAGCTAGTTGCGAGTCCTCCATTTTATAGTTCACTTTGACCTCATGTCACCCTGGTCTGAAATAGGCTCATAAGAGGAACAATGGCCTGAACTGGCTCGTTAGGTAGTGAACAGTCTCAATCGCCTTAAGGTGAACAATGGTCTAAGATGCTTAAACCCATAAAGTATGGGTCATTAGATATGGCCTTGGTGGTGAAGGCATGAAGTATTTTTGATTTGTCTAGGTATTGTTGAAATCACAGCCTGATAGGTGGCAGATAGACTGTGTCTGACCCCCACACACACACACACCTCCGTTGAGAGAGGGGTTTTCAATGCTCACATGAATAGCTTCCCTGACCCCTCTCTCAAACCACCTCTCTTCTCTGTCTAATATGTGTACATCCTCATCTTTGAATGAGTGTCCTTTGTCATTCAAGTGGAGGTATACTGCTGATTCTGGTCCTGAGCTGTTACCCCTCCTATGTTGGACAATTCTTCTGTTTAATGGCTTTTTAGTTTCTCCAATGTAGAGGTCTGCACACTCCTCACTGCATTGAACCACATATACTATATTGCTCCTTTTGTGTTTTGGTATCGGGCCCTTTGCGTGGACAAGTCTCTGTCTTAGTGTGATTGTGGGTTTGAAATAAACAGGGATGTGGTGTATGCCAAAAATCTTTTTAAGCTTCTCAGTCACTCTAACCATGTAGGGAATGACCAGGTTCTTCCTTCAGGTCTGGATCCATTGTTCTTTTGGGTTGGCACACTGCTTTGTTGAAGGCCTACTTTGGATATCCACAGGCCTTAAGTGCTTTCTTCAGGTGCCTGTCTTCCTTCTTCTTGGCTTCTTTGGAGGCGGGGTGCTCTCTGCTCTGTGTTTTAGGGTCCTGATGACTCTTAATGTGTGTTGTAATGGATGGTGGGAGTCAAACAGTAAGTACTGATCTGTGTGGGTGGATTTCCTGTAAATTTCTACTCCCAGGCCATGGTCAGGTGTGATGATAACTGCACAATCCAGAAAAGCCAGCCTTTTGTCTTGGGTGTCTTCCCTAGTGAACTTAAAATTACAGACCACCACATTGATGTGGTCTGTAAATGCCTGTACTTCCTGAGTCTTGATTTTCACCCAGGTATCATCTACATACCTGAACCAATGGGATGGTGTTGTCCCTGGGAAGGTGTTGAGAGCCTTCTCCACTTCTTCCATGTATAGGTTCACAACAATTGTTGACACTGGGGAACCCATGGCACAATCATGCTTCTGTTTGTAGAAGTCCCCTCTGTACTTGAACAATGTGGTGTTCAAACAGAGGTCCAGGAGCTGGCATATCTGGTTTGGGTTTAGGCTGCTTCTGGAAGTGAGGGTGATGTCTTCTCTTAAGGCCTTTTCACATGACTCCTAAGATCCGCTGGCCACTTAAATTCGGACCAGAGATCTTGGGGGTTCATTGCTCTTCCTGCGTCCCCACCCCTCTGCACTTCCTTGATCCTGTCTGCGTGAGGGGAGGGAGGAAGAAAGAGAGGAAAAAATGCAGGCTCACCTCTGAAGCCAGTCGAAGGCCCGTCATCCTGATTCCTTCTCTTCTGTGTGTTTTTTTTTTTTTGCCTCCCGCCCCTTCCCTTAAAGGGGCGGGAGGCAAAAAAATCAAACAGAAGCGAGGAGAGCCCCGCACTCACCAGATTAAATCCGGACCTGGGGATTTTCACCCTTCTAAAGCAGGTAAAAGAAAAGTGCGCTGGGACGCGCTTAGGTGGGCGTGGTTGCACTTAATTTCCTGCAAACTCCGGAGCTGGTGGGGAAACAATTGTAAGCTCCGGAGCTGGCAGCCATTTGCTGCGGAGTTTAGGGGTCGTGTACAAAGGGCCTTAGTCTTCTCTTTACAGTTGTTAGAGCATCAATGGAGGGAATGCTGATAACCAGAGATGTAACATCAAAGGATACCATGGTTTCATCGGTATCCAGTTTCATCTTCCTGACTTCAGAAACAAAATCCTCTGAATTGTGCATGTGGTGGTCTGTGAGTCCAACCAGTGGGGCTAGAATAGTTGCCAGGTATTTTGTAATGTTGTAAGCCACTGAATTTATACTATTGACGATGGGTCTGAGGAGGATTCCTTACTTGTGGATCTTGGGAAGTCCATAAAAGTGGGGGATGGTCTCTCCAGGATATACCCGGTGCTAAGTCATCCTTCTCCAAAACTGCTTTTACACGACCCCTAAAATCTGAGGCAAAGGGCTCCAAAATGCAGAGCTTAAAATTGTTTTCCCACCAATTGCAGACTTTAAACAAAATAAAGTACGACCATGCCCACCTACGTGTGCCCCAGCGCACTTTAGAAGTACCTGGTCTCCAGAGGTAAAAAATCTTCCGATGCGGATTGTAAAGCTGTGGACGCCGGGCTCTTCTCACCTTCTGTTTGTTTTTTTGTCCCCTCCACCCCTTTAAGAGACAGGAATCCCTACGGGGCTGCTCCGGGCTGCTTGGACGCAGGCGGAGGTGAGCTTACATTCTTTTCTCCCTTTTTTTCTCCCTCCCCTCGCCGCAGACAGGAGTGATGGAGGTCGGAAGGGTGGGAACACAGGAAGAGGAACAACACCCCACAATCTCTGGTCTGAATTTAATTTGCCAGCGGATTTTAGAGGTTGTGTAAAAGCGCCCCAAGAGTTTTAAGCATTCTATTAAGCATTTTTTTCCCCTTTTTTCTTTTTTGGTAGTTGCTGGTGGGGTCTCTTTTTAGTTTTTCATATGTGTGTTGTTCATCTAAAACTGAGATAACCTTTTCATGGTAGTCCACAGTTTTGAGGACAACAGTGCATCTTCCTTTGTCTGCAGGCAAAATGGTGGCTTTTTCATCTCTGCTGAGGGATGTCAGAGCACTTCTCTCCTGGCTGGTGAGGTTGGATGGTGGTGGTTGAGCACTGGAGAGTGTGGCAGAGACTTTTATCCTGAATAGTTCAGCTTCAGCTGCTGGCAGATTGTTGTTGTGAATGGCTGATTCTGTGACTGTGATGAAATCCACAACAGGAACCTGTTTGGGTGTGATGGCAAAATTTAGGCCTTTGGATAGGACCTCCCTCTCTGCCTGGGTGAGAGGTTCTTCACCTATTTGTCCTTAACATCTCCTGTCAAGGGCCAATCATCCTTCTTCCTCCTGCGAATTTCTTTTACTGACTGTTTCCAGGAGAGGAGAAGATCAAACTTCTTCATTTGCCTCTTTTTGACTTTGCAATGTTGGGACAGTTGTGCTTTTTGGATAAAATCTATGAAAGTAGTTCCTGGTGAAGGTGGTCTTTTCTGTGTTCCAAAGTGTCTAAGGTGAAGTGGACTTGTCTGATCCTTTCATTAAGCAGTTGTTCTTGAGCTCTCTGAAGGATATTGTTAGCCCCATGACTTCTTATTGTAGATCATAGGCGAAGGCTTGTTGGGGTGAGGCTCTGTGGTCTGCATCTCAGGTTGAAATGCAAGTGGTTCTTGTAGGACTCACAGCTAGCTTTCATCAGTCTGACAAAGCTGTTGGGATGAGCAGTGAAACGTTTCAATCTCTCAAGAAAAAAAAAGTCCAGTTGCCGTGACTCAACTTCCAGATATATTTTCAGTACTTGCACTGACCATAGACAATTCAAATTAACCTTGTGTTAACAGCATTTTGAGAATGACGTACAATTTATTCAGACGGCTTATATTTGGGCTTCTCTACATGGGCTCAGTTGGAGCAGGCTGGAGTATGCTAAGTAGGGTTGCTTAAGACTGGGTAAAAGTCCAGTATGTGGGTGCAGTGCTTGCACCCAAACTGCATCCACGGCTCAAGCAACCCTATTTGTTCTATATCCTTTACAAGGAACAAAATCTCCAGCCTTCCCTTCTCCTGTCTTCTCCCACTTCCAGGAGAAAGATTTCAATTTTGTTTAATTGATTTTAAGAAAAGACATTTACTTCCTCTGCTCCGAGAAGGAACAGAAGAAGGAAGATTTTAATTTCTTTGTTTTTTTTTCATATCATTAAGTGATTAAGATGTCTGTTCACTCCACTAATGATATGGGGATTGTGAGAATATGGGGACTGTAAAGATAGGTTTGATGGTTCTTGTTCCTATGATTTTCCGGCCTCCTGTTGTATATGAGCAGTACCAGGTGCCTTCTCAGCTTACAGATAAGAAAGCATGCTTTCATTTCGTAGCTCCTCGTGAAGGCTGTGCAGTGTACAGGAAGACTACACCAATATTTTCCCCTTAATTGCCCAATGAGGCTTTGCGACAGAAAATAGGAAGCTAATTTTTGGAGAAGTTACATTCCTGAGGGAGGAGTTACAGAACAAAGGACTTGGAAATGATTGACTAATACTTAGAGCAATGGATTGTTGATTAGAGATGGGCATGAAACACGAAAATGGCATTTCATTTCGGTTTTCATTTCATTGGGCTTTGTATCATTTTGTTTGAAATATTTTTTTAAAAAAATCATTTTGTTTTTTGTTTTGTTTCATTTTTCATTTTTAACACTGTATCTGCGCCTCCCCCCCCCCAACGTGCCCAATCAGGGGAGAAAGGCACGGGTTGTTTAAAATGTCTTGGAGACACCAAGGCTGCCTTGGTGGATCCAACACATTTAAAAACACCTGTGCCTCCCCCCCCCCAAATCGGGCACTGGGGGGAGAATGGTGCACAGGTGTGTGTGTTTTTTAAGCCACCAAAGCAAGTGCTGATGTCCGTGGTCACCACTTACTTCAGTGGCTTAAAAAAAGTTTTAAAACCCCACACTTCCCCCAAATGCATTCGATTGGGGGCAAAGGTACGGGGTGTTTAAAATGTCTTGGAGCCACCGAGGCTGCCTTGTTGGCTCCAAGACATTTTAAATGACCCACACCTTTTCCACCCCAACGCACCCAATCGGGGAGGGGGGATGGTTCAGGTTGTTTAAAGCAGTTCTCCATAGGAATGCATTGCTCAATGCATTCCTATGGGAAACCTAACAAAAACGAAATAGAACGAACGGAAATTTTCCAGTTCATTTCATTTTGTTTTTCTTTAAAAATCATTTCATTTTTCATTTCATTCCAAAACGAAATGAAAAATGAAACAAAAAAAAAATCGTTTCATTCCCATCTCTATTGTTGATGTAAAGCTTGCCAGTCAAGTAATGATTTAATTACTTATAGCCATTATGCTTTTTATAGCGTTTAGCTTGTTAACAGAAGCTTTTAGGATTGCCATGATGATCACTTAATTATATATAGTTCATATTGTTTAAACGGTAGCTTATCAATTTAACTTGCATAACAGTCTGAATATGCTTTGCAATACTTTGAATATACAATTTACTTTTTGAACTCTTGACTTTTTATAATTTTTAATTTTCTAAAAATATTTTGCCAAAGTGTGGCCCTTGGGGAGGGAAGAGGAGGAGTGTCTAAAGAAGGTGCCTAGCTATTTTGCTGCTTTTGCTACTCTTAAGTATTTGAGGATGTCTGCAAGGTACACAGTACACAGTCAGTGGAGTTTGGGGCAAAATCTGGGTTCAAGAGTTTGTCCATGGTTTCCTCTCATGCATCCCATGGGTTTTGTCCCCTACCTGGGTTGAGAAAGGATGATAAATGATGGAAATCAAAGTGACTCTCTCTCGCAGTGGAATATCCTTTAGGGGAGTTCCTTACAGTGTTATTGAAGCCATTCGGGAAAATAAAGAAAGAAGCTCGCTTTGGTTTGATTTTCATTTGTTGGGACTGGCTTTTGAAACGTTTCAGGGAAGTAATGAATGCTTGGGCCACACAGATGATTAATGTATGACTATAAGAAGACTTTATGCCCTCTTGTCTCAAATAAATGATAGTATGGTCCCTTTTGGGGTTTAAAAAACCTCTGTTGGCTGCAGATGATGTAACTAACAACAGACTTGTTGACAATGGGCCTTTTTACACAACCCCTAAGATCCGCTGGCCACTTAAATTCGGACCAGAGATCTTAGGGGTTCCTCGCTCTTCCTCTGTCCCCACCCCCCTCGGCACTTCCTGGTTGCTGGCTGTGTGAGGGAGGGAGAAAAAAGAAAGAAAAGAATGCCTTCTTACCTCTGTTTTGTTCCGGGCAGCATTCAGATCTCTTAAAGGGGCGGGGCGCAAAAAAAGAACAAACGGAAGCCAGGAGAGCTCCGCACTCACTATCCTTACACCGGATCAAATATTTGTCACCTCCAAAAAGCAGGTACAAGAAAACTGCTGTTTGGTCTTGCTAAAGTGGGCGGGGTCGCACTTAATTGTCTGCAAAGTCCGGAGCTGGTGGGTAAACATTTTTAAGGTCCGGACCTTGCAGCCATTTGCGGCGGAGCTTAGGGGTCGTGTATAAACGCCCAATGTTCTGGTTTTGGGAAAACTGATGGAAAGGGTTGTGGCAGACCAGCAATAGACATTTTAGGAGGAAACAGATAGTCTTGATCCATTTCAGTGAGGGTTCAGGCAATGCCATGGGACTGTGACAGTTCTGGTTGCTCTGCTTGATGGCCTGTTAAGAGAGGCTGACCAGGGGAATGCAACCTTGTTGGTCATCATGGATCTTTTTGCAGCCTTTGATGATGTCAACCACTGTATCCTTCTGAACCGACTTCCAGGTTTAGGGACTGGAGGCTCTGCATTGCTCCAGCTCTAGTCATTTCTTGAGGGTTGTGTCCAAAGAGTACAACTGGGGGGTGCTGTTTCAGCTCTGTGGGTTCTTCACTGTGGAGTCCCACGGGGTCAATCATCTCCCCAAAACTCTTTAACATCTATATGAAGCCGCTGGGACAGATCACCAGGAGATTTGGATATCACTGTCATCAGTATGCTAAGGACACAAAGCTTTATCTCTCCTTTTCATCTTCAGCAGGGGAAGCTGTATGGACCCTAGAGTGGTGCCTGGCCTCAGTTATGAACTGGACAAGGATTAATATATTGAAATTGTATGTGTAGTTCTCCCTTGTGGGATGTTTTCAATCATTATTTGGGAAACGATTCACCCTTTACTTAACAATCAGTGAGCCCCTAGTATCTAATGCAACTAAGGCTGTGGTCACACCTGGGTTTTGATCCTGATCTTCTGAAGGTCTGGCTTTTCCTCTTCGTCCCATCACGTGATTTAAATGTGGGACAAGAGTTCTCACGTCAAAAGCTGTTTTTTAAATTTTAAAGTGCAGTTCAGCCCCCTTGGCCAGCAGGTGGCGATAGTATTTGAAAAAAAAGGACCACTTTGCTGGGGGAAATTAATGCTTGTAGGACCAGATAGAGCTTCCTGTTTCTCTGAAGGTGAAAATAAATTTAAAAAACTCTTTTTTCGGTTCGAGTTCAAGTTCTGACGGCTTAATTATCGTTACCGTTTCCATTACATAATGGAAATGATAACCGAAAATGGAAACGACAATTTCGCCGAGTCGTGCCCATGTCTGGAAATCAGCATAGAGGTTTATTGCTGCATGCCAAGGATGACTCTGTTCCAAGAGATTTATGTCAATTGAATTACTCTGGCAGGAATAAGTAGTAGAAGTAGAGCGATGTTTTGTACAAATATTGCTATGCTCCTTTTAGCACCTCCCTTGCCAAATTTGATAATAGTCAAAACCCTGTTGGTTAGCACAGTAAACTGTACTAAAGTAGGCCCACTGAATCAATGGGCACTGGTGAGTTAACTCCTCTGTGAGACTGCTACTGCAGTATCACATTTGATAGGATTTGTCTCACTTACACAATACTGTAAGTTTATTTGAAATAGAGGACTTCGACTTTTTCATGATGGGAGGTTTCAATTGTGTGTTTTCTCATGCAAATGTGCTTTTAAAAACGGGTGGGGTATCTTTTGGTGTCAGTTGAGATGTCCCAGTATATGTGAAAAGAGTCAGGGCTTTAAAAGGCACTTGCACCCTCACACACACACATCACATTGGGACTCTCCCGCCCCCAGTTCCAAGTGCTTTGAACCTTTGGCAGCAGTTCAAATGGAACATGAGAGCCAAGGCATTCAGCCTGCCAACTGCCCGCGCCGCCGCCTGCCCACTCGCCCGCCCGTGGCCGCCGCTCGCCCATGGCCCCCCGCCACCGCCACCCGCCTGCACCTCCCCCCGCCACCCGCCCACCCCGCCCCGCCTGCCGCCTAGGGCGCAAAAACACCTAGTGCCGGCCCTGATTGCAGGACGCCCCTATGCTCTGGGAAGTCAAATTGTGCTAAATCGCGGTGGAAATGACAAACGACAAACGGAAACGACAAATTTTTGAAAAATTTCACGACAAACGCAAACGACCCGAAACGGACCCGTTCCGACAAGCGAAAACTCGAAACGTCATTTTTTCTGGTCGTGCCCATGTCTACTGATTTCTTAACTTGTGGCAGTTCGGAGCTGAGATTTATGTTGAATGTATTATGCTGGCATAAAAAAGAGGATTCTAAACAATATTTAATAATACACCACAAACTGGCTACCAGAGATATGTACCTGATCTGCCTTCTTGTAAAGAGAGCACTACTCAGTGTTATTATCCTTCATAGTTAAATTGCAGAGACTGAAACTGAAACAGCATGGTGTGCCAAAGGCCATTATGTCCAAGGAGAGATTTCAACTGCTGACTTCCTCTTTTGTCGCTCAGGCGCTATGCACAGCTCCAGCCTTCTAAGATGGCAGACAAGGAGGTGCAACTAAAGACAGTAAACAGCAACATGAGAAGGCTCGGCCCAAGATGTTTTGCCCTATGAGGTATACCAGTACACAGCACTCACACACCTAACAGCACACCACAACGGTGGTGCATAGCATCCGAAAATCCACAATCACCTCTTTGTACCCCTAGCATTAAATAACAATAATAGCAAATTAAATAAGCAGCAATTTGATACAATTTCATGGTACCCGTGAACTTCTGGAAGTAATGGTTCTCTCTTTCTGCCTACACTTGGACATTTCCTTGAGTTTTGTTCTAGCCATAGTTAAACAACCATACTCGTCCTCATGAAACATGCACACCATTGGAGTTGTATCATGCCCTGGGAACCTGTTAAACTCCAATAATTATTGAGTCTTAAAGTCAATCAACATTGACAGAGGGACCATTGTGCATAAGAAGGGATGGGAAAGTTATTGGGAAAGGATTCACTCTTTACTTAACCATCAGCGAGCCCTAGTACCTAGTGCAACTAAGTTCAGTTTGGAGGTGACAATTTTAAACCAAGTTATTATTAAATTGCATTTTAGGCTAAGTTAGTGTGTGTGTGTGTGTGTTGTGTCGTTACAGTCATGACTGACTCTTCGTGACTCCATGTCTATGGAGTTTTCTTGGCAGGAATACTGGAGTGGTTTGCCAGTTCCTACTCCAGGTGCCTACAACACCTGGTATTCCCTGGTGGTCTCCCATCCAAGGACTAACCAGGGCCAACCCTGCTTAGCTTCCGAAATCAGGTAAGCTACCATAAAATCTTGCAAGAAATCCCATCCATTACTTTACACTCCAAACCCACCAAAATCCCATTTTTAAGTTTTGGAAAGAAGGGGAAAGCTACATGAAATTTTGAAAATAGTTTACAAATGTCTGGAGTTCTGTTTTATAATGGGAGAGATAATCTGATTAGAAAGATCAGGAGAACAGATTGTAGAAACAGGTTTGTTTTACATGGAGATGACAGAAGCCTTGTACGACTCGGGCTTGATGTGGATTCAAAGGGGGAATCCACAAGCAACTCAAGCACGTCCCTTGAGCTGCACCCATCAAAAGAGACTTCAGTCCTTCCAGCCCTAATCTAATGGCAAATTCTGACTAGGTGGTCTCATCCACTTAGAGGTTTTCTCAAAGTCAAGCCCAGGGCTGGAGTACATGACCTCCTGTTCTTTCTCCTCTGTGAGATGTATTGCTTAAGAGGAGAAGGGAGTGAGTCTGCCTGCAACCTTTGATGCTCAGTATCTGCTGCTAAAGGGATGAGGTGGAGTTGGTTGGGGTGCCAGCAGTGACTGCAGCAGGAGGAACACAAACCTGTTTGAGGTTCAGCTTCCCTTGGAGCCACTCTAGATTCCAAATTATTTCTAAAGAGTTAAATTCAAAGTTTGGGTTTGAAATTAATACTGATTTCCCCTCCAACAATAACTTAGCAGCTCCTCCATTTATTTCTGTCACTGTCGGTCCCTGACAAGAAGCTTCAGTAACAATAGTTTTTAAATGTTTTGCTATGCCCCCCTCATTTGTTTAATAACCTGTTTTTCACAGTGCACACAGAATATATTATAGCATAGCATGTCATAAAAGTCATTTTGTTATTCCTTCAAGATGACCTACATAACTTACAAGCAATAAAGTGTTAATAAAATCTTTATATCAATACAAAGTATATATCAGTAATATCGTCCCACATTACTATATAAACTACAGTATCATAAGCTGTAAAGAACCCAAGTATGTCTTAGTCCCAGAGCATGCATCTACATTCAGAAGAGTTATAAGTTTAATTTAACAATGGAAACATTTAATAAATTTTGCAAACACAATTTGGACTTGTGATACCACCATGTGAATCAGAGTGTAATAAATTCAGTAGAAAATGAGTGTGGAGAGAGTTGATCACTGAGGAAACAATTTGAGGCCTTCAATATTTCCTTTTAGCCTTCTCCTCCTCATAATCTGTTCACCTTAGTTTGTACCACAGGTGCCCCTCATATACCTAGATGATTGCACAACAAAATGAAACACAATATTTCATCAAGTGATATTTCAGATATAAAAATAAAACTCATCTCAAAAGAAGCAGGATCAAATGACAGCCCACAATTCAAAAAGTATGTCCCAAATAGCTTCATTTGGCCTTCCCACTGTTTTTAGAAGTGTTCAAAATGGTAGCCATGTTAGACTGTGCAAGCATATCGGACATGAAACAAAACAAAAATAAATGCAAAAGTCAAAAACATGGTGGTGTCTTGAAGGCTAACTGCTATATATTAATGATCATCACCAGGTATGAAAGCTGGATAGTCAAGATGACTGAGGGAAAAAACTGATTTGTTTCAAGTATGAAACAAGTGAAGGAGAGCTTTGCAGATACCTTGGATTGTCAGAAAGATCTACATGTGGAAGGTGTTGGAATAAATCAAAGGTGAACTGTCTCTGGAGGCAAAAAAGGTTGAAGCTCAGGCTGCCCTGCTTTGGGCACATCATGAGAAGTCAGGATTCTTTGGAAAAGAGAACAATGCTGGGAAAGGTGGGAGGCAGCATGAAAAAAAAAAAAGACCAAATAAGAGATGGAGTGACTCCTTAAAGGAGCTGCAGCAAGAGCTGAGCAGAACTATTGAGTAGAGGACATTTTGGAGATTGCTCATAGTCACCCAAAATCAGAGGGGACTTAACAGCACCCAACCTCCACCGCCTCCCATAAGTGGTTTGCTCCAGGATTCAAACTAGCATGGTATAGTAGTGTACACTTTGGCCTCTGACAATGTAGACATGGCTCATATTTGACCTACAGGGTGACCATTTTATTAGGATTCCTTAAATGTTTGCAAATGTGTCAAGTGTTACACCCAGCTAGAAGGGATTTTGCTGTCCACTTGTGCAATCTGTTGCATATCCTTAGCACAAGTCCAAACAGTCAGAATACCCATTTAAAGCACATGTATGCTTAAATGAGAGCATACACGTGGCTCTTTTAAAAAAATCATAGATTAATAATTAAATAGTGTGAAACAGACCTATGAATGAGCACATGCAAAGGTGACATGGTGGATATAAATCCAGCCATTCACCCCAAAGTGGGATACGGTCTATACATGTCTGTCTGCTTGCCTGTATCACTCTCCCCTCCTCCCCATATTTGTGTGTTAGAACATCATACTTCAGGGATATAATCAGAATAAACTGTATGTGCGTGTCTCTCATGCAGTCTAATTCATTTGCTAATCACAGAAGTCCTCTTTATTACAACCTCTCTTTTTTATTACTTCTGATTCTTATAAGCACTGCTCAGAACTCCCTAAAGAGGAAAAAAAGAGGGGCCAATAATTTGGAGATTAAGATTGATAAATACATAATCATGCAAGCTGCGTAAACATAGCTATACCATACATCAGCCCTCAATACATTGTCATATAGCAAGTTTTAAAACAGGGGACATTTAATGTCAGTGTAATATAAATGTCATTTGCAGGAACTGAATGTAGTTCTCACCAAGCTTTGATCATCCAAGCACCAGTTTCCCACCCAAGCAATTTCATAGATGGCAAAAAGCAATTTAACTTAAATTTCAACCAGGACACAACTTTTGATACTGGAATTGAAGAGTGCCTTGCAGAAAGAAAAGAGAGTCGGAGCTGAGAATCATGAGAGAATATTGGCTGGATGTTCCCACTGCTTTCTGTATGATGAATTTTTCTGAAGGTCAGTGTCCCTAACCTTAAGTGGTGTGGTCCTAAAATGCAATCTACTTCAAAGGAGCTGCCATGTTCTACGACTCAAGCTTCCAGACCTTCCCAGACATGGTTGTGCCCCCTCCATTTGTATTTCTCACAAGTGTGATTTATTGTAAGCTTTCAAAAACTATGGCACAAATTTCCCCCATGAACCATGGGGTGGATCTGAGAAGCCTTGTTATTTCGAGACAGTTCTGCTTGGCTGCACATTTGGGGTCTCCAAGTGACCTGTTTTCATGGGTTGATATTCTTTGTCAAAGCTAATCCACTCCTTGAACATTTCACATGTTGTGGAAACCCTAATAGAGTTGCCATAACACTTGATGGTATCTAACATAGAAAATGTTCATATGATTTATGAGGGTCCACAAAGATCCCACAATATGAGCTTAGTAATGGCATCTTCATATGGGCATTGTTGCCATAGGCCACACTTTTTAGACTAGTAGCAGAGGTGTGGCATCAGTTAACATTTTTAAAGCATGGGCCCGTGAGCCTCTCCTTTCAAATCTCAGATCAGTGTGACATGGTATGCTGTGACACACTACCTGTTAGCTTCTGCTACTACCCCATTTGCCATCTGGGAAAAGAAAGTCAGATTAAGGTGAAGGGATTGTTGGGGAGGACTACTGAAACATACATGAAGTTCTTTCAGTACTTAGCAAACTGATATACAAATACGGCAATGCTGTGTAAAACTCATCAGAAGAAAGGCTATTGCACTCTCTTGGATTTATTTATATCTTGAACACATCTCTGACTGGGCTGTATAATACAATTTACACATCTTAGGTTTTGCACCAACTATAAGTCCAGTAAAGCTTGGAAGAAGTACTTGGGTGGGGGATACAGTGCTTAGATACACTCCCCATTATTTCTTTGGCACTGGGCAAAGCTTCTCTTCCCTCTTTGCCTGTTTGGCATAAAAGAATGAGTGTGTTTCTTTCTTTTTGTCTACGTTAAGGCTAGTATATCCCCTGACCACACTGCATCCTGTTGTTGCATTTCTGCCATTCAAGAAAGGTTTGAAAATCCTGGACTTCTCTGCCCAGTTGATGCTGAATTCCTGCTCTCACTGATTTTATTTCACTGAATAATCACTTGATGCTTGGCCAAATCCATCTCCCCCATACCCCTCAACCCCCACCCACCCACCTCTAAACTGACTGGCTGGCCAACACATTTTCTCAGAATCTTCCCTTTCTAGCAATCCAGCCTTACATTTGCTCAAGCAAATGACTGGAACTCGGTCTTGAAAGCCCCTTGGGTATCTCCGTGAAGTGAGTACGTGGAAGTTCAATTCCCCATTAGGCCTCGTGGAGGAAGAGCCAGTTGGAGTAGCCCCGAGAGACCTTCACAGCCATAAGAAGACAACTCAACTCAAGGTTATTTATTTATTTATTTATTTATTTATTTATTTATTTATTTATTTATTTATTTATTGCCTGCTTCCCAAAGGGAACTCAAGATGGTGCATATCATAGATAAAACAAAGCAAAAGAACTACAAGAATTAACGGCAAAAACAGAATGTCAAGCTCCCAGCAGAACTTCACAGAAGACAAGACTTTAAAACATTACTGGTCACCAAATGCCTCCCTAAAAAGCCGGGTCTTAAGATCTTTCTGGAAGGCAGGCAGGGAAGGCATCAGGCGAAGATCGGTCAGTAAGGAAATCCATAATGATGGGCCCACCATAGAAAAGGCACAGTTTCACATAGCCACTTTACAGGCATCTTTAATGGTGGTGGCCCAAAGCACGAGGGCCTGAGATGATCTGGTGGGTCGGGCAACAGCTTACCTGCAGGAGATACGCTCCGCCAGATACACAGGGAGGGTTTTCTAAACTGAAACCAATACCTCGAACATAATCGGGGAGGCAACAGTTAGCCAGTGCAAGTGAGCCAGGATAGAGGTGATATGCGCAAATCTGTCTGCATCAACCACCAACCTGGCCGCCACATTCTGCACCTGCTGCGTCTCTGAATCAGTTGTTCTGTTCTGGGCCTTCCAGTCCTCCTTTCCTCCAACTGAGCAGAACTTTGGTGTATACATGGCAGGTGGAACTCTCAGAATATAGAATTATAAGATTTGGAGCCTACCCTCCCAAAACGAACAAACCAATGCATATGCCTAGGGTTCTCCCTGAGGCAAAGGCAAAGCAAAGTATAGTATTATGCTTATCTACTACCCCATAGTTCTTAAAGCACTCTCTGTGCAGTTTACAGTTTAATTATGTAGGCTACACATTGCCTCGCCACCTCATTTTACTGATCTTAGAAAGATGGAAGGCTGAGCCACCCTCAAGCCAACTACCAGAATTCACTGGGCTCAAACCAGATTGTTGACAGAGTTTTCCCTGCAGGGAGCAGTTTAACCACAGTGCCACAAGGCTCCTGAAGCCCTGCAGCCAATCCTTCCTATCCCATTCAGCATCCGTAGGACTGAAGAGATGGGTCAGCGATTTGAAGTGAGAAAAAGGGAAACTGAAACAAACATAGTAATAGTAGACTGAGCTGTTGGAACCAACGGAAAAGTCAAGCGATGCCTGAACCCTCCAAGAAAGCCCAAGATCTCTCATGAACCCTCTGGTCAGTGATGTGCTTGTAAGATTTCTCCTGCTTTACTCTTCCGGCCTTCCTTTCCAGCATGTCAGTAAGCATTAGCATTCCAAGTGCAAAAAATGAAAGAGCTTGGATTGAGATCACCAGTAGAAATATCTTCTTGCTTTTAATCCAAAAGCCATTTTGAAGAGTTGTGAGGTAAAAGGAAAGGCCTTTATCACTCGATAGGTAGTCTTTCCCCACCCCATCTCCTGCCCCAATTCTGGATTTTCTGTGGTTTTTCTTTTTCTTTTCTTTTCTTTTGGTCTTTTGCTGTCTCACATATCTCGCTTTACTGAGCTTTTCTGAGATATTCTTTCACAGCTAGGATTCAGTGGGGGTGTGATTGTTGAGGGATAAAGGTTCTCGAGTTTTAAGCAGATAGGTCTCATAATTGGAGCACTATCTTTACCTCATTCCCTATGTCATGGTTGTCAAAGTCCCACCCAATACAGGGGATATATATTTTTTTAAAAAAGGAGGGGGGGAGTCTGAACAGCCCAGATAAAGTCACAGACCTAGGGTTGAAATGGGCTGGATCAAGAGGTTATAGAGTGGATCAGAAACTATCTATGTACCTTATTTTTATACAGTAGGACCTCATTATCTGCTGGGGATTGGTGAGAGAACACCAAAATCCCAAAAACCTGCTGTTTTGTGACAGTAGCTTGCTTTACAGCTTCTGTTTGTGACAGTTGCTTGCTTTATGGTTTCTGTTTTATAACAGGATCTTGCTTTATGGCTGCTGTTTGTGACAGTAGCTTGCTTTGCAGCTGAATTATTTGTTTATATTTTTCCTCTGCCAACCGTGGATAACTGAATCAGTGGATAATGAATCAGTGGATACGAGGGTCCTACTGTATATACAATGGGTCTTGAGGCTTATGCATATCCCTAGTCTCTGATATCGGACAGTTATTCCTACACGTTATACTAAGTTGCTGAGCTATGCTGCAAAACAAAAAACCTTAAAAACAAAAGTGATCATGGCTAATTACTCAGAACAACTTTATCAGAGTGCTGCATGCTCTACTAGGTGTCTACCCACCACTTCATCCTTCCAGCCTTCCTTTCCTGTGTCTCAATAATCGTTACAACCACACAGAATAAGAAAAACAAACTAGGTTGTACATACAGAACATCATGCCGCTGTAATCAGTTTCAGAATTATTATCCTTTTCTCTAATTCTGCCTACAGGTGCAATAGAGTGAAAATATGCATGCACTGAAGCATATTTATAATACTACTCAGGCTGGCAGGTGGGCTGTTAACGAAACATAATTGTTTTCAAACCTTAGTGAACTAGATTAGCATGGATTAAAGCATTTGTTTTCAAAGCCAGGGCAGAAAACCATACCAAGCATGTTTCTTGGACCTCATTTATTGGTAGCTCTCTCTTCCCTGTCTACAACCAGTGCCATGCAAAGCACACCCCCCCCAAAAGAAGGAGCATTGTGTTTATTACTCTCTTTCACCCAGAAGGAACAAATTTATAAGAATGATGGAGAAACAGATGCTGTCCATATTGAGAAAAATAACCGAAAGCAGCTATCTTTTACGACTGAAGGATTAGCAAAATTAGATGATGAAATTTTAACAATAGAAGCTAACCAGCAGCAACACAGCTCACAGACTTTATTTATTTATTTGATTAAAAATTAGTTTAGATCAGCACTGAAAATGCTTTTACTGAGTAAAACCATTGATATTTTGAGAGACCAATATTGTCAACACTGACTGGCAACAGTGTTTCATACAACCCTAACCTGGGACCTTCTTCCTGTGAAACATATGTGTTTTATTGGCATCACATGGTGCTAATCTTGTGTCTGGAGGAATTACAGTTACATATAAAAAACCAATATGGCTCAGGAAGTGGCTTCTAAAAACCAGCTATCTTCTTCATAGTGAGCAAACTCTTTTTGCAGCCTCTCAGTAATAACTAACATTATTAAAAGTCAATTTGGTTTCAAATCCTGTAGTTCTGTTACTAGGGATGTGGGGAAACTGATCTAGCAAAAACTATAATTCTATCCAATTTTAACATCTGCCCAATTTAGGTTCCTATTGCAGGGCACATTACTAGTTAGATATTTCTATCACGCAAAAGCTTTTTGTTTATAAAACATTATCATGCTGTTGCCTGTGTCCTGTGACTGAAAAACTTACCCGGTCAGCCATGAATATTTGGCATATCTGTGTGCATGCTAAAACCACACACAAACACAATATCTCATGCTTATTGTTACAGAAGACCAGTTCTTGTGTTGTAGGACAAAGCTGGTGGGTTCTTCCCGTGATGTTCCAGTGATGCAAGCATCACATGGGCAAGTTGAAATTATGTTGAGAGGCATTATATTAATTGGGCACCTGGAATACTGTGTGATGCTTCATGTTAAATGTAGGTGCAGTCAAAATATGCCCTTCCCATTATGTATCAATCAGGCCTTCCTGGCTGGATACCTGGCTGAAGAATTAGAAGTTGGAAGCTTGATTCCCAAGTTGACTTGCTTCCCTGTGTACCTCTGAGAGCTGCCCATGCCAGAGTGGCCCCAGAAGAAGGGAATGGAAGGCCACCTCTGAGTATCCTCTACCTAGGAAACCCTGGAACTAGTTTCCTTAAGTCAGAATAGAATTGACAGCACATTGCAGTTCTTGTTCTTGTTTTTAAGTCTCAATCAATTCTCTGATCACTTACTAGTATGCAGAAAACACAGCTCCTCTGTTCACTTACTAGTATGTAGAAAACACACCTCCTGTGGTTAAACCAAATGAAAAGATAGCAAGCAACCCAAGAAGGATATTGACTGTCCACTGAGGTGCGCTCCAGGAAACACTGATAATTTTTAAATCAAATTTCTGCCAGAACCGGTGTGGCCATTTTTAGTTTTCCAAAACTTTACCATTAGATTGGTGGAAACCTGGATAATGAAACAAATGAGTACATACAGGGCCGGCGCTAGGTTTTTTTGCGCCCTAGGCGAGGGGCGGGTGGCGGGTAGGGCAGGGGGGCAGTGGGGGGCGGGGGGCAGCAGGTTGGCCAGAGCCCTCTCTCCATTTTGGCGCCCTAGACAACTGCCTAGTTCACCTTAATGGACGCGCCGGCCCTGAGTACATAGGAAGGGGTAGCAAATTCTGGCAGACAGCTCTTTGTTCGACACATGAAAAGTAGGATTTTAGAAGCTCTGCTAGTTTCACTGCTCAAAGCCTCAGTAGCACAATGTTAAAACTTCCAAGGAAGAAAAGCAGTATGTGTGAGCCTGCCGGGTAGGGAGGGGAGAGAGAGAGAGAGAGAGAGAGAGAGAGAGAGAGACTTGTTTTTCAATAAGCCCATTCACAGCTACAGTCAGGTAGCTGTTAGTGATTTTGCCCATCATGTCTATGGAGTGGCTGATCTGTGATCTCATTTTCATTAGACTATCTTTAAATTTCATCCTCCTGTTTTGAAGTTGTCGCTAGCAATTAAAAGACACAAACAAAGCACATATTGGGATCAGAAGAAACATGTTGCTTTGTGGTGGACTTTGTGGTTCTCTGGCAAACAGCCAGATGACCAAAAGGCCAGATCCCTCTCCAGTCCTCTTTCTGATTGCTTATGTCCTGATTCATTGAATATAGAAATGCAGGGGAACAAAACAATCTATTTTTAAAAGTAAATAAAAACACACACTTGGCAGAGAACAACCGTGAACTGCTCATTAGTTTAGGTAAAAAGCAAAGCAAAAAGTGTTCTGCTTATATACCGCCCCATACCACTACAAGTAGTCTCTGGGCGGTTTACAATTTTGATTACAGTGTGCAGGCTACACATTGCCCCCCCAGCGAGCTGGGTACTCATTTTACCGACCTCGGAAGGATGGAAGGCTGAGTGAACCTTGAGCCTGCTACCGGGGACTGAACCCAGGTCGTGAGCACAGTTTTACCTGCAGTACAGGCATTTAACCACTGCGCCACGAGGCTCTGGTTGTGGCCAGAGGTTGAGAGTTGGATTCTCCACTGTCCCTCCTTGAAATGGACTGGATGCCATGATCCATCAAGTCCCTTCCAGCTCTGCACTTCAGTGATGATGATAATAATTCAGTGATGATGGTGGTGGTGGTGGTGGTGGTGGTGGTGAACAATGGAGTAAAATGGCATTTTGGTTGGTTTAATGTGCTAGAAATGAAACCTGTAGGATTGTTAAGGCAAGAGCAGTATAAACACCCCAGAAGAAGGAAATGGAAGTTGTGCAATTCTTCTGTCCAAACTCTCTCCCCAAACACTTTGCTGCAAGGGTACCAGCTCCACTAATTTCAGATTAAGGAATCCTAGAGCTGGAAGGAACTTCCGAGCTCATCCATCTCAGCTCTAAATACAGGGAGCGTTCATCAGTTGTGTATTCTTTTTTTCCCCATCCATGGAGAAGGGCATCTTAAAACACTGAGATAATCCCCTGGGGAAAGAAATAGAAAATCAGTGTGACATGTTTCACTTGTATGTGAGCATAAAAGACATAACCACTTTCCATCATCAGCAACAGCATTTGCAAAATCACAAGAGCAAAAAAGCTCTGCTTTTGCATAGAAAGTAGGGATTCTGTGTGTAGAATAGCATATTTCACAGAAAATATGATGTTTGATGGGAAACAGAAGGGCTTCACACACTCAAAAACCCAGTGCAGTGGCTTGTTCACATAATTCTGCTTTTAAAAAGTATTATTGATTTCCATTCTCACCTACAAGAAGGAAATATTTAGCTCCCTAATTTCCATGACGTGGGAAGTCAAAAAAATTGATTGCAAATATGTAATTACAACTACCAGTGACAAATAAATCTTTACTTATAATTCCTTTTTCAATAACAAAGGCTGTATCGCCCTGCAATTTACAGCTTTCCGAAGTTAGCTTTTAAGGTGGCAGTTTCCAGAATTCCACAGCTAGCATTACTGGTCATGCTCGGGGGGGGGGGTATTCTAAGAGTTGCAGAAAAAAGAGAAAGGAAAGGAAAGGAAAGGAAAGGAAAGGTAACTTTTCCAAGTGTTGCCAGTTGTTCAATCCAGAAAAATTAGCAAGACTGCTGTGTGCTTGTCTTTCTCCTTACTTGCCTCTGCAAAAGGGATTTGTTTTATTTGTATTACAGAAATCATTGGTTGGAATCCTGTTGGCACAGCTCTGGGCATTTAAGACTTACTTATGTTGTCATGAGTTGCAGCCTTTTATCTCTAATTAAAAGTGTCCTGTCCCCACCCTCTCAGATTCCTGTGCTCCCTAGGGAATCCCTTTCAACCCAAGGAAGCTTTTGAGGGCCTTGGCATGAAGGATAAGCCTTTAATTCCCAAAAATCACCACTATTGGCCAAGGTATACTATACACCAGGGCTGTCCAACTTTGAACAGCCCACGGCCTACCTGCTGCTCACGAAGGCCCCCGTGGTTGACTTGTGGTTGCGGCGGCGGTGGGGGCGGTGGCAGGGAGGGTGGGGGTGATGTTGGCATTGGGGGCAGGGGTGGTGGCAGTGGGAGCGGCAGGGGCAGCAGTGGGGTCGGGGGCAGCGGCGGTGGGGGGCTGCTGCAGGGACGTGGGGGAAGATGTTGGCATCGGGGGGGTGGGGGCAGCAGTGGTGGCACCACGCACACTGCCAAAACTGTGCTGGGCACCACCTGAAAACCCAAACAGGCCCAGCAGGCCGGCCTTGGCCCACCAACACCACTGGAGCTGCCAGTGCTGCTGGAGCCACTGCCACCGCCGCTTGAGAAAACAAGCAAGCTCAGCATCGGCCCGGGATCCCAGGCAGTTCACTGATGTGTGAGTGGGGGGGATTTCCCCCCAACATGGACAGGTGACGTCTGAAGGCACCACAGCTGCTGACCTTGGTATCAGAACCTTGGCTGGCTCTGCTATCAGGCAAAGTGATAGTTACCTCAAAAGCAAGGTGCTGGAACACAGTTCCTAGGCACTGGAAGATACAGCTGTGTTTGCTAAGCAGCTGTGCTCCTAAGTAACATTTTTGTTTAAAGACGTGATGGGTGATCCTGTGCTCTCCCATGCCATAAGGAAGACAGCTACACCTACCAGTCTGGTTGGCTTTTATACATTCAGTGGGAGGGCTTACCATTTTATTCTTTGCCTCTGTAAATTGTCTTTTGTCAGCCCTGACTGGAATCATGGAATGATGCAAACATGTAGTGACACTACTGGGAACAACAATAGCAGGAGGCCAGCAAGGTATCCCCCAGCTAATGTGGAAAGAAATGGTGACACAGATAAGCTCTTTAGTGCATATGTTTAATTCCTGATAGACCATAATCCATCCTTCAGTTTCATCTACCATATGTTCACCTCCTGTTGTAGAAATGTTACTGTTCATTTTAGACTTTTAGATGTTGTGTTGCCTCTTGAGTGAAGGGAAGAATAAGTAAATTGTGTTGTTACTGGGGATTTTTCCCCAAGCTCTAGAAAAGAATGGAGCAACTGAAGTGCAAATGTGATTAAATAACTCAGTGTGATAAATTGACAGAGGCTGTTTCGTGAAACTATTGCTTTCCCTCTCTTGGCCCTATAAGAGCTGGTTTGAACGTTAAAGACATAAACATTACTTGAAGGTGATGGTACACTGCCTTGTCATGGAATTGGATGCATATTAAGGCAATCAAGGTTCTTTGCATGATGAGAAGCACCCGTAATACTAATGCAGTGGGATTTTGATGCCATGTTGCAGTCCTCACTGAGTTGTGAAACTCGCTTTGACCCCATCACTCTTCCTCAACCCCAGCTGATCTGACTCATATGGTAGTTATGAAAAACGGGAAGGAAGAGAGTTATATACATTGTGTTGAGATCATGGGATGGGGGGATGAGATATAAATGTAGAAAATAGTCATATCCAGGCATGGGACAGAATTAATCTGAATTAGAGAGAAAGGACTATTTTAAGAGTTATCATGGTAACAAAGTGGAGGCTTGCTTTGTAATGTCCATCATTGCTGTCTTCATCTGGAAATTTGGTACCTCTAGAACTGATCTAGAATCTGCTGTGGAAGCTGCTCTGCTTGGTACTAACAACTGGATTTTATTGTGTTTTAATGTGACAATAAAAATACAATTTGTAGCCCTATACGTGCTTGACTAGCTGCTCCATGACTAGAAATTATTTAAAAAATAAGAAAGGTTGTTGAAAACAAATTAAAGAAAAATATAAAGAAAAAAATAAACTCCTAACCTGCACTCTCCTTTGAAAACTTTCCTGGTTGGTTCAAGGAAGACCTTCCTTCCTCTCTCTGTTTTGGAGGCTTGCCTGAGATAGAGCATTATAGGCAATCACCCACAATCCTGCAGGGGAGAGAAACAGAGCCACAATTGGCTCACTTGTGGTCATGTGACCTGCTTCAGTGCTTGTATTTTAAGGCATTGCTCATTGATCAAGGCAAAATTTAGAAGAAATATTTGCTTGTCTTGCAAAACACTCTTAAAGCAAGTTACTTGTAAGCGAAGGTATTACTGTAGTGGGATATAGCTGTCTCACACACACCCAATAAATCTCAAGATCTCTCCGTGTTACACCAACCCCTGAAGTGCCAGGGAGGGCTCCTACTGAGGCCGCTTTGTGTGCAGCTTCTCCACCAGTCACTTTACTGAGCTGAAGAATGAGGAGAAAATTTTGGGGATTATTATTGCAGCAGCAATTTTGCATTCTTCTTTTTCATTCTTTCACTCATCTTAATTTACTACCAAAACATCATATCATGACATCATTGGGATAGGATGTGTGTCTGTATGCGTGTGTGTGCCACACAGTTCAGGTGATGCATAGCACTCTAGGGTCATAATCATTTGTGTCCCACATTTGGGAATAATTTTAAATAGAAAAATCAGAAATTGGGAGCACACTGCCATGGACTCAGCGACATTGCAGAACACGATATCTCCTAAAGCAGGGGTCCCCAAACCGCAGATTGCAGCCCACAAACTGGGCCACAGCAGCAAGATTTCTTTAAAGCCCCAAGTGGGTGTGCCTGCTGCTCCCTCTTCTACATTCCCCCCCCACCAGCATACACATTCCACTCTTAAACAGTCGCAGCAGAACCCTACACATGGGGGCTCGTTGTGTGTATGTGCGCATAAGCACTTCTTGCACATGGGGGGTACCTCTATGCAGTGGGTGTCTTGCATGCATGTGCAGCCCCTCCCAGTTGCATGCATGTGGACTGAACACTGTTCCCTAGAGAAAATAAAGTTTGACACCACCGTCCTAAAGGTTTCAAGGTGAATTAGCTCAAGTCTATATGCACCCTTAATTAAGATACTGTGCAGGTTATGAAACTCCCACACACCCTTAATGCACGCGCATGTGGGCACACACATTAACATAAATAAAGGGGTGTGGGTCTACAGAATTTTCTTGGGAGCAAGGTGAGCTTCCCCACTTCACCATTTACCACTTGGCACATTTCTGCCACTCACCCCACCCCCACCCAAAGCAATTAAATTATTATGGGACAAGTGCTGTAACTCTTTAATATTTAACTTCATTTTCCTGAGTGTGAGAACATACCCTGTGCACACATAGAGTGAAAATTATATTGCTGTTGAGAAGGGGGATTGATTATTCCTGAGTGCTAAAGACATCAATAATTCACAGATGCACTCTTGTATGATTTAGATCAAGATAAAGTCATTATGACCCATAAAACACATTATTAGTATATTGCTGTCATGATATATGAGCTCTGAAACATCTTGGGTACACATTATATACAAGGTTCATATTGGTTCCTTTCCAGACCAACTGGTTTCTTGCTTTATGTCATTCTTTGTTTTATTTATTCATCATTAGTTCTCCCTTTGAAGGCTTAATAGCAATCTGGGGCTAAAGAGGAAGTTTGATATCTCTACTGACTATATGCATTCAGGCTGCATGTACAAGCAAGGTGTCATGATCCTCAGCAGTAGAGTCCTTTAGAAAGGATAAACCCAAGGATCTAGAGCAGGCATGTCCAAACTTTGGCCCTCCTGATGTTTTGGACCACAACTCCCAGAATTCTAAGCTTAGATTGCCAAAGGACTGTGGGAGTTTGTGAGCGACCCCCGCCGCCCCCTCCATAATGAGGTGCTTAAAAATGATGTAAGATAGGCTTTTATTATGTTCACTGGAGTTCAACACAGACAGAAAACACCTCAGCACAGTTCAGTGGTGCTTTGCCCCCTCTGGGAATTAATAAGGCTTCTTCTTCTTTGGAGCAGGCCCTGTCAGAAGTCTCTCCATCTGGTAGTAGTGCCTGGCTAGACTGTCTTTTAACTTCAGAGCACAAATAACTTGTGTTTCTCCCAAAGTCCCAAGACACAGTCTCTCAGTTCTCACTCTTCCTTACAGGTTTTACTCTGTGCCTGTGTAATTCCCATAGAGTGGGGAGTTACCTCACTCCCTCACTCCAGAAGCCAGCGAATGTCCTGGTCAGTTAAACAACTCAGTCTTCATCAGGCCGGCCCGCGTTGTCTCCCTTTATTCTTAGTTCTCAAACATTGGGCTGCCTCAGGGAGGGGCTGAGCCCATGAACTGTCTTCCTTCGTTCTGCTCCTGGGTTGCACAGAGAAGACTTTATCCCTTATACTCCTTGGCCCCGGCCTTTAATGCTCACCTCCTCCAGGTTGTCCGACTGGCCAGGCTTCCTCCTTATCCAGGGTGTCCCTTGCATCCTCCCAAACATCCGTCTCTCCTTCCTCCTCCTCCACGATGATGTTTTTTTCCCTTATCTCTAGGCCCGCCAGAGCTCTCTCCTCCCCCCAGACAGGTGTTACATTTCTCTCTAATTGCCTTGCTGCCTCGGGAGGCTGACCACTCTCCCAGCTGCTTTCAGCTGTCTCACAGAGTTGTGGTCCAAAACATCTGGAGACTCCAAAGTCTGATGGGATGGAAGACCTGCTTCACCATGAAGAGTCCTGACCCTCAGAGCACCACGAGCTGAGCTGATGGGTGATGGGGCTGAAGAGCTGAGTCTGAGGAGAAGGTGGGGTGAAGTCCAAGCTTTCGGGGATGAAGAATGCTGAAGGCACCAGCCCAGCTCAAAACCCCAAAGCAAAAGAACATAAGAACATAAGAGGAGCCATGCTGGATCCGGCCAAAGGCCTATCTAGTACAGCTTCCTGTATCTCACAGTGGCCCCACCAGATGCATCTGGGAGTGCATGAGACTAGATATCTGTCTCCTGATACCACTCCCCTGCATCTGGCCCTTGAAGTACCCCGGTTTTAATCATGGAGATTACACATCTCCATCATGGTTTGTAACCTGTGTTGGACTTTTCCTCCAGGAATGTGTCCAATCCCCTTTTGAAGGCATGCAGGCCAAAGTGCTCAGTTGCCAGGGAACTCTCTTCATGCATAAGTGATCTCCTTACGAGTGGTCCCTTTGTCCCAAGGTGATTTAGAGGTCAAAGACTGCAGCTGAGTTCTCTTGCCAGTTGAACACCTGCTGCTATGTGCTGGGTGTTGTTCCATCAGTACAATTAGAAAACAGCTTTAGATGCCATCTGAGCGTTTGTCGAAGCAACTTCTTGAACACCTTCTACCTTGTTCTTGGGTTACCTGGACCTGAATCCCTTGCTCCGGATTCCCTGGATATCAGGACACTGATCTTGGATTGCCCTGCCTCTGTGTCTACTTGGGTGAGTTTGGTAGTTTTTGCTTCTCCCACTTCACCCTTTTCTCAGTTTGGGACTTCACTGTGCAACAGCTTCACTTTCCATTTCCCAGTGTGGAACAGGATATTAAACCTCATTCAGGTCAGGAACCACTAGCTCCAAGCTGTTGTTAGACTCCAACTCCCGTTAGTCTTAGGCTAAAGAAAAGACAACTTTTTACCAGCATAGAACTGGAAAGTTTGTTCACCAACAGGCCTAACATTTTGGCGCAATTTGATGTAATAAGCCCTATGTCACCTCTTGTCCCAAAATGCAGCCAAATTGGCAAAGGTAACCAGTGTGGTAAATCTTGCTTTTGATGGACAGAAAACACACTCATTTTTAGGGCAAAGCTGTACTTCTTCTACTCACCATGGTTTCTATTTCTGTATGATAGCTGTTCAACTGTAGGTGATTTTTTTTAAGAGGAGGACAATCAAAACGGTAGACCAGGGGTGCCCAAACTTTTTGTAAGGAGGACCAGATTTAGTGGCTGAGAATGTGTCAGGGGCCGGTTGCTCCCTGACCCTGCCACCCCACTGCAAGCCCCACCGACTGACCCATAAGCCCCACCGACTGACCCCTTGCAACCCCACCCGCAGGAAGGAAGGCGGGAACCAAGGAAGGGAGGGAGGGAGGGAGGTGGAAACCAAGAGAGGACGGAAGGAAAGTGGGGGACAAGGAAGCGAATGAGGTAGGGAGAGGGGACCAAGGGAGGGAGGGAGGAAGGAAGGAAGGTGGGGACCAAAGGAAGCACAGGGAGCCGTGGCCACAGGTCACCCCTTCGAAGAGGCAATCTGTGTGACTTTGCATGCCCCCAAGCTCCCCAGCGGTGGTGACAGCTTGCCCTCCAAAGCTCCTTGGCGGTGGCAGAGGCCCACTGGCCTGCCCACCCCAACACATTCCCCTGTGGTGCCGGTGGCGGCAGACCGCCCATCCGCCCAAGCTTCCCAGCTGTGCTGGTGGCGCGGCCTGCCCAATCAGTGCCCCGCGCGTGCGCCCAACCTCACAATGTTCCCGGCTATGCCGGAGGTCGCGGCCCACCCACCCAGCTCCACCAGCTTTTGCTCACCGGCCGGCTGGCCCGCCCAGCCCCTCAAGCTTCCCGAGCTTCACAAGGTTCCCAGCAGTGCCAGTGGCGGTGGCCCACCCGCGCGCCGAGCTTCACAAGGTTCCCGGTGTTGCTGGTGGCGACGGCCCACCTGTGCACCACGCATGCTCCCAGCCTCACATGATTGCCGGCGGTGCCGGTGGCAGCAGCCCGCGCAATGGCTGGCTGGCAGTGTCAGTGTTGGCGGAAGAGTTTTTTTAAAAAAAATGGGGTCAAGGTGGGGGACGGAAGGGCAGGCCGGCCAGCCGCGGGCCACTCAGAACGGCCTGACGGGCTGGATTTGGCCCCGGGCCAGACTTTGGGCAGGTCTGCAGTAGACGGTCTAGAGACCAAATGCAATGGAGTATAGTTCAGGAAGCCTGGTATTTTAGGCTGGTAAAATACAAGGCTGGGTGGTGACAATAGTCATCTTCAAACATCTAAAAACCTAGTACAGTGGTACCTTGTATAAAGGAATTAATTCGTTCCAAATGAAATTATGTTAAATTTTGCTTTATACAAATTCCCATAGAAATGCATTGAAAATGAAGTAATCCCATTTTTATGTTGTACAGATTCTCCCCATAGGTGATTATGTTAAGCAAATTTCCCCTATCTCTGGAATTGTTTATGTTGTACAGATTTTATGTTATACAAACTGTTTGTAATACAAGGGTCCACTGTATTTAGAAGATGGTGAAAACTTTTTTTCCTGCAGCTTCAGTTTTCTAAACTAAACAGTTCAAATTACCGAGAGAGAGAGAGAGAGAGAGAGAGAGAGAGAGAGAGAGAGAGAGAGAGAGAGAGAGAGGAGATTTAGCTACTAAACATTGGCTAGAACCTCCTGAAATTAAGAGCTACTCAGCAATGGAATACACTCCTTGGGAAGGTGGCATTCTCCTTCTTTGGAGGTTTTACCAGTGGCTTCAAGATAGAAGTTAGTATCTACAACTACCAGTAGCACAACTTCAATACTTCTTTAAGCTTTCATGAAAATCTGCTAGACTATTATCTTCTCACTTGCTTAGTATACTTTGAGTTATCTTTCCTAATTCTCAAACAAATGGTCTGATGGTTTTGTCAGGTTGCTCTGTCTCTTGGATAGTAGTGTGCCTTGTTCTCCATACCTACAGTTAGGGCGCTTTTACACGACCCCTAAGATCCGCTGGCCACTTAAATTCGGACCAGAGATCTTAGGGGCTTGTCGCTCTTCCTCTGTTCCCACCTCCTCCCCCTGACTGGTGCTAAATAAAGATCTGATCTCCACCTAAGCGCAGGTGTAGGAAGAGAGAGAGAGAGAGAGAGAGAGAGAGAGAGAGAGAGAGAGAGAGAGAGAGAGAGAGAGAGAGAGAGAAGAGCGCAGGGCAAGAACAAGGAAGCTTTTCACGTTTGCTGTTTTTTAACAGTGAGAACTTTAAAAGTAGCATGCAAGGACAAGCGCGTTCCCAGGCACCCTCGTGGGGTTGGCAAGGGTCGGGGATGCGCCACGGGGGTTGGGGGGTGGATGGGGGGAGCTAGAACGTACCGGCGCGCATCTCCCGAAAAGGAATGCGGAGGGAGCGGATGGAACACCGCCGCGTTCCTTTGATGTGCCGGGAAAGGAGGAGGAGCCGCGTCGTCGTCCTCCCCGCGCCGGCGGGCGGAGGAGCAGCAGCGGCAGCGGCTGGGGCGACCCCGGCAATAACAGGGCGGCGGCAGCCGAGGCTCTGCTGGGCTGGAGGCTCTGGCACGACCCGGACAGGCAGGCGTCGAAGAAGGAGCCGCAGCTGAAGAGGAGCACCAGGCCCGGCGGGGAGGAGGAGGAAGAAGAAGAAGAGGCGGCGGGGCGCGACCCGGCGCGCGCCCCAGCCCCAGCCGCAGCAGCAGCAGCAGCAGGATCGGGGCCCCGAGGTGCGCCCGGAGGAGAAGCCCCCTGCCGCTACATCCCATGGAGGGTAGGCACACCTGCTGGGGTCAGAGGCAGCCGCCCGGGAGGAAGCAGGGTAGGCGGCTGGGGCATCGCTCCTCCAGCGGGCTGGCCAGGGGGCCCCGTGTGCCACCCCGCGCCTCCCCTCTGCCCGCCTCCGCCGACTTTACGCCCTTTCCGTCAGCCCCCCCCCTTCCTCCCCTCCTCCTTTGGGGATCCCGGTGTTACGGAAGGCTTGCCTTGGATGCGAAGCCACGCCTGTCCCACTGGGGGGGGGAGAGAAGTGCTGGGCTTCAGGAAAGGATTACTTGAGAATAAAGGAGGACCTGCCAGATTAAATCCGGACCAGGGTGAAAATCACCCTCCTCCAGCAGGTACAAGAAAAGTGCGCTGGGTCGCGCTTAGGTGGGCGGGGTCGCACTTAATTTCCTGCAAACTCCGGAGCTGGTGGGGAAACACTTGTAAGCTCCGGAGTTTGCAGCCATTTGCTGCGGAGTTTAGGGGTCGTGTGAAAAGGCCCTTAGAAGACAGGAAGATGGTAACAGAAATCTGCTAAACAAGTGGGCCATTTCACATAAATCAGTTATGATACAATTTCATTCTAAAGCCCCAGAGTCTTAAAGTGAAAACTCGGACTTTCAAATTTTGATTTCACTTATTCACTTAGTGATGCTTCCAGGAGAGAGAGGGGGGGAGGGAGAGGGAGGGAGGGAGAAAGCATGTTTTATTTTATAAAAAGAGAAATTGTCACATACACGGGAAAAAATGGTAATGCAGACACTAATTCATACGCTTCACTGTAACAAACAGATCATCCTCTTGAGATAATGTTTAACAAATATTTCAAACATTGGGTATCTCCAACCAACTGTCGCCTGATTTTCATAAAACATAATTTTATACAAGCCTGTGCATTATTGTAGACAAATTAAGTTTAGGATAATCAAAGAGTGTGGGATTGTTTTGCATATTTATTCCTCCTGTGCTTACACAGTTGCTGAAATAATTGAATCTGTGAGAATTATAAACTATTGCAGAGCTCTCCAGCAATCTGTTTTGATTCTCACCTTAAAGAAGTTCTGCCTCATTAAAACACAGCAAATGATAACTAGGATATGCTTTCCAAAATGATCTTAAGCATATAACAATCCAAGCTCATAATATTTCCTTGAAGTAAGCACTTGTTTATGTTTTTTAAGGTATCTGAAGGAATACCATATATTACCCTAACAGCCTACACAGGTCTTAAAATATACGAAAGAAAGAAAGAAAGAAAGAAAGAAAGAAAGAAAGAAAAAAGAAAGAAAGAAAGAAAGAAAGAAAGAAAGAAAAGAAAGGCTGCTGCCCTTATTTTGTTTTTCTTCCACTAACACACAACAGTCTTGTTATTTAGAGAAATCTTTGGTCATTTACTGACAGCTGAGACAAGGTATTGCACATTTTCTATTTCTTTTGTTGTGTTTTTAAAATGACCCCCCAATTATTTTAATCTAGTACTTCCTTTTTAAATTAACCAATTTAATTATGCATTAAGATTCTGAAGTACAGTGTAACTTATCCCAGAGATAGGAATTGTAGCTGGCCGAGAATTCCCTGAAGTTGCTTGGGTTCTTTTAAACAAAACAGCCTGAGAGCAACAATATAATAAAATCTTTTTATTCACTATTCTAAGTTACAAAAATGAAAAAAAAAACTCATAAAAATCAATGAAAAACATAAAAATACTTATCAGATACAATCATATATTATTGCCTAAAAATTAACAAAACTCTAAAATTTGTAAGGCAGCAGTTAAAACACAGTTAAAATTTGTAAGGCAGCAGTTTTCCACTCTTAAGTCGAATTGCTCTTAAGTCAAGCTGCTCTTAAGTCGGGGTACCACTGTAGATACTATGAAAAATACAAGCCTAAGGTGGCTAAACCCACATCTGACTCCATCTTGAAGCAGAATCCAAGCAAGAGTTTCTCACCCACATAAGTACATTCTTCTCCTTCTCTCCATGATCCCAGAAGCTTCTAGATGTCACGTGAAAGAAATAACCAATAATGGCTTACTAACTTTCTCTAGCTTGTTATGTCTCTACTGTTACATTCCATAGATAAGAGTTTAGAGACAAGGCTGTAAATTTACAGTTAATATTGAGCTTTATGAAGCATACTATGTCCCATCCATCATCCTAATTTCTTGAACACAAAGCAAAAGCAAACCACGAACCAAAAAACTACCAATATTTGGCCCTATTTTTGGTTCGTATTGTGGGTGGTTTAAGGAGCCACACTTTTATAAAGCAAAATGAAATGCCAAATGTTTTCATCATGTGCTTTTTTCATTTCACTTTGCTCCCCACAACAGAAAGCCTCTTTTTGGTAGGTTTCAGCACCTACCTCACTTCATCTGGGCCTCCTTTCTGTCCCAGTGCTTCCTGGGAGGCTTATGATATTCTGCAGAGTGTAGTTTTGTTGCCCATTGGGCTATACATTTAGGGAGCACTCAAAGAATGGGAAGCACATGAAGGGCTTCAATGTAGCTGAGATACACAGAAATCCCCCTTCCATTTAGAAATGGACCTGAATCAAACAACAACAACAAAAGCACTGGCGGCCTGTAGCCAGCTGGTCGGCGAGAGATTTTTTTAAAGTGTTGACAGGCCTGTGGGCCAGCTGGTCAGTGGGATATTAAAAGAAGAAAGCACTGACCTGGCCTGTGGGCCAGCTGGTCAGCAGGAGATTTAAAAAATAAAAAATAAAAAAATGGGCTGATCCAGCCCATTGGCCAGCTGGTCGGCGCAAGATAAGAAAAATTAAAAAAAAAAAAAATAAAAAACACACCAACCCAGCCCGCGGGCTAGCTGGTCGGCACGAGGAAAAATAAAAATAAAAATAGAATAAAAACATGCACCAACCCAGCCTATGGGCCAGCTGATTGGTGTCAGAGAAGAAACATAAAAAATAAAAACGCGCCAACCCAGCCCATGGGCCAGCTGCTCAGCACATGAGGGGGGGAAAGCAAAATGAAACAAAACAAAATACAAAATGAATTTTTTTAAAAAATGTTTCATAATAAAATGAAACGGGAGGGGGAAGAAACAAAGAACAAAATGAAACACCATTTTGGCGTTTCGTGCCCAACCCTAGTTTCAAGTTTTTGCAATGGGTTGGTTTCATTACTTCTTTGGGGAGATTTTACACCTCACCAATCAAAATCTCACATAATGCGATTTGAATTCCTTTTTTCAGTTTGTACTCTACCCCCCCCCATACACATATGCACCCACAACCTCACGCTTCACTACTTTATCTTACATTTTGTGCTGGCCGATTTCGCCGTTTGAATATTGTTGTCCAGTTGATTATCTTCTTCAGCCCTGATTGTGTTTTATGAAAGCCAAAGAGACTATTAAGAGGCACATCTCGGATATAGCCGACCAACTTGGCAGACCATGACTCCCATATTACTCACTGGCTGGGAATCACAGTAGGATGTTTATCCCAGCAGATCACCTTTACAATTTGGAACCTGAGACCTTTTACCCTTTCCCATCTCAATGTTCTGTCTTCAGCCTTTTTAGATAGAGATCACTCACATATCCCTTACAATGAACATTTTGCCACTGCCAATCCGCTGTGGTGGAAACTGTGAAACATGTCCTGTTAAACTGCACATTTTATCAAGATGCCCTTATACTCATTTCCCTTATACTGTACTTATGTCTACTTATTTCTCAAATTTTTAAAATATTCTCCAACTAGACCCAAAGCATTTTGCATCTTTCTCCTCTCCAATTCCTCAGAAAACACACACACCATATTTTCCCTTCTATAAGATGCTATAAGATGCTGTTGTATATTAAACACCCCACATTTTGAAGACCCTCAAATTAAGAAAATTAATCAATCCTCTTTGAGCCCTCCTCCACCCCACCCCATACTGTTTCCTTTACTTTCTGTTCTCTCTCTCTCTCTCTCTCTCTCTCTCTCTCTCTCTCTCAATCTTTTTGCAAGGAGGTTCTGAAGACTCCTCTCTACTTTGGGCGTTTATACACGACCCCTAAGCTCCGCTGCAAATGGCTCCCAGCTCCGGAGCTTTAAAATGTTTCCCCACCAGCTCCGGAGCTAACAGAAAATTAAGTGCGACCACGCCCACCTAAGCGCGACCCAGCGCACTTTTCAGGTAGCTGCTCTCGGAGGATGAAAGATTTTGATGCGGATAGTGCCGGGCTCTCCTCGCTTCTTTTTGTTTGTTTGTTTTTGCCTCCCACCCCTTTAAGAGGAACCAGGAAGTGACGGGGGGTCGGAGCAACTTCCACCGGCACTCCGGAGGTAAGAGTGCATTCTTTTCTCCCTTTTTTTCTCCCTCCCCTCACGCAGACAGAACAAGGAAGTGCGGAGGGGGTGGGAACGCAGGGAGAGCGACAAACCCTCAAGATCTCTGGTCCGAATTTAAGGGACCAGCAGATCTTAGGGGTCGTGTAAAAAGGCCCCTTGTTTTTGCAACGACCAGCTTTGCAGGGAAATGCTTTGGGATGGAGTAACCCATTAAGAAGTTTATTTTCAGGTAAAAAAAGAAGGGCCTTATCCTCCAAGAACAAAGCAGAGTGGAGGGTTCCTGGAAGGAAAAGGAAACAAAACAGCACCAGGGGTGGGAAACAGCAGGGGGTGGGGTGGAGGAGAAAGGAAACAGGAGAATCCAAATGGACATGGCTTTTTCATTTCTCCTCCACCCCCCCTTTCATCCCCATTTCCAATAATTTCTTTTCTTAAACCAATTTTTTTTGTTAACCAAGGCATTCTTAAACCAAAGTACTACTGTATTTCTTTAACATGTTCTATTTAGTTCAATATGTTTGCTTTGTTTTGGACTAAAAAATTTATTTGGTCCAGTAAATAGAGGGACAGACAGATCGATTGTATTGGTAACCCATCTGTAATTTGTAAAATTAGTCCACCTAATGAGCCTATTCAGACCACTGCCCACTTAACAAGCCTATCCAGACCAGGGTGGCATGAAACCAAGGTGAACTATAAATCAGACTGTCAAAGCTACTTGGATGAGTTGTGAAACATTTTGGTCTCACACAAATGATGTCTCAACTAGAGATGGGCACGACTTGAAAAAAAATTTTTTCGAGTTGTCGTTAGTCGGGCCGGTTCCATTTCGGGTCGTTTCCGTTTTTCGCGAAAATTCGCAAAAATTAGTCGGTTCGTTTTTTTGTTTTTTTGTTTTCGTTAGTACTGGTTTTTTTGGGGGGGAACGGGCTCCTGGAGGCACCTCTGTGGGGTGGGTGCCTCCTCTGGCCCGCTATAAAGGGAAAGCGGGCTCCTGGAGGCACCCGTGGGTGCCTCCTATCCTCACCCACTAGGAAGGGGAAGCAGGCTCCAAGAGACCCCTCAACATGGGGGTCTCCCCTCCTCACCTGCTGCTGCTGCAAAATGCTATCCAATAGCCATATGGATATTGCATAACAGAATGTGCAGACACTGACTGTGAAGACTAGTGGATGGCACTGAACCCAGAGCCATAGTGAGATGCCTAACTAAGGCTCTCGCACCACCATGTCTCACACAGAAGGGAATTGTACTTGCGTGTAGTGCAATGCAAGTACATCTGGCTTAGGGTTAAGGTGGGTTAGGGTTAGGGCTAGGGTTAGGCTAGTGATGGGTAAGGTTACGGTGGGCTAGTGGGTTGCACCTCTGGGTGCCTCTCTGACCCACTAAGAAGACAGTCTGTGACGTATGGGTACGGACGGAGTCAAGGGTTAGGGTTAGGGTTAGGGGGCTAGGGCAGGTTTTAGGGGGCTTTTTGGCACATCCCAGAAGTCTCCATGGCCAAGTGGCCATGCGATTGGTGGGATGGCTCCAAAAATTTGCATGGTCGTCCACTCCCACATGGCTGGCCACTCGGCCAGCCCATCATTGCGCAGGTGTAAATAAAATAAAATAAAATAAAATCAATGGAGGACAGAGGAGGAGAGAAGAGACATTTTGTTGCAAGAAAAAACCCACTGCTACTGTGAAAAATCTGGCAGTTTATAAATTTTCGCGTGTTTCTGTTGTGCTTGTGTGTTTTTGGACCACGATTTCAAAAACAATATTGCGTTCGCCGCCCCATTTTGGATCCCCCGCCCGCACCGCATGGCATGGCGACTCGAGTCCGGCTGCCCAGGACGGGGGGGAGGCGGGACCCCCCCCTCCAGAAACCACCCCTCCGGTAGGTGCCCTGCGCCCTTAGTCAAGCAGGCATTTTTCCGCCTGCTTTTTTGGCCCAGGAATGGGTGGGGGGAGAGTTTAAAAGTTTTTTCCTGTACCGTCCGTGCCGCTTGCTTGCGCTTTAATTGCGGCGGCCGGCGGCCGGCGAGACTGGGCTTTTTGTTGGCTGGCTGCGAGCCTGCGGCGACTGGCGACGAGTCCCACCAGAGCAGCCCAGGACGGGGGATGGGGGGGAGGCCGGGGACCTCCAGAAACAACCCCTCTGGTAGGTGCCCTGAGGCAAGGCAGGCATTTTTCCGCCGGCTTTTCGGCCGGGAACCGGGTTTTTTTAACTTTTAAAAACTTTTTTCTGTGCCGCGTGGCATCGCGCGATTGCGCGATGCAAGGAACGAGTACGACAAATCAGACCAAAATTGTTCATTTGTCGGTTCGAGCTCGAAGTCTGGCGGAGTAATTCCCGTTACCGTTTCCGTAGAGTAACGGAAACGAGTAACTGAAATGGAAACGGGAATACCGCTAAGTCGTGCCCATCTCTAGTCTCAACTTCTGAATGTTCCTTAAATCCTTCAGAACAGTACAGCTATGGACACACGCCATAGGATTTTATTTTGTTTTTCATTCAGACTGAAATTTAAAGGTGGTGTAAAACGGGAAATATATTTGGCTCACTGTGAGCTGTGGTTGAACAGATATAATAAGTTGAGTGTCAGAAACCTGCAAAACCTGTCTAGGCTAGAAAAGGCTAGAAAGGGGGTAGGGGGCACACGGTATAGCCTCAGGCCATTCAACCTTCAGCTGCACACCCTGCAACCTCTTCACTTCCTCTACAAACTGTATCAGAGAGGATATTGGGTATTGACTACAACTCCCATTGTCCCCAACCACCACAGCCAATTCCAAAACATTATAGTTTTTTCACCTCATAAGGAAGGTTCTTTAGCCTCCGGTTATTTTATTTGCCTGCTTTCTGCAGGTATAAACTGCTCTCTGTAAAAGCCATGAACTGTGAAAGAAAGAAAACTGAATGTAAAGTCTGAAATCCATTTTGAAAGGTGGTGGTGGGGAGTTGTATGTAATAACCCTCAATGGATGATTCTGCTATTCTTCCAGTGAGTATTCTTCAAAGTGATTCTGAAATCTTTTCCAAAGGACTGTAAACCAGTCATGAGAATGGTTAAGATTAGTAATTAATAGAGATGGGCACGACTTGAAAAAATTTTTTTTCGAGTTGTCGTTAGTCGGGCCGGTTCCGTTTCGGCTTGTTTCCGTTTTTCGCGAAAATTTGCAAAAATTAGTCGGTTCGTTTTTTCGTTTTTTTCGTTGTCGTTAGTACTGGTTTGGGGAGGGGGTAGCGGGCTCCTGGAGGGAGCTGCAGGAGTCAGCCAGAGCCACAAGTGACGGACTGGCAGACTCTTTGCACCCGCTGTGTCTCACGTACTTGCATGTAGTGCAATGCAAGTAGATCTGGCTTAGGGTTAAGACGGCTTAGCGCAACGGCTAGGGTTAGGCTAGTTACGGGTGACGTTAGGGTGAGTATTGGGGTGCATCTGGGTGCCTCTCTGACCCACTTAGAAGGACAGTGTACTGGCGTATGGGTTAGGCTTAGGGTTCGGGTTTGGGCTACGATTAGTGGGCTGTTTATGCCCGATTGGCACATCCCAGAAGTCTCTGTGGTCAACCTGGCCAAGTGGCCATGCGATTGGTGGAAAATTTGCATGGTCTACTCCCATGGGAGATCCCATCATTGCGAATGCGCAGGTGTAAAAAAATAAAATAAAATAAAATAAAATAAAATCAACGGAGACTTTTTTTTGCAAGAAAAACCCACTGCTGCTACTGTAAAAATTCAAGCATTTAAAATAGCTAATTTCCGCATGTTTCTGTGGTGCTTTGGTGGGGTTTTGGGCAACAATTTCAAAAAAAATATTGCGGTCGCCATTTTGGATCCCCCCCACCGCATGGCAAATGGATGCGCCCTCCCAGCCTGGTACAGTCAGCAAAACCTGGCCATGCGATTGGTGGAATGGCTCCAAAACTTTGCATGGTCCACTCCCATGGGCGAGCCCATCATTGCGAATGCGCAGGTGTAAAAAAATAAAATAAAATAAAATAAAATAAAATCAACGGAGACTTTTTTTGCAAGAAAAGCCCACTGCTGCTACTGTAAAAATTCAAGCATTTAAAATAGCTAATTTTCGCATGTTTCTGTGGTGCTTTGGTGGGGTTTTGGGCAACGATTTCAAAAAAAATATTGCGGTCGCCATTTTTGATCCCCCGCACTGCATGGCAAATGGATGCGCCCTCCCAGCCTGGTACCAGCAGCGCAGCAGTAGCAATAGCCAAGGAGAGGGGGGCGGGGAAACCCCCCCCCAAATAAAACACCCTTCTGGCCTGGTAGGTGCCCTCAGACAGTTTTCGCCTACTTTTAGGGCCGGGAATCGGGTTTTTTTTTAACTTTTAAAAACTTTTTTTCTGTGCCGCTTGGCATTGCGCGATGCAAGTAACGAGCACGACAAATCAGACCAAATTGTTCGTTCGTCGGTTCGAGCTCGAAGTCTGGGGCAGTGATTCCCGTTACCGTTTCTGTAGAGTAACGGAAACGAGTAACGGAAACGGAAACGGGAATACCGCTAAGTCGTGCCCATCTCTAGTAATTAAGTTTTATCCTTGTAAGCTAACACTAGGCTTGGGACTATTTGCGAAATAATTTGCAACATGTGCTGTTTTCCTATTAAATTAGGGTCCTGAAGGGCCCCATTAGTATTACTGGTCTTTAGCTGGGCATATTGCCTTCTCGCTGACGCCAGTGGAATGTTTTGCTTGCAAAATAGCTGCCCAGTTGCGCCCCGCCAAATTCATCATGCTTAATCTTCCAGAATCGCAGTTGAGCCTTCTTTCATCTGTCGGTTACTTTGCCAGTGAAATACCTCTGGCTCTGGGCTGTAATTCTGTTTTTGTTTTTTGTTTTTTGTTTGGTCAAGAAACATGGTTGGGATGTAAAAGGCTCGGTATCCTTTGGGGTTCCTCAAAACATTCCTTTGGGAACTACTGCATTCCAATGGAGTCAATCACTTCCAAACAAACTTGGTAAGAATCCTGTACAGTATTACCCTGGCCCCAGCAGAACTCAGTTTATTTTATTATATTTGGCTATTCTAACTTACCTGTTGATAGTGTAGACTTAGATCAAGGGAAAAGTCATCTGTTTGGAACGGTGTACCCCTTCTTGTTAGCAAAAAGCCAGCCAAGTTTGGAAATCAAGCACAAATTTCCAAATTCGAAGTTCTGAATTTCAACACTTGTGGTGCTTGCAAGCACTTGGAAAAAGGATTCCTATGGACCACAGCTTCTTGAATAACATCCTGATTGGAGGATTATGGGAGTTGAAGTCCTCGTGAGTAAATGCTTCCCTGCACTGGCTGGAAAAGGGGACCTCTGGCTTGGAGATGTGGAGAATGCTTCTTGCTGAGCCGTCCCTCGGTACCAGCCTGATATTTTAGAGTCTTGTGGGGGGAAATGCCCCCTGCTTTTCTTTTCTTTTCTTATATATTTATTTCTTTTCATTTTTTTCTCTGTTCTTTTCCAAATTCTGGAGAGCTCACTGCTCTTTGGGGGAATTTGATGCAGGAAATAGGCCCCTTTACGCAGGAATTGAAATAATTCTGCACAGATTGGTGTGTGTTCTGTGGGGAGGGGGGAAAATGACTACCAATGGAGATTTCGCAGAGGAAGAAAGAGAGCCATCCCAAACAGAGAAATCTCATTGTGGGGAGAAGAAGAAGAAAAGAATTCTCCCTTCCATCACTGCCTGTTTCTCAACCGAGAGCAAGGTGAAAAAATATTCACGGAGTGAAAAACTGGACGGAGTTTGCTGTGACTCCTGTCACTGTGCATGATGCAAGGCCAACTGTAGCTTTAAAAATTGTGTCTGGTGTGCAGTTTTAAAAATCACAGCAGGGCTTGTGTAGCTCTCTGGCAGTTGTATTGTTTGGCTACAGGAAGCTTAGCCATTTTGGCAATCAGCAATAAAAAAGCACATCTAGTTCAACACTGTCCTTCTACCTCTCTCTGCCCCAGTTACAACATTTTGAATTTTTTTGGCTGTGCAGTAGAGGGATGAAGAAGGCTTGCTACCAGTTTGCATTTCTTATTAATTGGAACTAGAGATGGGCACAAAACAGAAAAATGGCGTTTCGGTTTTTCGTTTGTCGTTGAGAGGTCTGTTTCGGTTCGTTTCCGTTTGTCGTGAAATTTTTGAACAATTTTGTTACCGTTTTTCATTTTTTTGTTTGTCGTTTCTACCCGCTTTTTGCGCGATTTTTAAAGCATTTCCGTGCGCAGGCATCCCCCAACGTCCCAGACCAGAGGGAAAACACTAAAAAAAATGGATGCTGGCAGAGACACAGTATAGACTAGGTATGCAGGGAGGCTGCAAAGGCAGCGGCGGGCGTTGCCCAGGGTGCAAGGCAGCCGCAGAGTGAGTGCACTGCGGGGCAGGGGAGGGTACTCACTGAGAGGTACACAGCACGCACGCACACAAGGAGGCTGCAGAACTGAAGCTAGAGGTGCCGCAGAGACAGCAATCCCACCCTAACTCCCACCAGAGACTGCAAGGAGGACGGGGGCTGCCAGAGCTTTTTATGCCCTCTGTGGCTGCCAGACCTGCCCGCCCAGTCTGCAACCTGGGCATGCTATTGGTTGAACATGATCCCATCACATGGCTTGCCTCCATTTTGTGGCTGGTGGCAACATCCATTTTAAAGGGAAAAGAATAATACATTGCGATGGGAGACGACTAAAACAAACGTTTTAAGGACCCCAACCCCCCTGGTAGGTATTATCAGACAACATAAATAATTATCGCTGCATTTTTACGGATGTCCAGAGCATTTTTTAACATTTAAAACAGCTCATTTCATTGTGTGTCGCCATTAACGGAAATGAAATGTAACGACCACAATTTTCGTGGTTCTGTTCATTTCGTTTCATTTTCATCATAATTTTCGTTTGTCATTTCGTTGTGTAACGGAAACGACAAACGTTAACGGAAACGAAAAAATGTTCGTTCCGTGCCCATCTCTAATTGGAACTTTAACTCAAAAACTCAACAAGTCACTCTGCAGAATTTGTAAGAGAAAGACTAAAAACATTACTTTGTTTGGGGTTGCTTGAAATGGAAGACTTGTGTGTAGTAGAGATGGGCACAAAGCGAAAAATGGCGTGCTGTTTTGTCGTTTTGTAAGGTTATGAAATGTTACAAAATAAAATAAAACACAAACAAGCATTCCATCAAGCAAGCATTCTGCCGGGTGCGTAGGCACCAGAAAATCCTCTCTCTAAATTTAAATAAATGAGGTTTATGGGTAAAACAAGCCGGATCTTACCGGATCCTCTTTATTTCATATGATTTTTGCATGGGATCTTTCCCAATCACCATAAAATCATCCTCTGCACTGATATATCTGACAGCCCATCTCTTCCCAGACAGATCACTATATCTTACTGGTACATCATCCGTTCGTAGGTCTCACCTCTGTACACAGATTGCTTTTTCTAACCTGCTGCCTGCAATTTCTAACCTTGAGCTACCTACAAAATAGAATGCCTCTAGGACCCAGGAGAGCAGACCCATATAGTATAATGAATCATTTTGTATTGTTTTGTTTTGTTGTGATTTTTAAAAAAAACATTAATAACGAAACAAAATGAAATAGCAAAGGAAACGAAGCAAAACAAAATGCTTTTTTTCCGTTTTGTGTCCATCTCTAGTGTGTACTGTTTTCTTTACAGCAACAAACTGAACCAATCAACAGTAAACAAGCAACTGCCATGAACAGATCAAAGAGAGAGCAGACAGCGCTCAGCAGAGAGGCAAGGCTCTCTTTAAAACTGAAGGCTGGGATAAACAATTGGTTAGTGCTGAACAGACAGACAATCATCCTAACCCAGGAAAGTCAGTCTCAGTAACCAAACCACAGGAATCATGCAAGGTTGAAAATAAAACACCAGCAGCAACATCCTTGGCATTAACAGTAGCCAGGGCCTTTCCCCCGTATGATCTGCTTTAATCTGAGGCATCACATTAAAACAGGAACTATGATGCAAGCAGTTCATGCATATGTGCAGCTTACCCGCAGTAAAAGGCTTTTCTGTGGATTGTTGTAATTGAGCGGTTCCAGCTGAAGAATCTGCAAGATTCAAATGCCTTCTGTAGTCCTCCATAAGGTGATGGATCTCAAATCCAATTAACCCCAGCCAGTGGGCAGAAATAATGGGAGCTAGAGATCACCAGCATGCGAAGGGCCTCAGTTCTACTCACAGATTAGAACTGAGGGGGTCCGCATAACTTGAGCCAAGCAGTTTGATCAGGATGAAGATTTCAGAGAAGGCAAAGATTTCAGAAAATTCTCTGCAATGCCTATAAAGAAAAGTGAAAGCTGCCCAATTCCTGTACAATATTTTTCACTGAATGTGCCCTTGCACGACCTTTGATGAGATGCATCTTTCTTATATTAAATCTAGTCCATCTAAGCCAAAGCTGCTGGTCAGGAGGCAGCTTTCTGGGGTCTTTCCGAGCCCTGCTCCGAAGCTGGAAAACATACTGTTTGAACCACAACTGTTCTACTGCCTGCTACAGTTGTAGCTGCAAAAGTTGCTTTTTGGGGGGCACTCCTTGTTCCCAGCCTTGCTCCCAGAAATCCTTGGCCTGCAATATTTTACTCTTCCCTAGGAAAGAGTGGCCATTGCCCATAAGTTCTCTCTCAATTTATCAAGCCCCTTTGCTTATCTGTTACGCACCTTTTTCCATTCTTCTTTTTGACACCTTCCATTGTGGTGACTCCTCACAATGGTAGCTGAAACAAATAATGTTGTACTTCAGGCTGCCATCTAAGCAACCAGCTGCTTCTGAGATCACTCTGTCTACTGTATCTGCAACTGCACCTGTCTGTTTATTAATCTCCTCTTTCCTTTGTAGCATTTTGTTCTTTTTCTCGTGTGTGTGTGTGTGTGTGTGTGTGTGTGTGTGTGTGTGTGTGTGTGTGTGTGCGCGCGTGCGTGCGTGCGTGCGTGCGTGTGTTTATACTGCTGCAGCTGACAAAAGGACCACAAACCAGAACTTCAGGAATCATTGTTTGCACATAATACTTTCAAATATCATTACAGGGAAAATGGCCACAAAATATCAGTGCACCAGAGTAGCAAATTAGAAATCACTGAGGTAAAACTCAACTTGAGCCAAAAGGGCTAGTGGCTACCATGTTTATCCCTTCTCATTTTCTTTAATTAAATTACAAGGGTTATGAATGATAGCAAAGAGCTCAGTGAGCTAGAGTGCTTGGTTAAGTTGGGAGTTCATTCAGTTCTTCACTGTACCTTGTAAGAAAATATCTCTGTCGCCTTGGTCATAAGAACATACGGAGAGCCCTGCAGGATCAGGCCAAGGGCCCATCTAGTCCAGCTTCCTATATCTCACAGTGGCCCCACCAGATGCCTCTGGAAGCACATGAGACAACTATTTACCTGTCTCCTGATACCACTCTCTTGTGCCTGGCCCTTTGAAGTACACTCCCTATCATGGCTTGTAACGTGCAATGGACTTTTCCCTCCAGAATTTTGCCCGATCACCTTTTAAAGGCATCTAGGCCACATGTCATCACCACACAGTTTACACCATCCCAGGATGTCCCTAGAAGAAGGGATTGGCACACCACCTCTATATATTGTATACCTAGGAAACCCTGGAAAGGTTTGCCATATGTCATGATTGATTTGATGGTTGCAATTCAAAAAAAGTCACTCTCCTCAGCATGCCTACAAACTTGATAAGGATAGTCAGCATGTTGTATAGAGGACATTTATAAAAGGAGGTTCAAGTCTCTCCTCCAAGTTTAATTCAATCCAGTTGAGATTTGTAGTAATTTCTCTTGGGCAGAGTCTTATGCAGAGAAGGTTGGCTCAATCAGCAAGCTCACCTCTTCTCCCATGTAGCCTCTCGACCCGTCCCAAACTCTGCTCTGGAAATGGTGCAGGCTGGGAAATCCCACCCTCATTCCATTCAGGGAAGCCATTCCATCAGCAGGATGACCTAACTGGATGGTCTATAAATCTCAGTTCTCATAAATAAATCTCTCTCTCTCTCTCTTTTTAACTTGTACTTCATACACATGGCCTGTGTCCCAAGCAATTCTAGGAATAAGGATCTGGTTCATTCTCTCTTTACCCCATTTTCTGGAGTTTTACTCATCCGTGCAAAGATAAATCTGAAAAGTGTCACCATACATCTGTTCCAAAGAGCAGCAGGTCCAATGTGGTTAGAAAAACTTGAAAGTATTTGATGGCCTCTGTGTGTATATGTGCACGAACGTGCGCACACATGCTGTAACTTGCTCCTCAGAAGTAAAGTAATCTGGCTCGGAATTTAGAGGAAGTAAATGAAGATTGTGATGTGTGGAAAAGATTGAGTTTCTTGAGCCTTTAGTGTTTGACTCCCCCAGTCCAAAATGTGACACAAAAGACTGTGGATTTAACCATCAGGAGAATACATAAAACAAAGGAGTTCTATGCATTTTCCTGTCCCAATGCTGCCTAGCAGCCCCACACTGCTTGCTTTGCTTAATGGAGATGTTTCGGTTTCTGCAGCTTCATGATATGTATAGGACCCGGGGTGGGGTGGGTTTAAGACAACTATGTATCTTTTGGTTTCTTGCCTTTCCAGGTTCTGTCAGATTATTATTTTTTGCATAACAAAGAATAGAAATAGCACAGGCACAATGATGCTTAATTTTTCCTTGATGTTCAGTGAATGTATAAATTACCACATCTGTTACCATTCTCACCTTGTCAAGCTGTATTCTGTGCAAAAATAGATTCTACAAATTAGCATTGCCATATGCAATCAGTATAAGCAATCTCCTCCCAAAAGACTTGAATAGATAGCAAGAGGCGAAAATTCATGGAGAAGCAGAAAGTTAGAAATAAACTGTTATATTTCTTAAAAGCTGTGCTTAAAAAAAAAGATCCTTGGGAATCTCTAGCTGTGCAACCTCAAACATATCTACCCAGAACTGAGGTATAGAGAGTTGTATGGGACTTATTTCCAAGTTGATGTGCTTCTGATTGCAACTTAAAGGACCACTTCCAGAAACTTCTTCCGTTCCAAGAACTTACTGCTTTGTCTGTTTTTAACTACAGTAGGACCCCAGTATCCGCTGGGAATTGGTTCCAAGCCTTCCCGTGGATAATGAAAACCATGGATAAGAGAGAACGCCAAACTGTCCCCAAAACTGCTGTTTTGTGATAGTAACTTGCTTTATGGCAGCTGTTTTACGACAGTAGCTTACTTTACAGCTGCTCTTTGTGACAGTAGCTTGCTTTGTGGCTGCTGAATTATTTATTTATTTTTCCCTCTGCCAACCGTGGATAACTGAATCAGTGGATAATGAATCAGTGGATACGGGGGTCCTACTGTATTTGATCAGACAAATAAATATGTAGGAATGTGTGTAACCACTATGTACCAGCAGAAGTCACATTGTGTCAATTGTATGGCATTATAAAGATAGAAGGTACTACCGGTAGAACCAGGGTGCCACCCCTCTGGTTGAGAGAAAGTATTGGGGGGGGGGTTCTGTGTAACCAGCCCCAGTCAACAATCTGGCTGCCATAATTTGAACCCTCTGACATTTCTGATCACTTCCCAACTCCACGTAGAATGTGTTACAGTAATCAGACCACGATGTAACTAGGGCATGTGTCCAGTGGTGTAGCAAGGTTTTGGGGCGCCTGGCGACAAAGTTGTTTTTATGCCCCTCCAGCCCACCCCAACCCCATTGCATCCACCCAGAAAAGGGGGGGGCAATTCTGCAGGCACGCGGGCAGGCGTTTATGTGTGTCTGTGCATGCACGGTGGCACGTGTGTGTCTTACCTCTCCCGCAGTGGCTCAGAGCAAGGCGAGGAAGAGTTGGAGGAGGAGGAGGGCGCTGCAGCCACCGCACTCGCATGCTTCCCCGACTGCTTGCTTTGCTGCTTACCTACCGTGTGGTGGTGGAGGAGGAGGCTGTGACGGAGTAGGTCCCGTCGCCAAGCCTGAGGACTGCTGGCAGGAGGGCACAGGGCTTCCTCCTCCCCGTCCCCCTCCAGGCACCCTCAGATTGCTGTGCCCAGGGCAGATGTACCCTTCTGCCCTCCCCAGATAAGTCCCTGCATGTGTCACCACGGCCAGATCAGCCCTCAGGAAACAGGTGCAGCTGGCATACTAGTTTTAACTGGGCAAAGACACTCCTGGCAGCTGCTGAAAACTGGGCATTCCAGCTCAAAAATCAATCCAGAATCCCACATATATTTGGGTTTTGGGTGGGGAGGGAGAGATGTTTCATTCTAAACCAGAAGGCAGCATATGACCCAAGCAGGAAGGCGCCTCACCCACCATTTCAGGGTGTGGTACACCTCCTTTCTTGGACCAGGTGCTGCCTATCCTAAAGGCTTATTTCTCACTAATTGTCTTGAGGCGAAAGGGAACAATAAGGAGGAGCCTAAAGTTCAAGATCATCTTATTGCACTGATACAAAGTAAGCAAGGATTATGTTTCCTTCACAAGTACACTCTGGAGTAGACCATTTTTTCATTACCGTTATCCGTTATTTGCACCGTTATGTAACGGAACGAATAACGACCATTTGGACGGGCCAGGCTCGAACAGAACAGAACCAAGAAAATTTTCTTCGGTTCTGTTCATTTTCGTTAATGGCCACATGATGAATGAGAAAGAATGTCCTACCATGGTGCTGCTGGCCTTCCTGGTCCAGTCTTCCGTCTTCCGGCTTCCTGCTCCAGTCAGGGGCGGAGTCGAGAAGGGGCTGCGATCCGGTCTCTGTATGTGGAGGCCAGATCGGAGCCCCCTCTCGCCGCCCTCCGCCCCACAGCCTGACAGCCCAGTGGGCTGCAGGCTCTGGGGCAAAGTCGGGAAGGATCGCAGCCCCTTCCTTCCCGACTCTGCCCCAGAGCCTGCAGCCCACCGGGCTGTCAGGCTTTGGGGCGGAGGGCAGTGAGAGGGGGCTCCGATCTGGCCTCCACATACAGAGACCGGATCGCAGCCCCTTCTCAACTCCGCCCCCGACTGGACCAGGAAGCCAGAAGCTGGAAGACTGGACCAGGAAGGCCAGCAGCACCATGGTATGACATTCTTTCTCATTCATCATGACCTGCGCGGGGAAGCCGAGTCCCCCCTTCGCCCCTCTGCACTCAGAGGGGCGAAGGGGGCGGTGTCAAAGAGATGGCACCCGGCCATGGGAAGGCTCCCCGTGACCACGGGAACGCTCTCCCGGCCCACATGCCACCGGGTCCGAAAATAAAAACAACAATGAATTGGGCCCCAGGGCCCCGAATAACGGAAATGGACGCCATTTTGGCGTTTCATGCCCATCTCTACACTGGAGTTACCAGAGTTCTGCTGATAAGATTTGGGTCTTATCTTCTATTTATCTGTTTGTTTTAAAATCAGCATTTCTGTTTAGCTTGCCAAGTCTTTTGGATCCCTGTTCCCAGCCCTGTTCGCTTGTCTCCCTGCCTGATATGTTTCTTCTTACTTTCCTGGGTTGGATTCCATCTCACTTTCTGTTTGAAGTCCCTGATCCCATAACCTGTAACAATCCTGGCTCATTTCATTGCTAGTCTTGACAATTGGAAGCATAGCACTTGTATCATTGCCTCCATAGCCTGCATGTCTATTGTCTGGAAGAGTGGACCTATGTGACCTCCACATGCTATCAGATTGCAGTTCTTAGCTGACATAGTAGTGAGGGATAATGGGAGTTGTAGTTCAACAACGTCAGGCAAGGGCAGCCCTTCCCACCCTGTTTTAGAAAAGCCATATCAGTCATCTCTCAGCTATCTAGGATGCAACAAGGATAAGATAATATTTCCTGAAAAGTACAGGACAGTATTTGCATTTATTCCATCCACTTATTCAGCTCTCCTGAGCCCAGAAATGCTGGTGAAGGTGATGGTGGCTGTTGCCGTGTCCCTCTCTCACAGTGAAAAACTCAGGATATTTTTCCCCTCACACACTATCGTGAATCATTGCTTCCTCCCCCACAGTTCCTTACACCACTGTGAAAAATAAGCCATTCACCTGACACCTTCTGTCCTAGTCCCCTTCAGGCTGCCCTGCAGCCATACCACTCCAGACGGTGGTTTCACCTGCTCTTTTAAAATCAGAAGGCCCTGGTATGATCAGTACTATAGTGGGGGGGGGGGAGAAAGAGTGAGAGAGGCTGGCTGGCTGGCCGGCTGTTATTAACCAACGATGGTCACAAAATTTAATGCCTTGGTGCTGAAATGTAACTCCTGTAAAGCATTGCCCCGACAGAAGAACCTCTCCAGATTAAATTTCCTATAAACGAATAGGTGTAATTTTAGAAGAGGTGGCTGTGTTTGTGCAAGCATATCAGGCAGAAGTCAAAGAAAGAAAGCAATTGGTATTTCATCCAGCATTTCATTCCCCCCCCCATACATCTGATGAAGTGGACTTGCCCATGAAAACCCACATTAAAATATAATTGTTCATCTTTTAGGAGCCATAGGTTTCTGTCTTTTGTTTTACTTTGTTTCTTTGGCTCTTGCCTGATCCACAAATTAATAGATAATATCTGGAGTACTTTTGATAATGACAGAGGTGAAAACTATGATAAGCAGGCTGAAGTTACTAAGGTCAGGATTTAGATTGGAAAATGTCTTGCAGAAGGTTGGATAGATAGCACCACAAAGCTCTCGTGGGCGAGGACAGTCACCTCACTGTACCTCAAGTAGTCTTATAAGCCTTATTAGTAAATAACTTCAGCCTCGTTCTATAAGGCATAAGGCACGGTGGCTCAAATCCTGTTGGTTGATCACGTTGGTGGAATTCAGAACGAGGAAAATTCCGCCTTCTCCACCCAACCCCAACTGGACACATAATTTCTGGAGATACACACCAGACCATTTCATACCAAAGCACACAAAGTCTGGATGCCTCAACCATCTGCTTCATGAGAGAATTCTGACTATACATTGTTCATAGGCTGTAAATACACACTAAGGAGAAACAGAGTTCAGTTCACAGCAACGTCTGTTGCTGCACATGACACAAGCACGGCTTCAGTTTTTGAATGGCACCAATCTGCAGCGGGGCTTCTTTCACTGGATGGCCAGTTCAGGAAAGCTTCCAGATACCGACAGTGCCAAGACTGGGCAGCAGCTTGACATGCAAGGAAAAAAATGGAGCTACTGGAGCTGCCCTCTTCCAGCAAAAATCTTGCCTGCCAGCCAGCCAGCCAGTGCCAAATAGCTAGGAAGTCTCCCAGCACTGGTCAGCCAGCAGTGCCATTCTAGCCCAGGGGGCAGCTCCAGCGGTTCCTTTTCCATTGCTTGTCAATCGGGCAAGGACTCTGCTGCCCAGACACCTGCACTTTTAGTAGCAAGGAAGTGTTCCAGTAAGCTGTAACTAGATGCTCTGAGCACATCCGACCTCACCTGATCTCAGAAGCTAAGCAGGGTCGGCCCTGGTTAATACTTGGATGGGAGACCACCAGGGAATACCAAGTGCTGTGGGCACCTGGAGTAGGAACTGGCAAGCCACTCCAGTATTCCTGCCAAGAAAACTTCATGGACATGGGGTTACGAAGAGTCGGTCATGACTGCAATGACACAACAATACTAACAAAGTGTTCCAGTATTGGCCAGCCAGCAGCAGAAGTCCTACTGTGGTAAGTGTGTGGATTAGTGCCATATATAAACTTCAGTAAGGCATGTGTTTAATTCAGCATCAGACACCACTGCAAACACAACTTTGCTTTTCCCAAGTGTGTAGTTACAACCTACATACGGACTATATCTATATCGTCATAAACCTCTCAAGTGTCTGATGGTTAAGGCATTAGGTCTTGGTGCATTTTGGTATCAACTGGTCTGAAATACATCCCCTGGGATTATGCGCAAATTGGGAGAGGGTGGGAGAGGACTTCATTTGGTCTGGAGTGCCCCACCCCCAATAATAATGTACTAAATTCTGCAAGTTTCTTCATAAATGCAGTGGGAAGAATTAGGGAATTTTAAAGCACAGTAATGCAGGGAAGAGCTCCCCCATTTGACCCATGTGACCAGGAAGATTTTCAGTGTTTCCTTACTTCCTTGCTTATTTATTTAGTATAAAAATGGAAGCATCTCTCTCTCTCTCTCTCTCTCTCTCTCTCTCTCTCTCTCTCTTGTTACAAAGTACATGGAGGGCACACACAACATGGCCCTGTCTCTGTTAGTGAATAAAGAGGTCAGATGGGCTCTTTCAAACCAGACAGACTTTTATGTGTATTTTGATAGCAGATATGTTTAAGGACAAGGATCTAATGATGTAGTTAACTTTGGATTTTTGTGTGGCCTTTTTTGTCTTTAAACAAAAGAGCCAACTGACATGGAAATGGGATGACAAGTCATGTCTTTTGTTCGTTGTCTGCACATTACAAGCTCAAACTGGTGGAGCAGTTTAGTTGAGTGGCAGTGATTTCTGCTACTGATTTTTCCCCTGGCCTGCTGCTACTGATTCCCCCAAGAAGGGAATCAGCATACTCTTCATAGACTCTTCACTCTCCGTGCCTTGATTGCCGTGTGAGAAAGACCAAAACAATGCTCAGGTGAAATTGGGATTCTCCAAAGCAGCACATTTTGCTTCGGTGCTTCCAAGGTTAAACATTTAGAGCAGCAGCTTTCATTTCAGAGGATCCAAAGTGGCAAAGAGCTGGACAAAAAGTGCCCAGCTAACATTGAGTGAGTTCGTGGAATGCAGGAACTTGACATAGTTCCTGGTGGTGGAAGGAAGGAAGGAAGGAAGGAATCCATCTGGTGGCACATTTGCCTGCATCTTGGATGCTGCTGAGCAACGACTTTCATCCCCACCCAATCTCAGATCAGAGCCTTTCTCGTTCTCATTTGTTTTCATTCTCCTCAGAGGCTTCCCTTTCACATTTATTTCTATTCTTAGGATAAATCCAAATAGCTACAAACAATTTAAAATATATGGAACAAAGTCAAATTGGAGGGGGCTGCAAAACAGCTTGAAGAAAATTGATTGTGAATAGTATGACAGATAATTGAGGCCAATTTGAAGCAAATGGTATTGACACACCTAGTTTAAAAGTTGAAAGAATTGCATTCTAAACAAACTAATTTTCATTTTTCAACCTATTGACCATACAGTTTAGCTTTGCTCACCTCCTCCACAGCGTCAAAGTATCTTACAATAAAACCAATATCAACATACAGAGTTTGTATTGGAGACACATCACTTCCTATACACGTGGTTGTTGTTGAGGCAGTAATGTTTTATGCATGTGTATTTAGTAACTTCAAAAGATATATAGTGCAATTACATCTCCATATATACATCTCCATATATATAACTTGCCATATGTTTACAACTATCTGTGGTTACATTTATGATCCGTGATATTTGTATAATTTTTCTGGATTGAAGCTCTTTAAAGATATTCTGTTTTATTTTTATGGTGTTAGAATACATAATATTTTAATCCAAGCAATTCACAGTAAAGCTCTAAAGCATAAAGTTTAATTCAACTAGTGGTACATAGTAATCTCTCTATAAAAATAAAAATTAATCAATAGCTAGCAACACATTTAGTAACTTACTTTATTGCTGCAATGAAATGTTATATGCAAAGTAACAGGGACCATTGGGGTTCCTTGATATTTAAAAAGTCTCCATTTGGACCAATTAGTCTTGAAAGCAAGCTTTCAGGTCACACAGTGCTCTTCCATGGAGCACCAATTTTGGCAGTGTATGCAAGAGAGAAGTTTTGCTAAGCCAAACTACGCTGTAAGCTTCTAAGTGCTAGGCTTATTGCATACCATTCTTGGACCAAAAAGCCAAGGTCATCTGGCCATGGACTTTTGCAGCTTTATCTGTCACACTTTTTGTAACTGTTGGCACTACATTGCTGGCAGTGTAAGAGTTTGACCCACATTCCATGACTTCAGCAGAGACAGAGTGTGGTACAAGCCGGTATAATCCGCAAGCATTGCCACTACTGTGCAGCTTTTGTTCTCAAAACCACCATACTTTTCTTAACACTATATTGGATCATAGATGGAAATGGGAATAGAATGGGGACCCTGAGGAATACGAAGAGACATAAAATTCCCCCTTTTATTCATCCCCATTTGTTGTTGCTTTTAAGACAACCCATTGCTGTCTAAACACGCAACAAAAAAGAGCCCCCCACCTCCTCCCAAGCATCTATGGTTTTCATCCATGAGGGATTCATGGTTTTTCAACCTTACCAAACCATGAAGTAGAACAAACCACCATTTTGGTGGTTTATCTCCATCTGTAGTATCAAATAATAATAGTAACACTCTGTCATTCTGTTAATTCTGACCTCTGGTGACCACATTTCCCCCTGGGTTTTCTTTGTAGACAGTATTCAAAAACTGTTGTACCCGTTCCCTTCTTTGGAGGGCACGCTGGGACTGTGCAGCTGGCCCAAGGGCACACGGGATGGCTCTACTCGCAGGAGATGGGAAGTGGGGAATCGAACACCCAACCGCTGGCTTTGCAGCCAGATAGCTAAACCACAGAGGTATCCAGCCAGCTATAATATAGAATAAAAGCATGCATTTAAGTTTTGTAGACATATACAAAGGCATGGAAATGCATTAATACATTTAACCATCCCTTTTAGGCCAGTCAAGGCAAAATTCCCATTCCATCTCTAACAAGGGCATGCAGATTCAAGTTACTGACTCTTCAACTGAGAAAGTTTTCTGGTTTTCTTAAACCCCTAAAAGCCAACATGCATCTTAGAGTGAGCATTAAACTCAGGGGAGGTTTTCCATGGCATTCAACTCTCTCTCATATGGTATCTTCTCTCCCCACCCCCCAATACAATGGCAAAGTTTTGGGGTTGAGCCTCAAGGGACTATTTCAGGCAAGAGGAAAGAAATGTGCAATGTTGGTCCTGCTCTAGGCTAGCTGGAGCTTTGAAATGCTCTGGAGCCCTAGCCCTAAGCACCTCTGTTAGGAGCTGGGAATTATCTATCAGCCTTGGGTCACAAATTTGCATTTGCTTTTGGAAAACAATCATCAGAAAGTTGTTGTGCATGAATGGAATCTTCAACACTTGGACGGCTGTTGAAATGATGAAGACTTGATGGCCACTGCAGTCAGGCGCCACTCTGTAAGAAATGTCCCCTGGGGCCCAGCCCGACCCGACTGATGCAACTGCACGCACCGAGTCCACCGCCCAGTTGTCCCAGTCCTCATTGATATACACAGCTGAAAGCTTGATCTGCTGAGCTCCCTGCGTCACTGTGAAGTTAAATCTGAGGCACCGCGTCAGATTCATCAAATAGGAAGACTTTATCGCAAGATAAGTTTTCGCGAACTGCAGAGAGAGAGAGAGTGCAGCAGAAGTTCCAGCAAGGTCATGCAGAGAGAAAACCAAAATGCAGCCCTTTGTCTAGCACATAGAAAATAGCTCCCTTGATGCAAGGCTAGCCTATCTTGCCATATGTATCTTTCAGTGCAAGCTATCTTTTCTTGGCAGTCAGAGGGACCTATTCTCCCTAGTCAATAGACTGATATGATAGCGGAGGATTCTTTCTTAGCATTTTTATAATGAGAAAGTCACTCTGAAAATTGAATCCGGGCATCAGACTTGGCTTTGCATTTACATCTTCAAGTCAAGCAGCCCCCACACTCTTCTGAATCTTTTTTTTTCCTGAATCTTTTTTTTTTCTTCCCTTCCCCTTCCCCTTTCTTATTTCCTTTTTCCTTTTTTCTGGCATGGACCGATATTCATCAGCATCAGATGAGCAGTGACGGAGAAGAAGTTCAGAAAGTTTTTAATTTGGGAGGAGAGACAAAGCAAGTACCAGTAGATGCAATATATTCAAGTCCCATAATTTAAGCACAGGGAGGGACTGTCCATGCCTAAGAGCACCGAATATGAGCACAGTGGCATGAGGAAGATATTGTAAATGTGGTATGTAGTTGTTTCACATTACTGTATATAGGAATGACCTTTTTGGTTTTGGACTGGAAGTTCCAGAAAGTCCTAATCAGTCCAGAAAAGTAGCATTTTCATATCTCTACAACAGGAATTCTCGACCTGTTGTCGAGACCTGAGATTCTGAAGCCCAGGTGGTATAAACCAAATGGCCATTTGGTTGTGGAAGTCAAATGGCACATGATAGAGAGAGGAATACGTTTTGGCCCTGAAAGGATTTTCTCCCAGGACTAATTTGGCAGGCCAGGTGATGTCAGGGACAGGCTCACTTTCTTTTGCAGTATCATCAGGCCCTACCCAAAACCACCACCACCTTCATGCCTCTTTCCCAATGCCCAGTTACAGTACGGTGGTCCCCTGCCCATTCGCGGTTCATATACTGCGGCCCCGCTATATCGCAGGACCGCAGTATATGAAAACAGGCCCCCTGGGGTAAGGGGGGAAAGGCCTGTTTCAGGCCTCCCTTACCCCAGAACTGGTGCTGCCCCAAACGGGCCTGCGAGGGCTTTCCCGAGCCTTCTGGAGGCCCCCCACGGCCCAGGAAGGCCCTCACAGGCCCTTTTGGGGCAGCACAAGGCTGGGGGTAAGTACAAGAGCCCCCAGCTAGGTGCCCCAGGCCCGGCCCGACCTGCATCTGCATATCACGGATTTTCAGTTATCACAGGTGGGGTTGGGTCCCTAACTCCCGCAATAGGCGGCAGGGGGGGTTACTGTACATCCTTCTTGCAGAGAGAGGAACCGAGAAAGGGACCCAGCTGGCAATTGTACAAGTCCCTCTCTTCAGACAAGCATCCTCCCAGTTGGATATCTAATTTATCCTTAGGCCAAAATTCCAGCCTTGTGTTCTCCAGATGTACTGGACCACAATTGACTCAATATGAAGCATATCACTGTTCCTCTAGTATTATCAGTCTCAAGTTGCAATGGCTGGTGTCCTTACCCAGGTCTACCTGGAGGTTCCTGGAATTGAACCTGGAATCTTCAGTCTGTAAAACATGCACTCTGCCATGGAGAAAAAGCTCCTTCCCTTATAACCTGAAATGAATGGAGGTTCAGAATCTGTCAAAGGATCACATTGTTGGATTTCACTACCAATGTCCATGTTTGATATATCAATCTGTATTCAGTGATGCCATTGCATTAGTGAAGGATAGATGAAAGATAGCCCTGAGATCTCTTGTGGCCCCTCCCCAAAATGGTGTGTCATCCCCCCACTGGTACAGACTCCTCCTTCTTTGCGGTTCCTGGATCTACCGGTCACTTACCACCACCACCACCACCCACCCACCCACCCACCCCAAAGTAGCGCAACACTTCCTGTAGTGGCTGCTCGTTTCCAGATTCAGTGCAAGTGTACTTTTTTTTTAAAAAGGAGCAAGCATTTAATGGAGCAAGCATTATGTGCAAGAAGTATGTTGAAAGTGACAATCCTTTCAAAAGGCCCATTGGTATACCAAGAGGCTAGTTGACAGGGATCCTCTCCTTCTAATTCCCAGTCCAAAAGCAAATTGTGAACTTAAAATGCTGTTGGTAAAACCAAAATGTAATAAAAACTTTAACATGCATTTCTTTATACCTTCAGAAACAGACAAGCTCTTTCAATAGACCCCCCCCCCGGGCTGCCGTTGCCCTTGTTTGGCGCTTAGTTCGTTTTCTCTCCTTGCAGAGGTTTTTGTAACCCAACAGTTAATTGCTCCAGCTTAGCTAGGGAGTGGGATAAAAAGCCAGCCTCAGCCTATAGAACGAGTAATCACTCCCATCGTTTTCACGAACACTGTTGAAATTCTTTACAACATCAGGTGGCAAATGTCTCCCCAGAGTCCCTATATTAACTTTATTGTGCAATCCTGGGCATCCTCGGAAACCCCAGACACCTAGCTGGGTGCTATATAATTGCTCCAAATGAGATTAAAAGCTCCCGAGGCATTATCTACATTGCACCCCCATATATCTCAAGGGCCAGGTTAACAGATGTATTGATGGGAGCTCTAGTCTCCCATAATATTTAACAGTGTTCCATCAAACATCAGATATTATGCGGTGATGCTAGAAGACTAAATCTCAGGGGCTCTCGGCTATCATCTTGCTATAATTTGTCCTTGGGCTTATCTGAAGCTAGCTACTGTACTTTCTATATTGACTTTTTACTTCATTACTATCATCCTGCCTCATCTCATTTTGAGTAGGGTTTTGTGGGCCTGTGTGTGTGTGTGTGTGTGTGTGTGTGTGTGTGCGTGCGTGCTCTTACGAGAAGGCTTGTGCATACACACACATGGCACACATGATATGATTTTCTGAATTCTGAAAACCTTGCTATCATGATGATTATTAGAATTCCAGAATATTATGATGGTTACAGCAAGACCAATTTGCAGGGCTAAGCATTTTCTAGTCCACAATACACTGGAAACATGATCGTTTTTATGGAATCTCATACTGGTGAAAGACCTGCATATTGTGGCAGAACAGGGGGAGGTATGCCATGTGCTGTGGGTGCCCCTCCCAGGCTGTGTTTGTGGTACCTCCATTCCTCCTTTGCCAAGGGGAGCAACGAAAGACACACACCCTGAACTGCCAAATATCTGCAAAAAAACAACAACCCAAAATAAAAAGGAGGCCAAATTCTCCCTTCCCAAATGGAAGTGATCTGTTTCAGGCAAGCAAGCCAGAGGGCCGTAAGCTCAGCAGCACTTGAGTACAAGAGGGCCTTCAGTCAAGCACTGGGCATCCTGGTTAAGCTTCAGAGTACCTAATAATTGGTGCATAGCCTGCTTGAAAGAAACAGGAAGCCCACTTTTGCACTACAGACTAAATTTACAGGTACTTTTTCCCCAGTGGTTTTTTTGTTTTTGTTTTTGTTTTTGTTTTGTTTTTTTGCTGGAGGCGAAAAAAGGAAATGTAAAGTAAAGTAGTTCTCGGGGTCAGGGCAAATCATGATGTTTTGAAGAGTGATGTAGCTCGCTAATAAAAGCTGTGTTGCCGTGTAAAATCACACAAACTTAGAACAAAACTGCCAGAGCACTGGCCTAATCGGCAGCCATATGCAGTAAGTACCCTGTTTCCTGCAATACCAGGACTGGTGTGATACAATAAATTGCTCTCTCTCTCTCTCTCTCTCTCTCTCTCTCTCTCTCTCTCTCTCTCTCTCTCTGGTGGTTACTTCATGTCCTTCCTCGAGCCGAGGTGAACTTGCCTCCGTGTTGAAATCGGTTTTCAACACGGATCGAGAAGTGGATTGAAAAGATATCCCGAGCTCCAGGATGGGAATCTCTCACCCCGCTTGAAGCGCAGTTCAGGTGGCGTGGTCGGGGTGAACTCGGATTGACCCCACAAGGACGTGAGATTCCGTTCCTTCGAACTCGGATTGACCCCACAAGGACGTGAGGTTACGTTCCTTCAAACTGGTCTCCAGCGGGGCCGTGAACTGCAGTGAGAGGGACGTGAAGTATCAGCCTCTCTCTCCCTCCCCCCCACCCCCATCCCTTAAACATGCATATAAGCCTCTGGAATAGCACCACCTCATGGCACAGCAGCATCTTACAGCACAGACAATACTGGCTCAAATCATTTTGCTTAACATAGTATGATCCAACGAACAGTACACCTACTGAATCCATGGGGATTTAGAGAGCTCACCCCTCCATAAGTTCCACTGATTCAATGGGTCTACTTGAGTTTTGACTTATTTGGTGATGCAGCAGAATCTCAGCTAGTGGTTTAAACAAGAAGAGAAGGGATGTGTCTGATACCTTTAAGAATAATCCCGTCACCAGGCACTTCATAAACCTCCCACCAAGCTCTTTGGGGGAAATCATGTTAAGATCTGTATGTACAATTTTCAGAGGTGGAAGGGAACTGTTTGCCAATCTCTTGTTGGGACCATCTGTTTCTTCTGTACCAAAAGGAGGGGATATTGCCGATCCTTCAGGATTGTTCCCAGTAACCCTGGCCAGCAAAAGCAAAGGCAAGAAATGATTAGAGTGATCCCAATACTACAACCCATCAGCCTACATTCTCTGTTGAAGATGGAGAAGTGGCTACCAAATGTGTGAAACAGGGGATTTGGGATGGAGGGAGAGGAGAAACAATTGTTCCATATTTACAGGGGATACAGCAATACCTCCATGCCTGGGCAATCACAATTCTAAGCAAAACCTGTACTTATTTCCTGATGACCAATCACACTCAATGAATTTGCTACTCATAGAGCTGAAAAAAAGTAACAGTAGCATAAACATGTGAATTTTACTTTCTCGATGTGTTAGTGATGCAAATTCCCTTTTGTCTCATGAGCCTGTGCAGGAATCAGAAAGTGGACACATGTTCACCTGTGAGACATTTTTTCTGGGCATGGAGGAGAATTCTCATGTTTACAAAAATCATATTTGTGAAAAGTGCATAATTGCAGAAAAGTACAACAGCTTCTGTCTACTAGTATAGATTTTTAAAAATTCTTCTTGTCCTATTGTTTCTATGCATACACTTTGCTTCATAAGTAGAGATGGGCACAAAGCAAATAAAAAAATTCATTTTGTTATTTGTTATTCGTTTTGTTAGGTAATGAAACAGAAAGTTCCATTTTGTTCTGTTCGTTTTTCGTTTCCCTACCCACCGGTGTCTCTTACCTGACGTCTGGGTTGGGGATATCCGAAGGTGGCGGCGTGGTCCTTCCGCTGCCTGGTGTGGCTGCTGCTGGGCCTCCAAAGGCAGCGGTGTGGCCTCCCGCTGCCCGGCGAGGCCTCCTGCCATCCCATGTGGCCGCTGCTAGGTCTCCAGAGGCAGAGGCGTCTGCTGCCAGGGCTCCGGAGGCAGCAGTAAGGCCTCCCACCATCCGGCGCGGCCGCTGCCAGGGCCTTCCAGACTGTGGCCACTGCCGCTGCCACTGCCACCAGGATTGCTGCTGCCACCGGGATCACGGCCACCACTGCCGCCATCCAAGTAAGCTGAACCAGTTTGTTTTGGTTCGGTTCATATGAATTTTTGTTTTAAAAATTTGTACAAAACGAAACAGAACGAACCTAACCATCGGTTTTCTGTTTCATGCCCACCTCTATTCATAAGTAAAAAGGACACCAGCTTTGCAGAAAGAAGAAGGACAAGGCCATGTAGAACCCAGGGTAATACAAATGCAAGGCTGAGTGATACTTTTGATTAGATACTATACAATCATACATATTGCAGGTTTTTGAGCATAAAAACCCAACTTCCTTGAGCTCAACATAACCCCTTCACAGAAACTGCAAAAATATTGTAGACAACAGATGCAAGCCTGATGTTACATATTAGAGAGGTAAATTTGGTCATCTGGAAGCTGTGTTCTCAAGTGTCCTGGCAGCAGTGGCTTTGGCCTCTGTCTGTGAAACCAGAGGTTGGGAGTTTGATTCATCACAGGGGCTGGATCTGATTATCCAATAAGGTCCCTTCCAGCTCTGTAGTCCTAAGGTTATTAGGGAATTGTGGAAAAATAAGATGCACACTTTGTGCTTGTACACTGAGTGCAATCAAACACAGCATTCCTACTATGACACTACAAATAGCTTACATTACAGCTTTCCTGGATGATGATTTTTTTCCAGGAAGAATGGGAGACTCTTCACAAGCCTGGCAGCACTTATGTACTAGCTCTTCATACTTGAAGCATCATTTTGCATGAACCCAGTTCATGACATAATTTACTTAGCAGCTGTTTAATTAAGAAAGTGACACAGAAAAGCTGAGTCAGGCCAACGCTTCGTAGCTAAAGAAAACATACTCCAGGGTCTCTGTTGGGGAGGGAACTTGGACGCAAGAAGGATGAATAATTTTTCTTCCATAAACTCTTACTGGCGAGCAGGTGATGCAGTCATATTATACCTGTGCATTATCATCTTCACTAGCTTAAAGCTTGCATCTGGCCTGAAATTGAATTGCTGGCTTTAACCTTCAAAGCTCTGCATGACCTGTAACTGAGAAATTCTCTCTCTCTCTCTCTCTCTCTCTCTCTCTCTCTCTCTCTCTCTCTCTCTCTGTGTGTGTGTGTGTGTGTGTGTGTGTGTGTGTGTGCGCGCGCGTGCACGCACACACACACACACACACACACACACACACACACACACACAGTATATCCCATCTCTATTTATCTCTTCTAAGTGAAGTAAACTGGCTGGCTGCTAGAGATGGAAGCACTACCACTCCAAGCAGGGAGACATGCCTGAACCTGTTGTTGTTGTTGTTGTTTTTTTTGGGGGGGCAACGTGGTAAAGACTAATTCTTATTTTGCAATGCCAAGGTTTCCCAAACTTGGGCAACCAAACGTGTTCTCAGATTGTAACTCTCTGAAGCCCTTGCCAGCACAGCTAGTGGTGAAAGTGGTCCCTAGATGTTCTGTGTTGCAAATCTAGGCACCAAGAGTTGGGAACCACTCAACTTTTAAAATTGAAATCGAATAATATTTTTTTCCTTGAATGTTTGATACTTTCTAACATGTGCTTCTGGGGCTGACTTACTCTTATGTTGTTTTCAATATATATTTAATAGAATATCTTCTTAATTTTTTACTGGGAACTGCTCAAAAAGCTGTGTTGTTGCTGCTGCTGTTGCTAGACAATATACAAATTAAGTTAATTAATTAAACTTCAAAACTTGTTGTTTTTTTTAAAATAAGCATGTATGCATCCATGCATGTTTTGAAAACTTTAGATTGGTTTGTTAACAGACTTGTATTTTTTTTTTTAAAAAAAGAAACCTAGCAGGAAGTAGCTTAAAATAAATAAGAGGGAAAGTGGCTTACAATTAGTAACACTGACGAGAACTGGCTTTCAGAAACACTGATCCTAAATGTAAGAAGAGGGGTTTCTGCACTTACACAAGAAGCCCATTTTCATCTGTGAAATAGACTGCCACCCAGTCCAGAAGGACCTGACATCCAGATGTGTGTTTCACTCTCAAAATAGTAAAAACAAAGCAGTCGGCTTCCTAGTTGACTTCTGGACATACTGAAGTATCTCTGAACAACATTTTCTTCCTCTTCACCCGAGCTGTAGATGTGTTAAAACCACCAAGGGCCTGAAGTTGAAAAGAAAGTTGTTAAAATTTTAATCCAGGCCCTGGTGATAATAAAAAAAGAAACATTTCCTGAAGGAAAATCTGTGTGCATTAGTATTAAAAATGTATAAGAGGAGGGAGTGATGCATCCTCCCTTAAATGGAGCTGTCAAGCTGCTTTATGAATGCAGCCAGAGAGAGTCCGGGCCATCCTGTTTGTCAACAGGAAGATGCTCTTGTTCTGGCTTCTATCAGCTGCCATCAGCAAAGGGGTAGCAAGGCTGAGAAGCTCTCAAGGCAGTGTTTCATGACACCACCATTACTCTATGCCAGGCCTGACCAAAGTCCGGCCCGGGGGCCAAATCCAGCCCATCAGACCATTCTGAGTGGCCCGCAGCTGGCTGACCCGCCCCTCCCTACCCCTCCTTCGCCCCATTTTTTTTTTAAAAAGAAAAAATATTCCGCCAACACTGACACCACCGGGAAGCTTGAGGGGCTGGTACAAATACCCACCTCCTAGAAGGTAACCCAGGCTGCTGTCTTTAAATATGGTGGCAGTGGAAGAGGAAGAGGAGGAGGAAGAGGCAGGACCAGGTAGGGAGGCAATAGAGGCAGCGGGAAGTGAATGAATAGAGGCAGCAGGAAGTGAGTGAGGCATCCATTTTGCTGAAAGTGAAGTTCTGAGTGGAAACAAGTTTGGTGCTTCATTTCATTTTGACAAAATGAGGTCACCAAACTGAACTACAAACTGAACCACAAACCAGCCCAGTTCATGGGTCTTTTCAGTTCACAGTTCGTGTTATATGTGGCACCCCTGTCAAATTGTTGCTGGGTTTCTCAATCATGCAAGTATGGCATTATGTATTTTGACAATCTTTTCTTTCTTTTTTCTTAGTGCCTGTCCCACTTGATCATGGAGTCCAATGTTCTGGTTCTTGCCTTCCACTTGACATGGTCATGGGTTAGGTCCAAGTGAACCTGGGACTTCATGTCACTATCTAGGGCAGGCCTGTCCAACAGGTAGACCGTGGGCTACCAGTAGCCCACGAAGGGTTCAAAAGTAGCCTGCCAATCATCAATAAAAAAGTGAGGGGTTAAGTTCTCCACCCCTCCCTCCCTCATCCCAAGAACCACCACTGCCCTAAAAAAGTTCTGGGTCTTCCAGCCCACTGTCTCAGCTGAGTGGGGCAGTTCAAGGCCATGGCACAGTTCCCTGCTCCCCCCCCACCGGCCAGATGATCGGTGTGCCACTGTCTTGTGACCAGCTGAGTCGCTGGTGCAGAGTGGAGGGAGGAGCGGGGAGGAGAGGGGCGAGGGGTGAGGTTGCAGGTGCGTCCATCTCCTTTATGCAGTGACATCTCCCTTCTTCTTCCCCCATGGAGAATTCCCTCCATAACAGATTGATTGCTTTTCAATTGCATTCCTATGGGAAACTGCTGTTCTACTTACAATTTTGTTTACTTATGACCATGTGCTCGGAAGGAATGGATAAAATTCGTAAGTAGAGGTTTTAGTGTAGTAGCCCTCAGGCACTTTAGGCCGGAAAAAGTAGAACTCGGCCTGTTCAAAGTTGGACAGCCCTGGTCTAGGGTGTTCATCCAGTGCTGTCTGATTGCCCCCAGGTCGGGATCTGCTGACGTCCAGAGTGAGACCCTTTTTGGCCAGAGTTTCCTCATTAGCACCTAAGATGTGTCTTATACCAACATAGTGGTGCTTCATACATCTTGTCAGTGATTGGTGCAGTGCCACCATTGGATGTCATTATTGTGCATATGATCATTTTGTGTTAGGCTGGAGGTCCATCATAGCATTTTTGTCTCCATCACACTAAGGCAACACTTGAGTTATTTACTCGCCAAACACCATTCCGTGCCATAGAGTGCAACAGGTCATACAATGGTGATATACATCTTTTAGTTTAAAGAGTCATTGATCTTTGTTGTCACACATGATGCTTGATGTCATACACCAGGGCTGTCCAAGATATTGAACACGGGTGACCAATCACCTACAGCGCCTTCAGGGGTCGCCCGCCAGGTCCCCTGTGCAGGGGGGGGGAGTTCCCCCCATTCACTTGCCCTCTCCAGTGGTGGCATCACCCCCACCCCCATTGCCATCACCCCTACCCCCTGCCACCATCACCCCTGCCCCCACCCCAGGCCCTGCCAACTGACCCCACCACCATTGCCATCGCTGCCCGCACCGCCACGGCAGCAATCACCCTCAACACTGCCCCACTGCCATTGCCCCCTACCACCACCACTACCACCCCAGACGCCGCCCACTGACCCACCACCACCACCCGTCACCACCCTGCCGCCGCCGCTGCAACCACCCCGCCCACTGACCCCGGCCGCCACCGCCGCTGCCACCACCACAATCACCCCCACCCCTGCCTGCTGCGATCGCCCCCACTCCCCTGATGATGACACCATCACCCCAGGGCACACCCACTGACCCCCACCACCCCCCACTGACCCCATCGCTATTGCCACTGCCACTGCAATTACCCCCGCCCCTGCCCGTTGCCGTCGCCCCCACCCCTGACGCCATCACCCCAGGCCCCGCCCCTGCCCCTGCCTCCGCCCCCACCGCGGGGGGCCTACAAAAGCCGCAGGTAGGCATTGGACTATTCAAAGTTGGACAGCCCTATCATATACCATTTTAGGCAGGCAATGGTGATTCTTGATCTTACTTCACAATTCAGACTCTTGACAGCTGTGATCGTGGAACCGATGTATTTGAACTAGTCAGTTCTCGGTAGGTCAGTGCTGTCGATTTGGATCATACCACCTTCATGTGGGTTGGTTGTCAGATATTCTGTCTTCTTCACATTAAGGCGCTGACCAGACCTCACCAGATGGTCACTCAATGCTTGAGCTTGGCGCGCAAGATCTGCCATACTCTCAAATTATGTCTTTCAAAAATAATGTTGCTTATTGACTTAACATGAAAGCAGATTCCTTTTTGGGGAGTGTGATATTTATAATTCATGTATGACTGCCTGGCTGTCATAGTATATTATCATGAATTGGAGGCTATTTGTATCCAAACCATTTTTACTTAGGAATAAACCCGCACGCACGCGGGCGGGCACACACACACACACACACACACACACACACACACACACACACACACACACACACACACACACACACACACACACACACACACACAAAACACCTGGTTTACAAAGGTGGCATGCAGATGAGAGGGAATAGGAGAAACATGACTCCCTGATATTACAGAACGGAAGAGAGAAGGCGAGTTTGGTTAATAAAACCAATAAATAATAAGATTGTATGGTATAAGCAAGGGGCAACTGTAATCTTTGCTGAACACTGAGACAAATTTAGAGTTTATCACATTTGGTAATAGAAATAGCTCTGAATATTGTTCAGTGAAGATGGAAACATTACAGAAAATGACTCCCCATTACTTTATCCAGCGCAGAGCAGAAATACGACTCAAAGGGGCCAAGGCTCAACTTACATCTGGTTTAGGAAAGGCTTCTCATATCCTTTAGGAAATATCCCACTAAACAAAAACTGCACCTGCAACTGGGACTTCAAAAGTGGGGAGGCATTGTTTGCAGAGTTCTCCTCTACTTCCCACCACTACCTTCAAAGTTACATTTGGTGTGAGTGCAAAAGAGGATTTTCTCAGCAGGCACTCCCAGAATCAAACCACCATGTTACAGAGTGTGCGTAATTCTAATAAGGAATTGCTGAAGCGCCCACCGATGACTGGAAGTCACAGCAACAGCTGTTCACACCTACAGGATTTCACATCATGCTTGTTTGCCATATAGTTTGCTTTGTTTGTGATTGGCCATCCAGAAGTAAGCATAGGTATCATTGGAAAGTATGATTGCTGAGCCAAGGAGGTTTTCTGGAACTCCATCTGTTATTCTCTGATGCATTTTCAGTGTCTAATAATGTAATATAATGCATACTACTATATGACTCTGGAACCCGATATAAAGACATAGTAGGCTGCACCTTTCCTTGTTCTTTGCCTTCCCATAGAAGTGCAAATATAAGTCCACTTGATTCAAACAAGGTTTGGGCAGGTAAATGGTTGCTGAGAAAGAGGCTTTTATTGTGTAAGTTTTACTTTTTTTATTGGTGTGTGTTCCTGTTCTTCAGACTGTTCAAACTAATAGCTTAAACCAAGCTCTTAGTCTCAACAAATGGGAACCCACTTAATCAAGAGAATGTATGTAAATATTAATTTGCCAAGTTCTCGCCATAGATTCAGTAGGTTCACCCTGGTTGGATTTACACATTGCGTTTTTACGATTTAAATTTGCTTGTGTTTTTAAATACAATTTTTGTTCAGACTATCTCAGCTCCTGTCTGGGAGAAAATGTGGGACGTGAAACCAACAAACAAACTCAAAGGAATTTGCTTCTGTAAGTGTCAGTAACATATGTACGCTGTCAGCCATAACATCCAGATGATTATATCAGTAGTTTATGAACTGTGCTCCTCCAAGGAGCTCTAATGTTCCTTTAACGTGTACTAGGGACTCCTCAAAGAAAAATCTTGAGTATATGTCTTTCAGTGTCATCACGTTGTTGTTGTTTGCCAGCACCCTTCAGTCACAATCTTGTTTGGGGTGCATTCGTACTTGCCCAGCATAGTTGTTCAGGAGTTGTTCAACACAGTAAAGCCCAAGAGATGTGAAGTGTATCCAGGATTCCCAATGCAGGTGTTTATTGAAATCCCCAGTCAAGGGTTTCATGTCAAAACTCAGACAAGTCTGAGAAATAATCCTAGACATACCGGGAACAGAGGAAATTGATGTCAACCCCTTTACTTTCCTGTGGACAGAAGACCTACAGAATAAGGAAATGATCTTCTCCCACCAAGGATTCTGGGATGAAGGTTAGCAATCTGGACCAACAGGAGAGGTTCAATGTAGCTCACATTAGCAATGACATGAACTTGTAACCATCTTAGTGGTTCTGTCTTTCCAACAAAGGCTATGAAAGACCTAGATATCTTAAAGAACTGATAGTCCAGAATGAGGTAGAAGGATGCCCTACCCCAACAAAAATTTGCTTAAAAACTGTAGGGCTATGAGGTTTTCAAATGATTTTGTGATATTGAGACTAAAGCTGATGGCAAGTCTAGGGCCTGTTGCCTCTCACCATTCCTGGGAGTTACAGGTCCCTTATGAAACTTCCTCAAGCTGGAGATGAGCCAAGGAGCCTGGAAGCAGCTAGGCCCAGATGGGAAGCATAGGCTCGGAGCCTTGTTCGGCGAGGATCCTCCCACCAGCCTCTGGTTTTGAAGTGTTTTTACCATTTTGAAATCTGTGCAAGGGGGCGTCTGGATACCTCTTACACAAAGTGGTGCCCCTCTCCTCCAGCCGCAGCTTCATCTTCCATGAATGAAGCCAGCCATGGTTGGCAGCTCAGCGGCAATTCGGAGGCATCCAGCCAGCTTTGTGGATGTCGGAACAGCCAAGTCCTCTTCCAGGATCAAGGAACCTCCAGTGCCAGCACCTCAGCTGGAGCCCTCACTGCCCGAGCACCTGCATAAGCAAAGCAGCAGAGCTTTCCACTCTGCCAGTATTATAGAAATTTCTGACCACAGTCTCTCTCTATATATATATCCCTATACTCTGGGTATTTACCTTGCCCTTTGGGGGGAGGGGGGACATGATGCAGGAAGGAGTCTTTAGTGTGACTGAAGTGAAACTGTGAAATTACTTGCCAGTGGTGGCCTTCGCATTATGGCTGACGGTTCTCAAATCAGGGATGATGAATGGCCTAAATTAAATTGGCCTTGCTCCTCAATTGCAAAGGACACGCCACTGCAGAAAATACTGGATGATAATAATGTTTTCCTTATGTCAGTCAGTGCCTGTGCGTGAAAATGTTTGCACTTTGCATGCTAAAATGTTCTCTAAACGTTGCACCTTTTGTATCCGGGTGAACTGCACAGCAAGACTAATGGAGCAGCTGTTTAATTATGCCTAGAGGTTTGGGCATGTTGTGCATCGCGATTTCCCCATTCTCCTTAGTAAAGGGATCAGCTCTTTCTGTGGAAAGAAATACATTTAAGGGGAGGGAGATCAGGAAATGAAGCAGTGGCTGCTGTTTTTACTGAGGGACGCTTGTCAGTAAGTAAACCTGCTCCTGATGGCAGTTAGTCTTTAAGGTGCCTCTGTGTTTTTGTCTTTGAGGATAACTGAGTAAAGGTCAAAATACTTTTCTAAAAAAATACTACAAAGTCTGTCCTCTCTCTCTCTCTCTCTCTCTCTCTCTCCCCTTCCCTCCCTCTCTCTCACACACACACACGTATGCACAACTTTGTGTGCAACCCTTGTAATTGGGAGTAATTAGTTCCCCAACATGTAATCGGGAGTAAACAATCCATTACATCTTATTGAAGTAAGCGGTGTGAACACACAGTCCAGTAAACACACTGTTGAATGTTAATGAATTCAGTGGTGATCTCAGAAAATCTGTGAGGGTGGATTAGACTAAAAGGTTCTTCACACAAGCGTTTGTCCAGCTGTTTGGTGCACAGCTGAGTCAGGCTGTTCCGCTCTTTTTTCTGGAATCCATACATAGACATCACTGGAGCAGACCAAATTTCCCCAACCCACACCTCTTTGAGCCCCTGTCAAGGTGTTCCACTATTTTGGTTTAAATTGGAGAGTTCCAGTTTTGTCCATCTCCGGTGAGTGCGGTTCCTTGAAAATGGACTATGCTAGAGCCTTGTAGCTCCTTCCAGTGTCAATTTCTGGTATTCTGGATTGCAAGTCATATCAGGATATTGGAAACGGAACACTTCCCTGAACATCTGTGGACATCAGAGGAAGTGAATTATTTTCTTTACACTGCTAGATCCTCATTGATGTGGTGAATCAATTAGCTTGTTTACTTTTAAAATTATTTGCCTGTTTATGTATTGCTAATTGAAAATGCAGCTGTGTACACTTTCGTGATCAGCAATACACAGACAATGAAAGAAAAACAAGTTTTTGAAATTCAAACAAAAGGGTTCATCCCATCAGTAATGGTCCAACAGATGTAAACAAATAATTTCATTTCCCCTGACTCTTCACAGTTGATCATGGGAAGCACTTAATTCATCACGAATTGGGCTGCAAAACATCATTTGCCCTTTGGACGTGATGGGTGTGCCAAATGGCACATTGCTCCTCTCGCCAACCTCAACCAACCATTTGTAGCCTGATCCAGCCCACACCAAAATGGCCAGTCTGGACATGCCTTGAGAGCTGATGACTCAGGATGGCTCACTGAACCTTACACCCATGTGGGGGTTTCAATCCAGGCCTCCCCAGGCCTAGTCTGACACTGGTCTGTGTTGAAGTCATATTTGAAATGAAAATATTTATCAACAGCTTTTGAGGTGCTAGAAAATATGTCACAGGAAAACCATACAGTGCAACCTAGTGTGGGTTCAATGCCAAGCAGGGGGGATCCATCTCAGTTTATTTTGAACTAGACAAGGGTGCATTCTGCTATATAGAATGTGGACAATCCTCTAAACTCTTAAGTAGCAGATAGGGATGGGAGAAATTGCTTTCAGAATACAGCAGAAACATTTCACAACATATGTAAAATGGAAACTAGGCCTGATGTCAGCGGTGGCACTGAGGGAAGATTTTCATGGCAAAATGATGAATATTGCCCTTTCAAATGCAACCTTTGAGAATCCAATTTATCAGGGAATAAGAAAGCATTATAAAAAAGCATACGTGCAAAAAGCCACCTCCCCTCCTCCTCCCCCGTTGCACTTCTTCTCCAAGATTGTGTCTCTTTTGCAATCTCCCCTTCTGCAGCAGACGCGACTGAGTCGAGCAACCATTTCCTTATCTCAACCATAAAGCAGCATTTCACTCTTCTGAGTCACCCCTGCTTACGATACTGAGGATTCCTGGTATTTTATACAGCTGTATTTGCACCACCAGGGAGATGACGATTTGGCATCCGATAGTGAGAGCAAGACCACATTATTTAATGACTTTTTCTTAGCAAGATGTTTCTTCAAAAAAGGAGCAGCCTGTTTTATTTTTTTATCTTTGGCGGGGGGGGAAGCATCCTGCATAAACTGCAATACAGAGGTACCTCAGTTTAAGCCAGTGGTGGCAAACCTTCGGCACTCCAGATATTGTGGACCACAACTCCCATGGTCCTTTGCCATTGGTAATACAGGCATAGAATTCTGGGGGTTGTGGTCCAAAACATCTGGAGTGCCAAAGGTTCGCCACCACTGCTTTAAGTAATTAATACATTCTCTGGGAAATTTTGCATCCTGAACAATTTGTAAATACTGTTTCCCATAGGAATGCACTGAAAACCAATTAATCCATTCCAGAGGTCAGAAAAAAGCAACCAAAAAAGTCAAGCCCCCTCCCCTCCACAATGCAGAAAGCACAGAACAGACATGGAAGCAATGAAGGGTCAGCCCCCTACCTTTCCACTGCTTGAGAAGTGCACCAAAAAAGTTTGAAAAGTCCAAAACCTGCTGCAAAAAAATGTCCAGAATGGCTCCAAAACTTGATTTTAAAAAACCCAGCTCCAACTCCTCCCACCCCTCCACAAACTATGGGGGTGCAATGCATCTGAGGGTACACTTTTTCACAATGCCTAATGGAAAAAAATGTAACATGGGTCATTCAACTGAAAATTCTCTTCACCTGAGGCATCCCCATTTCCAATAATTTCTTTTTATAACCCATGTTTTCCCTAACCTGAAGCATTTGCAACCTGGGGTACCACTGGATGTCAGTTAACTAACAGCCATCATGTCAGTTCTGACTTATGGTTATCCTTTCTAGTGGTATTCAGAAGTTACTTACCATTCCCTTCCTCTGAGGTTACCTTGGAATGGCACAGCTTGCTCAAGGCCACACAGGAAAGCTCTTCTGGAAGTCCACAGTGGGGGGGAAAGAAACCCAGTTTCTGTCTCCCCAGCTGGGCTCTCCGGCCAGCTAGAACTAGGTAAATCCTTCACTTCTAAATTAGGTCTTACACTGTTTTTTAAAAAAAAAATCAGTAACAGGGTAGATATTTTTTTGAGGCTTGGAAAGTCTGCATTGTTTCACAGCTTTCCTGACACACACACACCCTCCACTCCATATTAAAACTTTTATTTGCTTCTGTAATTAAACTCTTTTTAGTAATAAAAAGTGTGTTTCTCGGTAGGGGAAACAATTGTAACAAGCAGGCAGTGGCAGATACACAATTGCACGTAATAGCACATGGTAGATACTCACTCCTGTTCACTTAATTATTGCTATTTTAAAAATTCCCCATTGCTTTCTGCCATTATTTAACGCTCTCCTTTTCAATTTCAGAAGGAGAAAGACCATTGTTCAAATTATTCTTAACTAAAAAATAAATTATAGTCAACAATGCAGCAGTCAAGGCTGTCAACCTTTCTCTGGTTTCTTTACAAAATGAGATGTTCTGAGAGAAATTACTTTGATTTCTGAATTTGCTGCCAAAAGGGTTTTTAAAAAAACAGTGAGGGAGCTTTTACCATATCTTAAATGCAGTTCATCATAAAATGTAAATGTGTATCTTCTTTATTTATGTCTCCATTAATTGATTAAATTTTGGAAGAGAATGGGGTATACAACAAAGGGTGCAGTGGATTGAATCCAACATAATTTTTTGGTCTTTTAATTACATGAGCAATCTGTAGAATGTCAATGTAGTGCTCCTGATGTGAGATAAGTTTTTAAAGGAATGAATGTTTTGTTTTTCCTTTGGAGTCAAGGGTGGAAATTCCACTCATATGTGGACCATCTTAGTGGAAAATGCTCTTCATAGGCCTCTCAGGGTCTCAGATGGGTCCTGTTCCCTATCACTGTATATACTAAAGATGGCTCTTCTCCATAACCTGAATTTTTAATGAGAAAATCCACCTCCCCTTTTCTCCCTCTTATTACCATACCAAACATCGTTGTTCGAAATTACTGTGGGAAATTAAAAAATCTTGGTTGTTTTAGACAGAACTGGCTAATGTCATCCTGGTAATATTTGAGGAATGCTGACCACAAACACATCTATCAAGCGTTTTCATGTGGGAGCTGTAGGGAAACAACCTCTCTGAGTTGACCTTAGCTATTCCGTCTTGAGCCATCAATGAGTCTTGCTTCAATCTTTCCCATGCTGGGGTCTCCTCTTCACATGCTACCAATACTTGTGTGTTTATAGACGACATATGATCTAATTTACTACATATATTTTTAAAAAAATTAGCCTTTGGCACTGCTTTGCTCTAGCCAGCATAAGAACTTCTGGGAGACGCAGTGACAAAAAGCATTGTCTGCCTTGTGTTTATCTAAATCAGTATACCATCTGAACCACATAATTTGATTGGCTTAGATGAGTGTGATAACTAGATCCTTTCAATCAGATTCCAATGTATGATGACCCCACCCACCCCCGGTTCTTTGTTTTTTGGCTATAAAATACTGTGGTGTGGTTTTCCAGACCCAGTTTCTGTTAGAATGGGTTTGTTCTCATGATTTACTAGTGAAGATGCCTGAATTGGCACAACTGAAAATGGTAGGCCAGAATATCTGGAGGGCCAAAGGTTTCCTGTTTCTACATTATAGTATCAAGATAATTTAATGCAAAACAAGTGCTAACGTTTAATCATCCATCCATACAACTCTGTTGTGCACTTTGTGGTAGAAATGGATCTAAATTAAAAGTGGCCGTGCTTCACTGGCTGTATCATTTTTTATCACAGCTGCCTTGAGTAAAATATGGATGAGAGTTGAATAATACAGTTGGAACAGTATGAAGAAAACTAATGATAACCTCTCTGGTTGATATGGTCATCATTTTATTCGCACTATTACCCCCAAGCAATATAATGTACTGAGGTAATCAGACCTTGCCCCTGGTGATTACACAAATACATATTTCATAGAGTTCATCTGCCACTAGAGATGTGGGTCTTGAAGGCAGCAGTGTACAAATTCCATCTTCTGGTCGACTATTGAGAATTCAGAACAGATACAAGCAATTTATGCAAGTAAGACAGCCCACCTGCTGTTTTGGTTTCACTAAGAATTGTGGCACTGATTACTGGAATTGCTCATAGTTATATATATTTCTACACTGAACTTCATGATTTTACACCTCGTAATGAGAGAGAGTTACTCTAAAATGCATTAAGGTCCAAAGATAGGAAAAAATATGAAAAAATAAGAATGAGAATTGAATAATGCAATTTAAGTAATCTCGGGCTGCAAGAGATAAAGAATGAATAAGAGCCTTTAAAATACAGTGTTCTGCCAATGTTTTACAACATTTTGCATAGCATTTTCCCACATGCTAGGTGGGAGGAGAGAGTCCCATCTCAAAGAGCTGCAAACGCAAGTGATACATCTATAACAATCTTCCCTTTTATTCCTTCCGCAAATTTTGAGTTATCTTACTTGAACATGTCCTTACATTGAAAGGACAGTGTATACACTCCTTTGTGAGGTGTATAATTAGGTGTGTCTTTCAATGTGTTTGCATGTTACAGCAGTATTTGTCAGTGGGTGTAAACCAGGCATGTCCAAAGTCTGGCCTGGGGGCCAAATACGGCCCAATTTAAAATTTTGAGTGGCCCTCAGCCTCTTCTCCCTGCTGGCTTAGCCTGTTACTCATCTCTGCGCCGGCCCTTCCCCTGCCTCCATCCATCCCCTCAGCCACCCATCCTGCCTACCTGCTCCTGGCTCTGTTGCTGCAGTGTCTTCCCCACCTCCTTGAAAAGGAGGGCAGCATATGCAAGCAGTGGTGCATCTTGGGTGGACTGATTCCCGGGCTGTGCAACAGCCGCCGGGCCCTTGGGTGCCTTGAAACCAGAGCATTTGCGGCTGTTGCAAATGCACACAGACCACGCCCTTTCTCTCCCCCCCCCTTCAGGCTGAATGGTTGGCCCCCACACATTTTCACCTCACCAAATCTGGCCCTCCTTGCAAAAAGTTTGGACATGCCTGCTGTAAACAATAGCCTCTGACACACTGCCAAGAAAGGAAAGGAAAGGTGTCACTGCAAACAGGACAAGATTTATTTTGCATTTGCAAATGTGGATTTGTAACATGATACATACTGTAAATAAGCAAATTAGGAAAAAGCAAGTGACCCGGGAAATACACTTAAAGAGTGGAGTAGGGTGGAAAATACTATGTGTCTTGCAATTTGGTTGAGTGAGCAGTGGTATCATAGCCATGCAACGAAACTCAGACTAGAGATGGCCTAAAGCAGTGTTGGCGAATCTATGGCATGGGTTCCAAGGGCGGCACTTGGAGCCCTTTTTGTGGGTACCCGACATCGCCCCTTCACAGCCACCTGTATTCAGGTTAAATTGCTGTATTGGCACTTTGCAAAAAATTAATGGGTTTTGAATTGCAGTTTGGTCACTTGGTCTCTAAAGGTTCGCCATCACTGGCCTAGTGCATGCAACCGTGAGCAAAAGACTGAGGCCTTGCTTCATTTCCCATAACAAAGAGCCTAAAAGAAGCCAGTCTGGATTTGTCTTCCCCAATTGGTAAGCTAGCCTTTTATCTAGAAAGAGGGGAGGAATTGCAAGTATTTACCTTTGTCACACATGGAATCTAAACGCCATTTTGGGGTTTTGGGGGGGGGCATCCTGGCTTTCTGAGCCAAGGGCATCACAGGTGGTATTTCTCTTAACCTCAAGTTTTGTACCATCTTTACCTGGGGAGCACATGGAAACCCATAATATTTGTAACTGTATACTGAAAGTGGCCTGATTTGTGGTTGGATGGGTGCTTTGTGGTTTATTTCATGCCGATCTCTAGTTTGGATGTAGCACAACAACATACTTCAGAATTGCTCCATCTGAAGTTAGAATGGCCATGATGATATACAAACCAAGAAAGAGAAAGAACAGCAGCAGGTACAGGAGGAGGAGGAGGAGGAGGAGGAGGAGGAGGAGGAGGAAGAAGAAGAAGAAGAAGAAGAAGAAGAAGAAGAAGAAGAAGAAGAAGAAGAAGAAGAAGAAGAAGAAGAAGAAGAAGAAGAAGAAGAAGAAGAAACAACAAATTAAGGCATGCCTACTATAATTTTAAATACAATGTCCCTCTAGCTTTCTAGGTGACAGTTACGAGTAGGTGACCTGTGTGCCTGCATAGTCTGCTCTCTAAATACTGATGTTGGAAAATTCAAGGTTAGATTCTTTTTTATGGCTTATTATCTTTAAAGTGGGCTTTGATGGAACAGTTTTTAAAATGGGGGATTCCTTCCAGTTGGCAATTGCCTTTGATAAAATGCAGGAATAGATGATACCTTTATTAAACCACTTAAAATTCATACAATCTGGCAGCTATTGCAGATCAAAGTCCACTTTTTCAGGCATGCACCAGCATCTTGTTGATTGTGGAGAGAAATTAGAGGCCCCAAAGTTCATGGCAGATGGCTGTGCTAGGCTTTTTTCTTAGATGTACTGTAAGTTAGAAAAAAATGCCGGCTTCCCTGTAGTGTAGTTTCTAAACAATAGCTCAGGTATTGGATACAGCATCCCAACCCAGCTCCTCAAACAAAGAAATCCAGGCATTATACCCTTCATTGAGGAATCAGACTTTGATCCACAAAAGCCAGCAGATTGTATGGTGGATGTGCTCTATGCGGCCCCATACTGCTAGAGCACTTTCTGTGTGGTTTACAACAGTGTTCCCCAACCCCCGGGCCGCGGACCGGTGCCGGTCCGTGGATGAATCGGCACCGGGCCGCCGCCGTGCTGCCCCCCCCGCAATCGCCCCCCCGCAAGCGACCGCGACCCCCCGCCGCCCCCGCGACCCCCGCAATCGCCGCCGCCACCGCCGCCGCGACCCCCCCGCAATCGTCCCCGCCGCCGCCGCAATCGCCTCCGTCCCCGCCGCCGCTGCCGCGACCCCCCCGCAAACGCCCCCATCCCGCCGCCGCCACGACCCCCCAATCGTCCCTGCCGCCGCCGCCGCCGCCGCAATCGCCCCCCGTCCCGCCGCCGCCGCCGCGACCCCCCCCGCAATCGTCCCCCGCCGCCACCGCAATCGTCCCGCCGCCGCCGCAATCGCCCCCCGTCCCGCCGCTGCTGCGACCCCCCCGCCGCCGCCGCCGCCGCAATCGCCCCCCGCAATCGCCCCCGTCCCGCCGCCACCGCCGCCGCCGCTGTGACCCCCCGCAATCGCACCCGCCCCGCCAGAAAGAAAGTAAGGAGGGAGGGAGGGAGGGAGAAAGAAAGAAAGAAAGAAAGAAAGAAATAAAGAAAGAAAGAAAGAAAGAGAAAGAAAAGGAGGGAGGGAGGGAGGGGGGAAGAAAAGGGAAAGAAAGAAAGAAAGGAGGGAGGGAGAAAGAAAGAAAGAAAGAAAGAAAGAAAGAAAGAAAGAAAGAAAGAAAGAAAGAAAGAAAGAAAGAAAAAGAAAGAAAGAAAGAAAGAAAGAAAGAAAGGAGGGAGGGAGGGAGAAAGAAAGAAAGAAAGAAAGAAAGAAAGAAAGAAAGAAAGAAAGAAAGAAAGAAAGAAAGAAAGAAAGAAAGAAAGAAAGGAGGGAGGGAGGGAGGGGGGAAGAAAAGGGAAAGAAAGAAAGAAAGAAAGGAGGGAGGAGAGAAAGAGAAAGAAAGAAAGAAAGAAAGGAGGGAGGGAGAAAGAAAGTAAGAAAGAAAGTAAGTAAGAAAGAAAGAAAGAAAGAAAGAAGGGAGGGAGGGAGGGAGGGAGGGAGGAGGCGGGGGGAAGAAAAGGGAAAGAAAGAAAGAAAGAAAGAAAGAAAGGAGGGAGAAAGAAAGAAAGAAAGAAAGAAAGAAAGAAAAGAAAGAAAGAAAGAAAGAAAGAAAGAAAGAAAGAAAGAAAGAAGGGAGAGAGGGAGGGAGGGAGGGAAGAAAAGGGAAAGAAAGAAAGAAAGAAAGGAGGGAGGAAGAAAGAAAGAAAGAAAGAAAGAAAGAAGGGAGGGAGGGAGGGGCGAGGGAGGGAGGGGGAGGCAGGGGGGAAGAAAAGGGAAAGAAAGAAAGAAAGAATGGAGGGAGGGAGAAAAAGAAAGAAAGAAAGAAAGAAAGAAAGAAGGGAGGGGGGGGAGGGAGGGGGGGAAGAAAAGGGAAAGAAAGAAAGAGAAGGGAGGGAGGGAGAAAGAAAGAAAGAAAGAAAGAAAGAAAGAAAGAAAGAAAGAAAGAAAGAAAGAAAGAAAGAAAGAAAGAAAGAAAGAAAGAAAGAAAGGAGGGAGGGAGGGGGGGGGGGGAGGGGGGGGGGAGGGGGGGGGAGGGGGGAAGAAAAGGGAAAGAAAGAGAAAGAAAGGAGGGAGAAAGAAAGAAAATGAGGAAGGAAGGAAAGAAAGAAGGGAAGGAAGGAGGTAGAGTAGGAGGCAAGGAAGGAAGGAAAGAGAGGGAGGGAGAGGGAGAGAAATAAAGAAAAAAGAAAGAAGGGAGAGGGAGGGAGAGAAAGAAAGAAAGAAGGAGAGAAAGAGGAAGGAAGGAAGGAAGGAAGGAAGGAAGGAAGGAGAGTGGGAGGAAAGAAAGAAAGAGGGAGGAAGGGAGAGAGAGAGAGAAAGAAAGAAAAGAAAGAAGGGAGAGGGAGGGAGGGAGAAAGAAAAGGGAAAGAAAGAAAGAAAGAAAGAAAGAAAGAAGGGAGGGAGGGAGGAAGGGAGGGAGGGAGAAAGAAAAGGGAAAGAAAGAAAGAAAGTAAGGAGGGAGGGAGGGAGGCCTCATGTGAAGGAAGGGCAAAGGGTCCCAAGACCTCACGGCGGCTGGGTAGCCCCTGGGGGGAAAAATGCAAGGAAGTAAAAACAGTGTTTCCTTGCAGCGATGCCAAGGACTCATCGCACAACACTGGCTCTTCGGCCTGAGTACGGAGATGAGCACCGCCCCCTAGAGTGGGAAACGACTAGCACGCATGTGCGTCAGCGGCGGGGGGGGCATTTACATTTTTTATCTTATTAATTCAAAACAAGCGGGCCAGGGAAAAATTATCAAGCATTTACCGGTCCACGGTGATAAAAAGGTTGGGGAGCACTGGTTTACAACATAACTGTGCAAACAATTAATCTCCCCCCCCCCCCGCCCATGAACTGAGTATTCATTTAATGGACTGAAGGTTGGGTCAGCCTTGAGCAGGCTACCTGAACCTATCAGGATTAAACTCTCCTGTAGCTGATCCTTAAAAGAATTGGGACATGAGCAGAGGCTTGACTAGTTTAACCACTGTGCCACGGGGTGCATCCCTCATCATTCGAAAGTTATTTTTATACAATAGAAAGCTTGATTGTTGTCTACTTCTGGATCATGGGTACCAGCTCTGTTAGTGCCAAGGATGCCACTCCTGGTATTTTATTTGCAACTGTGCAGGCTTTCTGTATTCATGACATCTTTCTCGATTGTGCCCCACTCTGCACAACAAATAGCATCAGGAAGTACAAATAGCAGTGGTAGATATGTTGTCCATGCTATTATATTGTATTTTAAAAAGTCATCAACACTTGCAAAGTATCTCCCAATGAATTAAATAAAAACTTGCTCTAAGACACTTCTCTGTGGGATGGAAACAGGAACAAATCTTCATTCACTTACTCAGAAGGAGAGTACATGGTAGGAGAGACACATCCCTACCCTTGAGTAATCCAAGAGCTTATAATGGGCATGCTTAAGTCTGGGTTTGTATGGTGCTATTGCTAATGGTTCCTTCTAGAGATGGGCACGAAACGAGCAATTTTTCCTTTTCGTTTTTGTTTTTTCGTTTTGTTACATAACGAAACGAAAAATGAATTTTGTCTCCAAAATGAAACGAAACGAAACGAAAGAGAAAAATTTTTGTGTGTTTCGTTTTCGTTGCGGCAAATACATTGAACTGTAATGAATGCTAACGAAACAGCAATTTTTCTTTTTCGTTTTTGGTTTTTTCGTTTTGTTGCATAATGAAATGAAAACGAATTTTTTTGCAAAAACTTCACGAAAAACAAAAATGAACCGAAACGGACCCCCTAAACGACAAACGACAAACGAAACACCATTTTTGAGTCGTGCCCATCTCTATTTCCTTCTGAACAGGGATGCTGGATTAAAATTCCAACCTTTGAGTCTCAGTAACTCACTCTGAGACATTTGTATGGGAAAGAATTTAAAAATATTTCTTTATTTCCAATTACTTGAAATTATACACCTTTGTGTGTTGCTTTCTGTACTGCACATATACTTTAGTAACAGATCTGGCACCAAAGCTACAATTTCTGCCAGCTGAAGAAAGAGAGGGAAAGAAGCACACAACAGAGAGGGGGATCTCTCTTTGAATTCAAAGGCTGGAAGGAACAAGTTGTTAGTGTTTGATAAAGAGACAATCAACTCAGACCAGAAAAGTTCCTCCAAGTCACACAAACTACAGAAAACTTGCAAGGTTGCAAACAAAACTCCAACATAAGCTTCAAATTATCTCAGAACTTGCTACCGAGTTCCGCAAACTGCTTTTCAGTGCTACTCTGAGGTCTTTCATTTCTCTTCATCATTATTATCCCCACTAACACTTAGGGCCTTTTTACACAACCCCTAAGATCCGCTGGCCACTTAAATTCGGACCAGAGATATTAGGGGTTCGTCACTCTTCCTCTGTCCCCACCCCCTCTGCACTTCCTGGTTGGTGGCTGCGTGAGGGAGGGAGAAAAAGAGAAAGAAAAGCATGCCGCTCACCTCGTTCTGCCTCTCGTCTCTGTAAGGCCATCAAGTCCAACCCCCTCGTCTCTGTAAAAGTAGCTCTTAAAGGGGCGGGAGCCAAAAAGCAGCAAACAGAAGCGAGGAGAGCCCCGCACTCACTATCGTTGCACCGCATCAAAGATTTTTCACCTCCAAAGAGAAGGTACAAGAAAAGTGCGCTGGGTCGCGCTAAAGTGGGCGGGGTCGCACTTAATTGTCTGCAAACTCCGGAGCTGGTGGGGAAACATTTTTAAGGTCCGGAGCTTGCAGCCATTTGCAGCGGAGCTTAGGGGTCGTGTTTAAACGCCCTTAGTTGGTTCCTCTTGTCTTGCCTTTTGTGTGCATTGCAGTGAATCAACATTTATTCTTCCTTCTGTCTTTGTGGATGTCTTCCTCTCCTTTGCTGCTTTGCACCCACAATCTTAATGTTATTCTGCCTCAGTTTCCCCTTCATCTGGTCTGGGCTGGTGGGGATTGAAAAAAAACAACAACAACTGTGTGTCTGGTTACTTCACTCATAAGCTCCATCACCCCATGGACACCAGCCACTTGAGAGCATTATTCCCATTTTAAAGAAGTGTGTGACTTATTCGGGACCTCTCAGCTACATCTTTATTGCAGCTTGGATTTTAACAGATGAGTATCTAATAGTTTCAAGGACTGCCCAGAGAGGACAATTTCTACCTACAGTTACATTTTTAATAAGAAATGAATGGCAGGGCTGCTGGTTGGTGAACAATTATAAAATTGAAACTTATCCTTATACTTTTAAATGTCTTGATGAATTGCATTCTCCCTGGAAGTTACACTCTTTTCTGCTGTTTTATAGTTGACCATAATTTCATCGCTCTTCTGAGTCACAGAGAATGTCATGCTGGAATGTTTTGCTGTCAATGACTTTATTTGACAGGTTACTAAATGAACAGCGAGGCAGAGACTTAGAAGGAAGAAAAGGCGCCAGTCAAAGGCGTTGATTCCCTTTTATTTTCTGGTACAGAATGGGGGAAAAATGTAACAAAGGAGACAGCCGTAGCTCCTGGCACTTCTTTTCTGTACCAGTGTTTTGATATATGGCTTTATTAGAAATGGCAGTAAAGTAATAACAATACAGGCATAATGAAATGTCATGTCTAGTAAGCATATCTCATTGGGGGACAACAGCATGTCAAAAATGTCAGCCTCTTCCTAAGATCCCAGTCATATGTAACTAATGAAAGTATAGCTAATTCTAGGTAATGGTCCAGTGATAACTTGGAATTCTGTGGGTAATTCAGTACCCTGGTGAAGAAGATCAGTTTCATTTGTTTGTTTGCTTGCTTGCTTGCTTGCTTGCTTGTGACTGCCAAGACTAGAGCTACATGCCCAACCACAAATATCTGTCTGAAGGCATTGCCCAGACTTTCTCACTTCCTCTTCTGGGCTATACCTAAGTTGACCTAAGTCGACCCAAGTATAAGTTGAGGCCCCTAATTTAACCCCCAAAACCTGGGGAAACTTATTCACTCGAGTACAAGTCTAGGGTGGGAAATGCAAGAGGGCCTGGCAGCTCCTCCTTTGTGTGCTGAGGGGAGTGGTGTGTGATGTTTAAAATGACTTTTAGCCCCCGAGGGAAGCGCTTGCCTAAAAGTCATTTTAAACATTGCGCACCGCTCTCCCGCAACACGGGGGGTGGGGGTCAGGAGAAGTGGCATGGCATGTTTAATATGACTTTTAGCCACCGATGCAAGCACTTGCCCCGTGGCTAAAATTATTGACCCGAATATAAGTTGGGCTGAAAATTAGGGCTGAAACACTAGACTTATATTCGAGTATATACAGTACTTGATTCAATAAAGTGTCACAATGTCCTTTACCAACACCAAAACACTGCTTATCTTTCTTGATGCAAAGCCCAATCAGTGTAGGAGAAGTGGTAGAAACTGGACCCTTTCTTACCATTACCTGCACCTCAAAGTCAGAAAAGTAGCATGAGCAAGCATTGTCCCTGTGGCCTCAAATAAGGCCAACCTCCACAACCACTGTGGCTTTGGAGGGAAGCAAGGACTGAAAGCAAAAATTACATCTCTGCTTCAGCACGGAAGAATTCACTTCAGTTCTTTCTTCCACAAGACTGCTTCTGAGGAGTTCAGGCGCTATGTGGAAGCAGCACTGCCTCTTTCCCCCCTCATCCTCCATGAGTGTGTGAGATGAGGCAGGAAGAGGAGGAGGGATAAGCCATTTCCTTGCTTGCTCATGTTTGCCAAGCCCTGCCTGTGGTTTCTGGCTTTGTGCAGGTAGAATCCCACTGCTCTCCTCAAAATACGAGGAGAGAAGGAGTCCTCTCCGCATGCTTGAGGTGATTGTGTGTACAAAGGAAACAGTTCTGGCCCAGTCCCAATGTGGCACGTACTTAGTGCCCATAATACCCTGCCTTGTGTGAGAGATATCAGGATCAAACCCACAGAGATGGAACAAATAACTCCTTTCCCACATTGTAGTGTTGTATCCCGAGTACACCATCGGACCACATAATATGAAAATGACAGCCCTTTATCCTGGCGGTGTTTAGTTGGAACTAGTGGTTCATGACTGTGTGAGTTATCAATGTGCCTTTCTCACACATGCTAGATAAACCCAAATCTGTCTTCAGCTTATTGTGTACAAAAGAAGAGAATGTGTTTGTGTGAGAGAGCAAATGGGAGAGTGTGTTCCCCAACACACACACACACACACACACACACATCATACAACCTGCAACTATGACCTGGATTCCAAGAATAGGTCCTTTATGGTTGAGAGAGATTGTCTCTTCTCCAGGTGGGAAGCAATGAGTATCTATGAAGAGACCAGACTCTTCCACAAGGGACTTTCTCTACTCTTTACATCAAATAAATTCCAATGATTAGCATGAAATAAAACTTCCAATGGGACTGAAATCTATCTTGAAACTCACTTAGCTTATGTGCTCTTCATGTTACTGGGGTCTCCTCTTCGCTACCATGGCTTGTGCACTTTCTCATTTCTTCTCCAGTTGTGGCTTTTTTTGTTTTCTGGATTTGCAAAATGCGTCACAGGAAGAATGGAATGACATCATGCTGCCTCATGACATCCCCTAAGACAGTGATGGCAAACCTTTTAGAGACCGAGTGCCCAAACTGCAATTCAAAACCCATTAATTTTTTCACAAAGTGCCAATACAGTAATTTAACCTGTATACAGGTGGCTATGAAGGGGCGATGTCGGGTGCCCACAGAAAGGGCTCTGAATGCCACCTTTGGCACCCGTGCCATAGGTTCGCCATCACTGCCCTAAGACATCCAAATATGATTTTTTTTATTTTATTTTTATTTACTAAGGGGAACTAACAAGTCATAACAGAAGTGAGATGTGGGATGTTTTGTGGGGGGTTTTGACAATACTTAAAACATTCATCAGAAATTTTAGCTTGGTTCTAAAATAATGTCACAGCCAAGATTTTGCTGCGAGAAAGAATTCATCAAGAAACATTTCTGAGAAAGAGTTGTTGTCATCGCATTATTTTTCCCCCAAATGCATTGCTGGTATCTCAGTCTTTTCTTAGATCCCATCTCTCATTTGTCACAAGCATATATGAACGGAAAGACTCTCCTAGTTTTTTTTCTTTATCTCATCGTCAGCTAGCCATGAAATATGACATATGCAAGCAACGCGCCCAGCCTCTTTTTCAGAGGCATTTACTTGGCAACAGTTTCACTGAGCTGCTCAAGATGATGACTTGAGCAAGGTGAAAGCAACCTGCTGAGTAGCTGGAGAGGCTTCCCCATATGCCACGGCACCCTGCGGCTAGTGCCAAATGCAAATCTCTCAACCAGGCTTTTGAATGGCATCCAGCACAGAGCATCTGGGAAAAGGCTCTTTGGAATATCAACAAGACAGGCTAATCTACGACTACATGGTCAAATACCACGGGATTTGCTCTGCTTATAAACAGGTGGATTTGAAGTATTTCTTTCTGACCACATTGAGACAACGGCTGAATCAACTCAGTCCAGCCCCTTTTGCTTCACAAGTGGCTTCCCCTCCCCCCTGCGCCTGCAGTCTTCTACTTTTTCAAGGCAAAAACCATTCAAGTGGACTTTCCCCCTGGTGCAGTTCTTGTAAAGATGGCAGATGGGGCGACATGCCCATGGGTGGCATTCTACAGATACAGGCAGTTGAGACATGATGTTCAGGCCCAGGGTAACATGCCACACATTTCTTTTCCCTGACCACCCTCCATATTTTTACTGTTTAAAAAAAGTCTGATAGATAGATAGATAGATAGATAGATAGATAGATAGATAGATAGATAGATAGATAGATAGATAGATAGATAGATAGATAGATAGATAGATAGATAGATAGATAGATAGATAGATATGGGATTAGTGTTAGATCGCCCTGTCACCTTAATGCTGTCACTATTATTACCTCCTGCATTTACTCCTAAAAAAGGATTGGTAGAGGCAGGACAAGAGAAGGAAGCAAAGCAAAGCAATGCAAGCTGCCCCATAGTGCCTAAAGCATTCTCTGAGAGGTTTACAATTTAATTATGCAGCCTGCATGTTGCCGCCATCTGCCCCCCCCCCCCAAGCATCAGCAAGCTGGATACTCATTTTACCAATCTCAGAAGGATTGAAAGTCGAGTCAACCAAGCGCCTTCTATCTGGGATTGAACCTTGGGTCATGAGAACAGTTACAGTTGCAGTACAGCAGTTTAACCACTGTGCCAGGAAGTGCCACAAAGAGGGTCTATGGTTTGGAATGTGAATCTCTTCACATCCAACATGAATGATGAGCTATAAAATCAATTTGCAGCCCCTCTGTCAGCACTGGCTGCAATTTCAAAAGTAATACAGGCTGTGAATCACTCTGATTTGGCTTTCCAGTGTAGTCATAAACTGACTGAAAGACAATCACTGGAGGCTGTTGATGCCATTTTGCTCAGCAAAAATGTGCCGTTAATGCTCCTCCCCCCGTTTTTGGGTCAGATTCCTGACCCCAGCCATTTTTTTCCCAAGGAAATCTTCAAACCCACTGATTTTCAGCCTAGTTAGCTGCATTTAAAAAAAAAGAACTGGAGAAAGGGAAGGGTACAGTAACACTCCTGATAGTTTTTCAGGAAATTGGATTTTTGTGGGTAAAGTGTAAGAATTCTCCAATGAATGTCATATTATTGAATTTAATAGGGTTGCAACTGATGCTGACTATAGGGGTTTGTAAATCTAGCCGGAAGGGAAAGTTTATGGGCTGGTGTTGTGCTTTACTATCTTTCTCCCTATCTCTCTCCATTTTAATTGGCTCTGTGAAAGTTTAGAAATAATATATAAAACTAGCTTCATTCTCTTTCCATAAAAATCTTCCACATTATAACGAAGTGGATTTATTTGGGGAAGAGGCATTTATTCCCTGGGAGCAAAAAAAAAAAATTGTTCAGTGTAATTAGATGACAGCTGGGATTAAATGAAGATTAAAGGTCAGAAGCCCAAGGGATTCTTTGTTTAGACTCTTTCTCCTCTTCTTCCAACATCTGGTGATGAGCTGGGGGGGAGCTGAAGATGCAAATATTACTTCCATTGAAGAAACAGGATTCAGAGCCCTTCCCGACACTGGGTAGTCTGGGATAGGGAGAAACCTGTAACCCTGGCCATGCACTTTAGGCTTTAACGGAGTGCAGAACGAGGTACAATTAAAACAGAGATGGAAAATGTAGTGGGGAAATCCACATGTTGATGGTCTAAATTGCAAAGAACAGGATCTAATGAAATCATATTGATTTTGAAAGGGTGGTGCTTTTGTTTTGAAAGGGGTGCCCGTAAAATAAGTTGGAATTGGCATTTAAATTCACATTGCTATTTGAAAAATCTTACCTGAATGAAAGCCACAAGTTCCATCTGCAATTTTACTCCTGATTCTCCTGCTTTCTTCTCTTCTTCAGGGGTTTGTGGGGGCCCATTTATCTGCCGAATAGGCGTTTGGCATTTCAAAGCTCCACCTCCTCTGGTGGGTGCCCATTTTGAGGCAGTGCCAGAGAAGGTGGGTGAGGGAAGCCAGGCCACTGCCCCTGAGTGGGTGCCTGCCATAGGGGGTGGGGCTCTGAAGCGCCAAACACCCGTTCACCCAATAAGCAAACTGGCATTAACCAGCAAACAGAGTGAAGGAGAACAGAATTTCTGAAAATACTTTGTGCTCCTCCTCCCAAATTTTATGTTCACAACAACTTTGAAGCCTATTGGATGACTATCGGCTCACCACAGTGTTATGAGAATAAATTTGGGAGGGAAGGAGCCACTGATGAGCTCTTGAACTCGGCGAAAGAAAGGTGGGATGTAAATGTAGCCAACGCAAATAAACTAAACTAATTATTAGAAGAGTTTAAACACATCACAGAATATTCATGTTAGTTTGGCAAAACCTCAAACATCCATATGTAGAAGTGAGTGTTAATGACCCAAGGTATTTGTACAGATGTTTAGTTGATACAAAAAGGATTGCATGAAGTAGAGAAACCTGTTTCCTGGAATTATGTTTTTAAAGTACTGCTTTTCAATTTGTCTGGTTTTTACATCCCAGAAATTACAGGTTTTCCTAAAATCTCCTGGTGTCCTTCAGATTTTATAGATACAAATAAAGAAATATATAGTTGCAGTAATGTGTGTCTTTTTTTAAAAAAAATGGGATAAAGGAGAAGGAAGAGTAATTATGTTGAGGCTGATAACCTTACATGTTCCTTAGCCCAATCCATCCCACTACATGTACTCTTGAATAGGTGGTCTGGGTCTTGTGACCTAAACTTTATAATCCCTGTAGGACTTTTTAAAAAGACAAACATAAGTTACCAATGGAAAGAGAGTTAATGGATTCCACCTTTTGTAAATGACTTATTTTGGAATCTTCTTTTTCCATACCTGGTATCTCCTTATCTGCTCCTCAGGACACACTCCTTACTTCTCCACCAGCTCCGCTCCGCTCCTTCCAGTCAGGTAGATTCCTGACTGCTTTTCCAATGACAGTCGGCTTGGCACAATTTTCACACAGGAGGAGTTGCATGTCTCTTTTATTATTCATTGCGGTGGCTGCTACACTGACAAAGCCTCTCTTTCCATGCACCCTTCGTTCTCCCGCCTAACACAAATGTTAATGTGTAGTTGAATTAATGTAACATATGTTAAAGAAAATGTTAAGCAATTTAGTTTCAAGAAGACACTTAATTACATTGCCACTCATACTCACAAATGCCCAAAACTTGACTGAAAATAGGATTGATTGCTTTACGCTAGTGCAAATCTCTAGGTGGGATGCCCATCCATGTCTAGAGGGACCCATGTTTCCTCACCCTTGAGGTAGGGTTCCCAGGTATCTAGGTGATAAAGTCTTAGGGAATTTTTTTGCTTCTCAAATCCCTGCACAGGGAGATAAATCACAAAGTGAGCTACAGTAGAAGAGGAGAAATGTGTGGCTGACATCCCACGTTTGCTTTTGGATGCTTTTCCCCGTGGTTATAGGCGCTCCTTTTTTTTAAAATGTCCTAATGGCTAGTCACCTTTTCATTCAGAAAGAGGCAACCACGGCCCCTTTCACTCGTCTGAGCGCTTCTTCTTGGAACCACCGCTGGAGGCTGTACTTTTCTCCAAGGCTTACAGAGGCACCTTTAAACAGCGACTCGTCTTTGCTGTGGGCATTAAAGGGTGCTTTTTACCACTAAGGATGAGAGGACAGGTAACGCACCTTTTGGGGCACGCTACCACATGACTGGAAAAAAGATGTCTTTTCAAAATAAACACCTCAAATCTGCCATGAGATAGTGGTATGTGAGGTGGTTTTAAAGTATAGACATCATCAACCTCTGCCCATTCTCAGTGGGTGGTGTTTCTTACTGGCTCAGCATGAAGACCATTGTATGTGAGTTGTACTTGCACAACATTAGCACGTGAAAAGGCCAGGGCTGAAGGCAGGGATTCAAAATAGAGCTGGAAGGTGGGACACACTGGGACCAATCCTATCCTTTGGAGCAGGGTGGGAGTGGAGCATCATTGTCACAATTCATAGGATTCCTTTTTTGTGCCACAAACATAAGCACATGTATTTCAACTGCTATTTAGCAGGTGCCACATCTGACCTAACAAAGACCTCATCTCTATGACTTCAGAATGGTTCACCCACCTGGGTTTTGGTGCTGAATCTCAAAGAATGGGAAGCTGCTGATCTGGCACCTCTACGTGAGGTACAGCAAGGCAGTTGCTTCAGTTGGTGGCTATAGGCAACTGGAGGTATCATGGGCCAGTCCTCTGTAGCTGTTCCTTCTCAACCAATGTCTACTTAGCTGGTGCTTGACTGCTGTCGACCTGACCTGGGCAGCAGTTTTGACTAGCCATCTCTGCAATGCATTGCCAGTGGCACTGCTGGGGGGAAAGCCCTAAAAAATTGAGAAAGCCAAGAGACAGGCAGCACTTCAAGTATTTATCATGGTGCAGGTACACGTGTGTGTGTGTGTGTGTGTGTGTGTGTCTGTGTGTCTGTGTGTCTGTGTGTCTGTGTGTGTCTGTTTATGTGTATGTGTGTCTTTGTGTGCTGTTTTGTTTTTGCTTACATGGCTGCTGCATGCCAGCCTTGGCTTGAGCATGCCCAGGACAGGGTAGAAAGCGAAGATCAGACGCTAAAAGGCAGACTATGTGAGCCATGCCCCCTGGCCAGCGAACCTCAGTCAGGAGAGTGAGGAAGCTGCCTCTTCACCACTTTTGGAAATTGCATTCCAGTACAGCTTTTGCTATCGTCTCTAGACTTTAGATAGGTTGAAGTGGAGGGGAATGCTAGTTATTTGCAGGCAGCAAATGTTTTAGCCCAGCCCTAAGCAGGAAGCAGAGCTCAGAACCTGCACATGCAGAGGACAAAACAGGTTAGTGGTGATATTTCTTTGTGTTAAAGAAACAGTTACGACAGAGAACATGCTATGCAACACACACGGCCAAGAACATGTGGCATTTAGCACAAAGGAGAAAGAGAATCATTGTAACAGCAGCAGGAACTGAATGAAGAGATGCAGAAGGACAAGCAGAAGGAAAGGAGAAGAATGAGTGGCTGGGACCAAAAGATAAAGGCATAAGTCCTCTCTCACAAAAGGCACTAAAGAGGTTGTCTGCTTGACAAGAAGCTGGCAATAACAAATGAGCCAGACACAAAAGCCTTAAAGATGCTGCACATCAGTTCACTAGGGCTTCAGTTTGTGGGAAGGGAGGAGAAGAGGGTATGGCAGACCAACACAATAAATAATCATTTGCGTACCACAACAACCTCAAACCTATTTGTAAAACAATGCTAGTGCTGTGCTGGCCTTAGAGAAAAACATTCTCTATTTTGCTTTCTATGGGTTTTGTACTTTCACAGTTTATTGAACCACTAAAAACTCATATGGACCTCAAGATGATTTAAGTCCCACTTCTTCAGGCTGGTCTTCACCCCTTCGTGGATAATGCATAGAATTTGCAGGTCAGGCTTTTTAAAGTTTATGGCAGATGTCCATGTTGAGCCTGCTGGGTTGAGGTGAATTCAGAGTTAGTTTGTAAAACCAGCTGGACAGGAAGCATGGTTGAAATCTTCCATCCCAAAAACCAAACAAAGGACTTACTAATTACTCTTGTGACCACCTTACACACATACACCATCCCACTGCTTGCTCCCAAAACTGTAAAACTTCTAGACTGGGGGGGTTGATCGTGGGGCATAATACAGAGATATAGCAACCTCTATTACAAGGTTGGGTTTATAATTCAGTTGATCCACTAGGTAAAAATGACCCAATTAGAGCCAAATTAGTAGTTTTGCCTGGTGAGCAAATGTTTCTTTACTTCATAGTCACTTTGAAAGTCTTCATGACTGATGTTGAGAGAGTCCACTGTGGTTGTTTTGAGCGGACATTTGAAAGTATCTTACGCGGTCCAAAAAGTTAAGGTCTTTTCCAAATTCTTTTTGGATCATTTTCACAGTGTTAAATTTGTTCTAATGTTCCATCCCAAAAGATGATGATTGTCCTTAAGACTGCATGAAAATGTGAGCACATTTTGCACGTGCTTTTCTCCCAATATACACATTTTGATGCAAAATTTGGCCTAATGTATAATTTTGGCAAGATATATTCCTAATATCCTGTGTATTTAAACTGTAACTTTCGCCAATACGGGCATTCTATGTGCATTTTTGTAATGTTGAAAATCCAGAGATACAGTATATGATAGTTGTGAGTTCCCCAGAGTTCAGAGAGAAGTTCCCCAGAGCACAGAGAGAACTCCTAGTTGCCTGAGCTCCTTGCCCTCTGAAGATGCCAGCCACAGAGTCTGGTGAAATGTCAGGAAGAAAAGCTTCCAGAACACAGCCAAAGAGCCCAAAAAACTCACAACGACTATCAGATCCTGGCCGTGAAAGCCTTCGAGAATGCATACAGTACATGAATTACAAAGGCTTACTGAGCTTTTGTTTATATACTGGCTCAAATGTGTACAATTAGATCAGTTTGCATTGTAAAGTGAACTGGACACCCTTTCTCCCTGATCCCTAATAGGAGTCTGAATCAAAACAAGCATATGGTTCAGGCTCTCTCTATCATTCAGAGGTGCTGTCAAGAACCTGAAAGATGAGAATCCCAAGATCAGTGGCTGTAAGGAGAGCCAAAGGGACTTTTTCAATGGAGTGCAACAAATCATAGTGAAATGTAAGTGTAATTCACATGCAGAACCCCTGCTGCTACAACAAGGTCCCTCTGTCTGTGTATCTGACCCTAAAAAATAAAAGTAGGATTCTGAGGGACAATCCATCATCCCACAGGCAGGGGTGAGAAGATGACGTCAACTGATTTCTTCAAGTTGAGAAAGGAAAGGGGTCGCATGCACCCAGTGATTGACAGGGACTAAAAATCTTCTGGGTTTGCTGACTCTGGTAAACACTGTTAAAAAAAAAAAGAAATGTGGAAGCCAGCCTGCAAGCAGACAGACATGTGTGCATGTGTTTATGTTTGTCGTCATTTGTAGTCCATCATTCTAAAGAAATAAGGGGCCAGCAATATAAAGTTGTTTTTTTTAACAAAAGTGTATCAACATAAAAAAAGATTAACAGCCAAACATTTTTTTGAATGGTGCAGAGAGAAAAGAGGGAAAATGCCAAGTACAAAGAAGCAAAGGGGGGGGGGCAAGAGGTGGGATAGCAACATTTTGTAAGAAGATAAAACGTAATACAATATCAAATTGCTCTTGATACAGTACGATAAAGAGCATCTTCAGGAGCCCAAAAATGCAGTTTTCTCTAAAGGACGGTGTTGCCTCAAAAGAAAATGGCATTGCTATACCTCTGAAGGTTTCTCCTGAAATACATGGAGCAAACTACTATTTTAAGCCATAAGACATTCTGTTGTGGTTTGTGCCTGATGTGCCAATCAACTCAGAACCAACAGCTACCCTAACTGGGTTTTCTGGGTCAGTGGGGAGTGGTTTGTTGGTTCCCCCCTCCCCGCAGGTTTCCACGGCTGAACAGGGATTCAGACCATGGTCTCAAGTATTCTAGTATGTCATTCTATCCACTACACCACACTCGGTGTATCAAGATATAGGAGCCCTGTGGAGCAGTGGTTAAATGCCTGTATTACAGGTAAAACTGTGCTCACAACCTGAGGTTCAACCGCAGGTAGCAGGCTCATGGTTGACTCAGCCTTCCATAAGAACATAAGAACATAAGAAGAGCCATGCTGGATCAGGCCAAAGGCCCATCTAGTCCAGCTTCCTGTATCTCACAGCGGCCCCACCAGATGTGTTTGGGAGTGCATGAGACTAGATATCTGTCTCCTGATACCACTCTCCTGCATCTGGCCCTTGAAGTACCCTGGTTTAAACCCTGGAGGATACACATCTCCATCATGGTTTGTAACCTGTGACGGACTTTTCCTCCAGGAATCTGTCCAATCCCCTTTTGAAGGCATCCAGGTCAGATGCCATCACCACATTGTGTGGCAGGGAGTTCCATAGACTTACAACGCGCTGGGTGAAAAAATATTTTCTTTTGTCAGTTCTTACTCTCCCAGCCCTCAATTTGAGTGTATGTCCTCTAGTTCTGGTATTTTGGGAGAGAGAGAAGAGCTTCCCTCTATCCACTTTACTCATACCCTGCATTATTTTGTATGTCTCAATCATTTCCCCCCTCAATCGCCTTTTTTCCAGACTAAAGAGGCCCAAATGTTTTAGCCTTTCTTCATAAGGGAGGTGCCCCAGCCCAGTAATCATTTTAGTCGCTCTCTTCTGCACCTTTTCCAGTTCCACTATGTCTTTCTTGAGATGCGGTGACCAGAATTGTACACAATACTCCAGGTGGGGCTTTACCATTGTTTTGTATAATGGCATTATGTTGGCTGTTTTATTTTCAATCCCCTTTTTGATAATCCCTAGCATGGAATTGGCCTTCTTCACCGCTGCCACACATTGGGGAGACACCTTCATGGAGTGTCCACCAACAGACCAAGATCTCTTTCCTGATCCGTCACGGATAACTCAGAGCCCATGAGTTGATAGATGAAGTTTGGATTTTTTGCCCCAATATGCATTACTTTACATTTGGTTACATTAAAACGCATTTGCCATTTCTCAGCCCATTCCCCCAGTTTGGAGAGATCCTTCTGGAGCTCTTCACAATCTTCTCTGGTTTTTACCACATGGAAAAGTTTTGTGTCATCGGCAAACTTGGCCACCTCACTGTTTATCCCTGTCTCCAGGTCATTTATGAACAGATTGAAAAGCACCGGTCCCAGGACAGAGCCCTGGGGCACACCACTTTTCACTTCTCTCCATTGTGAAAATTTCCCATTGACACCTACTCTTTGTTTCCGGGATCTCAACCAGTTCTCAATCCATAAGAGGACCTGCCCTCTTATCCCCTGACTGTGCAATTTTCTCAGCAGCCTTTGGTGAGGGACTGTGTCAAAAGCCTTTTGAAAATCCAGATAGACTATATCAACCGGTTCACCCAAATCCACGTGCCTGTTGACCTTTTCAAAAAATTCTAAGAGGTTTGTCAGACAAGATTTACCCTTACAGAAGCCATGCTGATTTTCTCTCAGCAAGGTTTGTTCTTTTATGTGTTTTTTCTCTTGGATGAGGCTTTCCACCATCTTCCCTGGGACAGATGTAAGGCTAACCGGCCTGTAGTTTCCTGGGTCCCCCCTCCTTCCTTTTTTAAAAATTGGTGTGACATCTGCTATCCTCCAGTCCTCCGGCACTGTGGCCGTTTTAAGAGACAAGTTGCATATAACCGTTAAGAGATCTGCAATTTCATTTCTCAGTTCCCTAATAACCCTTGGGTGGATGCCATCTGGGCCAGGTGACTTGTTAATCCTCAATTTATCAATTAGTCCTAAAACCTCCTCTCTTTTAACCTGTATTTGATTTAATTCTTTAGTCAAGAGGGGCGGCTCAGGCAGCGGAATCTGCTCAAGGTCCTCTGTCGTGAAGACAGACGCAAAGAACTCATTCAATTTCTCTGCAATGTCCAAGTCTTCCTTAACCTCCCCTTTTCCTCCCTCACCATCCAGAGGGCCAACTGGTTCTCTGGCAGGTTTTCTACTTCTAACATATTTAAAGAAGCTTTTATTATTACCCTTTATATTGCTAGCCATTCGTTCCTCAAAGTCTTTCTTTGCCTCCCTTATCATCTTCTTAGATTTCTTTTGCCAAAGTTTGTGATCCTTTTTATTTTCCTCATTTGGGGAGGATTTCCATTTACAGAAGGACCTCTCCTTGCGCTTTAGAGCCTCTCTAACTCCACTCGTTAACCATGCCGGTGTCCTCTTGGACTTAAATGAGCTCTTCTTTCTTTGTGGTATGCACTTGTGCTGGGCTTCTATTATTGTTGTTTTAAACAGGCTCCATGCACTCTGAAGAGATTGGATTCTTCTAACCTTCCCCTTCAGTTTCTCTCTAACTAGTTTCCTCATCTGAGGGAAGTTTGCCCTTCGAAAATCAAGGGTTTTTATGTCTGATTTGGTTGACACTCTTCCTCCGACATGCATGGCAAAGGTAATAGCAGCATGGTCACTGTTCCCCAGAGGCTCAGTGACATTCACACCTCTGACCAGGTCCTGAGTATCACACAATATTAGATCCAGAGTTGCCTGTTCTCGGGTGGGCTCTGTGACAAGTTGCTCTAAGGCACAGTCATTCAGCAAGTTGAGAAACCCAGTTTCTCTTTCTTGCCCGGAGCTCGCATTGGCCCAGTCAATGTGGGGATAATTGAAGTCCCCCATGATTACTATCCTATCCCTTTTAGCCACTTCCATGATTTCTCTCCTCATTTCAAGGTCCCCCTCAAGTTTCTGATCTGGTGGACGATAGAATACTCCAACGATCACATCACTCCTTGGACCTGGTAGTTTAACCCACAGTGATTCTATGGTGGAGTCAGACCCTCTGTCAATCTCCATTCTGCTGGATTTTACCCCTTCTTTGACATAGATGGCCACTCCTCCTCCAACCCGCCCCCCTCTATCTCTTCTATAGAGTTTATAGCCTGGGATTGCTGTATCCCACTGGTTCTCTGCATTCCACCAGGTTTCTGTTATGGCTATTATATCAATGTTATCCATCCTTCCAAGGTCGGTAAAATGAATACCCAGCTTGCTGGGGGTGGGGGCAATATGTAGCCTACATACTATATTAAAAACTGTAAACCGTCCAGAGACTACGTGAAGTGGCATGGGGTGGTACATAAGCAGAACACGTTGCTTTCTAACCCACATAGAGATGAGAAACAACTAACAGTCACAAAAGTCAATGAGGACACTTCAGATTGAGGACGGGGGGGAGGACTGATAGCCAATGAAGGTTCGGAAGACACAACAACTGAGCTGGAAATGTTAGCTATTTTACAGTGTAGCTCCCAGAATTCGCTGACAACCCCAGGGACTGAACATTGGCAATGCAAAACCTGCACCTTCAGTTCCTTAAAGTCTCAAGCATGGAAGAGGCTGACCAAGAGGTGGGATTGCTAGCCTGAGAGCACCGGTACACTATTGAAGATAGTCTACATGAGGGATCAGGGGTTTTTGAATTTGGTTTAAAGTCACATAACAGTAATATAGGTTTTGGGTCAGTGTGTCACTTGTAATCCATTTTTAAACTGTGTTATATATCAGGCTTTGAGGATCATTGCATTTGAACCTTTCTCCTGCTCCTGCCTACTATCATGCTTGCTGCCTCTCACAGCTAGTAGCAACTGCTGCTTGTTTTTAAAAAAAATGATTTCAGACTGAAATAGCACTAAAAGAGAATGTCAGACAGGAAAAAAATTAAACAGCTTTGCCTTGTTCTCCGTCAGTGCCTCTCCTGCCACTCAGCCCTCCAGTTGGATCCAGGTCTTCACAGCCAGCTGGATTGACAGCACACTGCTCAGACACTTGGCATAAGCTGCTCTTATGTTTGTAGGGCATGCCGATCAAGCCATTTGGTGGACTTGGGTACCTGCTCACTTGCTCTCTGCAGCAGCTGGTACCATCTCTTCATTCCATTTGCAGCATTCTAACCAGCTGTCCAGTGGGCTTGGAGCCCCCCCCCAGCCTGCTGTGATGTACCAATCAGCTGTTCAGTGGCCTTGCTGCCCGCCTGCCAGTCAGCTTTGTGGAAGGCTTGCCTGCCTGTTGGTATACTCTCTGCAGCACCCAGGGCCAGAGCCTGTGTCACTCCTGCACAACTGCTGCTGCGCAAAAGGAAAAGGTGAAAGTGCTGGCAAGCAACAGATTTGCACAGCTGGGAGATGCCAAGCCCAGGCGGAAACTGAAGGCTTGCAGAGGAGAAAACACTGAAAGGAGGTTGAAACTGACAGAATGCATAAGGTGGGGTGCACAGAAAGAGAGAGAGAGAGAGAGAGAGAGAGAGAGAGAGAGAGAGAGAGAGGAGGAGGAGGAGGTGAGAACCCCAGTAAGTGGCAAATCTCACAGCTACAATTTACAATTTTGTGACACATGTCACAACAATTGAAAATACATTCTTTCACCATCTGAGGCAAAATAAACAACCCTCTGGCAGAACAGTATAATACTTCACTTCTGATCAAAATAACACAATTCCCTGCCTAAACAATCCACACTTCCATGTGCATCATGTAATCACTTTTTAAAAAATCAATGTAAAACATGCCAAGTCCAATTCAAATATTTTTGTTAGTGTAACCATGCTCTCAGAGGCTCTTCTGACAGCCAAACTGCTAGCATCATTTTAGTATCCACTTTTGTAAAGGGGTGGGGTGGGACTCAGCTTTAATGAATACAAATAGAAAAAGTCCCAAAATCTACAGCAAACCCTTGGGTGGAGGGTTAAAGCTCTCTGTTTCCCCATTCTAAAATTCCAATCTAATTTGGCCTCCCAAACCAATATCAGAGTAAAAGCAAAGCATTCTGCTTACCTATCGCCCCATAGTGCTTAAAGCATTCTCTGGGCAGTTTACAATTTACTTATGCAGGTGACACATCAATAAGCCAGGTACTGAGTAAGCAAAAATAACAGCCATAGCTGCATGATGTATCTTAATGGTAGCAAATAAAGTTAATCACTGCAGCAACCGAGATAGAAGGACAGTGACATTATGGCCAGACAACTTCTGGATTCCAGTTATAGTTGAGATTTGCAGACACCAAGAGATGCTCACCCTGCCAGTCTGGGATCATTCATCCCCTGGTAGCTCATGAGTCCTGGTAACTGTGAGTCATTGTGATTCTACAATGTCCAGCAGTGGGCCTTGTGTTCATAGCTATATTCTTAGCAGGTTAAACTGACCACAGTAATATGACCCCAAACAAGAACAGAATTAGAGGTCCTAAGTCTCAGAAAAGCTGTGTTGAGAACAGATGCAGCATAGGGATGATGGACAAATTATGAAAAATGGCATGCTGTTTTGTCATTTTATAAGGTTTCGAACCATTTTGAAACGAAATGAAATGGCAGACAGTGTGTCCCAAACCAAAACAAATTAATGTTTTCAGTTTGGGAGGAACCGAACTGGGGAGCTGCCGCCAATTCTCGCTTCAGCAGCAAGATCTGCCAGCTGTTTCCCTGCTTGGTTCTTGCCTGCCACCACCTCCCAGCTGGTTTTGACAGCTCAAGCTGTCAAAAAATTCCAGCTGGGAGGCGGGCGGCTAGGGAGAACAGATCAGCCAGGCAGTAATAAATTCGCTACTGACTGCTCCTTTCTCCCGTGCCACCCCCTCCTCCCAGGGGGGTGTTCTGGACAGGGAGTGCTGTGGGCATTGGGGGAGCCCCGCTCTCGCTCTTGCGGCAGGGGATTAATTTCATTTCTCATTTTGTTTCATAACAATTTTTAAAAAAAGTTTCATTAATTATAAAACAGAATGAAATGGAATGAGAAACAAATTGTATTGTTCCATTTTGTGGCCCTCTCTAATGCAGCAGAAAAGAATGAATCCAGGATACTGGAGGATTTTTTAAAAGAAAACGGAGATGCATACAGGAGATGCTTTCAATTCCAGAAGGAAGAACAAGTTGCCCAGTTCTGCTTCCTGCAGTATACAAATCATGACTACAAGACTACTACATATCCCATGTAGCTCTAATTTCCTCACCAGGTGTACCATGTTGGCCAGAATATGGCTTTAACAAGGAAGCATTCCTCCTGAGGGTTCTGTAGCAGTACGTCTATCGTTAACAAATTCTATGTTAAGTGTTCTATTTATGCTCAGTTTTTGTGCTACAAGATGTGCAGAAATGAAACATTTAATTTAAAAGAGTGGTCATACTCAATGGCTTGTATACCTATGCATCCATCCACTGGACTGCTATTATCAATAAGTAGCTCCCATGGAGGGTCAGGTACATAGATAAAATTTTGGCTGGCAAGAGCTGCGGCTAAAGAGCTCACGAACCGCTTACAGTGTAATCTTCTTGACTAGCTTAGTATCAAAAGAAGTTAATGGAATTTCACCCTGTTAAAATTGGAGTGCAAGAGTTCATGCCGGCATATTTAAATATGCCTACTTATTTAAGCCCTATAAACTGTACAGCCAGTGCTACACATTAATTACACATCTCATGCTTTACTCTGGCTCATTCTGCGAGGCTATAATGTGGCTCATCAGCAATTCTATTTATCTTGGGTGGGAAACAGGAACTAAATTAAAAGAGTCGAAACAAATTAAAAGAAGAGAGCAGGAAAAGAGGCTATTCTAGGTTTCTGCCTTCCCTCTTTGAATATGCACTCCTCCTCTCCCCATCTTCTTCTAAGTAGGTTATGTATCACTCAGGTGGTTGCAATGTCTTGGGATGAACAGGGAAGGAGGAACAGGACACAGGCACTGTTTGCATTGAAGGTATGACCCTCCCTGTCCTTGTCCCCTTTTTTTTCGGGTAATGAGAAGTGCCAGAAAACAATCTCATGGGAGCTTTGGAGGAAGCAAGCTTCATGCCTAACATCAGCAAAGAGAAGCTTGGAATGGTTTGAAGAGGAAATATATAAAGCATTTGGGAGCCATTCCCAGCTGGCAAAGGTTGGGAAAGAGAGTAATTACAAAGCCAGCCCTCTTTTTAAGAAAGCAGGTGTTCCTATAATTAATTTAATAAATAAATTAACTGAGTGCCTTTTAGAAAGTCTCATTTCTTCATTTTTCATGTCACATTCCACCTCCCACAAAGGAAATACTGAACAAGTTCCTTAGCATGCATTTGCGCTGAACTAGCTTCTGTCTAAGCGCCAAACTAGGCACATTTCCCATAGTGTGTCCTTGGAAGCTGAAGTCGAATTCACGCCCCAGAATACCCAGCAGAAAAAAATGCAAATAAATTTGCTGAGAAGCCACACTCTGGACATCAGGCTTCTGTGGAAAATTCACTTGAGCCAATCACAAGATGCGTCAACACAGGGCAAGGAGGAAATTGGCACTCTGCTTTGTCTGTGGCATGCTAAGGTATCCGTGGTATGGTCATCCATATTTTTTGGAGTCACCATATAGCAGAGGTACCTTAACAAGCTACAAATAAGAGCTGAACAGCAGTTGCCTCCTTGCTCTCTGATGCTTCATTACTATCCTCCCACTTTGCTCTAGGTGCCCTGATGCACCTAGGTAAAGCTCTTACCTGAAACGCAGGAGAGCTGCCACCAATTGGAAAGAGTGACCCCGGCAAGCTTTGAGGCCAGTTCTTTCCTGTTACCAACTGGGGGGAAATACTTCTCTCTGCCACCAATGCATGCCACTAAAGGACCAAATATGAGATGGATTGATTCCATAAAGGATGGCACATCCTTGAGTCAGAGGCAACTTAGAAGCACATCACAATAACAAAACCACCAGTTTGCTACAGCCTCCCTATCTACTAACAACTGGCCTATGCAGGAGCAGAGCTAGACAAAGGTTTTCTTTTGGGGGTTGGGGTCTCTCACTTCCAGAATGCTCCAAGCCATCCATGTGCAGTAACTATGCTAGCTGTGTGCATGTGCAGGCACACACGTGATGGAATTTGTAGTCCAAACAACATCGTTTCCAAACTCTATGAAGGAATCAGTAGCAGTTATTTTTACTTTCCTAATTGCAATCTAATAACTAAGGGTAGATTTAATGCCTGTTAATAATCGGGGGGGGGGGCAGGGGGGAGAAGAAATCTGAAAATTCTTGTCATTCTAAAAAGGGCTGAGTCTGGAAGAAGAAAACGGGGAATTTAAATTAGAAACAAATACTTGGTTTACCTGAACCTCCTGAGAATCAGCAGTGCCACTAAGAAGTAATATAGCTGACATTTCATACTGGCCTATTTATTCAGCACAACAGGGAGGCAGATTCATTGTTTAGACTTGAAAGCACCCAGGTGTGACAGCTGTGAAGCGCTCCTGTTTAAAAAAAATTTAAAAATCCCCAGCAAAATAAATATAATCACCCATTCTTTCCTTATGGCAAATCACTTCAGGATGCTACCCTGGCTTAAAATGCAGGCTGTTGCAGCAAGAAAAGGCAAAGGAATGATATACGGCGGCAGCAGCCACCAGCCCTGACTAGAAAGAAGGATGGGGTGAAAAGGAAGCTGGAGAGGGGGGTCTTCTGTGAAACATCACTTTATTAATTACAGTTGAATGATTCCTTACCTCCATCCAATACATAAACACCTGGTTACAGATATATTAGTGCTAATTGTGTTAACCATGCAGATCTCCTCCTTGGAATTCCTAAGTGGAGGTTAGGGAAACTTGCTACTTCTGAGGTGTTCACTTCACAATTCTTGGTAGTATCTTAAGGCAGCGCTACTTGGCCTGGCTGTTTGAGTTTCACAGCAGGCACAGTTAAAATAGAGCTGCCTTAAACACTCCCTCCCCTCCCACCCCTTTGTACAGGCAGGTGGGCTAACACTGGACCAGCAAGCCTTTGGGTCGAGGAAGGTGGGAAAGGAAAATGCAGGCACACACATCATATATGGGGAGGAGAGGATCAGAGGCGTAGCCATGATTTGGAGCGCCTGGGGACAAAGTTAATTTTTATTTATTTATTTGTTGTACTTATATCCCGCCCATCTACCAGAGCGGAACTCTGGGCGGCTAACAGAATACAAAACTACAATAAAGAAAAACAAAAAATCAAAACCAAAAAGATAAAAAGATCCAATAAAATGGAGGGGATCAATATTCATCAGAAAACACGAGACAAGGCGAGGCGGGTGGGAAAAAAATCAAGTGAAAATTTTGCGCCCTTCCTGCCACCGCCACCACCCCAGATCACACCCACCCAGCAATGGAGGGGGTGAACCCTGCAGGCGGGGGTGGGTGCACACACGGGGGAGGGGAAGACGGGCGGTCCTAAGATAGGGCCTGGCTGCCTGCCTGCTTCACCGCTTGCCTGGCGCACAGCAGCGGAGGGGATGCCGCCACCAAGGTTTAGGGGAAAGGAGGACTGCTGGGTGGTGGGAGGGTGCACAGCTTCCTTCTGCTCCCCCTCCAGGCGCCCCCAGATTGCTGCACCTGGGGCAAATGTACCCTTCTGCCCCCCCCCCCAGATATGCCCCTGGAGAGGATTCAAACAGCAGTCCCTTTCCCCACTGCCCCAAACTCTCTCACTACTGATATATATTCTGAAGAGGAGTCCTGGCTGATTTGCACTGGTTTTTAGATCATCAATACTCAGGGGCACTCTCACCACATCTCATAAACTTGGCCAAAAACAATACTCCTCCACACCCTACTTTCTACATTCTGATACCACCAGGAGCTTGATAAGGCCCAACCCTTCCTACCACTATTGTTTGCAGATAGTTTTGTTAATATTATATTTGAGCTCTTACGTTTCTAACTATACCCTATGGTAGTGATCAAGCAATGTGTGTGGTTAGAGAAACAATTAACCTGACTAATTCAATTGTATGATATTTGTACTTGATTCTTAAACTCCATCCAGTACATAAACACTTTGTGACAGTTCATAAACACTTAGTTGGAGTTATATTAATTGTTTATTTATTTATTTATTTATTTATTTATTTTGAATATTTTTACCCCACCTTTCTCCTTGGAAAAAGACCCAAGCTGGCTTACAATAATGAGGGACAATGTACAGCCCATATACAGCCAAATAATAATAATTTGTGTGCCATTAAGTCAATTCTGAATTGTGGCAATAATTCACAATTTTCCAGGCAGAGAATACTCAGAAGGGGTTTACAATCCCCTCCTTCTGAGGGTGTCCTATAAATGTGGACCTTGCCCAAACTTACACAGGCTGGGTCTTCTGGGATGAACATTGGAGGGGCGGGGTTGTACATCAGAGTTACTGAACAGCAGGTTTATACACTATATACTAAATACTTCAGTATCATTTTCTTGCATTCATGCCATAGTCTCTCTTATCTCTAGTCCCCTATCTCCCCTTTCTTGTCTTCATTCATGTCAACGAGCACTTCCTCCTCTCGCTTTTTCAGCCAGTCTCCACCACAATGCAAATACATGGTCAGGTCCATTCCTGTCAATCACCCCACAAACAACTTACCATGTCACACTACGGTGTTAGGATCTGATTTCTCCTTTCTTTGTGGGGAGACATAAAATGGACTAGCCTGGCCATTGGTCGCTTCCACCATAACCAGATCAAATGTATGCCTTTTGTGCAGACTACTACAGGAGACGTCTAATGAGCCAGGAGAGTGAAGCAGCATCAGCTTCATTTCTTTCCCTCTCCAATTCCCTAAACCAAACAAAAACAGAGAAAGAAAAGTTCTGTCAATATCTCATACTGGTACCTAGCAATGATACCATCCAAGAATATTCACTCAGAGGTTTGTCAGATGTCACTGCACTTGAAAGAGTCTAATTGGTGAAGTGTGGCGCCATTATGACATAGGACAATCTGCTTCTTAATCTGAAACCATTTAGTTTTCCTTCCATTTTGTTGTCTCCTCCTGATGACTCTGATAGTGATAGCACTCAAATAAAATTAACCGAGAAATGTGCATTATTGAGTGTATGCCTTGCAATGGCTCCAAAGGAGTTGTTAGAGAGAATCTCATATTGCAAATGCATAATTATGGACTTGTTAAAGCAGGGATTTACTCAGTAGTCCATGCCGGCTCCTTCAAGTCTACCCTGCAAGCAAATCCATATTTAATGTAACATTGATTAGCAATTGAAAGGCATTTGGATGCAAATAATGAAATGTATCATAAACAATTGGATGCAAGAAATAGTCTGTGTGGTTATTCGAGTGCTTTGAGATAACCTCCTAGCCAATAAACCTGTCTTTTGCTCCAGGTTTGCTTGTATTTAGAAATGGCGTCTCTGATTAATTTCTTTTAACTAGCAATAAAACGTATTGTACTGAAAGCGGGAAACACAGTGTAGCCAAGAGTGGCTCTTTAAAAGCAGACTTATGGAGACAAGGCGAAGACAGGTCATGACCATTAGGAAATGCTTCCAGTCCTTACATCATTGCGGTTATGGTTTCTGTCCACCAAGGTCAGGGAAAACTAAGCCCTTTCTTTACCTCTTGTGTTCCTTTTCTTATTCAAACTCATTTTTAAAGGACTGGGATGGCCATTCACATGCTCGTTTCCCCTCTTGGACAACGTGCAGGGAAATCTGTTCCTACTAATTTCATCACTTGGTCCAATTTATGTCATGACCTTTCCAAAGGGTCGTGGGGGACAGAACAGTTCATACAACACGCCTGCTCCCAGTGGTTAAAGCTCGTTTTGTTTGATTGTATTTTCCCCACGTCTATGGAATAAAGGGATCAGCAGGGCAACATTGAATAAAATACTGTTAACCATCTGTGGAAAACACTTAGAGCTCACCTCTGAGTCTCCAGGAGATTCTTATAGTAGCTGGAGGAAGGAAGATCTTTGGAAAATTATTGGGAGAAAACACCTCCCAAGTGATTCTGGAAGTTGAAGTCCAAAACAACAACAACAACAACCCACCCGGTTTCAAAAGCTAGAGAAGTGGGGAAACATGAGAGGGTAACCAATTGAGCACAACAGTGTGTAGATCGCCTGTACAGTTCCATGAGAAAGGCATGGCAACTGCATGATAAAAGGCCTTCTCTAGAAGCACTCAAGGTTCCAACTTCACCCCATAAAGACAATTCCAGCACAACTGAAAAGTCTACTGGGACTTGGGAAAGTTGGTTTCAGTCAGCATTTATTTATTTATTTATTTATTTACTATTATAAAACTTATATACCGCACCATCTGGCAACAAGGCCAAAGGTTTTGGATGATGGTGAGGAAGGAGGGATGTGGATTCCTTAAAAATATAAATGGGATGTGATTTCCAAACATTTGGGACCAATTGTGCTGGGGAGATGCACTAAAGCTCTATTCAGGCATTATGGCCCCCAGGCATGAGTGTCAGGGCTCAGGCCAAGGCACTGGGACCCAGGCTGGGGCCAGACTGCAAGATCAACAGTCCAACCACCAAGGACATCATCTACCAGACTAGTAGGTCAAGTCCAGTTGAGCAATTTCCAAGCTCAAGGGGTTAGGGCAATCCTGAGTCAGGCAAATCAAGAATCAGAAGCCAGATGGAGCAACCAGGACAATGGGTACCTGCAGGACCCAGGAGCACAAAGGAAGGTGAGGCAGAAACAGGGAAGGGACAGAACTGGAGCAGGATTACTACCTGGGTAGCAGGTGTTCAGGACAAGCAAAAGCAAAAGCCACAAACTTTGTAGCTAAAGCAAAGGCTTGTGAGGAAAAGCCAGTTCTTATATAGCTCAGCCCTCAGGCTCCACCAGTGACACTCCTGAGGAGTTCAGTAACTATTCCAAGGGGAGGGCCCGATCCAGTAAATTCTAGAACAGCTTTCTTCCATAGGTGCAGAGCTGGTCCTGTGCACACTAGAGTTGGAAAGTATGGACATGGGCCTGATCCCAACAATGATTCCCCCTCGCTTCCTTTTTACAAATATTGCTTTTAACGCCTAGAAACAATATATCTTTAAAATGGGCCGTCCTTACTAATACAAGCAATGCCATCTATTTTGTCTAATAGGAGTTTGCTGAGGAGTGTGTCATAGGTTAAGGAGTGTGTCATAGGTTATTTTGCCTGCTTTCTTCTCAAGAGATCTTGCACAATACCATAATTTATTTGCCCATCCTGCTTGCAATGACTGTGCTAAACAGGGTTGTACACTTTGTTCTTCTAATTGTTCCATTCTCTGCATTAATATTAATTAGTAAACTCATCTTTCAGGCTGTCACATGTAGGACAGCTTTAGACAGGGCTAGATCTGTAGGGAATTTCATAAATCTATCAGCACATTGGAATTTCACTAGATCTCCTTGTTTTTTTCCCGCCCCCTTTTTGAATATATAGTATGTTTTCCATTATGTGCGGTTTTATCAAAATGTGTTGGGTTTCATTCAAATGACTTCTTTCTCACTGAATGCTCCCTCTTGCTTATTTCTCTTATTATTTCTTTAAAATTAAGTGCCACAAAAAATTAAGAATTTGTTTAAGCTCAAGGGAGAAATATGTGCTATGAAGATACGGTCCAAACAAGGACTACCACTTATTTTACTCCAGCTATAGAACCAAAATGACACGTCATAACTTTTAAAAATTTCCTTTTGGGGGGGGGATGAAAAGGGAGGCTCTATCTCTCAGCTCTGTACTTTCTGAGCACCTTCCTCCCCCCCCCCCAATCCCAGGATAGCAGAATGGGAACTGGAATTTACATTAAAGATGCCAATAGTTAGATGTAGAAAAGCCTGATCTTTATGGTTTAAGAACAAAGAGTATCAGTGTGTGAGAATTCAGTTCAGCAAGGCTAATCTCAAATGCAATTAATGTTCACATTCTTTATGTGTCCCTATGGTGGTGTGTTTGCCCAAGGAATTTATTGGAAGTGATACATTTAATTAAACTCCTTGAAGCACTTGGGCAATGATATATTATTTGGTCTATAAGGCTCCACTTATGGAAAACAAGTGGTGGGACAAAATGATGGCATTTTAAGACTTTTAAAGGCCTGTCAGAACAACTGGGTGTAGAGACAGAAGCTCCGTGTAAGCGGTAGATCTGTTCTGGTGTCATCTACAGTATCTACTGAAAACACAACATCCCCATATCACACTTACATACCCACACAATTTTTATTTATTTATTTATTTATTTTAGAGTATTTTTACCCTGCCTTTCTCCTTGGAAAAGGACCCAAGGAGGCTTACAGTAATGAGGGATAATATACAGTCCAGTACAATTAAGACATGTTCAAGTATTTGAGAACAAGGAACTGAGGGACATCTTACAGCATTAATAGACAACACGGTTGTAAGTAGTCAGAAACACAAAGTCTATGTGAACCCCAGATTCATACAAAAGACACATAATAGGTAGACCATCATTCAGGGAAAACTGGCCTGAAGAGAAAGGCCTTTGCCTGTTTCTGGAAGGACAACAGAGATGAGGCAGTCCTGGCCTCGAGTGAGACTTTTTCTCACAAGCCAACCCTATTTAGGCATTAGTCTAAATGACACATTCAGCACACACATGAGAGGGGGATACAGAAGCAGTACCCCCCCCCAAAAAAAAACCCACATTCATACCTGGAGCTGTCAAAGCTGCACAGAATTTTCCACACATGCGCAGCTGCCCCTGTGGAGCCCTCTCCCTTGAGAGGGGTTTGTGTGTGGTAGAGATGGGCACGACTTGAAAAAAAAAATTTTCAAGTTGTCGTTAGTCGGGCCGGTTCCATTTCGGGTCGTTTCCGTTTTTCGCGAAAATTCACAAAAATTAGTCGGTTTGTTTTTTTTGTTTTTTCGTTTTTGTTAGTACTGTTTTTTTTGGGGGGTAGCGGGCTCCTGGAGGCACCTCTGTGGGGTGGGTGCCTCCTCTGGCCCGCTATAAAGGGAAAGCGGGCTCCTGGAGGCACCCGTGGGTGCCTCCTATCCTCACCCACTAGGAAAGGGAAGCAGGCTCCAAGAGACCCCTCAACATGGGGGTCTCCCCTCCTCACCTGCTGCTGCTGCAAAATGGTATGCAATAGCCATATGGATATGCATACCAGTTGCAGACAGTGAGACTAGTGATGGCAGTGAACCCAGAGCCATAGGTGATGCCTAAGGCTCTCGCACCACCATGTCTCACACAGAAGGGAATTGTACTTGCGTGTAGTGCAATGCAAGTAGATCTGGCTTAGGGTTAAGGTGGGTTAGTGCAAGGGCTAGGGTTAGGCTAGTGACGGGTAAGGTTACGGTGGGCTAGTGGGTTGCACCTCTGGGTGCCTCTCTGACCCACTAAGAAGACAGTCTGTGACGTATGGGTAAGGACTGGAGTCAAGGATTAGGGTTAGGGTTAGGGGGCTAGGGCAGGTTTTAGGGGGCTTTTTGGCACATCCCAGAAGTCTCCATGGCCAAGTGGCCATGCGATTGGTGGGATGACTCCAAAAATTTGCATGGTCGTCCACTCCCACATGGCTGGCCACTCGGCCAGCCCATCATTGTGCAGGTGTAAATAAAATAAAATAAAATAAAATCAATGGAGGACAGAGGAGGAGAGGAGAGACATTTTGTTGCAAGAAAAAACCCACTGCTACTGTGAAAAATCTGGCAGTTTATAAATTTTCGCGTGTTTCTGTTGTGCTTGTGTGTTTTTGGACCACGATTTCAAAAACAATATTGCGTTCGCCACCCCATTTTGGATCCCCCACCTGCACCGCATGGCATGGCGAGTCCGGCTGCCCAGGACGGGGGGGAGGTGGGACCCCCCCTCCAGAAACCACCCCTCCGGTAGGTGCCCTGCGCCCTTAGTCAAGCAGGCATTTTTCCGCCTGCTTTTTTGGCCCGGGAATGGGTGGGGGGAGAGTTTAAAAGTTTTTTCCTGTACCGTCCCTGCCCCTTGCTTGCGCTTTAATTGCGGCGGCCGGCGGTGAGACTGGGCTTTTTGCTGGCTGCGAGCCTGCGGCGAGTCCCACCAGAGCAGCCCAGGACGGGGGATGGGGGGGAGGCCGGGGACCTCCAGAAACAACCCCTCTGGTAGGTGCCCTGAGGCACGGCAGGCATTTTTCCGCCTGCTTTTCGGCCGGGAACCGGGTTTTTAACTTTTAAAAACTTTTTTTCTGTGTCGCGTGGCATCGCGCAATCGCGCGATGCAAGGAACGAGCACGACAAATCAGACCAAAATTGTTCGTTCGTCGGTTCAAGCTCAAAGTCTGGCGGAGTAATTCCCGTTACCGTTTCTGTAGAGTAACGGAACCGAGTAACGGAAACGGAAACGGGAATACCGCTAAGTCGTACCCATCTCTAGTGTGTGGTGATGAGTGGCCCTACCCAGCATGGCCACCCTCATGGTTGCACTCTTTCTAAGATAAACAAAGCCACAACCTAAGAGTTTCCCATTGATACTTCAGAGGTGTAGCTTTGTTTTCCTCACACATCCATTTCATATTACCAAAACACAGCCCCACCATATTAGATATATTTATGTTCTGGCAAATTGTTTTGTAAAAATGCATTGGAAAGTTCATAAACATTCCATGACACCGCAACAGCTGAATCAAGGGTGGTTGTCATATACCCCCAAATCACATCCAGCCTGTGGTGACCCTATGAATGAGCAACCTTCAAAGGCTGAAATCCTGTTGCTTAGTGTAGGAAGTGCCAACTAAAGTAGGCCATGACTTACTTTATTAAATCGGTCTTGTTTTTGGTGTTCTTTTCGTGTTGCCTTCAGTGTTTCCAAGCATTGTTTTTTTTTCTTAGTGAGCTTTATCATACTGTGATGTGCCCAGGAGTATAGGCTGGATTTGATCTAGCACCCACTTGTTTGTCCTTCCAGAGATCCACAGTATCCTATAAAACTGTACTCTGATGCCGTATTTTGAATAAATTTGTTTTCTTCCTATTGGCTTTCTTCACTGGCCAGCCTTTTAACCCATACACAATAACTGATCTTCCAATAGTATTGATGACCATAAGAACGTACATTTTTTAGTTCCATCATAGCTGCCTTGGTTGCTTCTAATTTCGTGGTAGCAGTTTTCACATGGGTTGATGACAGAACAAAGTATACGGTACAAACTGTTTGAGAATGCCAATGTCTTCCTTGCCAGCACAAACTCAAGTTCTTCTATAACCACAATTTCTTTCTCTCTTTTTTCGACTTCCTAATGTTCCACTGCAGGCCCGCTTTGGCACTTTGTTCTTTCACGCTCATCAGAAGTCATCTGAAGTCACTGCTACTTTCTGGCAGTTATATGGTGCCATCTGAAGATCTTAAATTTCACCAAATTTTATTCTTCTGTCCTCTGACAAGGTCCAACATTCCATATGATCTGTTGTGCAAACAGATTGAATAGACAGGGAGATAAAATACACCCCATTCTGACACCCATGCCTGTGGGAAACCATCATTCTTGCCCACATCAATGAATCTGGACAATCAAGTATTGAGCTACACATGTCTTTCCTTTTTTTTCCCAAAGAAACAAAAGCTTTAAATTTTCATTCTGAAAAGAAGTCAAGAGCTCCCATATGCAGTTGCTGCAAAGGTTTTAGACTGAAGCCTATTCTCCCTGTTTTGTGTAAGTTTTGACTATTTTGGAAAAGGAAACATTTTTTCCTGCAAATCCTCATGTTCTGTGCTTTAAAGTGAAGTGTCTCTCTTTACAATGAACAGATAGTAGGTATTCTCCTTCACAATTGATCACGTACTGTGTAGGTACACGTGCACTTCTCTATTGTTCACTCACATGCCCTGAATGTTCTCCTTCAAAACTATTTTGTAGGTGATAAACAGAAGGTTCTTTAAAAGGAGCTAAACTTTGACCCACCTTTTCTTCTGCTTGGTTGTGGAGAATGTGGATGTTACTGCAATTCACGTCCAACATTCCTTTGATGAAGCCACTTACCTTTTTTTTAAGAAAGCTGCTTCTCTTTAGTAATGAATTGAGATTTTTTTTAAAAAAATTAGAGAACTCCACTTCTCTGTTGGAACTTCTCTGAGTTTCTATTTGTTCATTTGTGTACGAATTAAAAACTTAGGACATGGAGACTCTCACCAGACATTGATTTCAAAGAAGATAGTGATACATTCCACCTTCTGGTAAATGGAGTGGTACTAAAAATAAACCATGCTTTCAGGAAGGAATGAAAAGGTACAGAAAGTCATGGGAAATGTCACTGCCCTGTGTGAAACAAGATGAACACGGTATGGATGGCAGGAACAATTCTGATGAGATCAGCACAGAACCAGATACACCAAGGAAGACAACTGCTCCATCTAAAAAGGTCCCCAACTCTTAACTTCTCCAGAACTTTATTCACTGTTGAACTGGGTTGTGTTGAGCCCATGACTCTGAATATCAACATGCAGTAGGTGTTCCTTATGTCTTCCTTTTTTGTTGTTGTGCATTGTATGTTTCTAGACAAGATGTATTCTTTAAAAAAAAATCACTACCCAGTACCTAGTTCACATGATAAATAATCATAGGGTCACAGAATAATGAACTTGGAGAAGGCCTGTAAGGCCATGGAATGCAGGAATCCAAGTTACAGCATATCTGACAGATGGCTGTCTAATTCTCTCTTGAATGGTGCCAGTGCTGGAGCGCTTACACCCCCTGAGGAAATTGGTTTCATTGTCATACTGCACCACTGATTATGATGTGCAGTAAACATCCACATGTTAAGCCAAATTTAATTTGGCTTAACATGTAAGCAAAGATTATTTCGCTTGCAACTGTAAATCGCAAACTCTTTGTAGACCCTTGAAAGTAATGAAACTCCGAGTACACAATGTTGATTCTTCCCCAGAGCTACAGGGCGTTTGGTGGGGTTGGGGGTTTCTTTCTTTACAGCCTAGCCTGAATTATCTGCTATAACTAATAAGAATGCAAGACATTTCCGACTTTGCTAAAGTCTCCCAATACTTGATTTTAAAAAGAAAAAGAAGAAAAGAAAAGAAAAATAAAGGAGAGTGACAAAAGAGACAATAACAAATGAGGATTTATGTGCTAGTTGCAACCCAGCATGGATCCATACATCTTTCTCCGTGTAGGTGTGCCAGCACTTCATCAATCCCCAAAGCTGCATTGACAGGTGGGTTATAAGGTATCCTGCAGCACCATTAGTTATACTGTCGGCTCATCATGCAGGAATGTCGGATACAGGATATGAAGACAATGTTTTTCAGATCCCAACAGACAAACTGAAATGTTTCCAGACTATGTTTGACTATGTTTGGTTTCATAAAATAAAATAAAAAGCTGTTTTAAACACATTCAAGTATATCTTGCTTTATTAATAGAGATAGATCCTCTATTCCTGAGAAACTAAAGAGTCATTCAATAAAAAATACATCTTCTATCAAGATTGCATTTTTGGCACAACCTTTGCTAAAGAGCAATTTGCTATTGAAAGCTTAGCTTACATTTTTTGTTTTAGTAGTGACCAATAAAGGTATCACCTAGCCTACTTTTGAATTCAATAAAAAGGAAAATAACAATCTTCTTTTCTTCTCTCCAATAGCTGGTAAAATTACTAACACAAAAGCATGAATATAGACTTGACCACCAATGGTGGTTGCTACTTCATGCATGCATGCATGCGTGTGTGTGTGTGTGTGTGTGTGTGTGTGTGTGTGTGCGCGCGCGCGCGCGCGTGTGTGTGCGTGTGCTGTGTCGTTACAGTCGTGACCTACTCTTTGTGACCCCATGTCCATGAAGTTTTCTTGGCAGTTCCTACTCTAGACACCTACAGCACCTGGTATTCCCTGGTGGTCTCCCATCCAAGTACTAACGAGGGCCGACCCTGCTTAGCTTTCAGAGGTACCAGCTCATGCATACATACACCTGGACAAAAGAAGAGGCCAGGGATACCAACAGGATTTCTAGACAAATGGAGCATCTCAAGTGATGCCAGTGTCAGCAACAGGGATCATCAGTCAGTGTATCTACAGTGGTCCATTACAGCAGTTTTATACCACTTGAACTACCATAATTCTATCCTCCACAATGCTGGGATTTGTAGTTGGGTGAGATGCCTAGGACTCTCCACTAAAACGCCAATGAAGCTGTTTGGATGAACAGCGAAACGTTTCTATCTCTCAAAAAAGAAGTCCAGTAGCCATGACTCAACTCCCAGATAAACACACCTGGATGACTGAGAATCTTCACAGACGTATTAGCATGTCTTGTTTTGGTGTGTGATCGATCTCCTCTTGGTTGTTGGCATAATAGTTTTCAATTTCATATTCTTCAGCATCTATAGTTGGAACATAGATTTAAGAGATATTTGTTTGGATAGGTTTTCCTATTATTTTGATTGGCCTTACATTATAGGCCCTAACTTCCTGTGCTGCATCTTGCCTCAGTGTTAGAGACACACCTTTTCTTCTAAGTTTGTCATTTGCAGAGTCAAACACTTTGCAATTATCCTGAAAATGTTGCATTCTAGTCCACTTTAGTTCAATGACACTGAGCATCGTAATGCCCAGTTTACTCTACATACCAGTCACATCCCACACTCCTAATTGCATATGTTGTGCAGCATCTGACTTTCCTTTCTCCTCTGTGCACATTGGCTACTAGACATCCTTTCAGCTTTAACCTATGACCTAATAATATCTGTCAAAACAACTTTAATTATATGATTTCTTTCCATACATCTCTTGTACCAATACTTTTATTTTCATGGTCACATGGTATATATACCGGCTGAAATATTCCTATTGGCTTTAAGGATATTGATTTATTTCTTCCTATTTGAAACATTATTAAAACAGCTACACCATGGAACTGATTTATTTCTTCTCATCTTCCCTAGCACAGTGTTGCCCTTTTCTTTTATATAGGATTTTTTAAACAAAAATCCTAACTGATACATTGATATGGTGGAAAGGGATTCTCCTTTGGGAAAGTTTGATCCATGGTGCCTGTGATTCTGGAAGCAATCAATTGCTTACCATGGTCTCAGGCCCCACCTGTAGAGCTGTGCCACTTGGTAAACAATAGGTGGAGTTATCAAGCAGTAACAAGACAACTGGCACACAGAAGTCAACTCACACCCAGATTGTCCTTGTAAAGCCATAGACCTTAGTTTATTGATGTATCAATGCAGTGGACATGAAAACATTTGTGAAAAATTAATCACGCGGCAGCCATGCAGCAATCATGGCAGCTGCATTCCCCAATGACATAGAATTGGAAAAGAATCAATAGGAGCATACACCCATACTATACTGCTAAGGCATGAATCAATAAATCATCGGTACAATTTAAAATCATACTCTCGACGAGGAGAAAATAAACCGAAAATAAACAGCTGGCTAGGGAAAATGAGACAATCTTGGCTGTGTGCCATATGCTCAGAAATTTATGAAACTATCTAAAAAACGGCCATCTTGGTAGAACTGGGGTGCTTTTGCCAGGTATGCTCGAGCCACTAGTTGCATTATTTGTGACAGTGCTGCTTGTGCTTGTCTTTTGTGCTTCTCCAGTAGATGATTGAGACTTTCCAACCCAGGGATCTAATCTTTCAGCAGTGTCTCTTGTTTCATTTTGGACAGTCGTTATCATAGGGTTTTCAGGTAAGAAAGGTTCAGAAGTGCCTTCTTGTGTGCAATACTAACAGAAGTTAGCTTGAGTGACACTGCCCTTGTCTGTGAAAGATCATCTGCCAGCATCACCTTCAACTCCTGCTTCTGCCCACTCATTGCCTTCCAAAGGTTTCCCCACTCCCATCACCATTGATGCTATTCATTCTCTTCTGCTGGTGCAATGGTTACCTTTGAAGTGGGTGGATGCTTCTTAGTCTGAAGTCTCAGATGTGAACCTCCTGCCTTGGGTGATCCTCCTAGGCCTCCAGGCTCATAATGGAGTCTAGACTCCTGAAGACCTTGCCCTCGGCTGCTCTGACATGCTTGAATCCCATCAGCACGCTGAGGGGTGTGTTCAAGATGAGGTGTGATTTAGTTACCTGTGCCAAATAATGTCAGCCAGTCAGCTTTCAAGTGACCGGGACAGGGACCTTTGAGGCAGATTTAAAGGACTTACCTTTTTTTGGCTGATAAATAGTACTACTGCATGAAACAAAACAACTTTATACCACCAACATATATATCCAATTCATATCTGTCACTATGGTATTCTACAAAATGCTTCTTTCTGCTGATTCAATTACTCCACATCTTATGCAGGACAGCCAGTTTTATAATGCCAAACAGCTGATATCCAGGAGTAAATATTAACCAGGGAGAGCCCATGGAATCAGTCAACCCTTCTGCAAATCCCACTGATTCAACCAGCTTGCACTAGTTGTACCAGTGGTTTTCAGTGAAAATGAGCATTTTTGAATTCTTCATATCTGGTGTGCCTCTGGCTCTGCCGTCTCCATTCAAAGCAATAGGAAACCTTTGCATATAAATCATCTTGTGCATGTTACGTTAAAAAAAGTAGACTGTCTCTAGTCTAGTCTTGTATAACACCATATGCAACATTATCATCAAGCCATGAAAGGAAGCTATCAAATATTAACTACAGATTGATTTAGCTTACTCAGATTTTTCCCCCTTCATATTGCACATGAATTATTTATATGGGGTGGGGGGGGAGGCGGGAGCCAGTATCCTAAATTATGGAGGAAGGTGAACGTTAAAGGAGTTCTTAAGGGCAGGGGTGGCATTGTATGATAATGTGGAATTTACAAAGGGAAGGGATCAAATTTTGTACTTTGGAAGTGACTTATTGTTTCAGAGCTAAAACAAGTGTTTCTTTAGTGGCATGGTCCAAGAACAAGGCTGTGCAATATGTTTATTAGAATGCTATGTCTCAAAAACAGGCAGACTTTTTAAAGTACAGCAGGACTCGTCGCCGAGCAGGGCACTGCAGAAGTGGGGAGAGTGCACAGAAGAAACAGAAGTCCCCAAAACTATAATGGCCAAATGCTGAGCCCAGGCTATCTTGTTTAACCTAAGTTCCCAAAGAACTTCTGCATAAAGAAACTTTATGCAGAAGCAACTGGACGTGGCGAGTTTCACCTTGGGCAATGGAAGTTTTATGGCCCTTCTCCATCTGAAAGTCCTGGTGGCCAATCAGCATCTTTCCCAGTGGAGAGCTGCCCATCAGCTAAGAATAGAGGGACATAGAAATATGATGGACCTAGTTTCAGGCAAATTTGAGATATTATGTTTGCACTCTAGACGAGAGTTGCAACCAAAAGTACAGTGGTACCTTGTATAAAGTAATTAATTCGTTCCAAATGAAATTATGTTAAGCAAATTTTTCTTTATACAAAATCCCATAGGAATGCATTGAAAATGGAGTAATCCCGTTTTTATGTTGTACAGATTTCCCCATAGGCGATTATGTTAAGCAAATCTCCCCTATCTCCAAAACTTTTTATGTTGTACAAATTTTATGTTATACAAGCTGTTTGTTATACAAGGGTCCACTGTATTATGATGCAGCCCTCAATTTGTCTTGAGCACTGGTGCATCTCCTTGCTCTGCTTGCAGCTACTGATCTAGGCAACCATGTAGGATAGATCTTCCAGAGTTCAGCCAAAAGCAGAAAAACGGTGTGGTGTCTGTGGAGAATCTGAAAACAAGGATGGGCCATGCCTTTCTAGGACCAGTAGAACTTCATAAACAGACACTAGCTTTTGACCCCAGACAGACTCATGGTTAGGCTTGGCATCACAGAACTGAAAAGGTAACTTTGGCATGATTAGGAACCATGCTTTTGGACCATGCTTGGGAGGGAAACTGAAGAGCAACAGGCTTCATCATGGTCAATGTTAGGAGTGAAATGCCACATTGTCAACATATTGTACTCAGGAAACAAATAATCTCTTTGTCTGGAAGCCATATGTAATTGCATGAATATATGCTATATACTACCACTGGCATTTCTGAGGAAGTGGACTTGTCCATGAAAGCTCACATTAAAATATACCAGTTAGTTTCTGAGAAGCCACAATGTTTTTGTCTTTCTTATTTTTTTATTTTGATTTTATTTTCACCCAATATGCTAGCACAGATTAATATAGCTACCTCTTCTAAAACTACTCCAGGATTTCTTGCTGCAATTAAGAGGGGCTTCATAGATTGTTCACTTACTTTTATTACACAAGCATGCAAAACATGCACGTGGTAATAAACAATCTGTAAAACTCCTTTTAGAGTAATGTGTGTAATACCACCAAGAAAATGGACTTTGGCAGTGGGTGGGAAGAAAAAGATTACAAAGATGTATGATTGCTGCCAGAATGCTGTTCCAGCAAAAGGCTGTGTTATATAGTACACAGATGTAACTATATTTTATTTATTATTCTATATTTTTATTATTCCTATGCTTAGCTTCTTTTAAATCTTTCATTTCCTGTCCAATAACATTTTGCCTCAAAGAGAACTCTTACTATCTTTACACTTCAGGTGACTAAACAAAAGGGTAGTTAAGGCCAAATCAATATTCTGATTTTTGTAGTTAGAAGACTCCACCTAGGTTTTGGCTTTGTTCTCCTTGGAACATACCCAAAAGGCTGCTTGTTTCACATACTCACACTCTATACATCTATTTCCTATAATATTTTTCTGTCTGGGCACATCTGCAATGGAAAAATAATTCATTATCTGCTTTACTTTTGGTGCTGTCTTGTTTACAGCATCCATGCGTGTTTTGACTTTGAGTAATCCACTCTGCCCCTTTTTAGAGTCCCCTAGGATTGTTGTTGTTGTTGTTGTTGTTGTTGTTGCTGCTGCTGCTGCTGCTGCTGCTGTTCCTGTTGCTGTCGTTTTGCATTGAGTGCTCCTAATTGTAGTCCATTCTGTAGTCTGTGTAGATAGTTAATTCACATATAGAGATGGGCATGAAATGAAAAACGAAATGCTGTTTTGTCGTTTCATTAAGTAACTAATTACTTTATTAGGTTACAAAGCAGTAAGACATGTTTTGAAAGGCAATTTCCCCTCTAGAACAAAATGAAATGGCAGGCGAGTTTCCTCAAGCTCTCTTTTTGGATTTCAACCATAAATAAAATTTGTTGTTGTTGTTGTTGTTTGAATGCTCCTAATTGTAGTCCATTCTGTAGTCTGTGCAGATAGTCTGTACCAAAATAGAGCTGTGGGCAGTGTTATCCAAGATGACAACCCTGTGACATAGTTCATGGATTGTGACATTGAAAGGGACAATGGAGAATTCCCTCTGTTTATTTTCATCTACTCTACCAGATTTACAAATGGAAAAATATTTTCCTGTTGATAAAGTACTATTCAAGATGGCACAGTGGTTTAGATATTTGGCTGTGGAGCCAGACGTTGGGAGTTGATCCATCCCTTCCAGCTCTGAAATTCTAAAATAATAATCATTCATTTATTTACTCTACATAAACAAGATATATTGACAGTATTATGTGTACCATGCTATGCAGATGCATTACTGTTTTGCTAAGTCAAACATATAAAGTTGTGATGGTTCTAACACACATGAAACCCCATTCAAGACAATGCAAACCATTATGATTATACTTAACATTTAAAGCTTCAGACTACTAAATTTATCATAAACCTTTCTATCAAAATAGAACATTGAAAGCTATTTAACAGCCTAAGAACATAGAACATTAAATTTTTGAACAGCATTTTTGCAAAACACCTCAGAATTTACACATCAGAATGACTCCAGAGCAGGATCCCTTCCCATCACATATCTGTTACTTGTTTTTAACTTACCTTCAAATAACACATGCAGGTATCATCTCATCTCTGGCCATATATAGTTTCAAAATATTGGCATGGATAAACTTTTGGCTTAAGTTCACTTCCTGATCTTTCAGTGAAGTAATTCAGAGCACTACATTCTTCACCATAAATGGACCTTCCCACATTATCTGGCGCTTAGGACCAACACTTGTTCCCCCACATGTCCTGGTAGGTTTCTTTGTGTGTCATGCATCTTCTAGGCTATCATTAGCCATTTCTTTGATCCACAAACTGGACAACAGGGTTGGGCTTTTAGCAGTCTTACCCTCCCTATATTTCACAGAGAGAGGGGGGGAGCTGCGGTGGCCCACTGAGTGACAGCCATGGGAATAGTCAAGGAGGAGGAGTGGAAAGGATCCTTTCTCTTTAGCACCAATCTTCCACAGTGTGAATGGAAGGATTGGTGAAGTGAGAGATAAATTAGCACACATTAAAGATATGGACCTTTAAAGTACAGGGCGCTATCACTTCCCCCTATCTCAACATGCGCTATCTCACTTTTCCTCTTCTAGTGAGATATAAGGCTATTCTTCTCCACATTTGATCCTCACCACCATGCTGTGTGGTAGGTAGGGTGGCATAGTCACCCAAAGTCACCCAGTGAATTCCATGGCTCAGTGGGAATTTGAATCTAGATCTCCCAAGTTCCTAGCCCAGGCCTCCCATAGGCGATCATAGTGGACCTTCTGCCCTCAGTGGCCATGCTCCTTCCCAGGCTCTTTCCTTGTTTGTTCTGTTTTTCAATTTCTCTGCATGTCTAATGGTGAACTTCTGAAATCAGGCAAGCTTCAAAAATAAAATAATACACATACAGATATTCTTGGAGAACAGGCTGCTTTGAATGGGTCTGGTGAGCATCCAACCTGATGTCCCTTCCACATATTACCTACCCATTTGAAAGATGCTCTTGTGAAAATTCTTTTACAATAACTGACTGTGACTAAATGAGAAGAATCTGTACAGCTTAGAGATGGGCACGAAATGAAAAATGAACCGCTGTTTTGTCATTTTGTTAGGTAATGAATTATTTCAAATTACTTCGAAATGGTAGGATGTGTTTCGTTTCATCTCAAAATGCCATTTTTATCATCTAGAATGAAATGAGGAATCAATGGCAGGAGAGCTCAAGCTCTTCCCTGAAAGCCCCCAAAGTTTGAAAGGTTTGGAGTTCAGGGGGCTGAGTTATGAAGTTCCAAAGGGGGTGCCCCTGGGGGGGGGAATCTTTCTAATTGGAATCAGAAGCCAAGCTACGACGGTGCTATGCTTGCCCACATCTTGGCTTCCAAAGTTCCTATTTTAATAGAAATATTTTTCCCAGGGGGGAAAACTCTTTGGAGCATCATAACTGAGCCCCTGAACCCCAAACCTTTCTAAATTTCAGGAGGTTACCTAGAATCGCTTGAGAAAGCTACCCCTACCACTTTGGTGCTGAAATATTGCTGGGATCGGTATATTTTGATCAAATCAATCAATCAATCAATCAATCAATCAATCAATCAATCAGCTTAACCCCTATATTGGTATTGTGCACCAAATACACTCTTTCAGTTAACTAACCGGAACCCCTTTGGAGCTTCATAACTCAGAATCCTAGAATCGCTTGAGAAAGCTAAGCCTCCCATTTCCATGCCAAAACATGGCTGCTGCAATCTTACTACTCAAAAATATGGATTGCAGCTTTCATATTTTGGCATAGAAATGGTAGGCATGACTTTATCAAGCTCTTCCCTGTAAGCCCTTGAAATTTTGAGAGGTTTGGGTTTCAGAGGACTGGGTTATTAAGGTCCAAATTTTTCCCTAGGAAAAATTCTGTCTAACTGGATTCGAAACAGAAGTCAAGCCATGGTGGAATTTATTGGTCGCTCACAGCTTGGCTTCTGAATCCAATTAGAAATATTTTTTCCTAGGGGCACCCCCTTTGGACCTTAATAACTCAGCCTCTTGACCCCCAAATCTTTCCAAATTTATGGGGCTTACAGGGAATAACTTGAGGAAGCTCCCTTGCCATTTTGGTGCCTCTAGGACCCAGGGGAGCTTAGCATTTCATTTCATTTTGTAACAAAACTACTTTTAAAATCCACTACAAATGAAACAAAACAAAACAAAACTACTAAAGAAAAGCTAAAGTATTTTCCCTTTTTTATTCCTTCCCCCTCATCTGAGGGTCAGGAAATGGGTGCAAACAATTACTTTAAATTGGTCATGGGGAGTGGCAACAGTTCTGGAAGAATACACATGAGACCTTAAGGCAGGCATGTCCAAACTTCGGCCCTCCTGATGTTTTGGACCACCTTTCCCGGAATTCTAAGCTTAGATTGCTAATGGCAAAGGACTGCGGGAGTTGCAGTCTAAAACATCTGGAGGGCCGAAGTTTGGACATGCCTGCCTTAGGGGCTATGTATACCCCAAGTCTCACAGACTGTGCATGTTATAAGAAATTAATGCTTGTTCCAACTTTGTAGTATCCGATTTGAAAAAAAATTCTTCTCTTTCTCTGTTTTAAATATGTGATTGTAGCACAATGTGTTCTGTCAACATGAGAGCAAATGGTTTTGAAGAAAATGCCTAAATTGTAGTTCATTTTTAAACTGAGCTCTAAAGCATCAGGTGTTACCTCATTTGCAGCATTGACATTTTGTAAATGAATAATCCAATACTTTCTTTGGGAAGATTGTTGCTTCTTGAAAGACTCTTATATGTCACATGTATACTATCGCAACAAAAACATATGAATGATCATAACATATACACAAGTGTATGTAGTACTTAGTAATTTTATGCTCTAGTGTTCCATTTGCTAGGCTAAAGCATTACAATGTCTTCAAATATTTCTTTATCTTTCTGTCCGCGCAAATAGGAAACTAATACATGCTGTATTTATAATTAGGCACAGTATCACTAGCTCTTTCTTTTTTTAAAAAAATAGAAATGTTTATTTAATTATATGATTAGGTTTATAATGAACTTTTTCATGGTACGTAACAAAAAGCCAGCTTAAACCACTGCAGGCAATTAGAGTGTAACATTCCTGAACATTATTTATCTTAGTGCTTTGCTTATCTTCCCTGTATTAGAAAATGCTTAGTGTTACACCTTGCTAAATATTTGCAGTTGAAAGGTTTCTTTATTTTAAAAACCTCATGGTAATTAAACTGCAATGTATGCATTATCATAATGCATGCTCTTATGTTTTCCAACCAATGTTTGCTGAATTGGTAGAAGCCAAAAAGATAAGTTTGTAATTACAGAAACAGGGACAGAATATTGCAAGGTAAACCATCACCTGGAATAGGCCTAGTTCTTGTACAATTGAGGCCTAGATGCGATCAGCAACCACCAGCATTATCCTTCAGCCCAAACTACATTGAGTAAGTTGTTCACAAGCCAATGAGAACACATAGCACCCTGTGAGCAAATTGTTTAAGGACGTGTTTTAGAACAATATAGTCACTGCTACATATTGGTGACCAACCGTTCAGTGCTCAATAGTTAAAATACGGTGGTGAAATGCTGTAGGATGGACGATGGATGTAAGGGATGATACTATGGTCACAATAAGCACCTTCACAGCTACAGTACAATAGGCTACTTCTGAGATCCCAGTTTGGCCACACTGGCACAAAAAGCCAGAGCTGAAAATTCCATACAGAAGCCAACAAAAAGCTGCCTGGTTTCTCCTGCTTGGTTCTTCTTGCATGTGGAAGCAGCTGAAGTAACCTGACGTCTACCAGAGTGGAAAAGCTGGCCCTTAATCTAGGCTGGACCCCTGGCTTTCCCACTCCTCCAGTGAGCCCCAATCTGCAAAACAACTTCAAACCCTTGAAGAAAAGAGACAAGATGGGAATCATGCTGAGAGGAAAAAGATATAAAGCGAAAAAGGAAATGGAGAGGAGCAGATAGGGAATCATCAGGTGGTTGAATCTGGGCTAATTGTCTCAAGCCCAATCATTTGTCAGTTTAATACCTGGCAATGCCTTTGATTAGCCTTGGTGCAGTATCTGGTGGGAAACTAAAATGGGCAGCTAGCAAGTAGCAATCATAGCACTGCTGCTGCCACCACCCTATGAGGGGCAGTCCATGATCTGAGCAGAGGAAGTAGGTTATTTCAGATTGGTAGGCACAGCCCTCCACAGCTCTGGCTGTGAGCGTTACAGGAATAGCACCACTGTTCCTGTAAGCAGGTAAGCCTGCCAGCCCTCACCCATGTAGAAGGGGGGCCACCCCCACCCCCCAAGAAGACGGCCAAGCTTGGAACTCAGTGTAGTGAGCACCAAAAGCCCAGAAACTGAATGCCTAGGAATGATTGTACTAACCTGTGTTCCCTAAAAGGAGGCTAACATGCATTCTCAAACAACTTGATTCACTTCCTTTCAACCAAGGAAATAGCATTTCTATTAGAGATGGGCACGAAATGAACATTTAGTTATTCATTTATTTACCTAAGAAAATGAATAATGAACCCCAGAGTGAATTTAGAACAAAATGAACCAAACTGAAAAAAAATTGGTTCGGTTCGGTTCGGTTCATTAATGGCGGCAATATCTCCTACCTGGTGCTGGTCTTCTGTCTTCCTGGCTGCAGGGAAAAGCCCACCAGCCCGCGCTATAGCTGTAGCATGGGCCACGTGGTTGGAAGTAAATATATATATATATATATATAAATAAATATAAATATAAATATAAATATATAAATAAAAAATAAAATAGAATTCTATTTTTAGGGTCGGCACCCTAAAATTATGAAAAAAAAAAAGTTTTCTTCCAAAAAGACGCCTCCAATCCAACATTAGAACTTTCCTTGACGCGTTGGAGTACTATGAATGCCACCCTGAGAAGCAAGTAGCCTTCGCATTCATCGACACCGAGAAAGTATTCGACAATGTATCTTGGTCTTTACTCAAAACCCAATTAGATTATTTACAGTGTGGCCACAGAATGCTACGAGCTATAGAACAAATTTACTCCGCCCAAAACACTAGGATTGTAGTTAATGACTACCTTACAGACACAGTCAAGATACAAAAAGCTACCAGGCAAGGATGCCCTCTTTCTCCTTTGCTGTTTATTTTAACTTTAGAATTACTACTCCATGTTATAAGAAATACCCCAGGTATTCAAGGTCTACAAAGCAAAGGAGAAGTCTATAAGGTGCAAGCCTTTGCGGACAATCTGCTGGTTATTATGGAGGACCCTCAGACCTCTCTTCCAGAACTACTAAAGATCTTGGAGGCCTACTCTAAAATTTCAGGCGTAAAGGTTAATAGAGAAAAAACACTGTTGCTCACAAAAAATATGACCCCACTTGTGATTGGAAAACTGGTTAACCCGTCGGGTTTCCAACATGCTAGTAAGGCAAAATATCTGGGTATTATTGTGTTCAACCATTGCAACACTTTGCTTAAAGATAATTACGTTAATGGTATAAAAGCAATCAAAGCTGACCTGGAAACCTGGTCAAGACTTCAGTTATCTTTAATGGGCAGAATTGCTGCAGTTAAAATGACTGTCTTACCTAAATTGCTATTTTTATTTCAATGTTTGCCTATATTACCTAACTTTAAGATTATTTCAGACCTGGAAAAAAGTATACGTGTGTTTATATGACAAAAGAAAAAAGCAAGGATTAGAAATGTCTATCTACAGGACAGAACTAAAACTGGTGGTTTTGCCCTGCCCAACTTGGTGCTGTACTATAAGGCTGCTGCTATGACTTGGATCAAAGACTGGATTTTGATGACAAATAATAGAATTCTGCAGCTTGAGAGTCACGATTTGGACAGGGGTTGGCATCATTACGTATGGTATAAGGGTAATATACCTACCCTTTTCAAAAAGCATTGGATAAGGAATGCCTTAGTTAAAATATGGCTATCCATAAGAAAACAGTTCTACCCTAAAGCACCAACATGGCTATCTCCGTTAGGAGCGATTACCAGTCCCCATACAAGTGCAAGCCTTAAATCTCTAACCTACAGACAACTTCTGAATGCTGATTTCTCCTTGAAGTCACTAGAAAAATTAGTATCAGAAGGTTACAAGTTAGACTGGTGGAAATACCAACAAATATACTCACACTTTAAAAATCTCACTAAAGAGGGGGGATTTATGACAAATGACACTCCACTTGACAAAATACTATCTTCTGGCGATTCAAAGCTTCTCAGTAAATTCTATAGTATTTTGTTAAATGAAAAAATGATTGATACATTGGTCAAAGATACTATGATAAGATGGGCAGAAAATTTTGGTTATTCTATTCATTTAAACAAATGGGACTCTTTGTGGAATACTGTTAAACTCTTTAAATCTATAGCCTTTAAGGAAAATTGTTACAAGATGTTCTATAGATGGCATTCCCCCCCACACCGTTTATCTAAGATGTATAATTGCTCACCCAAATGTTGGAAATGTAAACATGACAGTGGTACCTTTTACCATATGTGGTGGACATGTAAAGTGGCAAAGGCATATTGGATAATGGTAAAATTATTTTTAAAAAGATATTTGAAGATTAAGTTAGAGCTTAGACCAGAATTTTTTTAAATTAAATATAGTAGATATTAATATCTCATATGACCAGAATATGTACTTCATCATGTAATAGTTGCAGCAAGGATATTGTATGCGAAATTTTGGAAACAACCAGAAGTGCCAACAGAGAGAAACTTCCTTGAAAAGATAAGAGAATGTATTGAAATCGACAGACTCTCCGGTTTTCTAAAGGGAGACTACGATGAGATTTCCCGGAAAAGATGGCAAGAAGTAACAAACTTATTAGTATTGTGATATTATTTGGTGATTTGTTAATATGTTAAACCGTTATTTTTGGCTTGATATACTTAATGTAATTTTTATAGTGTATTCCCTCCCCCTCCCCCACACCCTCCCCCCTTCGTCCCCCCCCCAAAACCCCCAATAAAATTACTTAAATAAAGAAAAAAATTAAAATAAAACCAGCACTGACCGGGCCCGAGGGGCTGCGTGGTCGGCACTTGAGGGGGGGGAGCCCTGCACTACAGCTGTAGTGCAGATCAGGAACCTGGAAGTAATAAAATAAAATAAAATAAAATAAAAATAAAAATAAAAGGCTCGCCCTGCTGCCGCTGCCGCTGCCCAGTAAGATGATGAGGAAGGATGATGAACATGAGGATGCTGCCAGTCCAGTTTGTGCAGTTGCAATGTCTGTGTTTTCTTTTTGTGTTTTTTTTAAATGTTTTTTCCCACTGTGCACTGTCAAATAGATTAAATTGCGCAAAGCGGGGGGAAATGAATAACGAATCAACAAACCAATGAAATGAATTTTTTTCTAAAAAATTCATTAAAAATGAACCGAAACGAACCGAACCCTAAAACGAACTGAACCAAAACAAATCACCATTTTTTTCAGTTCATGCCCATCTCTAATTTCTATGCATTCACTGGAATCATGGCATTTGAAGAGGACTGTGCCCATTTTAGATGGCTGGACCCAAGAGATTTTTCAAATCTTGAATTTCCTTGAGACTTTCAAGGGTTTTAAATGATTTGAGGCTAAACAGATGCAAATAACCCAGCCCTGAAGAAACTGGATTTAAAACAGAGGAGGGGTCAAAATAGGCAGTGTTGGTTTGGACAATTCACTGAATGCAAGATTTCTCGGGGTAACCTCAATATTGCAAAAAGTCTAAATTACACTGTAACTAGGGAATTTCATTCATGCCCTTGTAAAGTCTGCTATGAGCTTCCTTTGTACTTCTGGGCTTCTAATCATTCTTATTTTTAACATGTGTGTACCATGAGTTTATTCCAAGGTCAAAACCTTGAAAGGCTTTAGTAAATACAGTTATCAATTATTATTATAAATGCAACAATATCACTCTAAAAAATATGTTAGGTCTTTTGTATCTTTGGGTTGTTCATTTTTTTTAAAGTTCATTTTTAAAGAAATCCACAATGAATAAAATGGAACATTGCATTTCACCACCTAACATAGCCAGAATAAGAGATGTGCAGTTCTTTGGGGACACCGGTAACTGGGCTCAGAGTCAGGCTCCTTAATTATATATGCTCATTATTTGGCTGTGACCAAACTCAATTTTCTCACATTTTTATCTGTGATGTGGGATAAGCAAAGAACTCCCAGAAGGCCAAAAAGACAATTAACGACGAGTAATTGCTTTGTGCATTTGTATTACTTGAATATTTAGAGGCAATTCCTACAACACTTAACATACACTGACATCAAGGAATATGTTTTTGCCATGTGGGTTTGCCGCATAGTAGAATCTGAATGGCTGCCAAAAAGTTGTCCTACCACACCTTCCTCTGGCCTACTTAGAGTTTCACTTTTCTCTACTTTTAAATTACTCAGTGGAGAGTCTGTTAAGTCATCAGTGGCAGATTCTTCAGCTCTACTTCTCAAGTGTTCTACTTCCAAGTGGTTCAGTCTTCTGAGCTAGCAAGATGGAATTTTCGACTGATAGAAAATAGCAAGATCCCACCTTATATAAGCAAATAGTATAAATCTAAACTGGTGTGTGGGTTGGGGGATTCTGATAGACCTCTCCAAAGAAAAAGTGAAACATAAAATTTTCCCCATATAGTAGAGTAAATTCCAAAACTAGACAGATTATATTTATTATTTATATGTTTGTTTATTTACATGCCGCCTTTCTCCCGATAGGTGGATTCAAGGCAGTTCACAATATTAAAGGGAACAGAATTAAAAACATAAGTCAAAGATTTTAAAACAATTAAACTACATGCTAATTAAAATACAACTGAATAATTAAAAGCAAATACTGTAATCAGCATATTGTTTGCCACCTTGGACCTTCTGATACATAATTTTAAAATGCAATCATGATAAATCGTAGTGTTTCCAGGTCCCCGGTTTGGGGGTTTATTCGCTGAGTCCCAGAATTTGGCTCTGAAATCTTAAGGAAGGAGATGCGACTAATTAATCTGCCAACTCTAACCTGCTTTTGGGTTTCATCATGATATTATGCAGAGTATTTTGAGACATAACCGTCGGTCCAAATTTATTCTTGTCCCATCTTCGGTTTGAAAAATAGTCTTCTCTAGGGCATACTATAAATCCTAGGCACTGTGACTTTCAGCGCCACATCTCTCCAGAGAACCTTGTGGCATAGTACTCATGACCTGGGGTTCAATCCCAGGTAGCCGGATCCTGGTTGACTCAGCCTTCCATCCTTCCGAGGTTGGTAAAATGAATACCCAGCTTGCTGGGGGGTGGGCAATTGTAAACCACCCAGAGAGTGCTATAAGCACTACAGGGCATAATTTAAAAATGTAATCATGATAAATACTTTGAGAAGGTAGATTACTGCGCTGGCCCTGACATTCATAACTGTGTCTCCACATTGTCTTTCTACTTTAATGGTTAGTGTATTAAGACATCTCAGAGGTACATTCTTTGATCTCAGAACTGGGCTCTGAAATTTCAGGTACTCGCTTGGCACACCTACCAGTACAATAAAACAAAAATTAGATGGAAGTCTGTGGGGCTCCTTTTTGGAGGGGAGGGGGGAGACTACAAAGTTTTCCCTAGATACAGAAAACATATGTTTGTACAAGTGTATCTTCTGAAGTCTACAGAGCAATCTGTAATCAATATTGCAAAACAACAACAACACACACACAACCACAAACTATCAGAAGCACATAGCAGGGTGCCTAAACTTCTTTATTGAAACAGAAAACCTACTGCTAAAACGACCCACTCCAAAATGCCTTAAGGGTGACATGAGGGCAATGGGGGGGGAATCAGAGGGGGAGAGCACAAGAAAATGAAAGATTCTTGCAAGATGGTGGGATTGAAGATGTTGCCTGAAGCAACGAGGAAAAACTTCACAAGGGAAGAAGAAAAGACAGCACAGAATGAGGAAAGGGGAGGAAGTTAAATTTAAGTTATGCTGTGTTTTCCAAAGTACAAAGGCAGCATTGATACAAGTCATTGATAAGTCCCAGTATATCCTGAGAAAGGGATGAATCACTTTGGGGAGCCCTTAATCTATTTATTTTATTATTTATGTATTTGATTTCTATATTGCACCATCTGAGCAATCGTCACTCTGGGCGGTTTACATACGTTAAGACATGGACAGTACAGTAAATAATATAATCAAACAATATTCAATGTACAGTAATGCCTCAGATAACAAATACTCCTGATAATGAATTTTTTCGGATAACGAATGGAAATTTCAGGGTATAGGGCTGCCTCAGGTAACAAATGTTGCCTATGGGCTGCTTCAGATAATGAATGTTTCAACAAAGTGTACCCAGAATGCTTTGCAGCCCCTATAGTTTGTGGAGGTGAGGGAGGAGTTAGAACTTTTTTCATGGTGTTTTGGAGGCATTCTGGAAATTTTTTGCTGAGGGATTTGGACTTGGAAAGGTAGGGAACTAGCTTTTATTAATCTTTGCACTGCTTTTCCTTGCACTTTGGGTGGGAAAAAGCTGGACTAGGCTTCCTGGATTGATGCTTATGTTTGTCTATTTGGATTTTTTTTTCTCCTTTGCACTTTGGGCGGGAAAAGGCTGGGCTAGGCTTGCTGCTTTCTAGAGATGGGCATGAAACAAACTTTTGATTCATTTCATTATTTGTTATTTGTTTTGTTATGTAATGAAATGAATAATGAACTGCCCCCTCTAAGAAAAACCAAACAAAACAAAACGGGAATTTCCGTTTTGTTCCAGTTTGCTTTTCATTCCCTGCTGGTGTCTCCTACCTGACTGGTGGTGGATGTTCCTCCTCCTGCTGCCACTACCGCCCCCAGCCTCCAGGGAGGGGGCTTTCAGGAAAAAAATTAAAAAGCCAAACAGCCTGCGCTACAGCTGGTAGGCAGGCCACATGGATGGCCAGTTTAAAATAATACATAAAAAGTTTTAAAAACTGATCCAGCCCACGAGCACCAGACCCAACCCATGGGCTGCCAAACCGGCCCGTGAGCTGGGAGAAGAAAAAATAAAAACAATACAAAAATACAAAAAATACAAAAAAAAACCAGATCTGGCCCATGAGGACCAGACCTGACCCACAAGCTGGCAGAAAAAAAACTCATAAAAAAGCAGACCGGCCTGTGCTACAGCTGGTAGACAGGCCATGTGGTCGGCCAGTTTAAAAATAAAAAAATAAAAAATAAAAATAAAAAAAATAAAAAATAAAAAAAATAAAAAAAAAGAAAATAAAAAATAAAAAAACCAGTTTGGCCCATGGGCCACCGAACCAGCCCACGAGCACCAAACCCAACCCACAGGCTGCTGAACTGACCCATGGGCTGGCAGAAGAATTTTTTTTTTAAAATTAATAATTTTTAAAAACCCGATCTGGCCCGCAAGCACCAGACCTGACCCACGAGTCACTGAACCAGTCTGCGGGCTGGCAGAAAAAAATGTTTTTTTTTAAAAAAGCCAACCAGTCCACGCTACAGTCCACGAATTAAATTTGTTATCCGAGGTTCCACTGTATAGGTGAAAATAAAACTAACTAACCAATCAAGCATAATTAAATCTGGTAACAAAGCAAAAATAATAAATCAAATCTATCAAGTAATTCATGCTATTCTGAAAAATGGAGATGAATTTTACTTTCATTTTGCAGTCTTGTGAGCCTCCTATAATTGCAGCTTGCCACTGGATTTCAGCCTATATCAGGAACTTTTTCACATGCATCTGAAACTCCCTTGACTATTTCTCAAGATGTTTAACCTTGCTCCATCATGGTGGCAAGAACAAATGGGGCAACAAGAGAGAAAGACTGCAGGAGTGAGTGTTCCTCCTGGCCTGAACACCATCAAAAGATTCCTCACAGTCAAGTTTCTCTTCTTTTTGGAGAACAGAACAATTGATCACATGGGCAGAAAGTCCGTTCAAATTGTTCTGACTTGAAAACAGTAGCGGGTGTGGGTGAATGTGTAGAGAACAAAAAGTGCCAGACTGATTTGTATTGGCCTTTGTTTTGTGTGATCAGTAAAAGAAGCATAATCAAATTCATCTGTTTTTACACCCACAGCAAATCACATGGTATTTGACTATGCAATCACTGCCATATGGGCAATTTGAATTGATATTCTTTAAAATCAGTTTCAAGTCAGTAGTATTTAAGTAGCAACCAAGTCAGTAATATTTAAGTCAGTAGTATTTAATGCAGCAGCCATGCTGATATGCATTGAATGGAAATGGAGATATTTCTGGTGTTTTAAACTGGTTTTAATGTGTATACTGATTTGTATTGTATAATGCTCACTCACTAGAAATCACTGAGAAAACAGCAAAGAGATGACCCCAGCCCTGGTAGTGGGACAGCTAAAAAATTATTGTAAATAAATAAAAGAAAGTAATTAAAGAAAATAGGTATGGAGTTGGGGGGAGCTTCTAGCTCCTTTGCAAGGTGATGCACCTGGTGTGTGGACCTTCCTCCATGTCCGGCACACCCACTATCCTCCCACTCTGTGCCTGCCAGTCTTCAGCTGCTCCACCAGCAACTTCACTGGTCAAATGGGAGAGAACGTGGTAGGTGGTTGCAATGCTGGACATAGCAATGAAGCAATGCAGCCATAAACATTTTTAAAAGATTTTTTAAAAATGAATTAAAAGGAAAACCAATGGTGCCCCTGCTACTCAAATCCACACAGGCACAAATTGAAATGGCAGTAGCAAAAGCAAAGCAAAGCAAAGTGTTCTGCTTATATACCGCCCCATACTACTACAAGTAGTCTCTGGGCGGTTTACAATTTTAATTACAGAGTGCAGGCTACACATTGCCCCCCCCAGCAAGCTGGGTACTCATTTTACCGACCTCGGAAGGATGGAAGGCTGAGTGAACCTTGAGCCTGCTACCGGGGATTGAACCCAGGTTGTGAGCACAGTTTTACTTGCAGTACAGGCATTTAACCACTGCGCCACGAGGCTCATGGAACTGAACTGTGTTTGGAAGTGAGGTACCCGTATATACTCGAGTATAAGTCGACCTGAGTATAAGTCGAGGACCCTAATTTAACCCCCCAAAACTGGGGAAATGTATTGACTCGAGTATAAGTCTAGGGTGGGAAATGCAGCAGGGCCTGGCAGCTCCTCCTTTGTGAGCTGGGGGAGTGGGGTGTGATGTTTAAAATAACTTTTAGCCACTGATGCAAGTGCTTGGGTCAGTGGCTAAAAGTCATTTTAAACATTGTGTGCCACTCCCCTGTGTTGCAGAGGGGGTCATGAGAAGCAGCATGCAATGTTTAAAATGACTTTTAGCCACAGATGACTTGCCTCAGTGGCGAAAAGTATTGACCCGAATATAAGCTGAGGGCCCCTTTTTTCAGCCCAAAATTAGGGCTGAAAAACTAGGCTTATATTCGAGTATATACAGCATTTTAAAAACCTCCTGCTGAACAGCTGGGGGAAAGACATATCTTTGCAGCCTATACAAATCTATTTCACCCTTGTGTCATTTGAGCAATATAAATAGATTTAAATGATGCTTAAATGTGGCCCTTATCTCTGTTGTGACTGCACCCTCAATGGAACTTCTAAAGGAGTTGACTTACCAAATTCTGATTGATTCAATGGACTGACTTTAGTTTTCTCTTTATGATTTCATTAATTGGAGAAGCAACTTTTTAAAAAAAAATGCAACTCTCCCAATTTCCCAGCTTGTATGACTTTTGTTAATGCTGCCTGGAGAATTCTGGTAGCTATAGTCTAAAAAAGCAACTTCCCTAGCTCTCTTCTGGGGACCCAGGGAAGAGTCTGTAAAGCCGAGGAAAGACTGGGAATTGCAGTTTTGTGAAGGGAGAACCGTTTGCAGGCTGCTTTTTCTTTTTCTTCTTTTCTTTTCCATCGCTGATAGAGGCTGACATATCTGACATCATAAAAGGGAAAATGTTAATAGACTGCTTCTTAATATTTCCCCATACCTGCGGGTTTACTCCTGAGGTTTCTACATTCCTTATCATTTCTAAGAAGGTGCTTTTGGTATTCGGTTTCTAAATTGTCTAAGGGACTGAGGACTGGAAAAATACGTGTGACACGTTGCTCAAAGTGACCTTCAGGCAGGCAAGATGATTTCCATACCTCGGCTCCAATGCTGTTGAGCTTTTTGGTACAAGGTGAGCGCACACTGCCCGCGTCTCACTAACAATCTGTGCCATTTAGAAGCACACAAAGCAATTTTTCACCTCAGGGTTCGGTCTGGCATCGTGCGATTACTGCTTATGGCCAAAGAGGACATGAAATGTGCCACCTTTTGTTGTGCCCTGGTGATAGGATATGAATAACCATCACATTTGCCTGTCATAATTTGTTGCCGCTTTACTACTTGGGTGCTGCAGGTGGCTGGGCAGATGTATCTTCAGCCAAAACAAAATACTTCTTCCCATGGTCTGAGTAGATTAACTGGCAGGTCGAAGAAGGGGAGGGGGCCACATTCTAAATGGTTCCCATCACCAGCATCTCCCTTACTTATTTTTCTTCTTCTGTTGGTAGAAGAGGCACCATGGCTAAAGAGACTGCTGCCCTGCAGGGTGCTACGAGGTTTCAAATGACAATATTTTATTTGCCACATTTGATTGGCAAGCCCTTCCAGCCCATCACTGCTGTTGTGGGGGCATGGCTGAGGAGGGAAACAGAGCAGAAAAGGGCCAGTCTTCTCACAGATAAGGTGTCCTCTTTGGCCATTCCCTCCTCTTTACAGTTAGTTCAGGGGTGGATGGGAAATCTTTTTTGGAAAGCTAATAAGTGAGAGGGCACACTGCTGATGGGCAACCCTGACATACTTGTCTCCTTGCATACACAGAGCCATATTAATGCACTAGTTAATTCACATATAGAATTTAATGAAAAACGAAATGCTGTTTTGTCATTTCATTAAGTAATTAGGTTACAAAACAGTAAGATGCATTTTGAAATGCCATTTTCCCTCTAGGACAAAATGAAATGGCAGGGGAGTTTCCTCAAGCTCTCTTTTTGGTCTTTGACCATAAATAAAATTTGTTGTTGTTGTTGTTGTTGTTGTTGTTGTTCTTCTTCTTCTTCTTCTTCTTCTTCTTCTTCTTCTTCTTCTTCTTCTTCTTCTTCTTCTTCAAGCTCTTCCCTGTAAGCCCCTGAAATGTGGTGCCCCTAGGGAAAATACTCTAATTGGAATCAGAACTTTGGAAGCCAACCTGCGGCTTGGCTTCCCATTCCTATTAGAAAGATTTTTTTCCCTAGGGGAACCCCTTTTGGATCTTAATAGCTCAGCACCCTGATCCCCAAACCTTTCCACATTTCAGGGGCTTGCAGGGAAGAGCTTGAGGAAGCTCCCCTGCCATTTTGGTCCTTTAGGACCCAGGGGAGCTTAGCATTTCATTTAGTTTAGTTTAGTTTTGTAATGAAACTACTCTAAAAATTAATTACAAAAGAAACGAAGTGAAACTACTAAAGAAACAAAACAAAATGCTATTTTTCCATTTTTTTACCCATCTCTACTCACATATATACAGTGGCATAGCATGGGTTGTCAGCACCCAGGACAAGGCAAATATTGCTCTCCCTTACCTTTCACCTGCCACCCCCACCACCTATCTGTTCCTGCTTCCACACCATTGCCCCCCTGCTGCTTCCACTATTTCCCTGGTGCCTACCTGCTGAAGCTACTGACTGACTCCTCTTTGACTGAACATGCCCAGAAGTGGCAGGCTGCCTCCTGGAAGGGAAGCCAAACCTGAGGACAGCACTGTGCATTGCCAGCAGGAGCAAGCAGGTGCCACCGGGGTGGGGGATGCACTAAGGCAGCAGGGGGTCTTGATATGCAATGTTGACTCCAAGTCAAGTCATCCTGAGACTCAAGTACCCATCCTTGGCACCCTGTAGCCTTCCCCCCCCCACACACACACACATACATCACTGCATATGTATATACTTCTGCTTACCTTCAGGCACCACTTCACTCAAGTCCAGTGATATATACCAACTCACTCACTCGTCCATTCATTCTCATGACACCTCTAGAAATTCCCTCACTCACACCCTAAGGCATGTGTACCTGTGAACATGTTAGCATGCATCAAACCAACCAAATCTTATATTTTTGCTTGCTTACTTTCTCATTTTATTTATGTTATTTATTTCATGCTCATGCCTCCTTTCTCCCAGTGGAGGGACCCAAAACTGCTTCATTTTGGGCCAGAACCTCCTTTTGGTCATCATCAGTTCTGAAACTCTGCAGGCGATATGTTGGGCAAAGCATACCCGCCTGAAGAAATGTGTTTTGGCTTTCCCAGCAGTGGGAGCCTGACAGGATGTTTGTGCAATTTGGGGGGGGGGGGGCTACTCTTTTTTTAAAAGCACAACCATCATACTCAGAGACTCATACACTCCAGGTGGCAATGTCCTCTCAGCTCCTTCAAGTACTGAAGGAACAGGCAGCTGGATCCACCCACTGCTTTTCTTTCTCATTCAGGGAAAGTGGGTCAGGAACTACTGGTCCCACAAGATATCAGTTGAGCATACCATTGACATGACTCTCCCCTCTCATTTCCACAGTTGAGAAAAGGTATTGGGGGAATAAAGCCAGCTGGCACAAGGACTTAAAGGGCAATCTTTGAGTGAGTCCATATGAGTCCATAGCTCAGGGTGAGGAGTGGAGCTTTTGGGAGCAGGGGGTGCATCTGATGGCTGGATGGACCAGGTGGGCTGAATTGGGCCTGCAGAATGTGGGCTCTCTGTCCCTGGCATGGATTTATGTTGTATAATGTTTGAAATACTGTAATCTCATAGAAAGTGTGCGCTGAGCATGCTCTGTTGCACTTGAGTGTGCCCAGCAGCATATGTTAATAAAATCTTACATAAATGTGTGACACTGATGATGTTTCATACGCTCATGTGATCAGCTTACAGAAGCTCGATGGCCTGCTTTGCATATGGGTGCCCAAATGTTACCAATTTAGAGTTATTTCCAAAATCAGTACGCTGTCTCATCTCCACCCTTCACTGCAAGAAATACTATCTTATTGCATAAAATTAGAATCTTCAAATCTCAGTTTATATTCCCCCATGCCTGGTTCCTGTTTTACTTTCTAGTCCAAAACAGTATTACAGTAGGACCCCCATCTTCACAGGGGATTGGTTCCAAGTTCCAACCCCTCTCCAATGATGATGAAAACTGCAGATAATTGCAAATGCTATACAGTATATAGCAGGGTTAAAAAAATCCAAAAAAAATCACTATGTATTACCAGAATTACCCATTAGAAAGAGGCAGAGGCCATGCTATGCATTCTTCAATAACAAAAACACACAACATGGTCTTTGGTGCTTCTTGTGGCCACTTCTGGCAAATACATCATGAAAATACTGTGTTTTTAGTTTTTGGGGGGAGTTTTTAAAAATATTTTTAATATTTTTCAGAATGCAGATGAGTAAAACTGTGAATATTGATCCCACGGATACAGGTTATATACTGTATATTTTTTCTACTTAGCTTCTCAGATGAATCAATAGGATATGTGTTAGATAGTTGTCATTGGTTCGGGCAACATTTGCTTCAGGCTTATCTCCACTTCCACTGGATTGTCATTCATCATGCTGTCTAAGAAGTGGGGCTCTTTATATTTTCAACCACCAGCATAAACACCATGTGTCTTTTATCTTGCAATAGAACAAAATCAAGCATGAACCCAGAAGCACGTGACTTCAAATATACATCTTGCCATGTTTTTTTATGTGTTACACTAAGCAGAAGCATATTGTTTCCTCTTGATTTCAGTTACCTACATAGAGTAAGAACTAGAGATGGGCACGGCAGGCCAAAATGGCGGTCGTTTCCGTTCTTCCGCCCCTGGGCCCCCGCTTCGGTTCTTTACCGTTTTGGGGGCTCCTGGGGGCCACTTCGTTTTTCGATTTTTGATTTTCAGGGGAAGCGGGCCGCCCGCTGGCTTCTCCCCTCAGCACTGGGATGTCTTCCCCGCCCAACAGTCAGGCCAGCGGCGGCGGGGAGGAAACGGACGTCCCAGCGGTGGAAGTTCAAGCCAACGCGCCCTCCACCTTCCCGACGCCTTAAAGGGACCTTCCCCATGCCGGATGACAGAGCCGCCAGGGAAGAGAGGCGAAGGGGAGACTTGGCTGCCCTGTGCGCTGTCAAGACCGGCACGGGGAAGATCCCTTTGGGACCCCCGTTCAGTCCCTCTGCATGCAGAGGGGCTGAACGGGGGTCACGCCTTCCCTGGGCGGGTCATGGCAGGCGCGCTGTCAAGACCTGCATGGGGAAGATCCCTTTGGGACGCCCGTTCAGTCCCTCTGCATGCAGAGGGGCTGAACGGGGGTCCCGCCTTCCCCGCGCTGGTCCTGACAGGCGCGCTGTCAAGACCAGCACGGGGAAGATCCCTTTGGGACCCCCGTTCAGTCCCTGTGCATGCAGAGCGGCTGAATGTGGATCCCGCCTTCCCCGCACCGGTCATGACAGGTGCACTGCATGACCCGCACGGGGAAGATCCCTTTGGGGCCCCCGGGCCACTGGAGCGGTTGGCACGCCTGCCAGGAGAACGATCCCGCAAGCATGGGAGTGCTCTCCTGGCTGGCTTGACGGCACCAGCGGTGCCCGGAAGGGCTGGGGGGGATTTAAAAAGCTCGCTCTTCCCCCACCCCATCAGGTGGGAGGAGAGAGCGGGCTTTTTAAATCTTCTCCCCTCCCGAAGCTAGCACCAAGCAGCTACTGGGCGCTGGCTCCGGGAGGGGGGAAGGGGGGAGAAGGGGGGACTCGGAGGGAGCGCTGCCATGACAACCCAGGTGGGGAAGATCCCTTTCAGACTCTCTTTCTCCCCTCTGTGTGCACACAGAGGGGCAAAAGGGGGACTCGCAGGGATCTTCCCCGCACGAGCCATGGAAGCGCCGGGCGCTGCCATGACAACCCAGGCAGGGAAGATCCCTTTCAGACCCCCTTTCTCCCCTCTGCGTGCACACAGAGGGGAGAAGGGGGGACTCAGCTTCCCCAGGAGGCTGAGGCGATCTTCTCCGCCCCAGGTGACAGCTGCCCGGCCGCCACCTGGGGCGGTGGAGATCGAGCCGGTCTTGCCTCCATGCGTGGAAGCGAGACCAGGGCCGATCCTATCTCCTCTGCCCCGGGTGACAGCTGTGCTGGCCGTCACCCCCGGGCGAAGGAGATCAAGCCGTGATCCCGCCTTTGGCCACGGAAGCAAGAACATGGCCGAGCCTCAGGCCAATCTCCTCTGCCTGGGGTGACAGCTGTGGTGGCTGTCTTGCACCCGTGGCGGAGATAGTTGGAGAGGGAGCCCCGGTCCTGCCTCCGCTTGCGAAACAAGAATGGGGCTCTCTCTGACAGTCCTCCCCACCGGCAATGACAGCCGGGATTCCCGGAAGTAAAGCCAAACTTCCGGGGTAGGCTTTTTTTCCTCTTCCTTGTTGCTGTCTTGCCGCCATCCCGCCATCTCTGAAGGACTTCCGGGCCGGGCCAGCACGAGGTAGGTCATTGAGCGGCCATTAACGGAAATGAACAGAACGAAGAAAATGTTCTTGGTTCTGTTCGGTTCGAGCCTGGCCCGTCCAAATTGTCGTTAGTCGTTCCGTTACATAACGGAACGACTAACGACTAACGGAAACGAAAAATGTTCGTTCCGTGCCCAGCTCTAGTAAGAACCTAATTTATTTAGCAGCAGTGCTCTAAGATTTAAAAGTATGTGCCATAAAACACTTGTTGGAATATTTTTTTCTCCCAAAATGAAATATATGGAATTACTGTATGCCTGGAAATTTTAGAAAATATTTCAGCTTGACTGTTTCTGAGACAAATAAATATCATATTGAATCAATCGATGCGGTCTTGAGGTTGTCAGATGCTAGCTGTGCCTCTCCTTTTCATCATTTGCTTTGTTCTTGCATATATAGCCCAGCTCTCAGGTGAAAATGAAAGGCAGCTTGAGAGACAGTACAGCGAGACATAACTGTGATGACCGCCAAAAATGTCATAAGTATTAAGGGGAAGTGACTACATGTGATATGGCAAAAGGTTGCATCTGCGTTGGCAGGTGAGAGTGTCCAATGCATGAGCCTCAATATATCTGGCAAATACCATATTTTTTTCTATGTATAAGATACTTTTTTTAAAAAAAATGTTAGCCTTAATTAATTTTAGTAAATTCCTATACAGAACATGGTGGATGTGTCTTTAAGATGCCATCTGTTGTGGTCTTGTTTTGTTCTGTTTCTTTGATTTTGCCGAGTATGCTTGCATAGATTAACACCGTCAAAAACCCTCCAAAAACATATCCTTCCCTCCCTCTTTCCCCATGCTGCCTTCACCCTATGCCTTTTGTGTCCACGGGAGTAGCCTCACTTGTGCGTGTTCCGCCCCACGCATCCCATCCACGATGGATCCTCCCCGCTTCATGCCCTGAACCTGATGGGCCGTGGCAGTGGCATTGGGGTCCTCTTTCTTAGCTATAGAGCCCAACCCTTCACACTGAAGCTGAGAAAGAAGGGCCTGCACTGCCACCACCATCACCCACCAGGTCCAGGGCAAGAAGACAGGGATGATATGTTGTGGAAGAGACACATGGGAGGGGTCATGCTCAACTGAAGTGGTTCCTGCAGGCAGGAAAGGTGTGGGGTGGAGGCAGCAGGGGGAAAGAGAGAGATGTTTTTGGAGGCTTTTAGATGTCACCCTCCCACTGAGCCACCACTCCTTTCTAAATAAGGAAAAACACTTTTGAGTACAGTTTATTTGTATTTATAATTTTGGGTTGGAAAAGTGGGGGGTTATCTTATTAATAAGAATAAATGGAAAATGTAGGTACTCTGTGTCTTCAAACCACTGTCCCGCTACCCCTATCCCTGCAGTCATGCAGTCAGGCTACCCTTCCAATACCATCCACACAGAGAACATGGATATTATGCTTGCATGTGTTACTAATAGGCATGGGCACGACCAGAAAAAATGATGTTTCGAGTTTTCGCTTGTCGGAACGGGTCCGTTTCGGGTCGTTTCCGTTTGTTGTGAAATTTTTCAAAAATTTGTCGTTTCCATTTGTCGTTTGTCGTTTCCACCGCGATTTAGCACGATTTGACTTCCCAGAGCATAGGGGCGTCCCGCAAAATCAGGGCCGGCGCTAGGTGTTTTTGCGCCCTAGGCGGCGGGCGGGACGGGGGGCGGGTGAGCAGGCGGGCGGCAGCCGCGGGCGGGCGAGTGGGCGGGCGGGCGGCAACACGGGGCGCAGGCGGGGGGCGGCGCAGGCAGACGGGCGAGTGGGCAGTTAGGATATCACTTAGGAATAGGTTCTGTTCTTGGCTTGCACCCCAATGTGTGTGTGTGTGCAAGCAAATTGAAGTTGGGAAAATAGAAAATAAATGGTAGTATATAATCTATTTTTAAAATAAATCCACACCTCCCACTCCCAGTCGAACCTCCCCCTTTATCCAATATCAGAAAAAAAATCCTCACAAACTGCCAGAGAAGAAATAAAGAATAAACTGCTATTCCCTTCAGCAGACAAAGCTGCAGGGAATCAAAGAAATTATTTTCTAAATTCAGTTCCCTCCCTGCCTGCCTAACTTAAATCCTAAAGCCTCCAGCCTCCCTCCTCAATCTCGATCGGATCACACCAGCACCAGTAGCCAGCCCTCCTCCCTCAACCACATCCATACACCGGACTGCGATTTCTGGAAGGTGCCTCGGCTTTTTATGCCCTCCGAGACATCCAGAAGTGTCAGTCAAAAACCTGGCGATGCCATTGGTGGAATGGTTCAAACAATTTGCATGGTCCCATCCCATGCCCAGCCCAAATGGGCAGGTCTAAAAAAAATAAAAAATAAAAAAATAAAATCAATACGACGTTTTATTGCTATAAAAAAAACCACTGCTGCTACTAATAAAATTCAGGCATTTAAAATAAATAAATTTCCCATGTTTCTGTGGTGATTTGGTGTGTTTTTGGACCATGATTTCAAAAGAAAAATTGTGGTCGCCATTTTGGATCCCCCCCACCGCATGGCATGGTGAGACGACGAGGATGACCCCCCCCCAGCCTGGTGCAAGCAGCCCCGGACAGGAGAAGAGGGGGGAAAGGCCGGGGACCCCCCAGAAACCACCCCTCTGGTAGGTGGCAAAGCCTCAGGCAGGCATATTTTCGCCTGCTTTTTTGGCCGGGAGTCGGGTTTTTTAAAAAAAACTTTTAAAAACTTTTTCTGTGCTTCGCATTGCGTGCTCACCGCGATGCCACAAACAGAAATGAAAAACCCGACCAAATTTTTCTTTTTTCGGTTTGAGTTCGAGTTCTGATGGCTTAATTATTGTTACCGTTTCTGTTACGTAACGGAAACGATAACCGAAAACAGAAACGACAATTTCGCCGAGTCATGCCCATGTCTAGTTACTAAGGCCAAGGGCCCCAAGAACTGCCTCATTTCACCATAAGTGCCCTACATGTTGTCTTAGCTAGGGAATGGGACTAGGCATGGGCCTTTCGTTCTGGAATGAGCCTGGTTCCAAAACAAATCACAGCAGCACAGTGGAACTTGGACGCACCCTTTGAAACAAAATCACCCATTGACTTACCTTGGTTTACCTTGTGTGGGGTGATACTTCAATCAGGAAGTCGCCGATGTATCATCATTCCTTCTCCCTGGTGGTGGCCAATCCAACAGGGAGGCAGGATGATGCATGTCTTTGCCAGCTCCTGATTGGCCAGAGCCAGGGAGAAGGAACAATGATGTGTTGGAGGCTACTTCCCAATTGGTGTATCGCCCTACATGAGGTAAGTCAAGGTAAGTCAATGAGTGATTTCGTTTTGGAGGGTTGCTCCAAGTTCTGAACAGCAGATGTGCTGCCGTGATTCATTTCAGATCTGTACCCATTCTGAAACAAAAGACCCATTCCTACATGGGACTACAGAGATTAGAGATGGGCACGACTTAGCGGTATTCCCGTTTCCGTTACTCGGTTCCGTTACTCTACGGAAACGGTAACAGGAATCACTCCCCCAGACTTCGAGCTCGAACCGATGAACGAACAATTTTGGTCTGATTTGTCGTGCTCGTTCCTTGCATCGCGCGATCGCGCGATGCCACGCGGCACAGAAAAAAAGTTTTTAAAAGTTAAAAAAAACCCGGTTCCCGGCCGAAATCAGGCGGAAAAAAATGCTTGCCGTGCCTCAGGGCACCTACCAGAGGGGTTGTTTCTGGAGGTCCCCGGCCTCCCCCCCCATCCCCCGTCCTTGTGGGCTGCTCTGGTGGGACTCGCCGCAGGCTCGCAGCCAGCAAAAAGCCCAGTCTCGCCGCCGGCTGCCGCAATTAAAGCGCAAGCAAGCGGCACGGACGGCACAGGAAAAAACTTTTAAACTCTCCCCCCACCCATTCCCGGGCCAAAAAAGCAGGCGGAAAAATGCCTGCCATGCCTCAGGGCACCTACCAGAGGGGTTGTTTCTGGAGGTCCCCGGCCTCCCCCCTCATCCCCCGTCCTAGTGGGCTGCTCTGTGGGACTCGCCACAGGCTCGCAGCCAGCAAAAAGCCCAGTCTCGCCGCCGGCCGCCGCAATTAAAGCACAAGCAAGCGGCACGGACGGCACAGGAAAAAACTTTTAAACTCTCCCCCCACCCATTCCCGGGCCAAAAAAGCAGGCGGAAAAATGCCTGCTTGACTAAGGGCACAGGGCACCTACCGGAGGGGTGGTTTCTGGAGGGGGGGTCCCGCCTCCCCCCGTCCTGGGCAGCCGGACCCGTGAGTCGCCATCGCCATGCCATGCGGTGCGGGCGGGGGATCCAAAATGGGGCGGCGAACGCAATATTGTTTTTGAAATCGTGGTCCAAAAACACACAAGCACAACAGAAACACGCGAAAAATTATAAACTGCCAGATTTTTCACAGTAGCAGTGGGTTTTTTCTTGCAACAAAATGTCTCTCCTCTCCTCCGCTGTCCTCCATTGATTTTATTTTTTTTATTTTTTTTACACCTGCGCATTGGATGGGCTGGCCGAGTGGCCAGCCATGTGGGAGTGGACGACCATGCAAATTTTTGGAGCCATCCCACCAGTCGCATGGCCACTTGGCCATGGAGACTTCTGGGATGTGCCAAAAAGCCCCCTAAAACTGCCCTAGCCCCCCTAACCCTAACCCTAACCCTTGACTCCGTACCCATATGTCACAGACTGTCTTCTTAGTGGGTCAGAGAGGCACCCAGAGGTGCAACCCACTAGCCCACCGTAACCTTACCCGTCACTAGCCTAACCGTAGCCCTTGCACTAAGCCACCTTAAAGCCAGATCTACTTGCTTGCATTGCACTACACGCAGCAAGTACAATTCCCTTCTGTGTGAGACATGGTGGTGCGAGAGCCTTGTGCAGGGAAGGCATGACGCTATCACTCTCACACTGGTCTCACTGTCTGCACAATATGTTATGCAATATCCATATGGCTATTGCATAGCATTTTGCAGCAGCAGCAGGTGAGGAAGGGAGACCCCCATGTTGAGGGGTCTCTTGGAGCCTGCTTCCCCTTCCTAGTGGGTGAGGATAGGAGGCACCCACAGGTGCCTCCAGGAGCCCACTTTCCCTTTATAGCGGGCCAGAGGAGGCACCCACCCCACAGAGGTGCCTCCAGGAGCCCGCTCCCCCCCCAAAAAACCAGTACTAACGACAACGAAAAAACAAAAAAACGAACCAACTAATTTTTGCGAATTTTCGCGAAAACCGGAAACGAGCCGAAACGGGACCGGCCCGACTAACGACAACTCGAAAAAAATTTTTTCAAGTCGTGCCCATCTCTAACAGAGATTGTAAATCAGTGTTCTGTCCAGTCAGATTTGGTTAAGTAACATTATTAAAAAAAAGACCTTACTTTGAATAGTTTCAGATATCCACCTTAACATCATCCTCCAACCAAGCCTGGATGGTTACATGAGAGTTTCACTGTTTCTAGGAGGCAGATGGTCCTGGTTCTTTGAGAAAGAAAGAAGCTTAGAAGGAAACAATAACTGATCAAGGCTGTGAACAGAAGGGAACTGGACTCCAAACTGTCCCTAAATAACAAAATAAATAGAGATTTTGGGGAGGGTTGCTGTTGATGTTTGACACCACCCTTGCATAGGCTTTTGTTTTTCTCGCAGCTAAAGGAAAGTTGACATAGCATTAGCTCTGTAACAATAGGCAGCGTCCGGCAGCTGACTTTCCTGGAGTGCTTTAGAGCCATGCTGACTTCCTTTGGCCAGGGGTTTTGTGATAGTCAGGAGAGTTGCAGATTCATTAGGCAGCATCATTAATGGCTCAAAGTCTTCCTACTTGTGTCCCCCACCCCCAACCCAGAGCTGTCAACATTATCTGCCTAAACCTATACAGTACGAGTCTTGCTCCCACTGAGCCTTTGAAATTCAGTCAAAGCAAAAGTCTCTGTGGAGGCAGAACACACGACCACCTGCTTAAAATATTCATTTTATATCTGTGTGTTTTGGTTTGGTTTGGTTTCTTTACAACTAAAACAGCTGCTGTTCAAAAAAAATGTTGACTGGAGCTTTCAAAACACTTTTGCTAAATTAACCCCACATGTGTTCATGCAATGGGAGGAAAGGAAAAAATTCTTTTAAAGATCCAGAACTGAAATTAAACTGTCCCTGGAATTCATTTATGGTGCCAGCTGGATAAGGTTATTCTTCGCTCCTCATAGTGTATGAAGTTTTGTCCTAATGGCCAAGAGACACCCAAGAAGCTCTTGTTACAGCCTGTAAGTTATTTTATCAGCATAAGTTCCTCTCTAAAAAGATACCCGGGCGTATAAAATTATCCATACAGCCAGATCAATCCCAGGAGGCTGTGTAACTTTTGTTACATTCCCTCCCTCTCTTTTTGCAAGGCATTGATCAGCATGCATCATTATCTCTTTCCGTTGGATGATGGGAAAATAAATCATTTTTTATTTAAGCGAGATTGATTTATGCATGTCTTCCATTTTAAAGGTAATTAATTTCATATGGAGTCATTCACTCCGTGCAGCATGCAGACGCTTGAAATATTGATGCTGCATCTCACTGTTATGATGGAGACCCTGTCATTTATCATTTGGAGATGGGCAAAGTTTGCAAACATAAACAAAAGATTTGGAGGTAGAAAATCTAGTAATGCTTTTAGCTCCCGTTTCTGTACCCCTTAGTCTCCCCAACCGTGCTCTAATGAGTGGTATGTGGGAAATTTTTTCTTTGCTTTCTCCTGCCACATAAGAGTCTGTTGCCCATTTGTTTAAGTCAGCGGGATATTCTCCACAAGCAGCTATCCACTGAAGACAACCAAAAGCTACAGAGACCCAGTCTTTAAAAAGAGGGCTTTATTTTATTGATAAGCTCAACAGTTGTTATTATTTTTTATGAGTACTGGCCTTGGTGAAGGAGGTTTCCTCCCAAATGTATTGGGTTTAGCCACTCTTTTTATGACCGGTTCTTTCTGGTTTCTGACTTTTCCTGCTGGGCCTCCTCCCATGGGTTTTTTTTTGGGGGGGGAGGGGGGTTGACCTTTTGTAGTGCACCTGGCCCTTTTCTGGGTGGAGCAATTGAGGTCTCTGAAATCATGTAAGAGACATACGGTATGATTCCATTAAATCAGAGGAGCAGAGGGAGCTTTGAAGAAAAAATACATTTCTCCATCCTTTTAGGAGTTGCCAGAAGGAACAGCAAGAGATCAGTTCTTACGCATCAGACTGTGCTTCTCTTGATTGCTTTTGAGCACTAGCTGACAAATGTAAATGCTTGCTATACTTTTCTAATTCTGAAGTTACTGAAATCATATGTTGTTGCATTTTCATCACCGGCCCATTTTTGTTTCCATCCCAGTAACAATCTCATCAGCACAATGAGGAAAGTGTGAAGAAATTGCCCTTCAAGTAATGCCTTATTAGTCTATTCGCCGATGATAATCCAGCAATAATCTTGATTAATCCAACAGAGGAAATTGCAAATATTTTAGTTCATTTGAATCTGACCCAGGACTTCAGATTAATAAACTGAAATCTAAAATCCTCTGGTTTAGTAGAGCAAAGAAGTACCCTACACCCGGGGATGGATATACCAATCAGTCCCTTTATTGAGGTTCTCAGGGTGACATTCTGTCTCTAAATTTCAAGCCTCTCCTTAACTAAACCCTGCAAGAGACTCACTTGTTGGATAGGCTTTGATTGTTGTGGCTAGGTGGTGTAGTGCCTTTAAAGATGATCCTTTCTGCCAAATTTACTTCTGTGTTCTAGCCATTGCTGCTACATATTCAAGGCTACCTGTCAAAAGACTGGCAGTTCTGTTTCAGGACCTCTACAAGGAAAATAAGAAGCATGGATTATTAAAGGCATGACCTTTTGACATTCAAAAGACAGAGAAGTGGGAACCTCCAACCAGGATCTTTTTTTTTTTTTACAAAGATCATCCGTTAAATAGTCATGACCAAGTTTGGTTGGAGGAATGGCTCCCTCTGAAATGTATTAGTTGTTCTAATATATGGACTTAAAGCTCATAACATTAAAAATACTAACCACATTTCTAATCCATTCCTATATAACAGTTTAAGCATTGGAGTTTCTTGCCAGAAAAAAATAAGACCCTCCTCTTCTTCCCCATCACATTTTAACATCACCTACTTAAAAAAACTTACAGTATGTTCACAGAACTCAAAGAGTAGGATGGTAGGTACCTTAACAATACAACCAAAAAAACAATGAGTGGAAGTTAAAGATCTTGGGGGGGGTGTTAAACACTGTGGTTCCAAATGCTTCAAATAACTTGTTTGCTGGAATTCATCAGATTCAGGAACAGGTTTGTGGAGAGCCAGCCACTTTTGAATCTTCAATTTCATATTTTCCAAAAGAAAGGAAGAGTTTGACTTCTAAATTACACAGTATTATTAAGCGATAGCCAAGGTTTAAAAGAAATCTGGGAGGGATCATACAAGTTCGTACCTGATTATATGGGTTGAAAACAAATACGGGAAAAACTGCACTGTTTACTTGACTTGCTGCCTTTATCAAGAAACACTGTATAAAAATAGTTAATTGTGGCATTTACTATATCATTTAGTTAGTTGATTTGCATCAAAAGTAGAACCTCCTAGTTTTGCTGGAGAAAGTGCAGACAGATTGGCTCATATATGTGTCTTTGGTAATCCTGTCCATGAGGTTCATCAGTCCAAGAAATATTTTTTAAAGGAACTTATGCTGATCACTCATCTTTGGTCACATCCCTCATCATATTAATAACTGATGCACAATAGAAACAACTCTAACAAACTGAAACATACAACTGTGTTTCCATGCTATGTGTGTCTGTGTCATGAAGAACTTTGGTAAGCTGTCCCTTTTCCTGAAATGTTGTGCACACTTTAAACAGACTGTCAGCTTTTAAATGTATCATAAAAGGAGAGACAGGGAGCAGCATAGCGTAGGATCGGGGGGCAGTGAGCTATGATGGATATTGAACTACATTGGATTGAGGGCCCAATGTGGATACTGGCACCGAAACAATCTGCAGTCTTGAAGTGGCCACGCCAGTTGAATAGAACCATAAAATAGGCTGTGAATCAAACCATAACAAATCGAAATTCCTCCCGTTCAGCTTGACTGTTTAGTCACCCCCTTATTCTTGCATGACAGGATGCCATTGTAACAAACAGCTAGGTCATATCAGCTGTATGTAGCCCTGATGAGCAGTAACCCTTGGAAATACAAATCCCCCCAACTTGTTTTAATGTTACAGTCCAAGTTGTTTTCATGTCAGTAATGGAATGAGATATTAATGCGCCCTTAATTAAAACAACAATTCTCTTTTTGTTTCTTCTAAAATTCATGCTTCTTCTTCGTGGCCTCTGTGAAGCCACACTATGGGTACTCTGGCGCACTCGCGTGGTGAACCAGAACCACTTGCAAAGCAGAAATTAAACACTTTCGTCAGTTCCCCGCCCCCGCGCATGCTCCCGCGGGTTCCCGCCAAGACCTCAGTTCCCTCTAACCGCCACGTCGGTTGGATCGGAATGTTCTCTCTCCATCGTTCTCTGAAAAAAAAAGGGATTTAGTTTTAGAATTTTCTACCGGACTTTCGTTTGTTTCCTTTGCATGGCCCAGCGACTGCTTTTTAAAAAGTGCTCGCGCTGCGGCGGGAAAGTCCCCTCAACGGATGGTCACTCACTGTGCCTTTACTGTTTAGGGGACACTCACTCGACCTCCTCCTGTGCCCACTGCCAAAAATTTACCTCCCAGGCGCTGAGAAATCGCAGGCACGGGCTAAATACCTTTCTGCTAGAAAAGTCTTTACAACCTCAAGACATGTCATCGGAGCCGCAGCGCCATGCAGCCTCTGAAGCTTCCACGGCTTCGAAACCGTAAAAAAGGTAAAGAAAGCTGCCTCGGCGGACGCCTCGACTTCTAAAAAGGCAAAGCCCAACAAACATCCATCGGCCTCACCACAACGGTCCCAACCATCGGCCTCGAACCCGACGCTCTCGGAACCGCGCTCGGTCCTGTCCCACCATGGCAGCCGAGAAGACCTGGCTTCTCTATACTGAGATGTGCCGCTCGCTCGCCAACATTCCCCACGACGAGCGGGTGCGGAGGGTCCGGACTCGCGTTCCTTTCCATCGTATCACTACTTCTCCACTCCGTACTGGCACCTTCCTTGCCTGGTATGGCACAGGAATCTAGTGCAAATCCGGAGCCTTCTGCCCGGAAGCACTCGAGTAAACGAAGGCGCAGCGTCTCTCCGAAAGACGACCTGCCCTCTTCGAAATGGAGCCGCCACGGTACCGCCGAGGCCTCTGAGACTGCCCATGCAGACCAGCCGGCTCGAGACGCTCCTCACCGTCCCTCTGTGGGCTCGCTCCCGTCTTCATCGGATCCTTGGCTGGGATCGAGATCACACTACCATCCGTTCCCGGTACCGGGCTTCCCCACCTATCCAGGATACCCGGCCCCGCCTGCATTCATGCCTCCTCCGATGTTTCCAACGGGACCGTACTGGCCCCCGCCTTATCCACTGCCTCCTCCCCCCTCGGATCCGAGGTTTTATGAGGAGGGACGATCCCGGGACCACTGCTCGGATCCTCCGCGCAAGTCAACCCACAAATCAAAGCACCTGCAGCCTCTGCTTTCCTCGGATTCGGAGCACTCGGTCCCGTCCTCCTCGGATTCGGAAGACGATAATGCTGACGCGGACGATGACAGAGGTGCCTCCACCCCAGATTCGAACGTTGCTGAATCCAGTCCTCCTGCCTCCTCTGATGTGATACCAAACTACCCGGACTTTGTAAAGAGAATGGCCTCCACTCTCAACATACCTGTTCACCACCCAGATCCTCAATATTCGGATCACCTTTTTGACCAGATTTCCTCGGATTCGTCATCTCCAGCCCACCTTGGCATCTTGCCTTCCATTCTCGACATGGCGAAGGACTCTCTCAAAAAGATTCCCTCCTCTTCTAAGTCCAGAAGGATTGAATCCCTCTATAGGGTTTTCGACGAGGCGGCTCCTTTCCTTGCTAAACACCCGTCGCCTAACTCTTTGGTCATTTCAGCATCACAGATGAACTCCAAGTCCAAAGTTCTCACCATGCCTCCTTCCAAAGAGGGTAGAAAGGTGGACTCCATGGCTCGCCAGCTGTACTCCTCGGCTGCTCTTTCTTTCAAAATTGCGAACTACCAAGCAGCTATGGGGGCATACCAACGGGCTCTGCTCAATAAGCTGCAACCCCTCCTGGAGGCTCTCTCTGACACCTCAAAAGCCACGGCTCAACCCCTTATGGATGAGGCCTTTGCACTGGTGGCACAACAAATGCGCTCCGTCTGCCACGCTTCCAATTCCGCGACTAAGTCTATCGGTTTTGCTATTGCCTTTAGGAGGCATGCCTGGCTCAGATCCACTGGCCTGGGTGACGACACAAAGTCAAAAATTGAGTGCCTCCCCTTTGAAGGGACTCTCCCTTGTGGGGTGCCCCAGGGGTCGGCAATCTCCCCCGTGCTGTTCAATGTTTATATGAGGCCGCTGGGGGAGGTCATAAGGATATATGGAGTTCACTGTCATCAGTACGCTGATGACACGCAGCTCTATATCTCCTTTTCTACGTCTGCAGAGGAGGCGGTTCGCTCCCTCGATCTGTGCCTGGAGGCCGTACTGGAATGGACCAGAGATAACCGGCTCAAACTTAATCCGGAGAAGACGGAGGTTCTGTTCTTCGGGGCGCCCTCGTCTCGGTACAATGGCCCCCTCCCTAGTCTGGGGGGTATTTCCCTCCAGCCTACAGACAGGGCCAGGAATCTGGGCGTGGTCCTGGATTCGGCCCTCTCCCTGGAAGCCCAGGTGATGGCCGTCTCCAGGGCCGCTTTTTTCCATCTCCGCAGGATCGCCCAGATCCGTCAGTACCTTGATGAGTCCTCCCTGAGGACAGTCGTGCAGGCCCTGGTGGTCTCGAGGATCGACTATTGCAATGCCCTCTACGTGGGGTTGCCCTTGACCCTGGTCCGGAGGTTGCAGCGGGTGCAAAATGAGGCGACCAGGCTGGTGGTGGGTGCTCGTAGATACGAGCACATCACTCTAGTCCTGGTCCGCCTGCATTGGCTCCCCGTTGCCTTCCGGATCAGGTTCAAGATTTTGGTCTTGGTTTTCAAGGCCCTCCACGGCTTGGAACCAGGATACCTGGCGGAGTGCATCTCCCTGAGGGCATCCGGATCCAGACCCACGAGATCGTCGCAGGCGCACTCATTGAGAGTGGCCACACCCAGGGAGGCGCGGAAAACGCATACGCGGACCCGCGCCTTCTCTGTGGTGGGGCCCTCGCTCTGGAACCATCTGCCTCCTGAGCTGCGCCTGCTGGAGTCCCTGCCTGCCTTTAAGAGGGCTTTAAAGACCTTCCTCTTTAAGGACGCATACGGTGACCTTACTATTTAGTTCCTATTCCTATTTCCCAGCCCTGTTGTTTGCCGCCATCTTGCCCCCCGCTGCCCTTGTCTGGTGGCTCGGCTATTTTTAGCTTTTAGCATTTATTTTTAATGTTGTTAGCCGCCCAGAGTTCCCGCTGGGAAGATGGAATGGGATATAAGTACTTAAATAAATAAATAAATAAATAAATAAATAAATAAATGTCTCCATCCATCCAGACCACAGGCGTTTTCTTCGTTTCGCTATTGGGGCCTAGGCTTTCGAATTCTCCGTTTTCCCCTTTGGCCTCTCCACAGCGCCCAGAGTTTTTACAAAATGCATGGCGCCAGTCGCTGCCTTTCTGCGATCTCAAGGCATTATGGTGTTCCCATACATAGACGACTGGCTTCTCGTGGCGGAGTCTTCTTCACAAGCCTCGGCTCATCTACGATTACCCCTCAGCACCCTCCGGGACCTCGGCCTCCAAATCAACCGCGAAAAATCCAAACTGGTCCCGGCCCAAAGGATTCAATATATTGGAGCCATTCTAGACTCTCGGAAGAAAAAGGCCTTCCCTCCACCCTCTCGGGTACAGGACATTCTCGAGGCCTTGCCTCACTTCCACCCGCGGGCCGTCGTTCCAGCTTACCTGGTCCAGCACCTCCTTGGCCTGATGGCCTCCACTACTTCAGTGATTCCGTTCGCCCGTCTCCGGATGCGCCCCCTACAGGCCTGGTTTCTCCTCAACTTCAATCCAGAGTCCGACCCACAGTCAAAGGCCCTGCAGGTGCCGTTCCGTGTGTCTCAAGCGCTCCGCTGGAGGTCGTCCCCCCACAATCTTCTGGCTGGCCGCCCGTTCCACACCCCGGCGCCCTCAGTACAGATCACTTCGGATGCCAGCCTTTCAGGTTGGGGAGCCTTTTCTGGCCCCCATCAAGTCCAAGGCCTATGGTCTCCTGCCGAAGCTTCGAGACACATCAACGAACTGGAACTTCTCGCCATGTTCAAGGCTTGCCGTGCCTTCCTACCCCTGATCACCGGTCAGGTGACCCAACTGGTAACAGACAATACGACCACAATGTTCTACGTGAACAAGCAAGGGGGCACCCACTCACCGGCCTTGCTGAACCTGACCCTTCAATTCTGGAATTGGTGCATCTCCCACCGCATCACCCCCCTCGCCATTCACCTGTCAGGGGAGGACAATCAGCTAGCCGACCAACTCAGCAGGTGCCCTCTGATTTCCCACGAGTGGGAGCTGCACAACTCAGTTTTTCGCCTCCTGGTCCGTCGATGGGGTTGTCCTGCTATCGACCTTTTTGCCTCCACCATCAATGCCAAATGTGTTCGCTTCTGCTCCAGAGCGGGCATCGGGACTACTTCCCTGGGGGATGCTTTCATGTTCTGCTGGAGTCGCCATCTCCTTTACGCCTTCCCCCCAATTCCCCTCATCCAAAAAGTGATTGTCAAAATTTGCCGGGACAGGGCAAACGTGATCCTCATCACTCCTTGGTGGCCACGACAAGCGTGGTTTGCACACCTTCTACGTCTCACTGCGGAACATGTCCGCTTGCCTCTCTTTGCCTCCCTCCTCTCCAGGGAGGAGGGCACGATTCTCCATCCCGACATTCACCATCTCCGACTGACGGCTTGGAGGATTCCACGCTGATTTCCTCCATTTACGTGACAGCCAGAAAGCCCTCCACTCGGACGTCCTACGCCTCCAAATGGCGTCGTTTCCTCCACTACACCAGCTCGCACTCGTATCCTCATGAAAACCCACCTCTGCAGGTGGTCCTCCTCTTCCTTCTCCACCTGAAGAAAAGTGGCCTCTCCATGTCCTCCTTAAGAGTATTTTTATCAGCCATCATAGCCCATCAACCTTTGAACTCTCCGGCGGCTGCGTTTTTCCGCCACCCCCGTTTGAAACTATTCCTCCGGGGCCTAAAGAACACGTTTCCTGACCGCCGCCCCTTTCCCCCTCAGTGGTCCCTATCCCTGGTCCTGAGAGCTCTCTCAGGCCCACCCTTCGAACCTTTGGCGACATGCTCCCTCCACCTGCTTTCCTTCAAGACTGCTTTTTTGATAGCCATAACCTCCGCCAGAAGGGCCTCGGAACTTTGTGCTCTCCGACATGATCCCCCCTTTCTGCAATTTTTTCCAGACAAGGTGGTGGCCCACTTAGACGTATCTTTCCTTCCAAAAGTGGTCTCTCCATTTCATACCTCGCATCCCTTGGTTTTTCCCACCTTTTTTCCAAACCCTTCTTCTCCCTTAGAGAGGTCCGTACACTCTCTGGATGTACGCAGGGCCCTGGCGTTTTACACCTCCAGAACTGCTTCCTTTCGCAGCTCTGCCAGGCTGTTCGTATCCTATGACCCTAGGTTAAAGGGCTCCAGTATCTCTCCTCAACGTCTCTCCAGCTGGATAGTCTCGACCATCAAGTTCTGTTATGAGCTTTGCCACAAGCCCCTACCCTCTCAGGTCAGGGCTCACTCTACACGGGCCATCTCCTCTTCGACGGCGTTCCTCCGAGGAGTCCCCTTGGATGAGGTTTGCCGAGCAGCTACCTGGTCCCAACCTACCACCTTTGTCAAAACTACAGGTTGGATACCAGGGCCAAAGCTTCAGCATCTTTTGGCAGAGCTGTCCTCTCTCAAGCCATGCCATGACACCCTCCTCCAGTAAGCTAGCTTGGTACTCACCCGTAGTGTGGCTTCACGGAGGCCACGAAGAAGAAGAACAGGTTGGTTCTTCGAGTGTCCTCCGTGAAGCCACACTAACCCGCCCACCTCCCCTCTTGTCACGTCCTGTCTATCTTTGACCTCGGACGCGGCTAGAGGGAACTGAGGTCTTGGCGGGAACCCGCGGGAGCATGCGCGGGGGCGGGGAACTGACGGAAGTGTTTAATTTCTGCTTTGCAAGTGGTTCCGGTTCACCGCGCGAGCGCACCAGAGTACCCATAGTGTGGCTTCACGGAGGACACTCGAAGAACCACGGTTACAGGTAAGCAACCTGTTCTTATTTGTGGTCTTGAGTTCTGTGGAGAATATAGGTAGTGGACAGAGGCTGAGAAAAACCAACCCTGGACTGCTGTGGGCAATGTGCAGCAGGCGTCCGTATCAATCAAAAAGGTAGATTTGGGAATCAAAATTGATCATGCCTGTGCACCCAAGTTTGATACCCGCAAAGCAGTTGTTTCCACTACAATGCATTACATAACAGTGAAGCTGCCCGTTACAGTGTTGCTTACAGTACAGTCCTGGGTACCACTTACTCAACGCGGCAGAAATATCGAGAGAGAGGAGGATCTTGGGGAATGCATATGTATTTGCTCTCTTTGCCACGACTGCTGCAAAAGGAATTTTACCTGGTGGATTAAGAGGATGTGGCTAAGCTTGTTTTAAGGCAGGAACAATATGGATTAGGCTCTATAGCCCCTCTGCTAGCTCAGATCTCATTTTTCAGTGTTCTCTGAGCACATTACCATTTCCTTTGATGTGTTGACTTTCGGGCTCAGCTGAATGTTCTCCAGAGAACAATGTTAGCATCAAAGCGGACATGGGGGTCAAGAGGCTTTATTGAAGACCCTCTCAAAGATTCCCTAATTTATCTTGAATCTCCCAGCAAAACCTTTGGGTGAGGGGGTATTAAAAAAAATAACACCTTCCAATAAATGTTTTCATGAGGCAGTACTTTCATGGGGGTGGGGAGGCAGTTCAAATCCCTCTCTCATTTTAGTTTAGCCCTATTTTCAATCTCTCTGTTTTATCATTGCATCTTTCTCTCCCCCCCCACACACACATCTCTCTTTGTGGTGGAAAGAGCATCCCTGCAGTGAAAACTGATGTGGTTTGTGCGCATGGTAAGCCTAGTCTATCAGATAATTTAATACACCTCATTTTTCTCCAGCTATCCCTTCATTCCTTTTAGAATATATTAATCACTTTTCTGTTTTTAAGATGACTTTCCATTTGCACCCTGTGGAGCTGAACAAATTTATTTTTACCGGTCTCATCCAGACCTGCTTAGCTTGAATAAAGCAAAGAAAGCATTTCCAGGCCAAATTAATAGGTGAAAGTTTTTTTGTGTTGTTTTTTTCAGGGAAATAATGTTTGGGAGTGAGAAGAAAATGTAAATATCCTTTTCCGCATATAACTCTTATCAGATCATATGTTTTGTTTTGTTTTGTTTTACTTTATTTTATTTTATTTATATGCTAGTGTTCCTCTGACAGACAGCTCACAACATTTAAAATCATACCTTAATGAATAAAAATACCATGGTAAGGAAAGCAAGAGCAAGGCCATCTCCCCCTTCCCGCCACATCCTCAGGACCTGCCAAGTTTCAAACCAACCTGGCTTCTTGAGGCAGTGCATCCCAAAGCTCAGGAGCAGCCACTGAGAAGGCCCTTTATCATTTGAAGGCCAAGACTCTTTGCAAATGAGGTGAGGCTGTAGAAGGAGAAAGGCTCAGTAGAAGGAAGCCTCTTTGCAAATGAGGTGAGGCTGCAGAAGGAGAGGGGCTCCCTGGAAGGAAGCCTCTTTGCAAACAAGGTGAGGCTGCAGAAAGAGAGAGGTTTCATGGAAGGAAGCCCCTTTACAAATGAGGTGAGGCTGCAGAAAGAGAGAGGCTTTGTGGAAGGAATGCTCTTTGCAAACAAGGTGAGGCTGCAGAAGGAATGGGGCTGGAGGAAGCCTCTTTTGCAAATTGGGTGATGAGGCAGGGGAATCCTGGCTGCAGAGGAAGAAGAGTGGAGAGAGACTCCATGGAGGAGACCTCTTTGGGAACAAGAGAGAAGGAGGTAGCAAGGATGGAGGGGAGAGGCTCCACAGATGTAGAGGGAGACTACAGTATTCATTCTATAAGATGCACAGACATTTCCCCTTGCTTTTGAGGGGAGTGCATCTTATAGAGCATATAATATGGTATATCCCATAGTTGCATTACTTTATTGAAGAATGTGCAACCCCAAATTGTTGGGGTGTGTCTGTGTGATCTTGTGTGTTACAAGATCATATTAGCATATAAGAACATCACACATGTTATAGTGTGCCGGGGAAGGAACCTACTATAAAACAAATCAACCTCCTTGACCGCCGAACACAGCAGTATAAAGCCAAGTTTTTAAAAGCTTCTTAAATGTTGGGAGGGACCCTGCAGTCCTGATTTCACTTGGAAGGTGGTTCCACAGTGTTGGACCCACCACCGAGAAAGTGCCATTCTGGGTTGAGGTTTTATGGGCCTCCTGGGTGGTAGTGACCCAGAGAGCTAGGGACTGTGATGTTCTGGTGGGCCAGGCCAATGTTGACATCTGGGTGATACACTCCATCAGATATTCTGGTCCCAAGCCATGGAGGGTTTTGTATATCAAAACCAGTACCTTGAACCTTATTTGGGAGGCAATGGGTAACCAATGCAAGCGAGCCAGAATAGGGGTGATGTGGTCAAACCGACCAGCACCAACCACCAATCTGGCCACAGCATTTTGCACCTGCTGTAATCGCCAAACAAGGGCCAAAGAAAGCCCCATGTAGAGAGTGTTACAATACTCTATTCTTGAGATTACCAGAGCTTGCATCACCATCTTCAGGGAGTCCGTGTCCAGGTAAGGTTGGGTCTGGATGATTAGTCTGAGTTGGTAAAAAGCTGCCCTAGACACACAGCCACCTGGGACTCCAGGGACAATGCCAGGTCCAGGACAACACCCAGGTTCCTCACTCTCTCCGCCAGCTGGAGCGGAATCCCACCCAAGCTGGGGAGGGGGCCACTATACCTAACTGGGGAGCCCCCAAAGAACAGGACCTCATTCTTCTCAGGGTTAAGTTTGAGCCTGTTGATTCTGGTCAATTCCAATACCACATCCAGGCAGCAGTCAAGGCACCTCACAGCCACCGTTACAGAGGTGGAAAAGGAGACATAGAACTGTGTGTCATCAGCATATTGATGACAGAAGACTCCAAATCTCTGAATGACCTCAGCCAACAGTCTCATATAGATGTTAAAAAGCATGGGGGACAGCGTTGACTCCTGTGGCACCAAACAAGAGAGGGACCAAGGAATAGACAACTCATCACCCAAGCTTACTCGCTGGGTGCAGCCCCAGAGGAAGGAAGCCAGCACAAAGCTGAACCGCCAATACCCACCTCTGACAGCCTGCCCAGGAGGATACTGTGGTTGACAGTATCAAAGGCCACAGACACATTGAGGAGGACCAGCAGGGTAGAGCAACCCCTGTCGCCCCCCCCCCCAAACAGGTCATCTTGCAACACAACCAGGGCTGTTTCGGTTCCATGACATGGCCTGAACCTGGATTGGAATGGATCCAGAACATGATCTTCCTCCAGGAATGTCTGGAGCCGCACAGCAGCAACCCACTCCACCACCTTACCCAAAAAGGGAATATTGGCTATTGGACGATAATTATTCATATCGTCTGCAGCCAAGCCAGGCTTTTTAAGGACAGGCTTCACCACCATATCCTTCAGGCAGCTGGGAAAAACCCCTTCCCTGAAGGAGGCGGAGGCAGGGCCGGCGCGTCCATTAACGTGAACTAGGCAGTTGCCTAGGGCGCCAAAATGGACAGGGGGCGCTGGCCAGCCTGCTGCCCCCCCGCCACCGCCCGACCCCCACCGCTGCCCATCCCCGCCTAGGGCGCAAAAAACCCTAGCGCTGGCCCTGGGCGGAGGAAATAAGCCCTGCCCCCCTGGCATACTCACCCCTGAGGTCTCAATGAACCAGGAAGGGCAGCGGTCAAACGGAGAAGCTGCCAGGCGGCAATGAGCGAGTGCCCTGGAGGCCTTTACTGGAGACACAGGCCCAAACTCAACAAAATGAGGAGACTGAGGGGGTGAAGTGCAGGAGATACCCGAGGGTAGACTAGAGGAACCAGAATTGAGACCAGATCAGAAGGCCTCTACTTTAGCTCTAAAGTGGGAATAGCTGTGAATGACTCACTGGTGAAACCACCAGGAGGAGGCCCCAGCTGACCAGGATTGGTGAGGTCGTGGACCACCTGGATCAATTCTGCCTGACAGTTTGCAGCCTCACCAATACACAGGGAGGCAGAAGATCTTTAATTCCACCCTGGTAGCTCACACATAGCGCCTGGTAAGCAGCTGACCTGTCCTTTCCCCATCTGCTCTCAAGTGTCCTCCGTTCCTGCTTCATTGAACGCAGTTCAGCCATAAACCACGGCAAAGCGTGGGATCGGCAATGGAAGAGACACCCAGGAGCGATCTGGTTGACAGCCCAGGTGGCTTCACAATACCATCTATCCACCATGATGGCAACCAGATTGTCAGCCAAACTGTCTGGTACATCCCCAAAGGCCTCAGAGAACCGGGTAGGGTCCAGAAGCCTCTGGGGATAGGCCCAAACAGAGGGGCCAAGCTCCCTGTGGGGGGAGGCAGCAATTGCCAGGGAAAAGGTCAGCAAAGATGATCCGACCATGACATGGGCCAGGAAGCAAGGTTCCCAACCCTCAGATTAGAGTCCGCTGACGTGGAGGGAAAAAACAAGTCCAGGGTATGCCCAGCCGTATGGGTGGGGCCAATAACATGCTGGGAGAGATTCATGGAGGCCATGGACTCCGTGAAATCCAGAGCTGACCCTGACAGTCCAGCTCCGGCATGCACGTTGTAGTCCCCCACCACCAGCAGGCGGGGGTCCTCAACAGTGCTGCAAAGATGAACTCGGAGAGTTCTGGCAGGGAGAGAGCTTATCCCGCAGTCCCACCGATGGATACAGGCATTCCATCCCCGGGCTAACCAACAACACGGATTTGCTGACAGAAAGGGATTCCATGAACACAGTGGCTGCTCCACCCCCCTACCCTGCAATCTGTCCTATGCAGAACCCGAAACCCAGGAGGGCACAGCTGGGAGAGAGATACCCCCCTCCGTGCCGACCCAGGTCTTGGTAAAACACACCAGGTCAGCCCACTTATCCACAATTAGGTCATGAATGAACGGGATCTTATTGTGGAGCCACCTGGTGTTAAGCAGCAAAGAGGACACATTGGAGGTGCGAGCGGGATGGCTCCCAGAAATGTGGCAGAGGGCCGGGGGATCAGAACGGGAGACAGGCACCAGCTGCCTGGCCCGAGTTCTTCTTACCCGATCGGTCCACCGGCCCAGAGCGTAACATCCATGGCCCAGCACCACATGAATGGGGGCATCCTCAATGTGCAGCAGTCGCCAGGAGGGAGGAGGGAGGAGGGGCAAACATTGAGAAGAGGGGGGGGAATTACACTAAGCCCACACTCACCCACCCACCCCAATAATGAGATAAAAAAGAAAAAATACAATTATAATTACAATGTGGTTACAAAGCAATAAAAATAATAATGACAACATTAACATTGTCAAGTCCCAAAATGCTACTGCAACAGAAAAGGGAACAGAGAGGAAGGATTCCCTCACCATACACCCCAGTGTAAGACCCGCCAGGGCAACAGGAATGGTCTTCAAGATGTTCCAAGTCCATCATCACCATCCAAGCAGCAATCATCTCGCTGGACTCAGGCACCGAAGCATGTACGATCACCCCATAGCAGGCATATTCCATCAGGGTACCAATGGTCAGCAATAGGCACCCCTCACCATCCCAAACCGTGGCCATTCCAGGCACCGTCACGATGCCCCCAGCCCACGCAAAGAAAGGTGGAAAGGGAAAGGCCAAAACCTCGGTGCCCCAAGTCCACAGGCCAGCTGGGAGAGACAACAGCCAGCCATTACCAGAGTCATTAGAAGCAGTTCAACGATGGGGATGAGGATGAGGCGAGGGCCAGCACCAACATCCCACATATCCTCACAATGGATCCCAGGATACCAACTGCCCAAGCGACAAAAGTGGACCAGGACATGTAGAGAGGCTGGACAACCTCGGCAGAACTCCAGACGTGCCAGCAAGCACGCCAAGGACACACCAAGAAGAGCACCGACATTGCCACCATTGCCAGTCAGGAAGTGCCAGAGTGATCAACGAGCCCCCAGAGCCATGGAGTCCTTCCAGGATCTGCCCAGATGGAGCCAGCACTGTTGCTGCCAAAGCTGTCACTTCAGCCATGCCAGCCAGTACCCTGTAGGGCTCCTGACCTCCGCATGGCAAAAACACAGCAGCCAAGCCCGAGCCATCCACCGCCAGAGCGGGAAAGGCGAAAGCCCACAGGTGAAACTGACCATGGTGGCGGGTAGAAGATTTAAAACAGAAGAGTCCAGAAGGATAAATTAATAAAGAAAAAATTGGAGAAGGGGGAGAGCAAGAGAGACCCAAACTCCCCTCTACCACCTCCAATGTTGGCAGCATTAAGGGACTGGCAAAAAAAATTAAAAAGGGAAAAGCACAAACAAAAATAAAAATAGCTTCTCTAAGACTCATTGGTCTGGATCAAATACTAAACTAGCAACCTCACAATTGTGGCCTGGAACTCCCAGAATTCTCTTTGAAAATTCTTGAAAATTTGGAGTTCAAAAGACAAAAACAAATGGTGCACCCCTGTTAAGGTGTTCCAGAGTCAGAGGGTGGTCACTAAGAAGGTGTCCTCTCAAGTCCTAACCATATAAGACCTTGAAGTTAATATACCCAATCATATTTTGTAAATATTTTAGTATATCTTTTCATGTAACAACACAGAAGAAATGGCACTTGGTTACTCCAGCATCACCGTGCTTTGCCTCCAGCCTCTTTCACAGGCTGTTTACAAGCACCACTTTGAATCTTTCTCTTTCGCTGCCACCAACTACAGGTAGCATCTCGAGTAAATTAATGCTTTCAGACTGATTTAAAATTGAATAGACAAAAGAAGTTTATTTATTACAAGTAGAATTGAACTCATAAAGACTAACATGTTTAGGTACAAACAAAAGGAAAAATATAGCTCAAACACACTAAAGTTAGATTACAGACAACGCTGATCTCTTGCACACCACGTTCTTAAGTTTACAGACACTCACCACTTAGTTTTCCTCACAGAAGTTCTACAATCCTATCTCTTCTCTCTCTAGTCCTTAACTGTCTCTCAGTCAGACCCTATCTGACTCTCTCTCAGACTCTATCATTCTCTCTCAGTGTAAGTTCCCAATTATTCACTCAGTCAGTCCCTATCTGACCAATTCAGTGCTGAGCTGAGTCTTAAATCACCTCAGGTTCCTCCCCCCAATCTATATAGATACATCTAATAAATTATTCAACACAAAGAGGTAAATGCCACATTCCTCCACCCCTTAGAAATGCTTGTCCTAGGAAAGGAAACTCAGCAGGCCTGCACTCCTGGACAAATAGCTTTGCAACACATGCAATATTAACCATATTTTATCATTTACATCATTAGCACTATTTACCTATTAACATTACTTACACTGTTATATAAGCATCTTAAGTTTTTCATAGTTCCACAATAAAGCATTTCCATATACCTATTGCTCCAAGCATCCAAACAAGTACATTTTATAAATCCTTCAAGCAAGAAATCATACATGTACATTTGCAGTATTTCCAACAACAGTTACAGTCCAAACAGATAAAAGCTATTATTATTTATTTATTATGGTCATATGACCCATTCAGATAGAAGAGACAAAGTAGACTACAACAATAAAACAGTACAATGAAAAGAGAGGTATTGTAGCTATAAACTATACATGGCTCAACCTTCTGCCAATAATACAGCTCTTCTGGGTATTGCAGCTAAGAAAAATTTGGTAACCTGAGTTGTTATGTAAGAATTCTGGTCTAAGAGACAGTACGCAACCAACCACTTATATGAATTACCTTGAAATCTATGAATCAGGGCATAGATCAAGTGTCTTTGGATTTTTTTATAGAAGATGCAATGTGAAATAATATGTTATAGGAATCCGAGGACCCCAGCTCCACAAGGGCAAAGTTGTTCGTGGCAGGGGATTCCCTGAAACCTGCCCTGAAGTAGGGCTTAGAGTAGCACATTAAATCTTGCAAGATTGAATGCTCTGCAAGCTTGGGGAGTTCCAAGCATGGAAAGATAAGTTGCAGGTGTCCGGTACACTGGAAGGATGCCATATGCCTGAGGGGAACAGGTTCTGTTCGCTAATGAAAGCAGTTCTTGTTTCTCTATGTCACAGAGTCCATCATTCAACCTTCTTCGCTGGGTCTCCTGGACAAAGCATCTGCAACACTGTTCTGGGAGCGTTTCACACTTTTAATGTCAAAATTAAAGTCTTGAACCAATAGGGCCCATCTCATCAGCTTGCTGTTGGCCTTCAAGGATCACATCCACATCAAGGGAGAATGGTCCATGCACAGTACACATTCATGGCCGCAAATGTATGGCTTCAGTTTCTGCAAGGTCCATACAATAGCCAAACATTTCTTCTCAATGATTGAAAGATTCCCCCCCTTTGCTGATATACGTTACCAGATGCAGGATTCCCTCTCCTTCTGGGTGGCACAGCATGGGTGCAATCCCAGCATTTGACACATCCGTGAAGATCACGAACTCTCGGGTGTAGTCTGGTGCAATGAGGACTGGACTGGTGGTCAGGGCACCCTTCAGGTTGTTGAATGACTGCTGGCACATCAGCATCCATCTAATGTGCTCAGGCTCCTCCTTCTTCATTAGATCGGACAGTGGAGCTGCAATATCAGTGAACCGGGGAATGAATCAGTAATAGTATCCCGCCAAACCCAGGAAGGATCTGACCTTCTTCTTTGAAGTGCAGGTAGCCAGTTAATAATTTCCTCTACCTTAGCCTCTAGAGGTTTGATCATTCCTCCGCCCATCAGATGGGTAAGGTACTTCAGCTCAGTTCCCTATCTGGCATTTGCTGGCCTTCAGTGTTAAACCAGATTCCTGAATCCTCCCTAGCATTAGCTCTAAGTGCTCCTTGTATTTGGACCAGGTATGGCTGAAGATGCCAATATCGTACCTGTAAGGGACCATGAAGTCCCTTAGCCCATGCAAGGTCTTGTTCACCAGCTGTAGAAAGGTCACTGGTGTGCTTTTTAACCAAAAGGCCATTACTTGGAACTCATACAAACCCAGGGGGGGTCCTCAGGATGCATATTGACCTGCCAAAAACCTTTTGTGTGATCTAGACTCATGATGAAATTGCACAGGCCCATCATTTCAATCAAGTCATCCATACGTGGCATGGGATAAGCATCTGTCTTGATGATGTGATTCACCTTGTTGCAGTCTACACAGAATCTGACATTACTGTCAGGCTTATTCACCACCACTATTTGAGATGCTCAGGGACTCTCAGAGGGTGTTATTATCCCTGTATTGAGCATTTCCTGAATTTCCTGGTGAAACTTCTCCCCATAGGAGCCGGTGATCCTATAGTGAGTAACTGGGATGGGCTTGGCATCTCCAATATCTATCCTGTGTACCACTCCCTTTGCTATGCCAAGGATGTTGGTAAAGACCAACTTCTACTTTTGCAGAATACCTCCACCTCCTCTTTTTGTGTCTCAGACAGTGTGGGGCCTATATTGACTTGCCCTCAGAGTTAAGCTGCTATCTTAAAACATTAACTCTTGTGGGGTCTTCTCTAACAGCATATATGGCCAAGTTTTCCTTCCTGTAATAAGGCTTGAGCATATTGACATGAACCACTTTGCAACCCTCCTCCCCCTTATGGATCATGTAGTTCACCTCATTCATTTTGGAAATTATCTTATAGCAGGGCTGTTCAGCTTTGAACAGCCTGAGGTCTACTTTTTCCGGCCCAAAGTGCCTGAGGGCTACTACACTAAAACCTCTACTTTCGAATTTTATCCATTCCGAGTAGAGATGGGCACGAACTGACCAATTTGTCATTACCATTATCCATTACCATTACCGTTACGTAACGGTACGAATAACGACCATTTGGACAGGACAGGATCGAACCAAACAGAACCAAGAAAATTTTATTGGTTCTGTTCGTTTCCGTTACTGGCCTGGCCGCCCGATAAGTCCTCCGCTCCTACCTGCTGCTGGTGCTGCTGCTGGCCTTCCTGGTCCAGTCTTCCGTCTTCTGGCTTCAGGGTGGAGTCAAGAAGGAGCTGAGATCCGGTCTCTGCGCGCAGAGACCGGATCCCAGCCCCACTCGCTGCCCTCCTCCACCATGGAGCTTGACAGCCCGCCGGCGCAGGGCTGTCAGGCTCCATGGGGGAGTCAGGAAGGAAGGGGCTGAGATCCGGTCTCCTCGGGTGGAGGCTGGATCGGAGCCCCCTCTCGCCACCCTGAAAATGCTCCACGCTGGTGATGGGGCCATTTTCAGTGGGATCCTGCTGAGCTGTCATCGGCTGGACCCCTTCAAAAATGACCCGCCTGGCACTAGGGGGACCCCCTTGTGCCAAGCGGGCCATTTGAGAAGGGGTGCAGCCCATGGCAGGGCGGCAGGACCTCTCTGAAAAGGGCCCCGTGGCCAATACAGGCACTCCACAAGGTGAGAGCTCCGCAGCTGAGAGGTGGGGTGGGAAAAATAGGTTTCCCATCGGGAGGGGGGAGATTAGTTTAAAGATCCCCCTTCCCCCTCCCTATGTAGTGGGGGAAAAGAGCGGGCGCTGCCACTAGGAGGAGGAAAAATGCTTAAAGTGCCCCCTCTTTTCCCCTCCCCATGGGGTGGGGTGTATAAGGGGGCTCTTTAAACTAATCTTCTTCCCCCCTCCTGATGACAGCACCAAGCGGGTGCTCAGAGCTGTGATCGGGAGTTTAAGAGCCCTCTCTTCCCCCCTCCCCAGGGGTGGGGAAAAAGAGGGATCCCTGTAACTTATCTTCCCCCCTCCTGATGACTCATTTACTTCCGGGTTCCTGGCCCGCACTACAGCTGTAGTGCGGGTGTGTTTTTCTTAAAAGCAACTGCTCCACCCTTGGGGCCCCGTCCACGCTTGGTTTTATTTATTTATTTATTTTATGATTTTAGGCTGCTGACCAGGGCACGCCTGGGGCCCCATAATTTTTATTTTTTCAAGCACCCACTGTGTGTCCCCCGGGGCTGGGCAGGCCCTTCTTTCACTTCCGGGTTTCTGTAGTGCGGGGCTTTTTTTGTTTGTTTTTTATTTTCTTTCAGCGCCCACCACACAGCCCCTGCAGCCCCGTCAGAGCTGGGGATTTTTTATTATGTTTTTCAAGATTTTAGGGTGCCAACCAGACCACCCCTGGTGCCCTCTTGGTGCTCCTTTTATTTTTTATTTTTATTTTTATTTTTTTAATTGCCAACCAAGCGCTACCGTCATTGGCTGTTGTTGTTTTTTAACTGAGATCAAGCGCTACCCAGACCAGCACCAGGTAGGAGACATTTTAAACTATTATTCCCCTCTCCTATGGGAAACTTATGTTCCCCACCCACCCCACCTCTCAGCTGCTCCTCACTGGCTTCCTGCACCTCCTTTCCAGGGGTGCAGGGAAGCCAGCTGAGCACCAGAGAGCCGCTGGCTTGGGGCCAGCGCAGAGCAGCTGAGAGGCACTTGCTGGGGGAGCTCTTTCCCACACCCCACAGTGGCTGGAAGGAAGATTAAGCCCACTGTTTCCCCCAGCCACAGTTGCACAAGCACCACACACAGAGACACACACACACTAGACTACACACAACACAAAGAATGAATAAACAAACAAACAGAACAAAGTTTTTTGAAAAATGTCACGACACACGGAAACGAACTGAATCGGGTCCGGTAACAGAAATGTAAAACCGAAACGTCATTTTTTTCAATTCGTGCCCATCTCTAGTTCCGAGCACATGCTCATAAGTGAAAACTTTTGTAAGTAGAGCAGCGGTCTCCAATAGGAATGCATTGAAAACCAATTAATCCATTATGGAGGGAACAGATTTCAATGAGCCATCGCCCTTGAGACTGCCCCACTCTGCTGAGACAGTGGGCTGGCAGACCCAGAACTTTGCTGGGGCAGTGGTGGTCCTTGGGATGGGGGTGGGAGGGGTGGAGAACTTATCACCTCACTTTTTTAAATTGATGGCTGGCAGGCTACTTTTGAACACTTCACGGGCTACCGGTAGCCCGCGGTCTACCTGTTGGCCAGGCCTTTTCAGGGCTGTCCAACTTTGAACAATCCAAAGTCTACTTTTCCCAGATGAAAGTGCCTGAGGGCTACTACACTAAAACCTCTACTGATGAATTTTACATGTTCTGAGCATATGCTCATAAGTAAAAAGTGTTATAAGTAGAGCAGTGGTTTCCCATAGTAATGCATTGAAAATCAATTAATCCTTTCTGAAGGGAACATATTTCAATGCATTCCTATGGTAAGGCTGACCATGCACATGCTTCCCTTACACCCGCTCGAGCCTTTGTGGACAGGTGCAAGGAAGGTGCGTGCATGCTTGTGCAAATCACTCCTTCCGCTTGCCCGGGCTGCTGGAAGACTTTTAAAAAGGTGCAATTCCCCTCCCAACCTGCCCGGGGCCTGACTTGATTCTACTTCTCCTCCTGTTTTCCCCCTTCTCCCTTCCAGCCCCCTCGCTGCAACTGCTGCCGCCCATAGCTCTCACTCACCTCTGCCATGTTCCCTGTGCAGCTGGCATGGGCCAAGCCAGCAGCGGGGCAATCACATCGCCATGGCAGTGCGAGGAGGAGGGAATTGCTCAGAAGGGGAGCAGGAGGAGCGGCAGGTCACAGTCTCTATGAGGCAGCTGTGGGGGTGGGAGGAGGAGGAGGAGGGGAGGAGGAAGGAATTATCCGGAGGGGGGGGAGAAGAGGGGGACGTCACCAGGCAAAGGAGGTGGGCACGCCCATGACCCCACCCCTTGCTATCCCCTCCACTTCCCTTCCTCTGCTCGGCACCAACAACTCAATTGGTCATGAGACAGTGGTGCGCCAATCATCTGGCTGGTAGGGAGAGCAGGGGACTGTGCCATGGCCCTTGAACTGCCCCGCTTGGCTGAGACAGTGGGCTGGCAGACCCAGAGCTTTGCTGGTGCAGTGGTGGTCCTTGGGGTGGGGGAGGTGGAGGTGGAGAACTTATCCCCTCACATTTTTTATTGATGTGTGGCGGGCTACTTTTGAACCCTTCATGGGCTACTGGTAGCCCCCGGTCTACCTGTTGGGCAGGCCTGTAATAAATTATTCAACAAAAGGGGTTAACAGATAACAGTGCACCCCTGCTAAGGTATTCCAAAGTCTGGTGATGGCCACTAAGAAGGTGTCCTCTCATGTTCTAACCGGATAAGACCCCAAAGATGTTGGAACCATGAAAAGAGCCTCTCCCATACAGTATATCAAAGAAGTGAATACATCCTCTCACATTTCATAAATATTTTAGTATAACTTTTCCTGTGACAACACAGAAGAAATGACACTTGGTTACAATGTAATCAGTGACTATACAACTTATATAACAGTGTAAATGTGCTGTCCCCCTGAAAATAACACAACACACAGTCATTAATGTCTAAACCGCTGGCAACAAAAGTGAGTACACCCTTTTGTTGCCAGCAGATAATGTACAGAGTTTATGCCACCATACACTGTCCTTATGGTGTGTTCATGGGCAATCCATGACATGGACATGACCTTAAACCCAAAAACAGCCTGGATTAGTGAGATGCTGCTGCCCTGGCCAGCCCTGGCTCTAACCAAAAGTTACTATTTGGCCAGAAGGCCTAGAACCCTCATCACCACCCAGACATCACAGAAAGAAGTCATGTGATTTGTGAGGTTCTGAACGTTGTCATCCATAAATGTTCTGACCATAAGTCCATCATACCAGGCTCTCACTTGTTACTGGAAAGTACAGCTAAGTCCAGAAGGGGGTTTTACTCATATGTGATCTAAGCCATGAATAAATAAATACCCTGCTTCTTTGGAGGCCATCAAGGTATCCTGGCTTCTGTTTGCTGAAATCTCCTGAAAAGTGGATTGGGAGCAATTCTTCCAGTATGAATTAAGTTTCAAGGACTACACCATTTCTCGTCCTAAATATAATTCCAGTGCAAGTATGAATAAAGGAATAGAATTATGTAGGGCTGAAAGAAGTTAAACTCTAAAAGGATGCATGATCATAACTAGATTTTTATCAAACTGTGGTTATTCTGTATGTACAGGAGAGCTGCTTCAAGCATATGAATAAGCAATTAATCTTCATTAAATGTTCACTAGCATGTATATAATGGCACTTATTTGCCCTACATCATTTTGGGACTCCCATAATATACTGCTATGTTTCTGTTAGAACTGGCTATGTTTGTTAACAATACTCAGAACATCTGTGCACATTTCAGGATTCTCAGTCCTTCTGTTTGGGAGAAAAAGACAATGATGGTACAAAATTTTAAGTAGTTCAAAAATCTCTAGGTTTGGGGAGTTTCACATTGACAGACAGTGCCCTCCACAATGTGCTTTCAGGGACCCACCATGAATATTTTTGGTCAGATACTACTTCTTACCAGAAGAGACCAAATTTGGAAAGTTATTTTTTAAAAGCAACTTTCTATTAACCCATTGCAACTCTCTCCTGGCTAAATCATTAGCTGTATCAGTCTAAAATTCTACAGTAACTCGTTAATTTTAGGTCCTGAGTTCGTGAAAATGTTAGGGAATCCTCATGGGATGCAGAGTTTCCGCAATGCTCTGCTCAACCCCTATAGTTCTTTATGGATTCAACAGCCTCTTTCACTTTTTCAAGCTGACGGCTGTCCTTGAAAAATAAAATCCATGGCTACTCTAACAAGAAGCTGTAACAAAGTGATCAATGATATAAGATTTTCCTTTAAATTTGCAAATAAAGCATTCAAACAGAAGCAGTTAAAACTCCAGTATGCTGTATATCAGCAAGATGCAGCCATCCTGGCTGAAATCCTGTTGCCATAATTTAAACAGTGTGAGGTTGATGACATCAGCAACATTGATTTCCACCCACCCCCAGAAATGAAACATCTTGAGCTTCTCTCCTGAAGCTCCTGAAGCTCCGTCTTTCATTATTGGAAGCCATGGGTCACAAGGGGAAAGTTTTTAATTACTGGTGGCAGCAATTTTCAGTAATTAGAATTTCCCTTCCTATCCTTTGGCTTCCACAGGTTCCATAAAATCACCACAGTTGTTGATGCTGTCAGTCTTATGGGGCATAATTTATAGTACAGCCCCCCCCCTGCCGATCGCAGGGGTTAGGGACCCACCCCACCCGCATTGCATGAAAATCCGCAATATGCGGAAGCGGGTGGGGGCGGCCTGGGGGTGGGGGGCGATCACATGCCTGTCCGAGGCTTCTCAGAGGAGTGCGGGGGCGGCGTGGAGCGACCCAATCGCCCCCGCCACCACCACCCCGCGGCTCCAAGGCGTCTCAGAGGAGGGCGGGGGTGGCACTGAGCGACCCAATCCTCCCAGCCCCCCCATGGCTCCAAGGCTTCTCGGAGGAGCGCGGGGGCGGTGCGGAGTGACCCAGTTGCCCCCCGCCGCCGCCCCCACAGCTCCGAGGCTTCTCGGAGGAGCGCAGGGGTGGCGCGAAGTGACCCAATCACCCCCGCCATCCCCTCATGGCTCCAAGGCTTCTTGGACGAGCGTGGGGGTGGCATGGAGTGACCCGATCGCCCCCCTCTGCCCCCATGCGGCTCCGAGGCTTCTTGGAGGAGCGCGGGGGCGGCACGGAGCAACCCGATCACCCTTGCTGCCCCCCACGTGGCTCCGAGGCTTCTCGGAGGAGTGTGGGGGTGGCATGGAGTGACCCAATCACCCCCCGCCATCCCCTCATGGCTCCAAGGCTTCTTGGACGAGCGTGGGGGTGGCATGGAGCGACCCGATCGCCCCCCTCTGCCCCCATGCAGCTCCGAGGCTTCTTGGAGGAGCGCGGGGGCGGCACGGAGCAACCCGATCACCCTTGCTGCCCCCCACGTGGCTCCGAGGCTTCTCGGAGGAGTGTGGGGGCGGCGTGGAGTGACCCGAATGCCCCCCCCCGCGCAGCTCCGAGGTGCAGGTACTGCAATCCCGCGATGTAGTGGGACCACAATACCTGAACCGTGAAATGGTGGGGGTGACTGTAACAGGATTTTAGCCACTGAATATTGAATTATCTGCTACCGGGGTAGGCTCACTATGCTTTGAGGACAGCATTCCCCCCCCCCCCTGTTTCCACTGTTACTCGTTTCAAATAGCCAGAAACAATTCTGCAGAGGGAGATTTCCTGTCTGTATATAGAATTCACATCCAGCCAGGTTTACCTCCATTCCACTATATGGAAAAAATGAGGAAGAGTTTCCTGTTCCCCTCAAGACATGGTGACTACCTCTGACTAAGGAACAACTGAATATTTCTGGACACATAACTGTTTTTAAGTAACTTTATCAATAATATTAAACAAAACATTAAACATGCCTCTTTTGGTAGAGAATTCCAAGATTAGACATGGATAGAGTAACTCCACAATCAGTAAGAAAGAAGTTAGATTTCACTGTGACTATGCTCTCAAGTACCTGCCAATCTAATGGCCCTTTACAATAAAGGAGGCATATGCAGCCAGTCTTAAAGCTAGAGTGGGTTTCTATAGGAATGGTCAGTCTTTCCTGCACCAAAGCCATTTAGGCTAATATATAGAGATGGGCACGAACTGAAAAAATGATGTTTCGTTTCATTTCATTTCATTTTGTTGAGAGGTCTGGTTTATTTCATTTCATTTTTTGTGAATTTTCATAGAAAAATTCATTTGTTGGTTTGTTAATATGTTATTCGTTATTACCTTTTTCCCCCAGCACCCACCACGCGGCCTGGTCGGTGCTGGGTTTTTTAAATTATTTTTTTATTTTAGGGTGCTAACCAGGCCACCCTTGGAGCCCGGTCGGCGCTCCCCCTTTTTAAAATTTATTTTTATTTTTATTTTATTTTAGTCCCCCCCCCACACTTCTGAGTTCAAGCCCTGCATTACAGCTGTCGTGCAGGACTTTTTGTTGTTGTTTCCTTTCAGCGCCAACTGCATGGCCCCTGGGGCCCAGTTGGCGCTGGTTTTTTAATTATTATTATTATTCTTTTATTGTAGGGTGCTGGCCAGGAAAGAACACCTTCCGCTCCCCCACCCATCCCGCATCAGCCTGGGGGGGGGAATCCCTCCTCCTTGCTTCCCCACACAGCCTCCCCCGCCGGGAGCCTGCGCTCCAAAGGCTTCGCCTCGCCATCATTGACCTGTTGGGCTTAGAGGTGGAGCTGCAACCTCCGGCCACCTCGGCTGTCACTGGCTCGGGCTGTGAAGGCTGCGGGGTGGCTGGGGTGGCTTCGGCAGTGGCAGGGCTCGGAGGCAGAAGCGGTGGCACCCCCTTGCCTATGTGGGGATGCTGGAGGTGGGCACCATGGCAGCAGGGTTCCCCCCACTTCTGGGTTCAGGCCCTGCACTACAGCTATAGCATGGGGCTTTTTTTCCCCCTTTCAGCGCCGACTGCACAGCCCCTGGGGCCTGGTCGGCACTGAGTTTTTATTTTATTTTTTATTTTAGGGTGCCAACCAGGCCACACTTGAGGCCTGGTTGGCGCTCCCCCTTTTATATATATATATAGATAGATAGATAGATAGATAGATAGATAGATAGATAGATAGATAGATAGATAGATAGATAGATAGATAGATAGATAGATAGATAGATAGATAGATAGATAGATGCATGTTAGGGTGGATTCGGGTTTCTTCCCGTGTAGAAATCTGGTTGTTTTGGCTACGTTTCGACGAGGTCTCACTCGTCATCTTCAGGCTGGTGTTCTGGCTTCTTTCTTCTTGAAGCAAAGTGTGGTCTCAGTTGAAGTCCTTCTATAAATACTGCTGGGGGGTGTGGTTTGCTTGCTCTGTTGCTGATTGTAGGTTCGTTTGTTCTTTTGTGATCTGCTGTGTGGCTGAGGCGATCGTTAAGGGATTAACTGCTGGTGGGTTAGATGGCTGTTTAGAGACATCCTGTGTGGGTGGGGTGCTGGATGTGTGTCTCTTAGCCTTTTGTTTCTTAACGACCTTGGTGATGGGTGTTCTGGCAGCATCCTGGTCTTTGGTGGAGTGGGGTTCTGTGTCTTGTGAATTCATTTTGGTCTGGCTACGGGTCTGTGGTCTCCCAATGTTTTTTTGGCGTGTGTAAGTGTGTTCCATGTGGTGACTGGAGTGGGGTGTAGCGGTAGATGGTACAGTCGTGGTTTTGTTATTGGTCGTTAAGAAGATGACGAGTGAGACCTCGTCGAAACGTCGCCAAAACAACCAGATTTCTACACGGGAAGAAACCCCCCCCCCACTTCCAGGTTCAGGCTATAGCATGGGGCTTTTTTGTTTTGTTTTTGTTTTCCTTTCAGCGCCGACCGCGTGGCTCCTGGCGTTTTTTTTAATTTTTTTATTATAGGGTGCCAACCAGGCCACCCTTGGGGCCTGGTCAGTGCTCTTTTTTTCCTTTTTTTTTTACTGTGCTGAGCAACCACATGACCGTGCTACAGCTGTAGCGTGGCCATCAGCTTTTTTTTTCTGGTCGCTATCCCAGAAGCCAGGAAGACCGGACCTCTGGACCAGCATCAGGTAGGAGACATCTCTTCACCCCCATTAACGAAACGAACCTAACCAAAACAATTTTCTTGGTTCGGTTCAGTTCATGTTAAATTTGCCCCTAGGGTTGTTATTCGTTTCGTTATGTAACAAACCGAATAACGAACAACAAAACAAAAAAAATTCATTTCATGCCCATCTCTATTAATATATGATTGAAGTCAACACTTTAAATTAAAAGTCAAAGACAGCACTTTTAACTGAGCCTTGAAACAGATAGGCAGGATGGTATAGGTGCTACAGTATTGAAGATTCCTAGCCTCGTAAACATACCAATGGCTAAATTCTGTCTCTTTTGAAAGTTTGTTTCCAGACCATGTTTAGATGTAGCGTCACAGCACCAAGCCATCTTAAAATAAGAATATCTTCATCCTCGCCTGGAACGAGGCATGAGCCAGGCCTTGGGACCGTAGGTTGTCTGTATATGGGACTGCAGTTCTAAGACAGGCTGGCAAGGACAGATGTATAGGGCAGTCAAGCACAAACCGGGGGGGGGGGGGGAATCAGGGACTGAGGAAATGCTGGGCAGACAACTGGCAGGGGGGGAAATGATGGTCACTGCCTGGGTACCATTCAAAACTAGTAAAATAAGCTAGAGCAGAAAATAACTGGATTGGGCACCATTTTGATCCACTGTATATCTTGGTGTTGTGGGCTAGGGCTAGGGCAGGAGTTGCTGCGGATTCAATGTGTTTTTTCTTTTCTTTTCCCTGGTGAATGCAGTTTCAGACACTGTGAAGAAATGCAAAGAGTCAAACCATGTCCATCTTGTTTATGGCTTGCTTGGCTGATGAGAGAGAGATGGTGTAGTACTGGTTGAGAGGAATAACGAAGTTCTCAGGGGCTGAAACAGGGCCAATGTCAGCCTGGCACTACCTGACAGAGAGCTTAATTGTTTATTTTTCCAAAGAGGTGTGGACAGGATTGTTCATATGCAAGAAGGTCCTGTTCATATCCAAGAAAACAGGATTATGATGGGCTTTTGAGAGCCATCACTATTTCTGAGGCCAAAAGTATAAAAGTTGAGCAGTGAAAGATCAAAACAGGTTTTGGGTCTTTTGGCTTTCTCCTGGTTACTCTGTTGGCAAGAGTTGTACTCTGGGTACATTAGAAGTCTGTCATTATTTCTAGGGAGATCATCTGGTGTAAGTAGAAAAGGCAAGTTAGGTTTGTTATTTTTCTTGTTTGGGAATTTTCCTCAAAACTTTGGTGTTTTATTTAGGGTTGACAATTTTTGAAAAAGCATTTTCCCTCTTTCCTCTTGCTTTTTTCTGTCTCTTTGATAGACAAAAAATATTCTCCAGATTTAATGTGCTTACTGGGAATATGGTGGGAAGGTTGGGGTCCTTAATCTATTATTGGTTCCTTGGTGAGCTACGGAGTCAAGTGAAGTCATTGTTCTTCCCTGAGGAGTGAGGCTTCCATTGCTTAGCCAGGCTTTGGCTTTATCACGGGGGGGGGGGGGGGGTAAGAAATGGGACCGTTTCCTTTAGGACCTAAATGGGGGGAGTTCAGGGAATATCCACTCAGGAGTGGGGATTGGGGAGCTAGCACTTAGCTGGCTCTGGTCCTTCCTGCAGGGTTGGATCCACAGACTACAGCTTGGGGGTCAATTTGAACCCTCAGTTCTGTGGTTCCACAGGAATCAACGCCTGATGGAGCTTTGTCTGGCTGCCTCCCTTATACATTTTGTAGGCAGTTAAAGATTGAGATCAGCAACAGCTGATTATTTTCTCTTCCCTACCTGCTTTAGATTCTACATTTTTATGTGGCCATCTTATCTTTTTGTCATGTTTTCATATATTTTATGTTGATGGTTATCTTGTTTCATTTTTATATTATATTATGTTTCTTTATTGTAATGTCTGGCTTTTTCCCATTTGTAAGTTGCCCAGAATAGTGCATATACACTAGCTGGGCAGGGTAAAAATATAAATAAATAAATAAATGGCCCCGTGGTTACAGTTTGCGTGTGTGTGTGTGTGTGTGTGTGTGTGTGTGTGTGTGTGTGTGTGTGTGTGTGTGTGTGTGTGTGTGTGTGTGTGTGTGTGTGTAGCCTGAAAAATTAAATTGTAAACCACCAAAAGAGTGCTTGAAGTGCTATGGGGTGGTATATAAGCAGAACAGTTTTGCTTTACTTTGTCTGCCATTGCTTTAAGCTGTATTAAACTGGCCTCAAACAGTTGCCACTGAAAAATGTTGTTACTTGGAGAAGGCTCGCTTAACTTTGAAAGCCAAAGGATGGGCAGACAATGGCCTTTGTTGAAGGAACAATATGCCCCTGTGGCAAATGGGCTTGTAGATGGATATTTATGGTTGTTGATGAATATGTATGAAAGGAATTTGCCTAACCAATCAGCAAGCTGGTGGGCCTGGCTAGTGGATATAAAGGGATGTGTTAAGAAAGGAATGGGTTCTCTCCTGTGTGATCTAATGGTGGTCTAGGGAGTTAACCAGGAGAGGCAGCAGAATTGTCTGTTAGTCTGCCTGAAGTGACAGTTGGTCAGGCATGATAGTCTGAAACTGGTCTTGGTATTTACGTAAAGATAGTAACTGTATTACAAGTTATTAATGAAACATCTAAGTACATTGGCTAAGCTATCATCATAACAATTTTGAACATCTAATTGAACAACAATATAAAGATTGGTGTTGAAGTCCATCCTTCATAATAAGATTCTCTGGTAAAACACTGTTATCTTGGTGTGGGATGCCTGGATTGGAGAATGGTTATTAATTAATTTTAAAGGTGGTGGTAGCATCATAGATCCAGGAATCTTCATAGCCCCCTAAGAATATAGCGGCCTCCTAGTTCCCCAGGCCAGGAAGCAAACCGGGCCTTAAAATCTTTCAAAGCATACCGGTGCAGCTGTTGGTATTTCCAGAACACTCAGTACTGGCGCTATGCTATTGATCTAATCCACCATCAATCACTTTCTACTTCAAGACTGGTGTGACTCTTATCCCTTTCAGTACCACGAGCCTTTTTAAATTTTTCATCATGTTCGCATTTGTGAAGTTCTGTTCCTTTGTTATTCCTTCCCTCTCCCCCATTGAATCCAGGAACATCTCATGTATCACCTCACAGAATTGAGTTAGACTATTTTGGAAGCAAGCCACTATCTTTAAGATTACCACCAAGACCCCTTTCTGGGAAACATCTGGCAACCTTCTCACTGAACTGCCTCAGAAAATTACAGCCAGATCTGAAGGGGAGATTGAATGGCTATATCAAGTCCTCCCCACCCACATCCCCCCCAAAAAATAAGGAGATAATAAGATATGAATGTTTGGCCAGCATTCCAAGGGCATTTTCACATGGCTGTCATCTGAGATACTGGGTTCACTTATCAAACGTAAACCTGCCTGACAGTGGCTATTTTCAAAAATCAAAGACTCCTCCCCCAGTCTTATGGTCCCTAGCAGCTTCCACATGATGAAAGAGATTTCACGGGGACCTTTCAATCTTCAGGGGGAGGGGAAATCAGAAATGTTTTTATTTCTTTAAAAAATGCTGTAGCTGATGATATCCTCAGCGTTACATGGTGTAACTGCACAAACAGGATTTAAGCCAGTTAATCTAGGCTCCATAATGCATCCATGTCAGGATCCTTCATCCTTACAAATGTCTAAGAGCAGGAATCCTCAAACTATGACCCAAGGGCTGGATCAGGCCCGCCGCCAAGTGCAGAACTTCCCCTCCTCAGAGGTGAAAAACTGAGGTTATAACACAACACCCCCCCCCCGCTCAGCCTGCACCACCCGGGCTGCCTCTTCCTACTCGTGGTGCTTGCGGGTGGGTGCTCCGGAGCAGAGCAGCCTCCTCCACTGCCACCGCCGCCGCCAATCTTGCATGCGGGCAGACGCTAAGGGGCTGAGCAACCTCCTCTGCTGCTGCCACCCCCACCGCTGTTGCAGGCAGGTAGGTGATTGGGAGCTCTGAGGCCACACAGCTTCCTCTGCCTCCACCACCAGGAAACTTCACCAGCCCTGGATCACAGATGCTCAGTAGAGGAGTACCCCTGGAGGAGGAGGAGGAGGAGGAGGAGGAGGAGGAGGAGGAGGAGGAGGAGGAGGAGAGGGAAGTCTGGAGAGAGCTGCATGGAGGGCTCAGTCTTACTGCTGCCTGGCAGCAATAGCAATGGTGACATGGGGGTGTGGGACGAGCTGGAGCTGACAGGGTGGGGAAGGCGAAAGAGATGATGAGGAGGAGGAGGAGGAGGAGACGAGGGCATCCCGGTGAGAGCCGCATGGAGGGCTCAGTCCTGTTGCTGCCTGGCAGCAGTGGCAATTGAGAGATGGGGGAATAGGACAGGCTGGAGCAGGGGGAGGAGAGACAGACAATGAGGAGGAGGAGGAAGAGGAAGGCATGCACAAAGCCCTGCTGCCCGCTGCCAACAGACACTTCCACCAGCCTGCCACCTGCCACCTTCCTCTCCCTCCCTTCCTCTCCACCCCCATCTTCTCCTTCTCATGCGGCTGAGCAGGCACTCCGGGGCCACACAGCCTCCGCTGCCACTGCCGATGTTGGAGGCAGGCAGGCATTCCCTAGCCAGGCATCCTCCTCTTCCTCTACACACAATTTTGCAGGCCTGCAGCTGGGCCCAGGCCCTTGCACCACCTCTCGCAATCTGCAGATAACTGAATCCTCGGATAGTGAATCAGTGGATATGGAGATCATACCGTATAGTCTGGCCCCCAACAGTGTCTGAGGGACAGTGAACTGGCCCCTGTTTTAAAAGTTTGAGGACCGCTGGCCTAGAGCAACTGTGGTGCAATGCTATCTGATGACTGTGATGCTGCATATTTTGAGGGTATATTAGAATGCTCTGTGGTGCCCATCTGCCTTTGCAGTCCTTTCTGCAAGCCCACATTGGAAGTACAGGCAGTTGTCATTGAGATATGTACTAAGCTGTAATAGCTTCTTTACACAGGGAGTCCATCAAGAGATATTATTATATCAATACTACTTTGTGTTATATGGGCAAGTGTTGTATGGGCATGCTTACCCCCCCCCCCAACACACACACCCTATATGATAATACAGCAATAGCATACAGGTAGAAAGACCCAAAATTCAAAAGCCAGATGGTCTAAAACAGGCATGTCCAAAGTTCAGCCCTCCAGATGTTTTGGACAGCAACTCCCACAGTCCTTTGCCATTGGCAATCTAAGCTTAGAATTCTGGGAGCTGTGGTCCAAAACATCAGGAGGGCCGAAGTTTGGACATGCCTGGTCCAAAATGAGACAATCATGGAAGTCAAGTGATTGCACATAATAAAGATTTAATAGATGTGAGGGAATTTCCTACCAGAACTAATATAGCATGCCAAATTATGTCAGAGAGAGGCTTGCCCCCTCTCTGAATGTTATCAGGCCATCCCTAAAACCACTGGGCCATCCCTACTCTCTTTTCAACACCTGTATTCTGTATTGACTCCTCTCTTCCTAACTGAGGGAGTCACAAAAATGAAAGCAATCAGCATTTGGACAAGTTCCTCTCAAGTACCTGTCCCATCCCTTCAGACATGTGTCCTCCCAGTTGGATGGGTCGTATTATCATGTTTCAGGGGAAATCACCTAAAATCTTTGCATAACATTTGTATAATTTGCTGGTGTGTCTTGGTTCTATGACTTGGTCATGGGATCTGTTCCAGAACTGAGATGCATGGCAGCACTTTGTTAATTAGCCACGGTTAGCTGCAGCGAGTTATACAAACCATATGTAAACACCATAATAATTCCAACCAAATGTGACTTTTTTAAACCTAAATCTGTATTAGCTGACTGACTGGCAATGAATCTCCAGCATTTCCCAGCCTGAAGAAGTGAATGCACAGATTAAACTAGGGACTTTTTGCCCACGCTCAGCCACTGAGCTGTCTTTGAATGAAATGTTAGGGGAGCATTTTTCATTACGAAACAGCTATTTCCTTCTATATAAAGCTGCAGTGGGAAAGTTGGAATCAGGTCAGTGAAAAGGCTTGAGATGCAATGATGACACAGAAGAAAAATGAATTATGGGTTTGAAGGTTAGATTCAAAGCACTTGTGGAGATAAATATGTGTATTTTGAGGAAATATTGGTATGGTAACTGTCTGCAGTGTATCTGAAGAATGTAAGCTTAAAGGGAAAAACTATGGGTATGTATGTATCTTTCGATGGGTATATCCCCCCTTTAAAAAGCAAATAAATGTTGAGCTAATAAAGGTGTAAGAAAAAAAAGAATAGCAAAGAATCTGAACATTGTGGTGAATTTGATATTGAAGTGGAATGATGATGGCCTCAGCACCTGAGTCATTTTAAAATTGGACAGGAAGGAGCAGCAGGGAATGTATCCAGCAGATAATAACTTTATATTGGCAAGAGGATGGACTAGCTGACTGAAAGGTTTCTTTCTTTTTTTAAAAAAATAAGAAACTTCATTTGGTGATTTGAGCATATGTCATCAAGAGAATTATCTGCCTCAGTCTGCTAGTGTGAACTATACGGACTCTGTAAACATATAGCGATGTTGGGAAAATATTAATAAGAAATAAGCAGCAGCAAAAAAGAGCTGTAAACAAGATGTATATCTAGAGCAGGCCACTGACAATCAACAGAATAATTTTTTTAAAAATCTCTGCTTGTAGCTTTTGATGAGAACTCACCCTGCAATGAGACAAAGTGCTATCAAAATGTGGCAATGCTCCAGTTAATGGAAGCAAAAACACAATGAAGTTTGTGAAAGACCAATTCTAACAGAATAGGACATACCATTTCCCCATCATACCAGCAGAAAGCAGACAACTGCAGTACTCAGCCAAAAGAGAATGCAGTAACCCCCTGCCATTTCGTGGTTCATGTACATGTACAGCATGTACATTTTGCAGGACCGCAGTACATGCTGGGGCTCCAGATGAATAGCACTGGGGGGAGGGGGAAAAACTTTATTTCCCCACTCCAGTGCCAATCAGTTGAAGTGTGCCCCTTTTTAAATGCCTTTCAGTCACGGAGGCAAGTCTGCCTCCGTGACTGGAAGGGATTTTAAAAGGGCTGTACTGCTCCCCCCACCCCCACCCTGGTGCTCCAGAAAAGCAGTGCACCCCTTTTAAAATCCCTTCCAGCCCTGGGCCATCTCCATTGAAATGCATTGGCTGAGTGCATTTCAATGGAGAAATTTATCCCCATTGGAATGCATTGAGCCAATGCATTCCAATGGGGAAAATTTTCTCCATTGAAATGCAGTGAGCCAATGCATTTCAATAGAGATTGCGGGGGGAGCACTGGCCCCAAGCCAGCGCAAAGCAGCTGATTGGCACTGGATGAGGGAGGAATGGCGCCTGCAGCAAGCGCAGTGGATCGGATCATCCACCACCCTTGCACGGGCTGTTGGAAGGCTTTTTTAAAAGTCTTCCAGCAGCCTGGGGAAGCAGTGCTGGGGTGCAGCCCCAGGCCCCACCTGACCTGGATCCGCATATTATGGATTTTCAGTCATCGCAGGTCGGGTGGGTCCTTAACCACCACGATAGGCAGGGGGTTACTGTAGCACTGCTTTGTGCAGTATAGTTAGTGTCTGTTGTTTGTGTTCTTTGGTTTGCCCATTTTTCTTAGTACACTGAATTCCTGTTTCCTTTTCCTTTTCCCTTTTCTTCAGTTTGGTTATACATATAGCATATTGACTAGCTTGGGCCTCAAACTCTTCTAAAACACAGCAGCCAGGTTGGGGCTGGAAACAGGGCTCACAAAAACTCCCCAATACAGCAGCTCCACTGGCTGCCAATCCATTTCTGGAAAGATTCAAAGTGATCGCTCTAACCTCTAAAGCCCTTAATGGCATGCATCCAAGCTATCTCAAGGACTCAATCTCCCTTCATTAACCTGCTTGAATGTTAAAATCATCAAGAGAGGCCTTTCTCTTAATCCTGACACCTTCACAGGTGTGTTTGGTGGAAATATGGGAGAGGGGCTTCTCTGTTGCTGCTTCTCGACTCTGGAACTCCCTTCCACAGGAGGACACGCTGGGGCCATATTTACTATACCTCACTGAATTGAATGCATTTTGGTGTTGTTGTTGTTTTTGGCATTAACTGATCCTTTTGATATTGTGTACAAAACAAGTTCAGGAGCTCTGCAGCCATCACAAAAATTAAATACAAAAATAGACCAGGTGATACTTTAGGCTACCAATAAAATAACAAAAAAGTTGCTAATATTTTGAGGGTGACACCCTCTTCCTCAGAGTTGTAGAGAAACGTTCAAACATGACAAAAGATGGAGATGTCATCTAAGAACTTCCTGTCATGACCATCTTTTGTCATGTTTGAACTACATGGGGCTACCGGGAGAGGTTATCGGGAGACTTGGAATGTGTTGCCATCAGTATGCTGATAACACACAACTAGGGATGGGCCTTTTCGGTGGTGGCTCCTGAAATGTGGAACCACCTGCCAGCAAAGATAAGGCAGGCTTCCTCCCTACTTTCCTTTTGGAAGGCCCTGAAGACCTATTTATTTGCAGAGGCCTTCCCCAGCTAGTAGGATTCGTTGTTGTTTTGTTTTGTTGCTCTTTCTTTCTCTCCCTCCACCTTCCACCACCCATTTGAGTGGGGGCACATATTTTAGAATGGGTTTTATTGTGCCACTTCCCCCAAATTCGGCAGGATGAGGTGTTTGCCATCTAACAGATTTTGTTAATAGCTGTTTTAAATGTGATTTATAGGATGTTCTAATTGGATTTTAACTGTATTTTAATTGGATTTTATTTATAACTCTATCTTTTTAGTATTTGTATTTTATGACATTTTTGTAAACTACCCCAGGTAGTGCAGTTTGCACTAAGGGGGTGGTATAGAAAAATAAATAAATAAATAAATAAATAAATAAATAAATAAATAAATAAATAAATATTCCCCAGCAGATCCCATGAAGAAACATCTAACAGGTGTTTGATGATCAACCACCACATACCTCGACCATTTCTAGGAGAACAGTAGGCAGGCATAAAGTACCGTGTTTTCTTTCTTGAGTAATTTCAGCCAAGATGTTTACTGTGGTAATTAGAGATGGGCACGAAACGACCATTTGTTTTGTTACCGTTCTCCGTTCTCCGTTGCATTATGTAACGGTATGAATAACGACCATTGCAATGGGGCAGGCTTGAACCGAACAGAACCAAGAAAATTTTCTTTGGTTCTGTTTGTTTCCATTACAGGCATCGCGCCGCTCGTGTGATGAAAAATAGAGCAGCGAAGGGCGGCGAGAGGGGGCTGGGATCCCGCCTCCGCGCGTGGAGGCGGTATCCCAGCCCCCTGTCCAGCCATCTCCGATTGGTGAATGACAGCCTGCCGGGCTGTCATTCAACAAACGGAGGGCAGCGAGAGGGGGCTGGGCCTGGCGGCCTCTTTGCCCCCTCCCCGCTGGAGCCGACGTAAGACTTTGCCGGTCTCACAAGAAGAGGCAGGATCCGAGCCCTTATGAGGGCTGGGCTCCGGGATCTCGGCCTCTTTGTCGGCACTCGGCAGGCTTTGGATGGGAGGATGTTGGAGCTCGGCTGCGCCTGGCGCCATCTTGGCCACATGGCAAAGTGGCGACAGTGCAGCTGGCTCAGAAGCAGGAGCGGAGGGCATCATTGGAGCATGGGGGGAGTGGAGCGGCACCCCTCCACAGGTTTCCCGGATCTAGGCCTGGGGGGGTGCAGGTAGCGGTCTGCTGGGGCGGCGGCTCCAGGGGCAGAGTGGTATTTCATGGCATTTCATGCCCATCTCTAGTGGTAATAAAAGGGAGTCTAAGGCTGCTATCTCACCTGGGGAAGATCCTGATTTTTCTGAAGGTCCGGCTTTTCCTCTTCCTCCTGTCACGTGACTGAGGATGTGGGATAGCAGTTCCCACGTACAAAAGTGTTTTTAAACGCAGTTCGGCCCCATGGCCAGCAGGTGGCGCTAGGATTTTAAAAAGGACCAGCTGGCTGGCAGTAGAGCTTGGGGAAGTTTAAAAAAAAAAACACCCAATCCAGCTTCCTGGTGCTCGGAGAGTGGGGCGGGGGGGAAGCGCCAATCATCCCCAGGAACAGCTGGTCGCACTATGAGGGGGGGGGAGAAAGAAAACTGGATCATATACACAATCCCACGATGTCTGCCTATTTAAAAGGTGGATTTTTTAAGTGAGGCAAAAAATTCCCTACCTCTCTGGTAAGTCTTGGAAACCTCACTTAAGGGGTTCTTCTTCTTCTTCTTCTTCTTCTTCTTCTTCTTCTTCTTCTTCCATTTCTTCTTCTTCTTCTTCTTCCATTTCTTCTTCTTCTTCTTCTTCCATTTCTTCTTCTTCTTCTTCTTCTTCTTCTTCTTCTTCAAAAAGCCCAGTGGCCGTGGAGATGAAATTTTTGGACATTGTTTATCTACAATTTTAATCTGCATTTAAAGAGATGTGGGATAGGAAAAAGACTGATGACTTTCTCAACGAAAATGTGCATAATATGGAGGAATGCTGTTTGGGAGGTGATAGAAACAAGGCCCTTTTAGACTCTGAGAGGTCTAGCCACATAATTCATTTAAGGCACACTGCTTGTACTGCACCATCTGGGGGCGATTTTCTGAATACTAGGGGATGACATTCCTGCTTTGTCACATCATGGATTGATGAAAGAATTGCATTCAATTTCTTTTTGACCAGACATATTATATTTGGTGGGACACAAAACTGCCCCAATGGGAGCAAGACCTCAGTAGGTTTCTTGGGGGATTTTTATGCCCGCTATTCTTTTCTTGAAAGAAAAGGAGGATGCATGACAAGTTGCTGAAATATGGGGGCATTTTTACTGTGGTGCAGATGACAGTGTCAAAAGAATGCCTACATTGTACATCTGATTCTTTATGGAATCTGTGATAAAACATGACTCAAGGAACCAGAACTGTGTTAGGTATTTTAAAAATGCAAGCAGCACAAACTTATGGACAGTATCCATTGTCAGTATGCAGCTAGAGGATGCTAGAATGAAAGTGTCATTCTTCTGAAGTGAATGATGGGCACTCATACACGTACTTAATAGCTGTGTGTCAGAGACCAAGGCAGTTTCCAGTTATGGAGCTTGTTGCAGTGCTAGTTGTATGGCCAGTTAAATGCTCATGAGAGGAACTGAAATCATTTGCTTTGTACAACAGCGACTACTTGACCTTCCAGAATAGTGTGTGTTCATTCAGCACACGGAGATTGACTGAATGGAGGGAAATAAATTGTGTACAGTTGCTATTGCAAAACCAAGACAGCCCCAAGTGGCTTTTGTTTGGTATTTTTTAAAATGCATTTATTTCTTCAGGTGCAAGGTCGTTTTGGCAAGCATTTAAAAGGAGTGTCCCATTCCAGCTGGCCACTGCTGCGCCACAGAAACTCATTTCTACACGATCAGCTAGCAAAAGTCCTCAAAAACTTTTCAGTGGTTTTACCTTTTCACATTCTGTGTAGAAGGAGCATGTGTATTCACAAACTGCTCTTCATAGGGGCAAAAGACAAGCACAACAGGACTGACAGAATGTCTCTCTTCAGCGTAGCCTGAGAGGGCAAGCAAATGAAGTCTTTTTGTATTATTCCACTCTCCTTTTTATTCATCCCCCATGACAAGCTGCTTGGCTTTAAGAGTTCTTGGTAGTTCACCAGCCTGTCAACAACTTGCTTTCAGAAATAGCCAGACAGACAGATAAGACCTCTTCTAGAATTCTCTATTCCTTTCCTCTTGTCTGTGGTTTCCTCAATGCAACTTCTGGGAGAAGATTCCTTCCTCTTTATATTTTTCCTAGTTTTTAAATATGCTTTAAATTTTTAACATGCTTTTTGCAAAGGCCCCCTTTCTTCTGGATCGAGTATGTGCTTTTAATTGTGCAAATGTTTACACCTGGCAAGCTAAATTTGCTGTTTGTATCAATGACCTTGGTTATTCTGCAGGATTACCTCTGCTTGGAGAAAGGCAGTTACTGTCAGAGGGTCCAAGCAGATAACAGAGTTTTAGTACATCATTAGAAACAGAGCTTCCTTAAAAGATAGAAGTAGAGATGGGCACGACTTAGCGGTATTTCCATTTCCGTTTCCGTTACTCGGTTCCGTTACTCTACGGAAACGGTAACGGGAATTACTCCCCCAGACTTCGAGCTCGAACCGACGAACGAACAATTTTGGTCTGATTTGTCGTGCTCATTCCTTGCATCGCGAGATCGCGCGATGCCACACGCGGCACAGAAAAAAAGTTTTTAAAAAGTTAAAAAAAAAAACCGGTTCCCGGCCAAAAAGCAGGCGGGAAAATGCCTGCCGTGCCTCAGGGCACCTACCAGAGGGGTTGTTTCTGGAGGTCCCCCCGGCCTCCCCCCTCATCCCCCGTCCTGGGCTGCTCTGGTGGGACTCGCCGCAGGCTCGCAGCCAGCAAAAAGCCCAGTCTCGCCGCCGGCGGCCGCCGCAATTAAAGCGCAAGCAAGCGGCACGGACGGCACAGGAAAAAACTTTTAAACTCTCTCCCCCCACCCATTCCCGGGCCAAAAAAGCAGGCGGAAAAATGCCTGCTTGACTAAGGGCGCAGGGCACCTACCGGAGGGGTGGTTTCTGGAGGGGGGGGTCCCGCCTCCCCCCCGTCCTGGGCAGCCGGACTCGCGAGTCGCCATCGCCATGCCATGCGGTGCGGGCGGGGGATCCAAAATGGGGCGGCAAACGCAATATTGTTTTTGAAATCGTGGTCCAAAAACACACACAAGCACAACAGAAACACGCGAAAATTTATAAACTGCCAGATTTTTCACAGTAGCAGTGGGTTTTTTCTTGCAACAAAATGTCTCTCCTCTCCTCCTCTGTCCTCCATTGATTTTATTTTATTTTATTTTATTTACACCTGCGCAATGATGGGCTGGCCAAGTGGCCAGCCATGTGGGAGTGGACAACCATGCAAATTTTTGGAGCCATCCCACCAGTCGCATGGCCACTTGGCCATGGAGACTTCTGGGATGTGCCAAAAAGCCCCCTAAAACCTGCCCTAGCCCTAACCCTAACCCTTGACTCCGTACCCATACGTCACAGACTGTCTTCTTAGTGGGTCAGAGAGGCACCCAGAGGTGCAACCCACTAGCCCACCGTAACCTTACCCGTCACTAGCCTAACCCTAGCTCTTGCACTAAGCCACCTTAAAGCCAAATCTACTTGCTTGCATTGCACTACACGCAGCAAGTACAATTCCCTTCTGTGTGAGACATGGTGGTGCGGGAGCCTTGTGAAGGGCGGGCATGACCCTATCACTCTCACACTGGTCTCACGTCTGCACATTATGTTATGCAATATCCATATGGCTATTGCATAGCATTTTGCAGCAGCAGCAGGTGAGGAAGGGAGACCCCCATGTAGAGGGGTCTCTCTTGGAGCCTGCTTCCCCTTCCTAGTGGCAGGAGGCACCCACGGGTGCCTCCAGGAGCCCACTTTCCCTTTATAGCGGGCCAGAGGAGGCACCCACCCCACAGAGGTGCCTTCAGGAGCCCACTCCCCCCCCAAAAAACCAGTACTAACGACAACGAAAAAACGAAACGAACGACTAATTTTTGCGAATTTTCGCGAAAACCGGAAACAACCCGAAATGGGACTGGCCCGACTAACGACAACTCGAAAAAAATTTTTTTCAAGTCGTACCCATCTCTAGATAGAAGATATCTGTTTATCCTAGCACAGGCTTGCCAGGTCACCAATGGATAAACATGGGCTTGAACGTACGCTCAGGCACAGAGCATTAGTGAATCTAGATTCCTGAAAGGAAACATGTTGTATCACAAAATATGTATTTCCTTTTAATGTTCAATGGGACCCTAAATTGGGAGCTGGAGGAACTACTTTGTGCTGGTTCCACTCCTACTTGGATGGCTAGTTCCAGATGGTGATGCTGGGGGACAATTGCTTTGCCATGTAGACATGCCATTTTGATGTCTGCAATGACTCTATGCTATCCCTCACCCTTCCCCCCCCCCACAAACATAGTGGCATACCTGCTGCCTAGATGCCCTGAGCACATCCAATCTCGCCTGATCTCAGAAGCTAAGCAGGGTCAGGCCTGGCTAGTACTTGGATGGGCGGCCACCAGGGAATACCAGGTGCTGTAGGCACCTGGAGTAGGAACTGGCAAACCACTCCAGTATTCCTGCCAAGAAAACTCCATGGATGTCTTTGTTGAGACTAATCTGGCTCAATCTGGTTTTTCAAAAGAAATGCCTGCAGTGGCATTAGCATGCATACCATATACAGCTTGCTTTGTATTCTCTTGTCTGCAAATGGATGCCAACAATGGTCTGTCTTTCTTTCTTGAGGCTAGACTGACTCTAATTACTTCCTAAAGGAAATTGCAGGCAACCAAAGCCTTCAGGGCTGAAATAAGGTTGCACTGGGATCCCAGAACCCAGCCACCTGACAGCCATTTGTGTAAATGACTGCTTTGATTTGAAATACCAACTACATGTCCTTTAAGAACTCTTGGCATGGCTCCAACATGATTCTAGTCCGTGCAGGAGAATAAATACAGTTTGAACTTCATTAAGTAGAAGGAGGCTATGTTTATTTTCTTAAATTCCATTTGCATAAGAGCAAAAAATATCTTTTGCTAAATGTATAGGAACTTTTGATGCTTTCGGTTTATTTATTTTTAAGTGAATATTTCTGGATTAATTGATTTATTTGAACAGATTGTTTTAATGGATTTAACTCAGTGAACGACAACATGCTGTGCTTATTTGCTGTGGTTTTTCATTTGAATTCAATTGGTATTTAATTGTACTGAGCAAAGCCATCATTACTTACATTTTAATTAGTTAATTAATTACTTGCCTGCCCACTGCATCCTGAATCTTGGCACAGATTAAAAATATTAAGTTTCAAAAGCAATAACAAACACGCAGTGACATTTAAATATTTAATCATGAGCCAGCCTCTGCTAGGCCCACTTGCAATACACTCCCAAGCATGACCGTCCAGAACTTTGTATACCCCACAGAGTTAAAATAAGCTTAATCCCAGGTAACTCAAACTTAGATTGCATCTGAAAGCCACATTAACTTTGGTGAGTGAATCAGGCACATGCTAGACTATTTCCATTGGAATTGAAAGTGCTTACTTTTTTGTGAGAATCAAAGTGTACTGGATGTTTCTTTTGTCCATTCATTTACCTTTCTTTCCATTTGGGGCCTGAAAGGGGTCACTGTCTTCATACACCACATCTGGATACAGGTGAGCAGCCAAGATAGACATACGTTCAGAGGCTGATTTCAACGGGACGTTCAGTGTGTAAAAAGGAACACACTAAAAGCAAAGTGTTCTGCCGCATGCCACTTCAAGTAGTCTCTGGGCAATTTACAGTTTCATTACAGTATGGGTTCTACATGGCCTAGTGACTTTTTAAAAAGGTGTTTAACATCATTACTTGAAACATATATTACACCAGAGCTGTTCACACAACAATAATATATGATCCAATAGAAAGCTGTGTTTCTGTATGTAGGTGCCAGCATTTAGATGAAGTGCTGCATGATGAAAGAAGTTGTTGGCTCTGGGTAATGAGAGGGGAACTGGTTGGATAGTTGAGTGGTTTAAGCATCTGACTGTGGAGCCAAAGGCTGGGAGTTCAATCCCCTGCTGTGTCTCTTGGGAGAAGACCCAGCCCATATGATCTCGGGCAACCTGCACAGTGCTGGAAGAATACTCTCTATCTAGAAGAAAACCCTGAAAAAGGGTTGCCTTAAGTCAGAATGAACTTGATGACCCATGGTTATTATAAGGATAGGAGAGCTGCACTCAACCATACTTGGGTGTAGTATAGTGGTTACTGCACTAAATTGAAAACATGGTTCATATATCTGCGAAGATATTAAAAGGTCTAGATGATCATGGCCCAGTTATCCTTCCAGTCAAACCTACTCCAGAAGATAACAATGGGAGAGAAAGGAGTAGGTGGGCCACTCCAAGAACCTGGGAGGAAGACTGAGTTGTAAATACCTCCACATATGTTCAAGCTACATAAATCCATAGTAATGCATACACAGCTTGGAAAATTATTTTTAAATATAGATACAACTCTGAAATGCTATTCCCTTAGGCATCCATTACTTATATTGTTACAGCCTGTGAAAGGTAGTAGTGTACTTGGCATTCCACAAAGGTACCGTAGTGAGGTTAAAGCATCCAGAATCCTACCTATATAATGGCCAGTAGCCATCTGCCTGTGGGATGCTCGTATCTTGTTATTTTTTTGTAAATATCAGAATATTCTTCTTTCACAAGGATGGACCAACACTTGAACATATGATAGTTCCACTTAGTCATTTAGTACAAAAGTGAAAAAGAAGCCAAAGAGTTACAGCTAGAACAGAAAGGGAGTGAAATGATCCCTCCAACAGTTACAACAAGAATGTAATCTAGTTCGGCTTTCATTACTGGGTGTGTGTATCTAATTTTCTGCTCTTAGATATATATTGGCTAGACTCCTAGTTCTTACAAACACCAGCATATTTTCAATAGGTTACATTGCAGCAGTGAATCACTGCTAGTTAAGGGGTAACCACCATTATTAATATGCCTCATGATTTGCCCATCACTTTACTTGGTTCATGACACCAAGGAATGCAACCATTTTCTTTCAAGAGAAAAACTGCCATTCTGGTGGTTACCACTCGTACATGTTTCACATTTTCGGATAGCGAGGCACAGCAATGAAAAATGGCCTGTGGTTTTGTTATTGTTTTGTACTAAAGTGAAAATATCCTGAGCTCCACAGTAAAGAGAAGAAAACGTCCATATATCTCTGCATCGTGAGTCTGCCCACTGACAAGTTGGAGTTTGTGTCTCTGAGCTTTTTTGCAAGCCCGAAAATCCAGTCTTGAGCACAAACACTTTTAAAAAATATTTTTGTTGATTTTTTTATTCTTTTACAAGGAGAAGAAATAATCCAAATAGCAACACTGCAAACATTACAGTGGGATCTAATGTCAAGCGACTTTGGCTGCTCCAGGCAATTGAGTAGCTTATCAAGGGTTCCATTAAGTTGAAAAGTCATACTTCTACATATATATACCTTTACCATTGCAACCATAGCATTAAATCCAATTGTTAATTTCAATCAGAACGGACCTTTAGAATCAATGTACTGTACTTTGCTAAATTATAAATGGAATCAATGGGTCTGTCTTCGTTAAGATTAACAATTTATGAAGTTTTTATTTCACACTTTTCCTGAAGGGAAAAGTTGACATCCAGTGGCATTCCATCCTATTTCATGCACTTGTGTAATGCCAATAATAGCATGTGACCTTGCTGGGTATTCAGTCCATACCTGTGCTACCTTCGCTTCTGTACAAGAGGGAATGAAACGCGTTCATGATCCAACAGCTCTACCATGTGAGAAAGCAGAGACTGAGAGCATTTCCCATGATTCCTTTGTGTAGTGCAGTAGTTCCCAACCTTGGGTAACCCAGGTGTTCTTGGACTGCATTTCCCAGAAGCCTTCACTTCCAGCTGTGCTGCCTAGGGTTTCAGGGACTGGCAGTCCAAGAACACCTGGGTTACCCAAGGTGGGGAACCACTGCTGTAGATGAATAGAATAAAACAGAGGTCCCCTAAGCTCCATACATAGCACAACTGACACAATCAGTTCCACAGCCCTGTCTTTGCAACCCAACCCACTCCCCCAACTCTGTAATGCTGCCAGTAATGAGGCGTCTGTAGGATGCAGTAGTAGAAACAGGAGCAAACACCTGGTTTGGTGGTTCATGCCAATTAATTTATTGGCCAAGCAAGTGTTTGGTGCTTCAAAGTCTGACCCGTTCTGGTAGGTGACCACTCAGGGGCAGCATCTGGAAGAGATGGGGGGGGCAGAAAAGCCAAGACACTGCCGCTAAGTGGGCACCCATTGGAGAAGGAAGAACTTTTGAAGTACTAAATACCTGTATAGACAAACTGGTATGAATCTCTGAACCAGCAAGTTGTCCCATCTTTATTCAGAAGATTGCCTGTTTGTGAGATTTTAGTGGTCAAAAAATATTGCTAATTATAATTTCTGGATTGTATGCAAGGACCTCCCCCGCCCCATATTTTTGTTTTGTTTTTGTTTAAATGCTAGTAATTCATTTTAACAATGTAAATTTCAGCTAAAGGTGGGCACAATTTTAAAAAAATGCTAATTCATCAATTTGTGTTTGTATCCATATTCCTCCCCAGCAAATGAATTTTAATGATTTTTAATCCGTTGATTCATTTAGGAATGAAATGCCTCCCGGGCACCTAGAGACACCAAAATTGTGGATGCTCCCCTTGACTCTCCTCTGCTAGCCCTGCAAGTTTGGTGAAAGTTCAGGATCAAATGTATGAGTTATGCACCCTCAAATAAAACTCCTAGGAAAGCCCCCCCCCCCAGCACCTACAGACACCAAACTGACAGAGAAGCTTCTTCCCAGTCTCGTCTACAATATTTCCAGGTTTGGTGAAGAATGGTTTCTGGGCATCTGAATTATATACCCACAAAGTGGATCCCCTCCAATTTATAGTTATATAACTAGGATATCTGAACCCCAATATTCACCAAACGTGGGGGTGGGGTTGTAGAGGAGAGTCAGGGGAAGCTTCTCTTCAACGCTGGTTTCTCTAGGCCCTTGGCTAGGTGGGTGGGACATTTTATAGGGTTTTTAAAATGCAAAATGAATCAATAAATCAATTCATTAGAAAAAAATCATTAATTTGTGATTCTGTTATCTTGATGAGTCATGAATTAAAATGAATTACAAATATCAATATGCACAAAATTTACCATAGGTTGGTTTTATGCAAATCAGCACCTCCATGTTTGCTGTGCTTCATTTTGTCCTTTTGGGCTGTGCACATGTGTTTACCTTGATTGGAGGTTTATTTAATTTTGTACTCCTCAGAAGGAATTTGTATTTTGTATTTTGTTTTTTTTAGCAAGGAATGCCTACACACCCACACTATCAGAGGCACTTCACACCATCACTAGGAAGGTCATGGCTAATGACTTATATTTAATGCATGTTGGGAAGGATTAAATAAGTGGAACTTCCAGGTGGTATAGAAATATATAAAAATAAATTAATTAATTAATTAATCCAGACCATTGTACATCCTATGAGCCTGTTCAGGCCATTATCCACCTAACAAGCCTATTCAAATCTGGGTGGCATGAAACCAAGGTGAACTGTAAATTGGACGCCTTTCACCAACTTTCCTTTGACTGATGGAGCTGCTTGGAGGAATAGTGAAATGTTTCAGTCTCACGCAAAAAGAAGTCTAGTTGCCATGACTCATCTTCAGATAACTTCACCTGGATGACTGAGAAACTTCACAGACATCTGGGAAACAGCATGTCTTTACCAGAGCAACTGAAGAAGATGGAAGCTTCCTTTTAATTTTGCTGAAATAATTGTTAGTCACTTTTTAAAGTACATAATTAATATAATATAGGTAAAGATTCCCCCTGACACTTAAGTCCCGTGGTTTCCAACTCTAGGGATGAATGCACATCTCTATTTGTAAGCTAAAGAGTGGACTTAAGCTCACAAATGCTTAAATCCAACATGTTGTATGTGAACATGTTTCCATGGCCATGTGGCTGGCATGATTAAAAGTGCAAGTGCACGGAACACTGTTAGTTTCCTAACAAAGTAGTACCTATTTATCTAATCACCCTTTTATGTTCTTTCAAACTGCTGGTTTGTCAGGAGCTTGGACGGATTTGAACTACCAACGTTTTGATTGACAAGCCCAGCGGCTCAGCACCCCCCCACACACACACACAGTTTTAGGACTGAGTCCAATAATAATACAGTGGTGCCTTGTATAAAGGAATTAATTTGTTCCAAATGAAATTATGTTAAGCAATTTTTCCTTTATACAAATTTCCCATAGGAATGCATTGAAAACAGAGTACAGTGGACCCTTGTATAACGAACAGTTTGTATAATGTAAAATTTGTACAACATAAAAAATTCCGGAGATAGGGGAAATTTGCATAACATAATTGTCTATGGGGCAAATCTGTACAACATAAAAATGGGATCACTCTGTTTTCAATGCATTCCTATGGGAAATCTGTATAAAGCAAAATTTGCTTAACATAGTATCATTTGGAACGAATTAATTCCTTTATACAAGGTACCACTGTAATCCCTAATTATGTTGTACGGATTCACCCCATAGATGATTCTGTTAAGCAAATTTCCCCCATCTCTAGAATGTTTTATGTTGTACAGATTTTATGTTATACAAACTGTTTGTTATATGAGAGTCCACTGTAATAATAAATTCTTCCTGCTAGTAGGACCTTAAATAGAGAACTGAGCCCTGTTCTCAGACTCACCAAGAAAGAAAAAGAGATATTGCATTTGGAGGGAACTAATGTACCTTTTATGCACTTGGGGTTAGGAAGAAACAGTCAGAATGGACTTGGAGGTTAAAGTGCAAAATGTGATATACTTCTGGATGATGCTAGACTCTCAGGTGGGGGTCAAGGGTGTGCTGTAAATAAGGTAGCAGACACCTCACCCTCCTTTTTTATTATTGTACATTATGTAACGTCTTGATGTACGGTGTCGTGTCATTAGACAAACAAGCTTCTGTAACCCCAGCAGTGGCATAAAATATCTCTTCCAAGAGACAGCCTCCCACTGCATTTTGTGAAGCTCGTGGCTTGTACCTGCATATATCATGGCAGGAGTCCAATATTTATCCCTTGTTTGTATTGCAAGGAAATGGGGGTCCTTAGGGTCAGAATGAACAGCTGCTTTAATTATAAGATCCCGTATATCACATCAAAGTTTTCACCGTCTTTGGGCAAAACTCCAGAATATACCCCAAGGGTTCATTCCAATCAGCCTTTGTTTTTATGATGGCTACGTCTATGTACTGTTGTCTAGCAAATTATCTATTTCAGGTATCAAGATAAAAGGGATGCTTCTCGTCCCTGCTGAGTAAAGCAATCAAATCCAGCATCCATTATTTAATGCCATTTTTAGTCTCTCTGTTGCTTCCCTCTGCGCCTGCTTTTTGCTCACAATGAATGACAGAGAGATCGCTTTTGTGGAGCAACTCTCAACCTGCTTTTGGTTACTATAGCCTTGATATAAACGAACCCGGTTTTACCTGTTGTCATTCCACATAAACTGTGTGTGTGTGTGTGTGTGTGTATCTATATCTATATCTATATCTATATCTATCTATATCTATCTATCTATCTATCTATATATATATATATACACATACATACACACACACACACTGTATACAACTGTATATATATATATATATATGCATGTTAGGGTGGATTCGGGTTTCTTCCCGTGTAGAAATCTGGTTGTTTTGGCGACGTTTCGACGAGGTCTCACTCGTCATCTTCAGGCTGGTGTTCTGGCTTCTTTCTTCTTGAAGCAAAGCGTGATCTCAGTTGAAGTCCTTCTATAAATACTGCTGGGGGGTGTGATTTGCTTGCTCTGTTGCTGATTGTAGGTTCGTTTGTTCTTTTGTGATCTGCTGTGTGGCTGAGGCGATCGTTAAGGGCTTAACTGCTGGTGGGTTAGATGGCTGTTTAGAGACATCATGTGTGGGTGAGGTGCTGGATGTGTGTCTATTAGCCTTTTGTTTCTTAACGACCTTGGTGATGGGTGTTCTGGCAGCATCCTGGGCTTTGGTGGAGTGGGGTCCTGTGTCTTGTGAATTCATTTTGGTCTGGCTGCGTGTCTGTGGTCTCCCAATGTTTTTTTGGCGTGTGTAAGTGTGCTCCATGTGGTGGCTGGAGTGGGGAGTAGCGGTAGATGGTGCAGTCATGGTTTTGTTATTGGATGGTGGTTTCGTTTCATCTGTGGGAAGGGTCTGGGTTTGTGTTTGGTGTGGATGGAAGGTGGTGGTATCTTGTGTCCTTTTGGACCTGGTGTCAGTCTTTGTGACAGAGGCTCGTCTGCTGACCAGGGCTAGTTTCCAGATGTCAGGCAAGCGGGAGGTGTCATCACGTTTATTCATGTTGTTTGGGTGTTTCTCTATTTCAATGGCTTCCATGATTATTCGACTGTTGAAGTGTTCAGTTTTGGAGATGAGTTTGGTTCTTTTAAAATCAATTTCATGACCTGTTGTATTTATGTGTTGGAAGAGAGAGGAAGATTTTTCTTCTTTTTTGACTGCGTTCTTGTGTTCTGCGATGCGTGCGCTTATTCTCCTGTTTGTCTGTCCGATGTATGTGGCTGGGCAGACTTTGCATGGTATTTCGTAGACTCCTTGGTTTTCTAGCTCAATCTTGTCTTTGGGGTTTCTTAAAATGTTGGCTATTTTTTGTTCGGTGCAAAAGGCTGTCTTGATATTGTGTTTGTGGAGAATTTTGCTTATTTTGTCTGTGGTGCCTTTGATGTAAGGGAGGAGGGCAGTGCCATTGTTCTCTTCTGTTTCTTGGTTCTTGGGGGTGTTTCTTTTTGGATTAGTTTGGTGATGGTGTTTTTTTGGAATCCGTTCGCAATTAAAGCATTCGAGAGAGTGTGTAATTCAGTTTTTAGGTGGTCTTTGTCAGCGAGGCGTTTGGTTCTGGAGATGAGGGTTTTTGCTACGGAGTTGATCTGTGCAGGGTGGTGGTGTGATTGTGCATTTAAGTAGCGGTTTGTATGTGTTTTTTTCTGGTAGATGGTATGTCCTAAGGAGCCGTCGGGTTTTTTGTAGATTAGGACGTCCAGGAAGGAAGTTGGTTGTTGGCTTCTATTTCCATAGTGAATTGTATTTTGGGGTGTAGGCTGTTGAGATGTGTGAGGAAGTTGTTCAGTTTGTCTTTCCCGTGTGGCCAGATAACAAAGGTGTCGTCAACATATCTGAGCCAGAGTTTGGGTTTATGTTCGGACTTCTGTAACGCGTTGGTTTCAAAGTGTTCCATATATAGGTTTGCGATGACCGGTGAGAGGGGTGATCCCATGGGTGCTCCTTCTATCTGTTTGTATCTTTGTCCATTGTGGATGAAGTATGTGTTGGTTAGGCAGTGGTTGGTCAGATCTAGGATGTGTTTGGGGGGGTTGTATTTGTTGTGGATAGCTGTCAAGGCTTCTTGAATGGGCACTTGTGTGAAGAGCGAAACAACATCGAAGCTCACGAGTAGGTCATTGGGTTGTAGGTCTTGTTTCTTTATAATTTCTATGAAGTGGAACGAGTTTTGTACGTATGAAGAGATGGATTCTGCATAGGGCTGGAGTTGTTTGGCAAGAAATTTGGCGAGGTTTTGTAGGGGTGAGCCTATGGAGCTGACTATGGGTCTGAGAGGTGTTCCTTCTTTGTGGATCTTGGGGAGGCCGTAGAGCTTGGGGCATCTGGATGATTTCTCTCTGGGGATGATGCTTGGCTTGATTTCTTCACTTAAGGGTGAGGCTTTTATTTTGGCTTTGGTGGTTTTTTCCAGGTAGGTGGTGGGGTCTGTGTTCAAAGGTATGTAAGCAGGGTCTTGTAGTAGGTTGGATAGTTTGGCTTGGTAGTCAGATGTGTTCATCACCACTGTGGCATTGCCTTTGTCTGCTGGGAGAATGATTATGTTGTTGTCTTTCCTCAGGTTGGTGAGGGCTTTTTGTTCTTCTTTGTGTAAATTGCTTCTGGGTGGTTTGCTGGAGCAGAGGATATTGGTGACTTCGAGTCTGATTTTGTTGGCTTCATCTGGGTTGATTTTGGTTAGGCTGGCTTCCACTCCGCATATGATGTTTTCAGTGGGGATGTGTCTGGGGGTGACTGCAAAGTTAAATCCTTTGGACAGGACTTTGGTCTCTGCGATGGTGAGTGTCCTGTCTGATATGTTGTGAACTGTTTGTTTCATGGGCTGCTGTGTGGGGGTTGGGCTTCTGGCGTTTTTTCCAGTTTGTGGAGTTTGTTGGTGTGTATGTCTGTCTTGTGGGAGGTCTCTGTTTCAGCTCTCCAGGTGGCGAGTTGCTTGGATTTGTTCCAGAGTGTTGGGTGGATTTTGTTGCTGAGTTTGAGGTGGAGAGTGAGTAGGTCTCTGTTGGTTTGATCTAGTAGGTATCTTTTCTTGTGTAGTTCGTTTCTGATTAGGGCTAGTTCTGTTCTTTTCAGGATCCTTTCGCTGGATGGGGTTTTTGAGTGGAATTTCAGTTGGAAGCTTGTGGGGATCACATTTTTATCTCGGCAGTTGCGTAGGAATGTAATGTCACATAAGATGGTGGCTCTTCGGACTTCTAGTTTCTCGTAGGTTCTGGTCAGCTGGAAGGTTTCCTCCCCGTAGAGGTCGGATATTTGTTTTCGTAGATTTTCACGGGTATAGGTATGCATGTTAGGGTGGATTCGGGTTTCTTCCCGTGTAGAAATCTGGTTGTTTTGGCGACGTTTCGACGAGGTCTCACTCGTCATCTTCAGGCTGGTGTGCTGGCTTCTTTCTTCTTGAAGCAAAGCGTGATCTCAGTTGAAGTCCTTCTATAAATACTGCTGGGGTGTGTGGTTTGCTTGCTCTGTTGCTGATTGTAGGTTCGTTTGTTCTTTTGTAATCTGCTGTGTGGCTGAGGCGATCGTTAAGGGCTTAACTGCTGGTGGGTTAGATGGCTGTTTAGAGACATCATGTGTGGGTGAGGTGCTGGATGTGTGTCTATTAGCCTTTTGTTTCTTAACGACCTTGGTGATGGGTGTTCTGGCAGCATCCTGGGCTTTGGTGGAGTGGGGTCCTGTGTCTTGTGAATTCATTTTGGTCTGGCTGCGTGTCTGTGGTCTCCCAATGTTTTTTTGGCGTGTGTAAGTGTGCTCCATGTGGTGGCTGGAGTGGGGAGTAGCGGTAGATGGTGCAGTCGTGGTTTTGTTATTGGATGGTGGTTTCATCCACACCAAACACAAACCCAGACCCTTCCCACAGATGAAACGAAACCACCAAGTGGAAGCCAGCCTAACCAAAATCAACCCAGATGAAGCCAACAAAATCAGACTCGAAGTCACCAATATCCTCTGCTCCAGCAAACCACCCAGAAGCAATTTACACAAAGAAGAACAAAAAGCCCTCACCAACCTGAGGAAAGACAACAACATAATCATTCTCCCAGCAGACAAAGGCAATGCCACAGTGGTGATGAACACATCTGACTACCAAGCCAAACTATCCAACCTACTACAAGACCCTGCTTACATACCTTTGAACACAGACCCCACCACCTACCTGGAAAAAACCACCAAAGCCAAAATAAAAGCCTCACCCTTAAGTGAAGAAATCAAGCCAAGCATCATCCCCAGAGAGAAATCTTCCAGATGCCCCAAGCTCTACGGCCTCCCCAAGATTCACAAAGAAGGAACACCTCTCAGACCCATAGTCAGCTCCATAGGCTCACCCCTACAAAACCTCGCCAAATTTCTTGCCAAACAACTCCAGCCCTATGCAGAATCCATCTCTTCATACGTACAAAACTCGTTCCACTTCATAGAAATTATAAAGAAACAAGACCTACAACCCAATGACCTACTCGTGAGCTTCGATGTTGTTTCACTCTTCACACAAGTGCCCATTCAAGAAGCCTTGACAGCTATCCACAACAAATACAACCCCCCCAAGCACATCCTAGATCTGACCAACCACTGCCTAACCAACACATACTTCATCCACAATGGACAAAGATACAAACAGATAGAAGGAGCACCCATGGGATCACCCCTCTCACCGGTCATCGCAAACCTATATATGGAACACTTTGAAACCAACGCGTTACAGAAGTCCGAACATAAACCCAAACTCTGGCTCAGATATGTTGACGACACCTTTGTTATCTGGCCACACGGGAAAGACAAACTGAACAACTTCCTCACACATCTCAACAGCCTACACCCCAAAATACAATTCACTATGGAAATAGAAGCCAACAACCAACTTCCCTTCCTGGACGTCCTAATCTACAAAAAACCCGACGGCTCCTTAGGACATACCATCTACCGGAAAAAAACACATACAAACCGCTACTTAAATGCACAATCACACCACCACCCTGCACAGATCAACTCCGTAGCAAAAACCCTCATCTCCAGAACCAAACGCCTCGCTGACAAAGACCACCTAAAAACTGAATTACACACTCTCTCGAATGCTTTAATTGCGAACGGATTCCAAAAAAACACCATCACCAAACTAATCCAAAAAGAAACACCCCCCAAGAACCAAGAAACAGAAGAGAACAATGGCACTGCCCTCCTCCCTTACATCAAAGGCACCACAAACAAAATAAGCAAAATTCTCCACAAACACAATATCAAGACAGCCTTTTGCACCGAACAAAAAATAGCCAACATTTTAAGAAACCCCAAAGACAAGATTGAGCTAGAAAACCAAGGAGTCTACGAAATACCATGCAAAGTCTGCCCAGCCACATACATCGGACAGACAAACAGGAGAATAAGCGCACGCATCGCAGAACACAAGAACGCAGTCAAAAAAGAAGAAAAATCTTCCTCTCTCTTCCAGCACATAAAAACAACAGGTCATGAAATTGATTTTAAAAGAACCAAACTCATCTCCAAAACTGAACACTTCAACAGTCGAATAATCATGGAAGCCATTGAAATAGAGAAACACCCAAACAACATGAATAAACGTGATGACACCTCCCGCTTGCCAGACATCTGGAAACTAGCCCTGGTCAACAGACGAGCCTCTGTCACAAAGACTGACACCAGGTCCAAAAGGACACAAGATGCCACCACCTTCCATCCACACCAAACACAAACCCAGACCCTTCCCACAGATGAAACGAAACCACCATCCAATAACAAAACCACGACTGCACCATCTACCGCTAGTCCCCACTCCAGCCACCACATGGAGCACACTTACACACGCCAAAAAAACATTGGGAGACCACAGACACGCAGCCAGACCAAAATGAATTCACAAGACACAGGACCCCACTCTACCAAAGCCCAGGATGCTGCCAGAACACCCATCACCAAGGTCGTTAAGAAACAAAAGGCTAATAGACACACATCCAGCACCTCACCCACACATGATGTCTCTAAACAGCCATCTAACCCACCAGCAGTTAAGCCCTTAACGATCACCTCAGCCACACAGCAAATCACAAAAGAACAAACAAACCTACAATCAGCAACAGAGCAAGCAAACCACACACCCCCAGCAGTATTTATAGAAGGACTTCTACTGAGATCACGCTCTGCTTCAAGAAGAAAGAAGCCAGAACACCAGCCTGAAGATGACGAGTGAGACCTCGTCGAAACGTCGCCAAAACAGCCAGATTTCTACACGGGAAGAAACCCGAATCCACCCTAACATGCACACCTATACCCGTGAAAATCTACGAAAACATATATATATATATATATATATATATATATATATATATATATATATATATATATATATATATATATATATATATATATATATATATATATATACACACTGTATATACTGTATATATCTTTTCCCATCCACATAGCATTCTCCCGCCCATCCAAGTCACATAGAGTGTAATTGAATACTGGAGAGAAACACATGACTGAAAGCACCCGCACAACCATGCACACAGGTGTGGAGAGAGATGCCTGCCTGCACAGACTGACTACCAGGGTGCACCGTATCATATTCTAGTGTGCAGTCTGTGGGCCACATGTGACCCCACTAAGCACCTATCTGAGAAGGCAGTGATGTGAGCTCACCATCCCCTCCTTCCACACAGCTGCTGTGGGTGCCACTGCACAGGGAACATTGAAAAGAGTCATTGTCATGTAAGGCCATCATAGTACCCATTAGTGGTGCTGGTATTGTTTAGCATATTTGATGATTCTCCTCCCTTGAGTCCTTCCCATTTGGAAGTATGGCTCCTCACACTGGCAGGAAAACTGATCTTTATTCTACTGAGATCACTCACCCTGCCTGATACCAAGGAAGACCAACAGTGTGCCTGCTTCCATGTTGGCTACAGTTTCCTTACCCAGTCTAGCACCCACATGTGTGCTGTAAACCCTGTCAAGGCATGCTGGTTGGGAATGATGGGAATCTTAATCCAACATACCTGGAAAGTGCCTGGGTGGTAGAAACAGAGCAGTCTTGTTGATCAAATTGCTTGGGGTTGAACCTAGGAAGGACCTCTTCCACAAAGCACATGTGTTCTACTGCTGGAATGTAGCCTTCCCTTACAATGTTTGCAGATGGATACACTGTCCCAGTGATCTGCACATGGAAGAACCTTGTTCAGAGCACCATCCCTGCTGATGGCCAAGACTGCATTGTTCCACTGTACTCTTAGCAGTTCCTTCCAAGTGTTTTTAAAATTGGCTCTTCGAAGAGTTTTTCACCTTTTTTTAAAAAAAAAAGAAAATGCTTTTAAAAGACTTGACTTCACAAATTAGCTTTTATAACTGTTTTTAACATACTGTTAAATAAAGTTGTTGTCGTATGTTGCTTTGGGAGCCCTGGCAGGTAAGAAAACAGTAAATGCATGCGAGCACTCCATCTTCTGGCAACTGGCAACTGTGCATTTGCTGGAAGCCTGTGGTATTCCCTCTCTCTCTTTGCCTATCCTGGAAATACTCCTGGATTCCTTTGTCTCTCAGTGAGACAAAGGCAGGGTTCTGAAGCAGAATGGTCTACACAAGGATGCATTGTAAGTTATCATATGAAGCTCAATTGTTCATTATCATCTGACTTTTGGCTTCTTCTTTGTCTTTTTACAGATGCTATGCTCTTAGTAGCAGACCGATTAGAGGGGCCATTCAACATTGAATTAGTAATGGATCCTATTGATGTCAAGATTTCTGAAGCCATCATGAATATGCAAGAAAACAGTGCACACGTGACAGCAAAGGTACTGAGAACTTATTTGTGTTAAATCCCTTAGTAAGCTGCAAAATTGTGTATTATGTGCTGGTTTGTCAGAAATGTTGCCTCGCCTGCAAACTCGGGCACAGTTGCTCTTCCACTGCATTGGCCATTATAAATGTTTGCTTTTATGGATTACCACTTCCAAGATCCCACATGCTGGCCCTCCTGGCTGGGGGGGATTCTGGGAACCACAGTTAATGGGTTTATTTCCAAATGGTGAATGGTAGCAAGCAGAGATGGGTGGACATTTTCTTCTTCACCTTCATTTCAGAAGAAATTGTCAAAATTCAAAAATGTCTTCATAAACAAGGTGTAAAGAATTTAAGATTTTCAGGGAAAAATGAATTTGGGAAAATCAAAGCTGACAGATTCACCCATCAAGGTTTGAATACTTTGGCCACAGAAAGCCATCTTTGTTATGTTAAGTAAGGGTTTCTACCTGTTCATCTGATGAGCTTTTCATCTTCAACAGCTGCATGCCAGTTGGGTACAGCAGAGTTACTTGCAGGCTGGAAATAGCTGTACAGCCATAGATTTGGATAGTATAACTAGGTGAGAATACAATACTTGACCAAAAGCTTTACAATAGGACTGTGGTATCCGTTGGAGTTCTGTTCCCAGTCCTCTTCACAGAGGGCAAAAAGTGTGATGATTGAGAGAAAAAGAGATTCCCTCTAGTAACCATTTCTGTTAATATATCTTGGAAACATGTATTTCAAGGCGTGTTGTTTAACATTTTCAGGCTGCACTAAGTGAAACTGCAGATATTGAGTCTATGGATACAGTGGTCCTACTGTATATTTCTTTGGCTAGTATGGTAGTAACTTACTGTCAATCTACCTATATAGTGAATGAACTGCTCAATGCTAAGTCAACACTTAAAGAGGAGTGTGCTGTCCTGGATAGAGAGATGGATTTAGGAGACCTGGGTTCAAATCCCCATTTGGCCATGGAAACTCCCCACAGGGTAGCATTAGTAAAATCACTCCTGAAATATTTCACATTCCTTGAACTCCCTGTTAGGGTCCTTGCTAGATACTCCAAGTAGTGAGGGAGACAGAGAGAAGGAACAGATATCTCTCCCTTCAATAGGAAGAACAAGGCCTGTTCTCTGCTAAATTTTTTTATCTTAAGTCCTAGAAAGGAAGCCCAGTTACAAATACACAGCATACACACTATTAGCTGAAAACTAAGCTGTGAGATTGGCCAGTATTAACCTCTAAAATTAAAGGCTATAAATCTGACACAAATCACCAGGGACTTGAAGGGAAAATTCACACAATTGGCTAATTTAGGCCTCTATCACATGTGTAGTTATTGATGCAAGTGCCTATTTAGAAAATATGGGAGGGAGGCTTCAGATGGCAGCTTGACAACCTCCAGTTTGACTGGCTCCTACTGCTTTATACTCAGTTAATTGACTAGGCCACACTCTTCTGAGAGAAGAAAAAATGAAAATACAGAGCTTATCACTCAAGTCCTGAGGATATTCAGTCCAGTAATTTGTATTAAAAAAAGTCAAGGAACCCTCTTTAAGAGTCAAGTTCCTGCCCTGTGTTGTTATATTAGAGCTGTGGTTCCCTGCCTTGGGTCCCCCAGATGTTTTGATGTAAAACTCCCAGAAGCTTGTGCTGGCCAGGATTTCTTGGAGTTGTAGTGGGGTCTTAAGCCTGAGAGTCATCATTCATCTGGAGGCTTAATGTTGGAAGCTAGGCATGGGCCTTTCATTTCGGAATCGGTCCAGTTCCGAAACAAATCACTGCAGCACAGCTGCTGTTTGGAACTTGGACCCACCCTCCAAAATGAAATCACCCATTGACTTACCTTGCCTTCCATCATGCGGGGCGCTACTCCAACTAGGAAGTAGCCTCTGACGCATCATAATTCCTTCTCCCTGGCACTAGCCAATCAGACAGGGAGGCAGAATGGTGCATGCCCCTGCACAGCTCCTGATTGGCCAGTGCCAGGGAGAAGGAATTATGATGCACTGGAGGCCACAGAGAAATTCGTCAGACTTGAAGAGAGGAAGGGTTAGTACTTGAAGTAATCTATATCAAGGATATACTGAGGTAATTTTTAGGATGCTAAATAATTTGACTAAAGACAAAAGCATTGTTCAGTAATTTCTTGCCAGCAATGGGGAGTACTCTTCTCACCCTGAATTTTAATTCATTTATTAATTTATTTGTTATACTTTTATCCCACCCATCTGGTTAAAAGGCCACTTGGGGCAGCGAACAAGCATTCAGAACAAAACAACAATCAACAAAAATACAACATAATGCCAAAGTAAAAATTAACTACATGTCTAAGTTAACCAAATATCATTATAGGGGTAAAGAATTTTAGAAGTAAAGAACCCCTCCTTCATGCTTGATTCATGAGTCACCATTATTGCACATCAAAAAAGAACATTTCAAGTATTCTTCATTAAGCCTTTTCCACTGCATTTGTCAAGTAACTGCAAAGCAAAACCTGTTGTGGAACAGTTGACAGACAAGTATGGTTTCATTATACAGGACACTGCTTGGACATCCTGCTTAATTTATATAGTTTGATGGATCAAATTGGACCAATAGATCCACTAACAAGCTATGAGCAAATCACTATCAAAAAGTCTACTTCTTGAGCGCTGGTGGGGACATGGCTGACAGATTATTTTAACCAGGTTGCCTAATTTATCCCTGTTTTATGATAGGCAGGACCACATTCTTGCTAGATTCTACTGTGAGCAATCTTCCTCTGTAATTATCATGGTTCTTTCAGGTCTTTCAAGGGTGTGGACAGCCTAAACCGGCTCCAGGTTTAAGATCTTCTCGCTCCATTCCTGATAACTTCAATGCCCGCTTTCGTCCCTATCACCCCGAGGAAAGACCAACAACAGCTGCTGGTACAAGCTTGGACAGGCTGGTAAGTAAACTATTTATGGTACAGCAACCATGGCTGCCAATACGATGAAGAAATACTTATTTTGAAAGTTGGCCCTCATTCCTTTTGTGCGACGTTGTCAAATCAAAATGTGGGCTGCTATAAATAGGGCTCAGTGAGATGTCCATTGCAGTTTATTTTTATTGGAATTTAACAAATTTCATACATGTGTTCCAAAGTGTATTGGACAGAGGTTGAGATTTTGATAATTTAAATGTCAGAGAAATAGAAATGGACAGATTTGTCTTTTTCAAGTTCAGGCCTTCACATGTCCAGCTGTATGGTTAAGCCCCATTGTATTCAATATATCAAATGTGTTGTGAGGAAGCAACACCGCCACATATTTCTTCTCAGAGACTCCTTATCTTTAATATCTCTCTGCAGGGAGCTGCAACCCTGAAAATGGTCGGCACATATGCCCCCATTGTCATCTTTAGGCTAGGAATAGCAGTGCTGATTGAATTTGGATGTGGGGCAAAATGAAATGAATGCATCATCCTTCTTCTAACAATGAGCAGATGTTTTCCTCTGAAAACACACAGTGGTAACATTTCTACCAATGCTATCTTCTGGAAGCCATTACAACAACAGAAGTTTTGTGTGTCGTGTGCGGCCTTTGCAACTTCATTTCCCCTTGGGAAACCGAGCTTTTCTCTCCCCTTTAATGCCAAAATATTATTCAATTAGCCTTCGATGGTCCATTTATCTTGTTTCATTCCCCCCTTAGGTTTGGGTTGTAATAGTGGTGGCTGTTAGTGATGTGCATCAGCTTTGGGAAGACGTCTCAGAAATAGGTCAAAGCAGGGGGTTTTGTACATAACTACATTTTCACATTCTTCCCCCTTCCGGATCCAGAAGCGTACAAACATCTCCAAATATTTTCAGGCAACCAAAATCAAATCTGTTAGAACATTCCCAAGTCAGGTCGGAATGTTACAGCCTCAATCTGTACAGCAAATATGTGAATATAAGCCAGATAGGATGGTATTAACACATCCTTTGTAGCAATATCTCACCAGCTGTACACAGCCATTACAGCAATGCCATAATTTGCTAATATGATTTGAGCCATTATCACTGCCTAATATGAATGCTGGGAAATTATGTTGTAGCATGTTTAATCCTACAGCCAAGGAGTCCTACTAAGACCTGACCCAAAAGCATGTGAGAAGAGATCATCTGGGACATATACAGAAAGGCTAGAGGCCTTGTTTTGGCTGAGGAGGCTTTTGCTTCCTGAATCATGAGCGACAGGCATGAGTATTGTGTACAACCAAATCTACATGACTGGAAAGTGTGTTTGAATATAGATTACGTATAACGTCACTGCATTGTTTTCAAAGAGCTGTGAGTCCCTGATCCATTTCTAGCACATGGTGTCACAGATAAATATTGAAACTGGAAGGTCTTCTTTTGCCTTGAGCGTGCTTTGTGGAATTTGCTGGTGTTGCAAAAGACATTGTCACCACCCAAAGTACATCATGCCAACATCAGCCCAACCCCTTTCCCATTGACTCCTACCAGCTAACAGGCTCCCCCGGTTCATAACCAAGGATCACTGTGACAAGAGTGGCAGCAGGCAGTGGATCAGCTTGTCCTTCTGCCTTAGTGCTTTGGAGAATTGTTATTTTCTGAGCATTTACCCCCTATAGCAACTCCCACAGCCTACACTGAGTGAGGGACTCCCATTTCTGAGCTCTCCTTTTGCTTTCTCCACAATCTAATGATAAGTGGGCCATACTGCCAATTTAAGGTGTTCCTACTATTTGGTGTAACTTTCATCAGCCATAATCTATTGCTTGTCAGATGAAATGGGAAAAGCAGCTTTTCAACAGCTAGATCTATTTCTTTCAGTGAGAAAGTAGAAAATGCCTACCACTGAAATAAGTGATCCTATGCCGGTTACATTAAAGGGCAATCATTACAGCTCCTAATTAACTTTACAATAAACTCATTTTTTCAGCTTCAGTTATAATTAAATAGGTACTTATTGTTGTTAAATGACCATATGCATAATGGATCTTCACTCACTAACACTCCATTAAAGAATTCACATTCAATACAAGCCAGGAGAACAAGAAAATGCTTATACTACATTAAAAATATTTACTCATATTTAGCTAATCAAAGCCTTCAAGCACAGTATGTTCTTTTTGTTTCCCTCTGGTCAACAAAACAAAACAAAGAAATAATCTGAGACACTATAGGGCACTTACTCTAAAGGAATCTTATTCAAGTATATCTATTGAAGTCTACTCCAAAATCCTTTTTAAAATCCATAATATAAAAATGAAGCTGCCATATGTAGTACTATACATAAAAACTACCCTATGCTCTAATTGCAGGAAAGAGTATATACTATATTTCTTTTTGTATTTTGTTAATAATTGTTATTTCAGCAACTCATTCAATCAATTCAGATGCAAAGAGTTACAAAAGCAATTCATTGCAAATACCTAGATATTAAAAAGCATTCATAAAACACATGTGGCTTAGTTGTTAGTCAAAATATAGTTAGGTAATACCTTAATCAGGTCATTAAAATCTAAAAGAGACAAATTTCTGAGTCCTTTAGAGTTGTTGATCTAGTGAATGTTACACAATATGGTATGTAGAAAGAAGCCAAAGAGTTCAAAAATCACCCTGATTGTATATTATAATCAAGGATCTGTAGTTGGTTAAGACCCTAAATGGGACTGCAGGTTCAGTGAAGTAGCTTGAAGTGACAGTGAGGTGAGATGTGGTGAAGTGTGATGTGGTGTTACCAGAATGCATGTCAGGGGTTAAGGAGGATAAATTATATTGCCTGTTTCTATCACTATGCACAACAGGCTATATATAGGTAAGGGTCAAAATACATTAGAAGAGAAACATCGAGCAATTTAGTATCTATATCAGCAAAGATTTAGACCAAATGGATAGGATACGTGACTAGGCCAATAAGGTGAATTGAAGCCTCATAGTATAACTAGTAGTATTTTCTATGGCATATTTTTCTATGCTGTATAAAATATTGATCCCAGCCATGTATCTCCCATGAAGTTACAGTGCTAGCTTCCTCAAGCGATTTTAGGGGACTCTTTGAAATTTAGAAAGGATAGGGTTTCTGGGAACTGAGTTATTAAGATCCAAAGGAGATGTGGGGGTGCTTAACGGATGGAATGTGTCCGGCGTGCTTTACCAATTATAGAGTTAATTTACAGCTTCTCCTCAGCGCACCAATCCACACTTCTTCAATTAAGTGCCCCCCCGCAGCCCCTTTGGAGCTGAATAACTCTGTTCTCTGAAACCCAAAACTTTCCACATTTCAAGGGGTTACAGGGGAGAGCTTGAGGAGGCTCACCTGCCATTTCCATGCTGCTCGCTGCCTGGGATCACTATTTTTCAAGCACATAACACTGCAATTAGAAATGGTGGGTTTTTTGGGGGGAGAGCACTCCATTTGAAGCTAAATAACTCAGCCCCCTGAACTCCAAATCTCTCCAAATTTGGAGGGTTTAAAAGGGGCAGTCTTCTAGGACCCAGGGGAGCCATTTCACAGAGAAATGAATTGGTTCAGTTTAAAAACGAAAAAAACTGGCAGTTCATTTCATTACTAATAAAATGCTGCCTCCCTGGGAGCATTTGTTTTTCGTTTGGTGCCCATCCCTAAAAATAACCACTATGGGTTCTCTTTCAGTTTTGTTTCTGATTTTATTTCTCCTTTTTCAAGGGACAGACAATGTATTCAGTGTGGCATATAAAGGCATAGTGAAGGCTGAAAAAAACCTATAATTAAATAGCACCATGAATAAAAATGTAAATATTACCAATGAATTTTTTAAAGAAATACAGTAGCAATAATACTCAGTTCACCTCCTCTAAATTGAATGCTCTTGGGAACTGACATGACAGTACAATTCTTTAGTCTCAGTAGGAAGTTAAGAAGTTGCCCAGTAGAAGAAAAATTCTAGACTGTAAAAGCCTCAAAAGAATATACCTTAGTTTGGATCCTGGCTAAAGCTGTGATCCTGTGCCCATGCGCCAAGGAATGTTTTATCAAAGTGAACGTGGGAGGATGTAGTTCTAAGCAGATGTATAAAGAAAACACTGTAAACCTCTATATGTGAAGGAACATAGATGAACAATCAACTGCTATGACTCAGCTGGTGTGGAAGAGGATTGCCAGGATGCCAGCTGGATACTGATGGAACTGGGATGCCTCTTCATGTCTGCAGGGTGTGGGTTACAAACCTCAGAATGAGCAGTGGTGTAGGAGGAGAATGTCTAATTTTATTTTGAGGGGTAGAATTAAATCCGGTGCACCCATCCTTATTCATTCTAAGCTGGGACCAGGGCTCGCTGGCTCAACACAGAGATGTCGATCACCGCTGCAGCTTCAAAACATGTTTTATTCTATCTCACTAGTAGCCAAAGTAGCTTTTTGCTACTAGTTTTAACAAGATTTGGGGCTCATTTACCCAAATCCACCTTCTGCCTGTTACCATGATCAACTGGTCCGAAGTTTTCTTTGTGTTGCTGGTGTCACATGGCAAGAATCCCTGCAGCGTCACAATGGCCCATCCTCTAGCCTTGGGTTTTCAATCTGATATAACAATGATGGGGGGGGCTGTTGAGCTGGCAACCCTAAACTGAGGGACCATAAATAGAAAGTTCCCTGTTCTAAAAAGTCAAGGTGAGGGCTTTAAAGGTAATAAATTGAACTGGGCCAAGAAGCCAAATAGAAATATGGGCATATAATGTTATAAATCACTGCTGTCATAAACTGCAGTAGAGGTGAGTAGTAAACTCTGTAACATGTTTATACTCCAGTGGAGAAATACAATTACTGTGTGGCTAGTAAGTAGGAATTTATCCTTAGACAGCAGCATAGCACACTCTAAACCAGTTCCAGCCAGTAAGAATCTTTGTCTTTGCATTACTACTTGCAGCAGAAGGAAACAACAGCAGATTGATAGCAAGTTGGCAACAGAACCATAATGGGACCTGAAAAACACATACGGTCTTGGGGGCGGGGGATCTGTGTTTGAAGCCCCCCTGATATTATACTGTCAATTTGTTTTATGTTGATTCGCCATAATACACTCTCCAATGCATTCATGTCCAACATATACATGTCTGATGAAAGGGATTTGCCCAGGAAAGCTCATATTAAAATATAGCCGTTAGGTTTTAAGGTGCCGCAACACTTTGGTCTGCTCTTTATTTTTATTTTGTTTTTGTCTGATACTCCAGTAAAAACAGCATGGAATTCTTGCTCATCACTCTTTGTCATAATGCACCTACAAAACAATAGCCCCAAGAGAGAGAAAGAGTCTAATATAGTCAGATAGGCACATGGAAGAAATGGACAGTCCATGTCCATTTCATACAGGCCTTCAGGGGTTGTCTGTATCTCCAGTATGAATTAAATGCCCATGCTTATTTCTAACTTTGCTTCATTATTGTAAGGTTTCCACAGTTTTGTTGTTGATAAAGTCTTCCTTCTTTCTGCCTGTTGACTTCAGTGGGATCTGAAATATAAAACGTTCAAATTTAAACTAATTTAAGAATCAAGGGGAAATGTTTCTGAATACAATTATTATGTTTGAAGAGTCTGTCTTCTGTACTTTTTCACATAAGCTGTAGGGAAAAGTTAACACATGCACTTAAAATCGGGGTGGGGGAAATTAAGTTACTACTAGTACAGAGGTGGCTTAAGGCTAATTGAATATGTGCCCTATTGCCATCCATAGCGGGCATAATTAAATAAGCCCTATTGACAATAGTTTGCTAATTCTAGCACATTATTTCCTTAGCAACTGTTTTCTATAACCTAATAGTTTGTCCTTGTTCCATAGTTTAATGTATTTGTATTAATTTTCAATAACCATTTAACAGGTAAAAGCAGTTATGCATATTTAAGAGGTGAGTCGTGCCCAGATAAAACCTAATGCTTTGTCTTGAACTCTTTTTTCTCTTTTCTTTTTCTCCCCTTTCCCTTCTGCTTCCCAGAGGACTATATGGAGGACAATGCAACATGGTGTAAGCTCTGGTATTCTTACTCTTGGCTTTCATATCCATTCACCTGTTTCTGTTTTTAACTGTACAAAAGACTTCTCAAACCATCTGTGTCACATTGCCTTGGCTTTTCTTTGAAATAATGTAACTTCTAGTTTTAAGTAAATCTTAATGATTAGGATGGTGTAGTTCAGGTTCTACTCATCAATCTTCATTTCATACTGACATGGATGTAGGCCAGCAGCTCCCAGCCATGAGTAACCCATGTCTGATTGGACTGCAACTCCCAGAACCTTCACTGCCAGCTGTGCTGCCCTGAGTTACTGGGAGTTCCAGTCCAAGAACATCTGGGTTGCCAAAGGTTGGGAACCACTGGTCTAGGCCAATGTTATCAATGTTCTTCTGATAACTGAAGATGACTTTCTCCCCGAATGTTAAGCACTGAAAGACACTTCCAAGTTCTAACTATAGAAGTTTCCTTTTACAGCAGGACCAAAGAATATGTATGTAGCCCTCCATATGTTGCTGGACAGGAATTCTTACCATTTCTCACTATTGGTCAAGCCGGCAATGACTTGTTAAAGCCCAACAATAACTGGAGGACATTTCCTCATTCCTGTTCTAGAATGTGTAAAGAATAGCTCTACTGTACTCAGATGAGTTCATTTCCTGACTGAATATGGGTTCCAGATTTCCTATAGGGATGGCCCTACCACTAGGCAGTAAGGCAGCCACCTCAGGCAGCTAATTTGGACTGTCATATAACGGCAGCAAATTACTAGTTGTGTCATTCATTATTCCAGTAATGACCATTTCTGTTGTGAGGAAGAGGGGGGCTGCATGTGATGTTTTGTTCCTAAAATCTCCAAATGCACCTTGGCAGGGGTTTCAAGGAAAGATTTGCTCCTCCACCTCAGGTAACACAATGCCAAAGACTGGTCCTCTGTCGCAGGGCCAGCCCAAGACATGTTGCTCCCTTAGCCAAATAAATAAAGAGAAAATTCCCACTACAGAATCCAATCAGACTGGCAACTGAGTCTTGCTTCAGTTCCCTCCTGCACTACAGTTGGAGGTTGGGGAAACCTGCATGGCACATGTGGCTCTTTTCTTAAATACTGTGCTGCTGTCCTCTGGCATCTGCTACCTGAGGCAACCTTCACCATTTTGCCTAATGGTGTGACCAGTGCAGCTGCTTTCATCTGCTTCAGAGGCATCTGCTCTGGGTGTGTTTCTATCCATTAAGAAGACACACAAAGATGTTGTTCTCTGTTGAATAGCCTACCGTGTTGTATCTTTGCACTGTACTGATTGAAGAGCATCATGATGTCACAAGCAAGTTCTTCTGTGGGTGAGTTTAGATGTGCAAATGCTTTTGATTGATTAATTGGTTGTTTGGTCGGTTGGTTGGTTAGTTGATTGATTCTATTCGGTTTGAGAATAAGTGAATTAGGAAAATGAACAAGAACAGGTATGAAGAAATAAATGCCATGTTGATTCTAGAGGCTTCCTGAGGAATCTTTCATTGGTGACTGAGGAAAAGCAAATACAGTCACTCCCCCGCCAATCGGGGGGGTTAGGGACCCACCACACCTGCGATGCATGAAAATCTGCGATATGTGGAAGCAGGTGGGGTGGGGGCGGGGGCAGGGGTGATTGCGCACCTGTCCGAGGCTTCTAGGAGGAACGCAGGGGGCAGCGCGGAGCGACCCAATTGCCCCCCGCCACCTCCCATATGGCTCTGAGGCTTCTCAGAGGAACGCGGGGGTGGCGTGGAGTGACCCGATCGCCCCCCACCCACCCCCCGCAGCTCCGAGGCTTCTCGGAGGAGCGCGGGGGCGGCGCGGAGTGACCTGATCGCCCACCGCCCACCGCTCCGTGTGGCTCCGAGTTGCAGGAACTGCAATCCCACGATGTAGTGGGACTGCAGTACCTGAACTGCGAAATGGCAGGGGGTGACTGTACAGTGAAACTTAACAGACTTGTACTCAGATCCAGGACTCTCCATGTGCTCATGAATAACATGTTTACTTCTCTAAAGAGAGCTTCTGTAGGTAAATGCCTTGTCACCTCCTCTTGTGATAAGATCATTTATCTAAATTTCTCCACTTTTTGTAGAATCCCTTAGGGCTTTTTGTTTTGTTTTTTTGTTTTTGTTACTGGGTGCCAGTTTGGACTATCATATTAAAATAAGCATTAATATATTTTTAAAAATCAGATTCAGCTTTAACAAAGGGATTGCTTCTGACTCAGTCTGTTGACGGCTGCTCTATAAATTATTGCTGTGCACTGACTGGAGTTGGAGAAATCCCAAATTCTGAATCAGCCTGATTTGAATCACCTTGTATGTGGTCTGGATTGAAGCAGAATCACAACATCCACTTTCTGGGGCAAAGTAAATTTACAAACTGATTCCAATCAAAGGCACAGATAGAATCATGTGGGGCATAAAAAGCTTCAGCCTACTAGTTTAAAAATAAAGTAAAATTGAAGGCTTCTAGTACATAAACTGCTGGAGGTAGCTGACTGAAATTTGGGGAAATTGTTCTGTTCTTTATGGTCTATTGTGTCTTCATACTACAGAAGGGTCAGTGGGAAAACAAAAGAATTATAGCCATGTTAGTTTCCCAGCGAACTGACTTCTCACATTTACAAACTGATTTGGATCCAGAGCACAATTTGATTTTGATGAGGCATAAATCATTCCAGATCAAATTAGGATAACATTCTGAAGTCTGAAGTTGGCTTCCACAAACACCAAACTGATCTATACACTGTTCTGCTGGAAATGAGCTAAAAAAAAGACAGGGCAGCAAATCTATGCCTGAAATGAAAATTGTAGGTGCACATTTATAAACTTGCATTGATAATAAGATGTCCCTTTTTATTGTTTTTAACCCAGGGCCCAAAAGTGCCATTTCAGATTTCAGTGATGGATGTCATGTATTGATTAGATGCAAGATCTATGTGATCCAAAGACTCACATCTGGATAAATGTAGCTGATAACAATGGGTGGGGGAGAGAAACAGCAAACGTAGCCATGTTCTATGAATTTTCTTTTAACATCATATTCATTACAGCAAAATTATCAACTTTATAGGCTATAATATGTATGCTAACTTCATGTCCTGTCTAGAGATGGGCACGGAACGAACATTTTTTCGTTTCTGTTACCGTTTGTCGTTTCCGTTTCGCAACGAAACGACAAACGAAAATTGTGATGAAAATGCAACAAAACGAACAGAACCGCGAAAACTGTGGTCGTTACGTTTCATTTCCGTTAATGGCGACGTGCAATGAAATGAGCTGTTTTAAATGTTAAAAAACGCCCTGGACATCCATAAAAACACAGCGATAATTATTTATATTGTCTGATAATACCTACCAGGAGGGTTGGGGTCCTTAAAACGTTTGTTTTAGTCTTCTCCCATCGCGATGTATTATTCTTTTCCCTTTAAAATGGATGTCGCCACCAGCCACAAAATGGAGGCAAGCCATGTGATGTGGGATCATGTTCAACCAATAGCATGCCCAGGTTGCAGACTGGGTGGGCAGGTCTGGCAGCCACAGAGGGCCTAAAAAGCTCTGGCAGCCCCCGTCCTCCTTGCAGTCTCTGGTGGGAGTTAGGGTGGGATTGATGTCTCTGCGATTCTAGCTTCAGTCCTGCAGCCTCCCTGTGTGCGTGCATGCTGCGTACCTCTCGGTGAGTACCCTCCCTTGCCCCACAGTGCAGTCACTCTGCGGCTGCCTTACACCCTGGGTAATGTCCGCCGCTGCCTTTGCAGCCTCCCTGCATACCTAGTCTATACTGTGTCTCTGCCAGCATCCATTTTTTTAGTGTTTTCCCTCTGGTCTGGGGCGTTGGGGGTGCCTGCGCATGGAAATGCTTTAAAAATCGTGCAAAAAGCGGGTAGAAATGACAAACAAAAAAAAGAAAAACGGTAACGAAATTTTTCAAAAATTTCACGACAAACGGAAACGAACCGAAACAGACCTCTCAATGACAAATGAAAAACCGAAACGCCATTTTTCTGTTTCGTGCCCATCTCTAGTCCTGTCTATAGTAGAGATGGGCATGACCATGATTTTTTTTTCGAGTTGTCGTTTTTCGGGACGGGTCCGTTTCGGGTCGTTTCCGTTTGTCGCGAAATTTTTCAAAAATTTGTTGTTTCATCATGTCGTTTGTCATTTGTCGTTTCCATGCGATTTAGCACGATTTGACGTCCCAGTCCTGGACGTCCCATTGGCGTCCCCGCGCAATCAGGGCTGGCGCGCTAGGTGTTTTTGTGCCCTAGGCGGCGGGCTGGGGGCGGGGGCGGGGAGGTGCAAACGGTCTGAACTGACTACTTGCAGAAGAAAGCTTTGGATGTTATACCAAGGATTACCTGTAACTCCAGGGCCACAGAACCCCCACCTTTGACTTAGGTCTGTGGTGTCATCAAAGTGTTCAGAAGTGCAGTGCATTTGGAGACAAACTAAGTGCACAGCAGGTTGCCAGGAGAACATAAACCCTTTTTGTAAATATTATTTTCAATATGCATTCATGGTAATTTTATAGACAGGGATGTGCAATGTGAAAATGAAAATGAAAATTCCTTTCATTTCAGACTTTTTAGCAGGTTCCTTCTTAATCTTTGTATTTTTTTACATCTTGTATTTATTTTTACACTAAATTACATAAAACAAATATATTGCTTGTCTCGTGTTGTGTTACTGCTTCAATCACATTTTCCCCAACATTTGAGCCCAATATAATTCATATCCCCCTTCCCACCTTAAATGAGCATACTTTGATACTTAGTTTCTTTATTATCTCATCCCTTTTCTATCTATCTTTACTTACATCTATTTTAATACAAAGAATATTGCCTATCTAACCTCAACAATCTATTTAAACTCACTGTTTAGCTCTTCAATATATATTCTATATATCATCCACAGTATATTTACCCGTTGTTTCAAAGAATGCCTAATTTCAGTAATCATCGCTAATTCAAGTTAATACTTTATGGGCTATTATAAGAGAGCTACCTCCTGGTCTATATGTTTACCTTTATGCATAGAGGTTCTTTTTCTATACCTAACAGCCTCTATTATTTTAAAAATTGAACAGATTAACATTTATTTATTTATCATTTTTTATCTTCACATTTCTATTTTCTGTTCCCATAAATTAGTTCTGATCAGGAGATTGTGGTAAAACAGACAGCTGATCTTAATCTACAAACAAGCATGACAAGATTGATGCAGGATAAATCTTTGGATATGCCAAATTCACAAAATGTGATAAATACATCTACTGAAATCAGCTCAAATAACAAAGAGCAGATCTCAACATGAAGACAAACATGACAAGAATGGTGCAGGCTAAACCCTTAGGTGTGCCAAGTCCACGGAATATGATAAACGCATCTGTCTTACTTAATATGGGTGTCAAAAAGAGGAAAATTTGGGACTTTTTCAGCAGCAGAGTGGCCATCAAGATTACTATCGAGATAATACAATAACCCATAAAGATAAGGGATTTGACAAGGGGGGAACAATCTGTGAAGATAAGGGGCTTGGCAGGAAAAGAGAAAAGTGGGGGGGGGAGAGAATTTCTGGCTTAGTGAATCTATCATTAAAAACATTTTCTGTATTCTGATTGTCTAAGGCCACTAATCCTTGTATTTTATGTACCCTTTCATTTTATGTTTTAAAAAAAACTATTTCAGGTTTCCCATTCACATTGCCTATTCACTGATTGTTTTCCCAAAAGCCCTAAAGCACTCTCAGAAATTACTCCCAAAAAACAGAGACAAGGCAACTGAAAATCAGTATACTTTAAGAGGCAACAATATATGAGAAAGAAAGATATTTGTCAGACCTGTATAGGTTACTCTGTATATAGGGCTGGCCTACTACTACCAGTCCTATATACAGAGTAAAAAAACCTCCCTCCCTCATTAATCCAAAAAACAGTAAAGCATCAAAAATTAGAAAATTGGAAACAACAGTATGAGTTCGATGTTAGCCACTCAGCACAACAGACCCTCTCAACCTGAGAAACACAACAGAAAAAAGGGGCAAGGAAGCAGCCATGCAAACAGATACTGGCTCTATGGAACACACAGCAATCAACAATAATACAACACCAGGGGCAACAAGAGATAAATGCCTAAGTAGTCCCTAACCACCCACCACAGAATTCAGTGGCACAGTCACAATGTCTACCCCCCTGGCCACACACTCGAGAGTCTTGATGTCCTGGTGGGCCGCAAATTGACCATGAGTCAGCAGTGTGATGCAGCAACCAAGAAAGCCTATGCAATTCATGGATGCATCAACAGAAGCATAGTATCTAGATCAAGGGAAGTGTGATAGTACCACTGTACTCTGTTCAGGTCAGCCCCCCCCCAACCTGGAGTATTGTGTTCAGTTCTGCACACCTCAATTTTTAAAAAATGTTGACAACCTCGAATGAGTCCAGAGGAGGTTGACCAAGAGGGTTAAAGGTCTGGAATATATGTCTTATGAGGAGCAGCTCAGGGATCTGGGAATGTTTAGTCTCATAAAAAGAAGGTTGAGAGAGGATATGATAGCCATGTTTAAATATTTGAAATGATGTCATATTGAAGAGGGGGCTGGCTTGTTTTCCATGGCTTCAGAGACTAGGATTCAGAGCAGTGGTTTCAAACTACAGGAAAAGAGATTCCATTCTAAACATTAACAAGAACTTCCTGATGGTTAGAGCTGTCCAACAGTGGAATATGCTGCTACAGAAGGTGGTGGAGTCTCCTTCTTTGGTGGTTTTTAAGCAGAGGCTGGATGGCCATCTGTTGGGTGTACTGTGATAGGGGTTCTTGCATGGCAGGGTGTTGGACTAGATGGCCCTTGAGGTCTCTTCCTCCAACTCTAATATTCTATGAATCTATATCATGGTGGTCTTCTGTGAATCCAACAAGCAGCAACATGCATACAGAAGCAAAAATCCAACAACACACACACACACACACATACACACACACACACACAGAGAGAGAGAGAGAGAGAGAGAGAGAGAAAGAGAGAGAGAGAGAGAGAGATGAGGAGGAAGAGGAAATCCACAGAGATGTGGAAGGATTAAAAATAATAATCTTCAAGCGGCATGCTGAAAGGTTAAAAAATCCAAAGGAATAGAAAGGGGGTCCCTTAAAATCAAGGAATAAAGGCAGAAAAGAGAAGAGGGTCTAAGATGAGGGCACAGCAGACAGGCAGCAATCCACCATGGAGACCCAAGAAACTTAGCATACAGTAATCCTACAAGAAACAACTGAACAAAGTATATCTCCTATAATCCATGTATAGATTCAGAATTCTTGCTTTCCTTTGAACTTTCTGATTAGCTGCTAACAGCCCTCATGCTATTGGATGGAAAAAAATTAGGCAATTAGACAGAGAAGAGGTGAAATGGCAAAAGAGAAAGACCATATGCCCCATCCCCAAATAATCTTAGTGTACCCTTCTTTCATAAAACATGAGCAATGCATCATTAAGAGTCTCTGTTTTGGAAATGAAAGAGATGCCATCCCCACCTGTAGTTAGATTTAATATACAGTTTGCTGGTGTGACACAGTATAGGTGTGGAAACAAGCAAAGTATCTTAAACCTGCCAGTGCACAGCATGTCAGAGGCAGGAAGCATGCTCTAAATGTACATTTTAGTTCTCAAGTATCTGCAGAATATAAAATAGAAGAAATAAATATTTTAACAGATTCAAATAACATCTAGCATCTCTGACACCACAGGGTAGATGTAATCTTCTCCAGAAATCATCTGCACAGCTATAGCTAGATGTAAATATGGAATATGTTAAAGAAGTAGGGCCTTGTCAGGTATCAATCAAGCTTCCTAGCCAGAAAATAGCAGGTTCAAATGCTCACTAAAGAGGCCCATGATTTTCATGGCAATGGGTTGCTAAGCTGCTGCAGGTGCCATGTCCTCATGGATTAAACGGAACCTGACAAAGAGAAGTAGATCACAGTAGAGAATCTGATCTTTTATGTATGTATGTATGTATGTATGTATTGTTATTTAATTTTCATACTGCGCATCTGGCAACACGGCCACTCTGGACGGCTCACAACGAATTCGAATTAAACTAAATAAACATAATCAACACTGCATAAACCAGGCATGTCCAAACTTCGGCCCTCCAAATGTTTTGGACCACAACTCCCACAGTCCTTTGCCATTGGAAATACAGGCTTGGAATTCTGGGAGTTGTGGTCCAAAACATCAGGACGGCCGAAGTTTGGTCATGCCTGGCATAAACAATTAAAATCATATAAAATAAAATTGCATATTAGAAATGAATTGGTGGGGGTGATGGTTTGAGCTAGAAATCCACTATGCAATGTTGTTAGCAGCTCTGGGAATGCCTGTCTATAGAGCCAGGTTGTTAAAGACCTCCAGGCAGGAGATTATTTCCTAGAAAGAGAGCAACTTCCAAGAAGGCATGATTTCTGCCCCCCCCCCTTTCTGAGCCTCTCTTGGGGCCAAGGATCTCAACCACCCAGCCTGGGAACAATAGGTAGTGCAAGCTGATCTCAGCAGAAGTAGGTATTCTGCCAGGTAACAAGGTCCCAAACTATTCAGGACTTTGTGTGTTAGAGTCATTACCTTGAATCTGGCTCAGAAGTGGATCAGTAACGAGTTATAAGGTGGACAGAGTGAGGAAAATATGTTCATAATTTTTCACCCGAGTTAGTAGTTTTCACTGCAGTAGTCTAATCATGAGATTACCAATGCATGAATCAGTGCAGTGAGGGACCCACTGTTGAGTTAGAAATGCAGCTAGGTAGTCCGCCTGAGGTAAAAGTTCAGATGCCACCTGGGACTCCATGGATAGTGCTGGGTCCAGAATAACGTGACGTGATGTGACCTGATCCCAGACAGTTGTGGATTGAGGGCCTCAGTCTCCTCCAAAAACTCCTCAAGCGAGTCTTCTTGAAACATACTTCTTCCATTCACATTCTTTAACTGTGTTTGTTTGTTTGTTTGTTTGTTTGTAGACAACAAAGAATGTGATGGTTACATTTTAAAATGCCCTATGTCACCTGCAGTCACGATAGGTCAGAGGTGACCAAATTCCCAGTGGAATGGGGCTGCAATGGACACTCCCTCTGCCAGTCCATGAGAAGCCATACTTCTGGCAGCTCTTTGGTGAAAGCAACTTACTTCATCATAAAACATGCCCATCCACACCTTGCACGTTCCATTTGGAGGGGAAGGCAGGAAAGGGGGTGGGGGATTGTGTTTTTATGCATGTTTTATGTTTTGGGGGTTTTGCTTTTTAGCAGGGGGAAAAAAGGCAAGGGAGATGTTTACTGTGCCGTACATTTTCAAGTTATGCAGTGCACTTTTCTGATGCCAAATAAAACTTGATTAGATTTTCTTTTTAAACAAGATGCTTGGTTCATTTTGTTGCAATATACCACAGTCCAACATCACTATCCTTGGGGTGTTTTTTTTAAGGAGGATGCCACATTTCATTTGCACTATTGTATCAGAGATGTGTAAAAGAGATGTGGTATCAGCAATAGCAATTGTGAATCAGAGCACAGAAGACACAAAGCTGGCCTCAAAACCCATCTGGAGTCCCTGTGTTGTCACCCTTCATTTATTTTACGCATTTGTTTTTAAAATGTGAAAAGTGATTCCTGATCTTCATCTTTGAAATAGTTAACATAATAACATAAGAAGAGCCATGCTGAATCAGGCCAAAGGCCCATCTAGTCCAGCTTCCTATATCTCACAGTGGCCCCATCAAATGCCTCTGGGAGTGCACAAGACTAGACATTTGTCTCCTGATACCACTCCCCTGCATCTGGCCCTTGGCGTCACCTGTTTTTAAGCCTGGAGATTACACATCTCCACCATAGTTTGTTACCTGTGATGGACATTTCCTTCAGGAATCTGTCCAATCCCGTTTTGAAGGCATCCAGGCCAGATGCCATCAACTGTGGCAGGGAGTTCCACAGACTAACAACACGTTGGATAAAGAAGTATTTTCTTTCTCCCAACCCTCAATTTGAGTGGATGTCCCCTAGTTCTGGTATTTTGTGAGAGGGAGAAGAGCATCCCTCTATCCACTTTACTCATGCCCTGCATAATTTTGTATGTCTCAATCATATCCCCCTTCAGGCACCTTTTTTAAGAATAAAGAGCCCCAGATGCTATAGCCTTTCATAAGGGAAGTGCCCCGGCCCAGTAATCATTTCAGTCACTCTTTTCTGCACCTTTTCCAGTTCCACTATGTCTTTTTTGAGATGTGATGACCAGAACTGTATCCAATACTCCAGGTGCAGCCTTACTATCATTTTGTACAATAGCATTATAATGTTGGCTGTTTTACTTTCAATCCCCTTTTTGATGATCCCTAGCACAGAATTGGCCTTCTTCACAACTGCCACACAGTGGGTAGACACTTTCATTGAGCTGTCTACCAGCACACCAAGATCTCTTTCCTGATCTGTCACAGATAGCTCAGAACTCGAGTTGATAAAGTTTTGTTTTTTGCCCCAATATGCATTACTTATTTACATTTTCCTACAATAAAACACATTTGCCACTTCCTTTTGCATCTTATGAAGTCATCACCGTATATATTCAGAGGAATCCATAATGGTTGCAAGTGGGTGTAGGGCTGCAGCTGCAGGTGGACAGTCACCACGCTTCAGTGCCTCAGTGTGGTTTGACAGATCAGACCCACAGATATTGCAGATGCCATCCAGTATCCTCACCCTGCCTCCTCCCACAGGTGCCCACTAAAAGGAGTTGGTGCAAGAAAATCCATTGTGCTACTTCTGATGGGGCACCCATGGGAAGAGGTGGGGTGCAGAATCCAGATTAGCTGCACAACACCTGGAGCTAATATTGATATGAGAATATTAGAGTGACTTGGTTGGCCAATGGAGGCAGATGACTATAGTCCTACTCAGGTGTTATATCCTGAAATTTAATGTTGGGCTTGAAGTGTGGCAAAAAAATGTGGAGGTGCAGGTAAACCCTGTCACCAATCTCCCATTCCTGAAAAGTCTTCATGTGTGCAATGGAACATTCTGACACTGTGCCTATAAATGCGTTTGTGATTATAGCAGCCATATTTTCTTCAGGTAGATGCTAGTAGTCTACTCCTTCACCACTCTATTGCTAATTTCTCACTGCACTACATGTAGAAAATAAGGAATAGGTAGAGGAGAGACTCCGTTATACTTGGGGATCTCCGCCTGACTCAGGTGGGTCACTGGTTTGCCAGGGTACCAACTTACATGGAGAGTCTTCACAGAAGGCAGCCATTCTTTTCTTCAGATCATTCACTTTCCACATGTGAGACAGGAATGAAATTGTAAACAGAGGAGAGACCAGAGTACTCTCCTCTAATCTGGTAAATACAGGACGGTATGACATTTTGCTAAGGAGGCAAATACCTCAGTCTTGTGAATGCTGTAATCATGTTCTGGTGATCACACTTATCACAGACACTTCAGCCTTTGACTAGAAAATGCAAGCAAGAAGGACTTGCTGATGGCACACTGGGTTCCGAACGTAGATGGGCATTCCTGTCACTACTACGCTGAAAGTTCTACCTAGTTTCAGGCTGTGGAACATGAACAGGACTGAAAGAGACATTTCTCTAGTAAAGTGGTTCCTGTCAGAACATCTTGCAAAATGGAACTTGTTTCTTGTTCAGCTCCCTATCGGTATGGTGGGTTTGAAGTCTATAAAACTCATAGGGAATACATATAAGAAATAGCTCACTAGTTTGCCAAACCAAAAAAAAATTGCACTCTTAAAAGAAAGGCCACCTGGGACTACTGAATTAAACTGTGGCATCACAACACAAACAGCATTGAAATCCTAATGTGTCGGGGGAAAGACGTTATATCAGGCACGTGGAAGTCTCCATCTCAGTCCACTCCACTTGGAGTGGGCTGAATTTCTCATTTCCACTCTATGCTTCAGGGAGGGCCATATCATCATATACATCTGTGCATGCATGAACATGTTGGGAGAGTGGGCTCAGAAAGGTTACTCTTTTGGACTATAAATGCCAGAATCCCCCAAACAGATATCATGCTGGAAGGGTGGAGTTTTTCAATGTAATTCTTTCAAGTTCTGAGAGTGTTTTCTAAAAACTGGCTATGTGATCCTTCTTATTGGGTTAGTATCTGTTTCAGCCTTCTGCCTTCTGCATGCCCTCATTCCCTGCAAGCAAAATAGAAAAAGAAAAATGGAGGCTGTGATTTCACACTGATGGAGCATAACATGAGAACACCTCTGGCAATTGACACACAGTTGGGAATGCATATCTCATCTGACAATATTAATGTTGTACCACGAAGAAGTCACTTGGGAATGGGGTGGAGGTGATGTGAAATTAAATCTCTTGGCTTCGGTCAAAATTTATTAAAGAAAGCGAGAGCCAGAGTTTCAAATGAAAAGTGCCCAGTTCAATTATTCCCTGGATACTGTACTACTTCTCCCGAGTCATTCCCAGATATTTGGTTTTAACAGAGGTACTGCTTGTGTAGCTAGAAGAGGAGTGTGGTGGGCAAGAGTTTTGCCTCGGAGGGATATAGTCATAACAGGAAGTCAGTTTGCAGCCAAGGAGCAGTGATTTCCCAAGTCAAACATATTGCCTCTGAGCTATGTCTCTTTTGTGCCTAATGGACGTTTAACACTTTATGGACTTCTGTGGATGTTATTAGCGCTTAGAGAGAGAGAGGAAAGTGTGGCAGTAAAACTAAACAGATTGATTTACTTTTATTCCAAGCTTTGCTCGCTCTATGGACTTCCAGGCAAATGATGGTCAGAAAGGAGGAAATGGTGGGCATGAAAATGGTGTGGATTGGAAATCAAGAAGATGGTCTATCTTTTGTGGAATCAGTTGCTACTCACAGTAAAACTAGTATGGCCAATAAATCACAGAAATGTTCAGAGCTTGAAACTGTTACCTTCTGTGAACTAGAACTGTTGAACTAACTTGTTCGTACATCTCCCCACAATTCATGCTCTCCATCACAGCTGAACCAGTCCCCTACCCTTGCTGGCCTGAAGTTTCCTATTCTCCCTTTCCCAACAGCATGAGGTCCATCTGCAGTAAGAAGCCACAGTGTTGTCAGTGGCAGGTGCATAGGAGGTACCCTGTGAGGGGGAGAAGCAGTAGATTCTGCCACAGCCACTGAGGCATTCTAGGACCTGACAGCTAGGCTCAGCCTACATCTTGTGTAATAAAGCAGTGCTCTTTGTACAGTCAAAATGTTTGAGAAGTACTTTGAGTAAACAACTCTCCAGAGGAATGTTGGCATTTCACATTGCTGAAGGGTTTGATCACAACTCAGTTCTGGGATTGGGAGGCACTAGCTATGATGGTTTGGGGCCTGTCTAACCAAGTATTTCCAGAAAGAAATTGCGGATTGCGTTTGGCCCATGGGGTGCCACACAGTTTATGATCCCCCCTATGCTTTTTAGAAACAAAAAAACCTCTAGAAGATGATGCCCTTGGGTGTGAAGATTGTGTGTCAGAACACTGGTGATATTCAGTTGTGAATTTCTGCATCAACTAAGGTCAAGGGGGCTGTCCTGAACTGTTGCTTGGATCTGGTAGGGCATTAAATGTGGGCAGATAAACTGAGGCTCAGTCCAGACAAGACAGAACTAGAGTTAGTCAGTAGACAAGCCAACTGTCAGTAGATAGAAGATACAACCTGCTCCCCTAAAAGTACTCTCTCTGAAGGATCAGGTGCACACTTTGAGAGGTGACTGCTTTTGGACCAAGAATTGTTTTGGTTGGTCAAAGAGCAGCAGTAACTAGGTGAACTTTTGTCCAGCTTTGGCTAGTATATTATCAGTATTCTCCCAAGGGGAAGGTTGCTGCTTACAACAGTCCATGCCTTAAGCAATTTGCATATAAATTAGTATTACTGCAGTAATCTATATGTGAACCTTCCACTGCTGTTTCTGAGGCCAACACATCAAATTCTGAGGTATCTGAAAGAATTTCTGTGTGATTTTATAGAATTTACCTTCATAATCTGAGGCGTAGTCATGTGTCCGACTTAGAGATGGGCACGAATCAAAAAAATGGCATTTCGTTTGTCATTTGTCATTTGGAGGGTCCGTTTTGGTTCGTTTCCATTTTTTGCGAATTTTTGCAAAAGAATCGTTTTTGTTTTCATTCGTTTGTTACCATTTCGTTACCATTTATTTCATTTTTTGTGATTTTTTTAAGGATTTTAAGCAATTCACTCATATTGCAGTAACAGAAACGAAACGCACGACAAAATTTCCGGTGTTTCTGTTCGTTTCGTTTCATTTTAGAGACAACATTCGTTTGTCGTTTCGTTACGTAACGAAACAAGAAAACGGAAACGAAAAATTGTTCGTTTTGTGCCCATCTCTAGTCCCACTCCTGTGCTCTTCAATGGCTAAGATGGGTGGAGGCAAGCCTGATTGTGTAGCATTGGCCCAGTGGTGGAGCCATGGCTTCCTCTTGGCAGGATTTTCTGCAGTTAATAAATGCTGTCCTGTGTTGCCAAAATTGTAGCAATTAACAAGGTATCTGAAAGGTATCTGAGGTATCTGAAAGAATTTCTGTGTGATTTTATAGAATTTACCTTCATAATCTGAGGCGTAGTCATGTGTCCGACTTAGAGATGGGCACAAATCAAAAAAATGGCATTTCGTTTGTCATTTGTCATTTGGAGGGTCCGTTTTGGTTCGTTTCCATTTTTTGCGAATTTTTGCAAAAAAATCGTTTTTGTTTTCATTCGTTTGTTACCATTTCGTTACCATTTATTTCATTTTTTGTGATTTTTTTAAGGATTTTAAGCAATTCACTCATATTGCAGTAACAGAAACAAAACGCACGACAAAATTTCCGGTGTTTCTGTTCGTTTCGTTTCATTTTAGAGACAAAATTCGTTTGTCGTTTTGTTACTAACGAAACGAAAAAACAAAAACGGAAACGAAAAATTGTTCGTTTTGTGCCCATCTCTAGTCCCACTCCTGTGCTCTTCAATGGCTAAGATGGGTGGGGGCAAGCCTGATTGTGTAGCATTGGCCCAGTGGTGGAGCCATGGCTTCCTCTTGGCAGGATTTTCTGCAGTTAACAAATGCTGTACTGTGTTGCCAAACTTGTAGCAATTAACACCATTCTTTCATTTAAGAAAACATGCCTGTTTTACTGCAGGTATTGCCTATTTTATTTATCCCTCTTTACTCATGGAGCTGGAAGTGTAAAGATACCAAACTCGGCATGGCTTTGGAAGGCAGATGCAATGTCCCTGACCACCACCACCACCACCACCACCACCACCCACACACACACACATAATGGCCCTCCTCCCTTTTTTTACCAACCTTAATATATTCTGTTCAACATGCTTAAAAGTCTTCCTATGAGCTGGGAAGCCTGTTCTTGTCATATTTGGATCTAGGTGTATCCGTCAGGCTTTGAATGTGCTCCTTAAATGAACCTAGTCTAAACACTGGGTGGTTGTTGTTTTTTCTGAGCAGTCTATTCACAAAACCTTTAGGTTGGCAAGAATGAGCTTACTGACTTTAGTGCAATCCATCATTGATGCAAGACATTGGTTCAGATCTCCCACCCCGGCTCAATGAAAAAGAAAAAGGGAGGGAGTGTGGTGTCATCGGCATTCTATGGCAGCCTCAATTCTTCGAATATCTTCTTCCTTCATTTTTCTTCCAGCTTTTTAGGATTAGACCTCCCCTCCATCCCAAGAAGGAGTAGAACAGCACTGTGCCCTCAATATAGAGAGACTACCCAGAAGGATGTGGTGGATCACTGAAATCCACTGAAAAAGCCCTTGAAGCGTTGAAAGGTTTACACTCTCCATTCTTCTAGCAGAGGTCATTCCTCATCAGAATGTCAACGGCAATTACCGTACCCCGCCAATCCCCCCCAAAAAAACTACCCAAGCCAATAAACAAATTGAAATGTGCCTGCAGATAATTATTCAAAAGCACTTGCTCTATCCTAATAAAACTACCCTGATTCAAGGTTGTCATTTCACATTTTACCTGCGTTCAGTGATAATTTCCATGTGTGATGCTGCTCAAATAATTTGAGGACACAGCAGCGTGATTTGGCATTGCCGAGCAACGTCTGTGCATAGGGAGCTTAATTGCGTTCCAGCTTTTAGCCAGGACAGCATATGGCGCTGGTTTCAGATATACGAGTATGGTGTTTTATCTGCAGCTGAGCTGGCGTTGGAATCTGCTGAAGGCATTTGAAAATAATAGGCACTGTACTTTTCATTCGGCAAATATCAGCACTCCTGGATAGCAACCTTGCACATAGTTACTCATGCATAAGGTGCCCTGGAATCAGTGCAGCTGGCCTGTGTGCTGAGGGTGACAGGATGGCGCTCTGAAGTGCCCTCAGTAGAAAACTGTGAACAAAGCCAAAAGCAAAGTGTCTCAGTTGGAGGAAAGCTAGCAGTTCTTCATAAATAAAACATGACAAATGAATAGGTAATCTTTTCCTATAGGTAGATGATAGCTCCATGTCAGTGTTACAGGGCAAATAGTCTGTCACAAAGTCGGTGCTCTAAGGGCAATGATGTCTTAAAGATAATAGTATACAAAAATCAACGTATAGACTATCACTAACTCCGTCCCTTTCTTCCTTGTCAGTGCTGAAGTTGGGTAGTTCTGTAGCCATGGTTTTTGCCTTCCTAACATTCAACTGCAGTTCAGCTTTGGCACTTTCTTCTTTCCCTTTAATGTCCATCAACATTGCTGACACTAACTGCATTCCTGGATGGGGGAGTACTGCCAAAATTAGTACCCCAATCAATTTAGCTATAAGTTAAATGTATGCCTATACCCCACCTCTTAAAATGAATGTCAGTTCCAAAAGTTGGATTGTATCTTTTTCCTGTATCCATGGCAGACAGAAACTTAACCTTGAAATAATAAATAAATAAATAAATAAATAAATAAATAAATAAATAAATAAATAAATAAATAAAGGGTAAACAGAGATTTTTAAGCTCAACATCAAAAAAACTAAGATCATGGCCACTGGTCCCATCACCTCCTGGCAAATAGAAGGGGAAGAAATGGAGGCAATGACAGAGTTTATTTTCTTGGGCTCCTTGATCACTGCAGATGGCGACTGCAGCAACGAAATAAAAAGACGCCTGCTTCTTGGGAGGAAAGCAATGGCAAACCTAGATAGCATCCTAAAGAGCCGAGACATCACTTTGCCAACTAAGGTCAGGATGGTTAAAGCTATGGTTTTTCCAGTAGTGATGTATGGAAGTGAGAGCTGGACTATAAAGAAGGCTGATCGCTGCAGAATTGATGCTTTTGAGCTGTGGTGCTGGAGGAGAGTCTTGAGAGTCCCCTGGACTGCAAAGAGATCAAACCTATCCATTCTGAAAGAAATCAACCCCGAATGTTCACTGGAAGGACAGATGTTGAAGCTGAGGCTCCAGTACTTTGGCCACCTCATGAGAAAAGAGGACTCCCTGGAAAAGTCCCTGATGCTGGGAAAAATCGAAGGCAAAAGGAAAAGAGGACGACAGAGAATGAGATGGTTGGACTGTGTCATCGATGCAACCAAAATGAATTTGACAAAACTCCGGGAGGCAGTGGAGGATAGGAAGGCCTGGCGAGCTCTGGTCCATGGGGTCACGAAGAGTCGGACACGACTGAATGACTGAACAACAACAACAACAACAACAACAAACAGAGATTTTACATCTCCCAAGCAAGTCAGACTCAGCACATTTTATACTGGCAAATTGCATTTTTACCTATGGCCATTGTAGCATCAAAATTCTTACGCCCTAGAAATGCATTGGCATATATGAAATGGGCTGCAAGGCAGGCAGAGAAAGGGTAATGAAGAAAATACATTTATTGCTGTCATTTAAATGTCATTCTGCTTTAAACAATATATTTACAGCAATGAGGCATTTTGATGTTTCGTATTGTAACTGCTGCTGGTTTTATGACTTCCATGTCATGTTTGCTTAGTCAAACCAATTTTTCTGCTCCACTCAGTTTTATAGGGTCAGCCTAGTCTGAGGGGGGAATCAAATTTCTGTGCCTCTCTTTCATACATCATCATTTGGAGTTGGCATCAGCTCTTGCTCAGAAACCCACACTTGTTTTTCAGTGACAATATTCTATTTATTGCTGGCGGATGGCTTGTGAAGGAGAAAAGAGTGTGGATTATTTATTTATTTTCTCATTGATGTTGGGGTAGAGAGGGGGAGGGGAAAAAGCCAAGGCAGAGGTCTGAGAGCAGAAGGACATTTTAGAGAAAACAGGAGAGTTTGGCCTGCACAGCCATAGCTCCACTGCCACCCCACAGTCATACCCTATGCCCCAGCATCTGCTGCCTGAGGCAACCCTCCCGTTCTATCTAAAGCAGTAGTTCTCAACCTGTGGGTCCCCAGATGTTCCTGGACTGCACCTCCCAGAAATCCTGGTCATCTTAGCTAGTGAAGAAGACTTCTGGGAGTTGCAGCCCAAAAACATCTGGCGACCCACAGGTTGAGATCCACTGATCTAAAGTCAGGGCCATCCTTGTTTCCAAGGCATATGCAGAGATGGAGCTGACAGATTCAGAGGCCTTCCAGATGCAAAGCATGGCTCTGTGTATGAACCATGGCTCCATCCTAATGGCCGCAAGTACGTTGGATACATTTTCTAATATCCCAGAAACCCTGTCAGGCATTCTCAAACTGCAGGTCATAAACATGCAAGGACAAGGGAACACACTAGTGACTAGTTCCTTCCCTTCTGTACAGTATCTCTCCATATGGAATGATCAACTTTCAAAAGAAGAGAGACTGCTCTAGCCACCTTATTGAGGCCCCTGATTTTCCATGATTTGTGGCTGCAGTTTAGCTAGATGTTAGTTACTATCTCAGTTATAATGTCTAAGTAACTATTTATTACCTTGATACTGAAAAAATAACCAAAGCTTTCTCTTTAAACTAGGAATGCTCCAAGTCCCAGCTCTGTGTTACAATACTCCTAATAGATACCATTAGACCTGTAATTATAACCAAAACTAACACAATTACAGTTACACACACACACAAAGAATGAAGCTATCCCTCCTAAAATTCCAAGCATAATGTAATTTAGGATGTAGTCAAGTAGCTATTTAATTTGCTTTGTGGGTTGCTTATTTTGTCGTCTGGTTCAATACATTTTCCGACAACCAGACAACCTGCTTCAGCAACTTTTTCTGATGTGGTCCACTGTGACCTTATTGTACCATGATTGTGCCATGCACTGATCTTCTGTTGAGGCTAAAAAGAACTGATTCATTATAATTTGTAGCAAGTTACTTCCGAGTTCTGAATGGAGAGGTGGGTAAATAAGGGAAAAGTGGGGTTTTCCTCTTGACCAGCCCATGAGGTAGGTTAGGCTAAGAGATAAACTCACCCTGATTCTATAAACATGGATACAGGAGGAGAGTACCAGAACCTACCCTTCTGCCCTCATGTTTCACTCAGTTTCAGCACAGGGCCTGAAAAGAAGAAATTGTTTCATGCTTGTTGTGTTTTGCACACAAATAAGAACCCAGCATTTCCACAATTCTTGCCAACGTGGCCAGCCTATAGGCAAACAAGACTTCTTCACTTCAGACTCAATGCTGAAACTGGTTAGGAGATGGTGATTGAGGGGGTCAGGGCAAGTCCCTGCCTTCTAAGCATGTTCATATAATCAACATGCATAATATGGAACAGGGTTATAATTACTTGTTCAAGGTGTCCAAATGGGCTTCAGAACTGTTTGGGGAACCAAACCTGCCCCTTCTTTCTATAGATATTTATAGATACCGTATATACTCAAGTATAAGTCGACCCGAGTATAAGCCGGGGCCCCTAATTTAAACCCCCAAAACTGGGAAAATTTATTGACTCAAGTATAAGCCTTGGGTGGGAAATGCAGCAGGGCCTGGCAACTCCTCCTTTGTGAGCTAGGTGTGTGTGATGTTTAAAATGACTTTTAGCCACCGAGGCAAGTGTTTGAGTTGGTGGCTAAAAGTCATTTTAAACATTGTTTTAAAATGATCTTTTAAAAAGTTATTTTAAACATGGGGGGTCAGGAGAAGTGGCGCACAATGTTTAAAATGACTTTTAGCCACTGACCCAAACTTGCCTCAGTGGCTAAAAGTATTGACCCGCATATAAGCCGAGGACCCCTTTTTTCAGCCCAAAATTAGGGCTGAAAAACTAGGCTTATACTCGAGTATATACAGTATATAGTGTAGGAAAAATCATTTAAATTCTGTTGTAGTTTAGAAGTACTGTACCATGCTTGCTTTTAGAAAACCATCTCACTTTTTCCTGATAGAATTTGGCACCAAACAGAGAGCTGTTTGATAATTATTTGAGGGGAAAGTAAGGAGTAGAGATGGGCACGAATCAAAAAAATGACGCTTTGTTTGTCATTTGTCGTTTGGAGGGTCCGTTTCGGTTCATTTCCGTTTATTGCGTTTTTTGCAAGAAATTCATTTTCGTTTTTGTTCGTTTCGTTACCGTTTCGTTACCATTTATTTCAATTTTTGTGATTTTTTTTAGCATTTAAAGCAGTTCACTGTATTGCAGTAATGAAAACGAAATGCATGACAAAATTTCTGGTGTTTCTGTTCGTTTCGTTTCATTTTGGAGACAAAATTCGTTTGTCATTTTGTTGCTTAACGAAACAAAAAAAACGAAAACGGAAATGAAAAATTTTTCGTTTCGTGCTCATCTCTAGTAAGGAGGAACCAGCAACATGTGAAACTGAAATGCCGCCTACACCTTTCCTCATGTATACCTCATGGCACATAATAAAACACAGCAATAGAGTTACTGCTAAATATTAAATTGCATTCCTGTTGGTTTGCTATCCCACAGATGAGTGCACAAATAAGAGAAGAGAAGAGATTGGCAGCGCTAGCCAATTTGTAACCTCAGGTAAACCACGATTTCATGTGGTGTTAAAAATATCAGTCTACCTCCTCAGTGAGCACACTTCTCTTCATAATTCTGCTCTGAAATACTTCCCTAATGAAAGCAGAAGCTCCTATATCTGAGATGCTCTATTGGATGCCATTAGACCAACACGGATCTCTGAGACCAGATTCTCACTTTAAAATTTACCAGTTCACCCTGGTCGCCTGAAATGCACATGGAAAGGGAATAATCAAAAAGGATATTCAACTGCCCCCTGCCAGTAAATAAAATAATAAAATAAAACTAGCAGACGTTTCACTAGCTTGAGGTAGGGTTGGTCAAAATGTGATGCTAGATGCCGAATGTGGCCTACCATGCATATTTTGGTGCCAACTCTGTCTGCTTGGACTCCCAAAACCTCCATAACCCCCTTTTCTAGTAGAAAAAGTAGTAAAATGTTGTTTCTTGAACTCTTGGGGGCAGCAATCCACATTCTAAATAGGTGTGGCACAAAACCCACCACATAATTTAGCACTAATGGGTTTTTTTGGGGGGGGAGGACTAAAAAATGATTTCCAGTCACTTCTGTTTAGAGTTTGTTGTTGCTACTTAGAAGTTCTAGTAGTCTTTAATGCCTTTAGGTGTAGATAATGGCCCCTGGATCTACCCACCTAGTTTACCCAAGGTTGGGAACCACTGGTCTAGTCCCACATTCTATGATGGAGATTCAGTACTGTCCCATTCTGAACATCTATAATACATTCACCAAAAGGAACTCTTGACACACACCCTCCCCATAGATGACTCATGGAGAAATCCTGTACATGAGGAAGGGGGTTGGTTGCCAGGATTAGGCCACTCCACACATCAGCACAAAAAGTAGGGCAAGTGTATCCCCTTTTAAATGGACAGATCCCTCAGTACAAGATCCATATTCTTTCATCAGGTGAGTTGGGTAGCCATATAAGAAATCGGGCAGAGGACTTGAACTTATGGCCAGATGGGCGGGGTATAAATATAATAAATAAGAACATAAGAACAGCCTTGCTGGAACAGACCACAGCCCATCCAGTCCAGCATTTGTCTCACACAGCAGCTCACCATTTGCTTCAGGGTATTCCCAAGCAGATGTCTTCACCTGCTTATGATTCCCTCCAAATGGCATTGAGAGATATCCTGGCTATCTCTCCAACCCAGAGGTTGTCCTTAGGCATCCATAATGATAGCCATTGATACCCTTGGTCTCCATGAACTTATCTAATCCTTTCTTAAAGCTGTCAAGGCAGACAGCTGTCACCACTTCTTCTGGCAGGGAATACCATAGAACAGTGATCCTCTGGGTGGAAAAGTACTTTCTCTTATTTGTTTGAGATCTAGCACCCAAAAGTTTCGTGGAGTGCCCCCTAGTTCTAGTGTTGTGCAATAAGGAAAACAGTTTTTCCTTATCTACTTTGTCCACCCTGTGTATGATTTTATAAACTTCAATCAGGTCACCTCTTAGGCGCCTTCGTTCAAGAGTGAAGAGGCCCAGCCATTGCAGCCTCAGATGGTAAGGAAGATGTTCCAATCCCCTAATCATTCTGGTTGCCCTCCACTGCACTTTTTCCATTTCCATAATATCCTTCTGGAGGTATGGTGACCAGAACTGTACACAATACTCCAGATGGGGCCTCACCACAGATTTATAAAGAGGGGAAATGACACTTGCTGACTTATTTTCTATACCCTTCCTAATGATCCCTAGCAATAAGTTTGCTTCTTTCACTGCTGTGGCACACTGGATTGATACTTTCATTGAGCTGTCCACCCGGACACCAAGGTCCCTTTCCTGGTTTGTTGCAGAGAGTTCTGACCCCATCCGTTTATAAATGTAATTGGGGTGTTTTGCCCCAACGTGCATCACTCTGCACTTGCTAATGTTGAAGCTCATTTGCCAGTGGTTTGCCCATTCCCCCAGTGTCAAGAAATTCCTCTGGAGCTCCTCACAGTTTCTCTCAGTTTTTACTACCCTGTATCATTTAGTGTCATCGGCTAATTTGGCTACCTCGCTATTTACTCCTACTTCTAGATCATTTATGAAGAGGATGAGGTGTCCATTTAATGCTACCGTCTGTTTCCTCTCCTTTAGCCAGTTGCTGATCCAGGACAAGACCTGTCCCTTTATTCCATGACTGGCAAGTTTATTCACGAGCCTTTGGTGCAGGACCTTGTCAAAAGCCTTCTGAAAGTCCAGGTGAACAATGTCAACTGGCTCTGCCTTATCCACATGCATGTTGACACTCTCAAAGAATTTCAACGGATTAGTGAAGCATAATTTGCCCTTGCAGAAGCCATGTTGGCTCTCCTTCAGCAGCACCTTCAATATTAAGGGAGAGGTCTTCAGTTTGTTCCTGTTGTTTGTCTTCCTGTATCTCATTAAGTGTGATGAAGGAGAGATCCTCATTTGGAACCAATTGTTCCTCTGTGCATTCATTGTGAAGTGTGATGAGGGAAAGAGCATCACATGGATTTTGTAATTTCAGATTCTCAGAGTGATCCCTTGCCCTTCTACTTCCTCAAGTCACATTCCTCCATGTATCTACCTCCTGAGTTAGTGAACTGACTTCTTCAGAACTGTGTCCTGTCTCACCTTTTTCCAGGATAGTCTGCTCTGCTCTATCCAAGAATAGCTCAAGCTCCTTGATTTGTTGAAGGTTAGATATGTGGGTCTCTAGCTGCTGGACCTTCTAGTAGTACAACCAACTTGCACTTGTTGCAAGTGTAGCTCTCCACATCCTTTGGCAAGATCACAAACATGGCACAAGTGTTGCAGGTAGAGATGGGCACAAGAGGATTTTTTTTTCATTTTGTTTTTCATTTGTTTTGTTTCATTACAGAATGAAATGAGAAACAAAGTGCCCTTTTAAAAAACAAAATGAAAAAAAATTCATTTTGTTCTGTTTCATTTTCGTGCCGATCTCAGCGCTTATCAAAATAAATAATAAAAATAAGCATCAGCCACCCCACGGGCCAGCTGGTCAGCACTAGATTTAAAAAATGAAGCACTGACTGGCCCATGGGCCAGCTGATTGGCTCTCTATATATATATATTTTTTAAAAGCACCACCCAGGCCAACTGGTCAGTGCTAGATTAAAAAAAAATTAAAAGCACCACCATTTTGGTGTTTCATGCCCATCTCTAGTTGCAGGTAAATACAGCTGCTCCCTCAGAATCTATTTTAACAAATGCAGTATTCTGGGCCTCAAAAATTTACACTTTTACTACCTTTCTATCTAGTAAGAATGTTTTCTTTGTTTTTATTTGAAATCTCTGCTCTAAAGCAGCTCTACTCCAACTGCAAGCACCCCAGAAATTTACCAGTGCTCACTTCCTCCTGTTTGTTTGGCTCTCCTCAGCAGCAGCTCTGCTTGGGAACATACCAAACTTAAAGAAATGACCTCAATTAATAATTTTTGTGGTTCCTATTGTTCCATATTTTAAAGGAGCAAAAGCCAAATGTTACATGTGCACACCTTTTGTGTTTGAGGACTGGCTCAGAGATCAGAGATCAATATCAGAGTGTAATGTAGTGAATGTATTAAGAAATACAAAGCAGCATACACTGAGTCTGTCTAGCCTTGTTTTGTCAACTCTGACTGGCCACAAGGTTTTGGGGCTTCCAGCATGATTCTTTCCTAGCCGTTTGGTAATCCCTTATATTCCCTGGTGGTTTCCTTCTGAAGTACTTACCTGACCCTGCCCTGCTTAGTTTCTGAAACCAGACAAGGTTGGGTGCTCTTAAAAGAGTATGATATATATGCACATGTGAGATTTTTGATGAAAGGGAATGTTGGCAAAAATACCCAAAGGATGTGCTGCTGAGTATTTCATTTCTACAAAGCCTGAGTGAGACTGCTCTGAAATGGCACTAAATGCCTAACATGAGATTGTTGATGCATGCACCCACAGCATCTGCAAAACCATAAGCTTTTGTTACCCACAGGTTTCAGAGAAGTTGGTACACAGCAGTGAAAATTATTCAGTCTTGTACTTGATATTTGCAGCAAAAATAAGAAATTGAGACATGAGACTATAAATTCTTTGTGACATGTTTTGTGATATTCCAGATATTTTTATGGAACCATTGTCAGGAACAGAGTATTTTTATGAAGACTTTTATAAGGAAGTACACCATCTGTGGTCTGGTTGTTTATACAAGTTTGAGGTTTCATCTTCACCCACTGTCTACCTTTTCTCTCTCTCTTTTTTTTAATGGTAATTTCAGTCCCATACTCCAGGCAATGCAGTGACCATGTCACAAGCTTAATAAAAATGAACATCTCCGACAAGCCATATTCTTTCCTTCTGGATAATGTCAGTAATGCGATTATATAGCTTTTATGGTTTGATCTGTTGAGCATGCATGCTAGTATCACCACGAGGAATGTAATTGTTGCTTCCAGCTGGCACTCAGGCTAGTTTAGTGATTACTTTTAGTACTGGCATGTGAAGGTGCATGTGAACCTTTTATTTCCACTGGAATGCAGCAGTTCTGGTCGGGTGCCATGATATCACTGTGGCAGAAGCAGCCAATTCCTATATATTCCTATTTCTTGAATTTTTCTAATGGTGATTTTTATTTAATGTATTTAATGTTGAGTACCTTCCTTTTTTAAGTTTTATTTTTCAATTAAAACACATAGAAAAATATACATAAGAGAAAAAATAAAAAGGAAAAAGGATAGGGGGAAAAAACAAAAAGAAAAAATAGTACACCTGTTTTAAAAAATGGGCCAAGAATTTTGGCCACAATATTGAACTTCAAAACTGGCAACAATTATGGACAAGTAATTTTAAGTTAACATTGGCTACTTCATATAAAGAAAACCTTTACAAAATGTTTTATAGATGGCATATAAAGCAAAAAAAAGTGTTCTGCTTATATACCGCCCCATACCACTTTAAGTAGTCTCTGGACGGTTTACAATTTTAATTACAGTGTGCAGGCTACACATTGCCCCCCCCCCCCAGCCAGCTGGGTACTCATTTTACCGACCTCGGAAGGATGGAAGGCTGAGTGAATCTTGAGCCTGCTACCTGGGATTGAACCCCAGGTCGTGAGCACAGTTTTATCTGCAGTACAGGCATTTAACCACTGTGCCACGAGGCTCTGTAAAACTGGCTAAAATGCTCCCTAATGTATCAAATAAGTGTTGGAGATGCAAAATTAATGTCCAGTACCTTCCGAAGCACATCTGATCTAAGCAGGGTCGGCCCTGGTTAGTACTTGGATGGGAGACCACCAGGGAATACCAGGTACTGTAGGCACCTAGAGTAGGAACTGGCAAACCACTCCAGTATTCCTGCCAAGAAAACTTCATGGACATGGGGTCACAAAGAGTCAGTCATGACTGTAGCAACAACACACACGCACACCTTCCAACTGTTCTTCATATATGTGAATGCTTTTTTGTTTCCCCTATTTATATCCTGCTTTTGCTCCAATGACCTTAAGATGCTAAACATGGACTCATCCTTGAGCCTAGAGACCCAAGCCACAGCTGTGGCCAGGAGTTCATTTGCAAAATTAAACTAGTTTGAGGTTTTGAGGTTCAAAGACCTACTGTCTCGGTCTAGCACGCCTCAGCTGCGCTGCCAAGAATATTCTTGTTAGCAGAGTATAAAATGCACAGCGAGAAGGCTACAAACGCTTGTGGAGTTCTTCGAAAACAAGCTGGGGTTTATTATAAACAGTTCAGAAAAACAAACGTAGAATTCTTACATAGGTAGACAGCACCCAGCGGTATCTTCAGGAAATACAAACATAAGCAGTAGTAACATAGAGTTCGGCAGCAACACAGAAAAATTTAGCAAAACGTGGGAATGCAGGATTCAAAGCTCACAGCAGCAGGAGGCAGACGCAGGAGCAGAGAAGCGCAGGAGCAGGAAACACAGGAGGGCAGGATGCAAGGCTCAAGCATTCCTCCTTAAATATACAAATGCATGCAGGTGTGGAACTTTCTACAACTTTCTACAATGAAAGTAATTCCTTTCAGGATTCTTTCCTTGCATTGCATTGCATTGCAGCTTTGTCAGCATCTCTGGCAGAAAACCTAACAACTAGTACACCAGTTATGCCCATTTTTTGAGAAACCTGCTCTGGACACTGTGATACATGTTGTAGTGCAGTGATGGCATTCCAGATATTTTGGACCACATCTCCCAGAATTCCAAGCCTGTATTGTCAGTGACAAAGGACTGTGGAAGTTGTGGTCCATAACATCTGGAGTGCCGAAGGTCCACCACCACTGCCCTAGTGACATCCTGGCTGGACTACTGTAATGCGCTCTATGTGGGGCTGCCAATGAAAAGTCTCAGGAAACTTCTGTGGGTCCAAAACAAAGCAGCCAGATTGCTGACTGGGGCGGGTTGCAGAGATCACATTACACCTCAACTAAAGCAGCTCCACTGGCTGCCAATTAGCTATTGGGCACAATTCAAGGTGCTGACCTTAACTTACAAAACACAAAATGGCTTGGGTCCAAGCCACCTCAAAGTTCGAATCTTGCAGTATGAACCAGCTTGGGTGATAAGTTCATCAGGAGAGACCGTTCTCTTCATCCCGCCACCTTCACAAGTGCATCTCATAAGAACACATGAAAGGGCCTTCTCTGTTGCTGCTCCCAGACTTTGGAACTCCCTCCCACTGGAGGCCAGGACTGCCCCATCTCTGCTGTCTTTCCGGAATCAGGCAAAGATCTTCCTTTTCAGGCAAGCTTTTCCTGAATGATGGACTACCTACGATGTGACTTTTAGATGGACTACCATGCATGATTGCATTGACTGATTTCATAGGAACACCAGTGTTTTCTATGTTAGTCCCCATCCCTCATAATGGATTATTTTTTCTTTTTGCATGCTCTTCTAATTCCCTGTTCATAACTTAAATTATGTTTTACATGTTCTGGGCTGTATATTGTCCCTCATTATTGTAAGCTACCTTGGGTCTTTTTCCAAGGAGAAAGGTGGGGTAAAAATATTCTTAAAAAATAAAGATAAATAAATAAAGTAACTGGGGGAGAAACAGATTTTCCAGGAACAAGGTATTTATGTAAGCTACCTATTATGTACGATAGTGAGATTTAATCTTGGTTGGACAAGTACAATCTATTGGCTTTACCAAAGACCCGCTCCTGGTGGAGTCAATCCTATTAGTATGACGTAGATTTGATGCAACACGGAAGCACACATTTTTGATATTTCCTTGAAGGCATGACTGTAGGGACCGCTGCGATGGGTGGAGGAAAAGGTAGGATCAATGGGTATTCATAAACTACAGACTAAGAATATATTGCAACTATGCCTAAGAATATATTGCAAGAGAAATTCCATTTGTCCAAAAACAGATAGTATTTCTCCTTCCAACATAATAAAACAAAACTGTCCCAAAAAGAAGCAACATCTCTAACATATATTAAAAGGCAAAGTAAAAACAGCATGATGACTACAGAGAACACGAAACAAGCAGATATTCCTTATCTTCTGTTGTACAATGTGTGCCCTAAAGATTTGGCCATATTTCCACTATAATGCTAATGCAATCATTTTTAAAGCAGTGCTGTTTTTCTCGGAAATACCTGCCTAGTTCCCCTAGAGGCAATATATATTTCCACTTGGTATAAAAATTGCAAAGGCCTGCTGGTTTGGACTGCAATCTACCCCTTGCTGCAGGTTTTTGATTTATTATATGCATGTTGCTTAGGTCAGCATTAAAAATAAAATCTGAATGAAGGCACTGTGTTTATAAGGCAAAGATCCCAAGCAGGAAGGTCACTATCGCTCCTCACTCTGAGTAGAAAATTAGGGATGACAGCGCAGGACCAATAAAAACCTGAATAAGTATCTCTGTCTTGAGTTTTGAGGTCATTTGCTATCACAGGGACAAGGGATTGGGGAAAATCCAAAGAAACAAAACCAAACAAAGCCAAAGGCGTGTGGCACCTAAAATACTAACTGTTATATTTTAATGTGGGATTTTGTGGACATGACCACTTTGCCAGACATGTGGCAACTGAATGAAATGAAACAATGGATGAAAGATCAGGCTCACAATCTAAACATCCATTGGCTACAGGAGTCTTGGGGATAAGGTACATCTCAGATGCAGTAATTTATGACCTATGTTTGGTTTAGGGTTCTGTTGTGAACATTCCTCTAGGAGACAGAAAACAGACCCCCAGGCCTAAGGAAGGACTCACCTAAGAAAAGAGCAAGGTTTGAGAAGGTTTGGGGAAATTACAGTTGAGAACTACCATTCCAAGAATCCTGCCACCCATGATTCTGCCAGTTGATGGATCCTGGGAATTGGAGTCCAAAAAAGAAATTCTTCCCATTTTTTGACAATATAGACTAATGGAAATGGGTGTTGTGGCGGAAGTTATCGGCCTACCTTTCTGAGTCAGTAGAAGGGTCTGAGAAGTCAGGAAACCAAACAAATGATAGCACGGGAAAATCAACCTGTAACTGAGCCCAAATCTTCCTCCCCATTTTTCCCACCTCATTGCAGTAAATTGAGGTGGGAGGGGGAATTTGTCATGTTAGTTTCAGAGAGAAATCATCCTAATAATATGGAGGCTCCCAAGGGGACTTAACTAGATAAAGCATCAGTCCATGACTGTCATTATACTCATTAAAGACATATGTGTAAATGTGTGTGGCAGAGGGACGGATCTTTCTTTTTTAAAAAAAAGAACATGATATGATGGGTGTTGGCGTTCCTCCTCTTATTATAAGTCAACAAAAAGCTAATTACAACAGATGGTCTTACAATATTTTCATTTGTGCACGTCTTGTTGGCATCCTTTTTGTCATGTTCTCCAGCAGAGATGAGATTTATGGAGGGTCAGCTCATGAAACAAAAGAGTTAGTTTGCAGAAGCTCCAATATGTGATCATGTGCCCAGTTGGACCTGTGAAAAAGGAGGACATGTTCTCCCACTTGGTTGTCCTCCCCCTCCTCCCCACAGGATAGAAATATCCCTGCCATATGATATGTCTCTGGCTCCATAAACTAGCTTGGTTCTATCTGGGACAGTGGTGTATGGTTTCCCATGACTATTGCTGAAAGTTCAAGATTCAGTTGCCAGCCCAGTGGCCTTCTGGAAATGAAACAGTGGAGGCAGGGCTTCGCAGTGAGATGACATGATGTTTACATGGGAATAGACTCTACATTGCAACCCCATCTATTGTTTTTAAATAGATGATTGATTGGCAAACCCAGCATTAGAATAATCGATTTGGAAAGATATACTGGATGAGCAACTCTGTTTGTGCTCGCACCTTTAAGGGGTGGGGTGGGGAAACAACTTATAGAAATTTAGTTTTATGGATAATGAATGGTTCCAGATATCCCCAGTTGAAATGATCTTTCCAACCATCAGCTTCTCATAGATTTTACTGGCCTAGATGGACTGGTGGTCTGTATAAAGCACCCCCAAATGGACAGGATTGCCACAGTGTGAAAAAGAAAGTAGAGAGGATTTTGCCTATCCCCACCTCCTTGGTCTTCATTGCTGTTCTTTCAACACTTTGAGGGCTACAAAATTTCCCCATATCATTGAGATCCCTGTCCTTCCAGAGTTCTGGATCCTGTAGGGCAGTGATGGCGAACCTTCGGCACTCCAGATGTTTTGGACCACAACTCCCAGAATTCTAAGCCTAGATTGCCAATGACAAAGGACTCTGGGGGTTGTGGTCCAAAACATCTGGAGTGCCGAAGGTTCGCCACCACTGCTGTAGGGAGTTTATTTGAGTCCAAAAGCCTTCCCATTGCAAAATTTCAGCCCCACTCCCATTCAATAAATGAGCAGAGCTGAAGTGATTGTCTAGGGTAGATATGAAGTGCATGAGATTCTCCCTGCTTTTGTGTTACTCTGCATGTGCAATGGCAGAGGAATGACTGAATAATCACTTTTCTGTCAATCTCTTTATTGGGTTAGAAATGCATTCATTCAGAAGTACCTCTGAAATACCTTTTAATTTTAGTGGAGTAGCTAAAATACGATTGACTGCTGCCTCCCTAGTTCAATTAGGCATTCTTCCAATGAATACAGTTCACTTCCAATGCAAAGCTACAAAGAACTATGCCTCATGGTGTGCAAAGAAGCCTATTGCAAGGTAAATGAGTACTGAATTGCAGACTAGGCTCTGTTTGGCTTTCATTTGGTTTTCCTCTTTCTTTTACCATTTCTGATTCTAGAAGTGCAATAGAAGTAATAGTTCAAAGAGTCCGAAGAACCAGTAAATATCCCTTACAATAGTCCATTAATACCAGTGAGTGATTGAGGACTCTCGATATATTTCTGTATTTGGCATTAATTGAATGCCTTTCATCCTGAATGCAAATACTGTAGCTGCATTATCACAGGCAAGAAAGTCAAGGGGGCGAAATCAAATCCAGTTAGCCAGCTCAAGCATGCGGGCAAGGCTGTTTGAGGGATTCTGACCATTAGCCATCACCTCAATCAATGGTCTCTCTTTGAGGCTGAGATAAAAAGCAATGACTGAGTCATTTACTCTGAGCCCTGCTTTCCCTCAAAAATGGAATAAGGCCAGAACTCCCTCGCTGAAGCTGTCCAAAGCTTTTGTCTCCATTTCATTTCTCCTAACATATACCATCCCTCATTCTTTCATTATCTTTGAATGTTTAATGGTTGGTAAGATTTCATACAGAGCACAGAGGAAAATGCATTTAGAAAGTGTCTATAAATGCTGCAGTCCCAGTATGTTGCTGCTGTTCATGCCTAGCTTCGGTTGATTTCATTAATAATCGAGTAAACAGATGAGTTTTCAAGTTTAAAAAAGGACATGTCTGGGATGTGGCCCTCATGGCCTTTCAAAAGTTGTTGAGCTGCAGGACACACTATCCATGATCCTTTTTTGGTGTCCAACAGTCACTGGTAGTCTACAGGTTTCCCAGCCCTGTCTTTGAGTCTTTGCCCTCAATCAGTATGAGAAAAATGTTCCTTGTGTGTGCAGGAAGCAATTATTCATGCCAGGATGCCAGTACCATAGTGGCAGTTTTAGGGAGCCAAGATGCTGACATATAATGTGGGGGATCCTTTGGGATTGGGATTGTCTGGTTTGTATTATTCCCCACTGACCAGACCAGGGGTCCTCAAACTTTTCAAAGAGCGGGCTGGTCCACTACCCCCCAGACACCACTAGGTACTGGACCATGGTCCCAAAAAAAAAAAGGGCCAACATGGAAAAAGGGGGAGGGGCAAGTGGGCAGAGCCCCCCCACACACACACACAATTGGTCCATGATCAGTGTATCTCTGGGGGCCCAGCAATGCCTCCTGCTCCAGATCGCCACCCTGAGGTGCCGCCGCTGGGATCCCTCTGCCGCACCTCTTCCTCCTCCTCCAGTGGCAGCGGCTGGAGCAGCTCTCCTTCCTTCCTTCTTTAATTGCATCGGGAAGGAGGCCGCAGCCCAGGCAAACTCAGGCCCCTCATCACCTTCTGGGCAGCCACTCAGGATGAGGAGAAGCAGCCACAGCAAGGCTGGTGCCACTGCACGTGCATCCAGCTGTGCACCCTGGTCATCACGCCCTTGCTGAGCCCCAGAGGGAAAGCTGCCTCCTCTCTTGGCCTGGCCCAGACCAGTCTGACTTGGTGGGCTGCAAGTAAGGGAGGAAGGGAGCAAGGGCTGGGAAGGAGGGAGGGGAGGAAGGAAGACCTGTCCATAACCACCCACAGCCTGCTCACTGGCCGAGCCCAGCCAGGCTCCAGTGCTCTGTTGGCTCACCAGCCCACCCATCACCAATTGTGGACAAATGCAGCCCAACCAACCACCCAGGAACCAGACCTGGGCCACCATTGACTTTCCCTTCCCTTCCCTTCCCTTCTCTTCTTTCTCCGCCACCTCCTCGCTGGTTTCTAACCCAGTGGTGGTGATGGTGGCCTTAGCCTCTGGCCATGGCTGGGCTCCCTCCTCCCCTCCTTCACTCCATGGAGCAAGGCAGTAGCTCTGAGGGGCCTGGGTGGACGGGAAGTAGCTCCCCCTCAGTCTCCTGCCGTCCATCCCTCTGTCTGCCCACTGTCGTGGCTGCTCCAGCTCAGAAGGCTGGCTGGTGTTGCCTCCGCCTGCCCCCTTCCTTCCTCACAACCACAATAACACAGGTGGTGGCGACACAAGGAAGGAAGGTGGGCGGGGTGGTGGAGGAGCAGGGGCGTGGCCTCGGGACCATGGAGGGAGTAGGAGACCTTGCCACAGCCGTCCTGTTTTAAATTGTCCCGTTCAGCTGCAGCTAGTGCCCCAACCATCTGGGCGGCAGGTGGGGAGGAGCAGGGAACCTTGCTGTGGCCCTCCCACTTTGAGCTGCCTCAGCAATAGAAGCAGCTGCAGAGGCTGGCTTGCTCATGAAGCGGGGGGGGGGAGGGGGGTCTGCAATCCAGCCCCCGGGCCGTAGTTTGAGGACTCCTGTACTAGACAATGTACAAGTCAACATAAATCAGTCCAGAATTTTATCCATAATCCATACTAATTTTGCCTCTATCCCTAGGGCTTTTGTTTCTTTCTTCCAATCAAAGGAATTGGCATTGATTCAGTCAGTGTGATAACCTGAGCTGATGCTGAATCGGCAAGCAGAAGCTGGCTCTCCCAGCTTCCTAGTTCAATATGGGAGGAGAGGAAGCAAACCGGTGCCCAACTGGGCATCAGTTGTCCTCAGCCAGGCACTCCTTATCTCCAAACCATTTTAAGGGCTTAGTACAAGCACTTGGAGACCAAAAGAAAAAAATAGAGTAAGGAGTCAGCAGATTGAGAGGAAGAAATTGCTAATTGGCAGCTTGCTGAGGCAGCTCTGATATAGCCATGCCTTCTGCAAATCTGGACCACTACAACAGCACTGCTTAAACAAGCTGCAGACAATGTATATTGCCAATTTCCTCCTCTCTCTCTCTGCTGGCTCCAATGTGGCTGGTTAAAGTGAATTCACCCAGGGAGACCTCATTTCCTGGGTGTGACTTCACAGTAGATCCATGCATATCACCCCCCACACTGTTTAGTTGCATCCCAAGTCGGCCTAAGAAGTAATGTTTGAACAATTATGAACACAATGCAGTTCTTACTCGAAGGTTTGTTAGCTATAGGGCAGTGACGGCGAACCTATGGCACGGGTGCCAAAGGTGGCACTTGGAGCCCTTTCTGTGGGCACCCGACATCACCCCTTCACAGCCACCTCTATTGAGGTTAAATTACTGTATTGGCACTTTGCAAAAAAAATTAGTGGGTTTTGAATTGCAGTTTGGGCACTCGGTCTCTAAAAGGTTCGCCATCACTGCTATAGGGAGTAAAAATCTGCCAGCAGAAAAGCCAAGATATGGCTAGAGAAGGGAGGCGAAAGAGGAAGAAGCTGATTTATACCAGATCCAAACCTTGTCCAGCTTAAAAGAAACTGCCACCACTCTAGCACAATGTTAAGCCAAGGTGAAGCTAGTTCTGTATAATTTCCAGCATTTGCAATTTAGGTAAGGGGTGGGTGGGCACTTTAAAAAAAAAACAGTATAAATGAAGCTAGGCAGTGGCCAATTTAACTGGTAAGGATTGCATTAAAACCTGCAATCCTATGCATACCCATTTAAGTCTGTGTAAGCCCTGTTAAACTCAGTTGAACTTGAACTTGGGAGTAGATGGATACAGAATCATGTTTTGTGACCTAAAAATGGAGGCTATTGTCAATGCATGCTGATATTAGGAACTAGTAATTAGGTGCTAGATCCAACAGTTATAGTACTTGTGAACAATATTGGGTATAATGCTGCAACCACATGGTTTTACATGTCACCAAATCCAAACACTATTGTTTGATTGCAAAGTGTCTCCATTCAACTGAATTCCATGGGACTTTCTTCCAAGTAGATATGTCTGCACAATTGTACTACCAGCTATCTTTAACACTGTGTTAACTTTGGAGTGAGAAATGGAAATGATGTGTGTATTCATGCTTAAGTAAACAATTTCCAACACATGAAGATACTTATTCCTAAGAAACCTACAGATTTCCTTTCTTCATCCTATTTCATCTAACACAGAGAAAGGTGCTAAAAGCATTGGGCCAAAAGCACAGTATGGGTAGAATTGACTGTTACCCTCAGCAAGAGGCTGTCACTGAAAACAGGCATCCAGGATTATAATTCCCCTTCGTTCCTTATATCTAATGCCTGAATTACAAGGAGAAATCAAAGAGGAGCCCAACTACCAAGCTAATGTCTTTGGATTACAATTTGTTAAATCTGGGAGAAGAGGGAGTGTGATTGTAGATATCTAATGTCAAGAACTGCTGGATGTAACATCTAAGAACAACCTGGCATTATCCGTCTTGCCATGTATGTTTGGACTGGAAGTTTTAGACCAATGGTGGTGAACCTTTGGCACTCCAGATGTTCTGGACCACAACTCCCAGAATTTGAAGCCTGTATTGCCAATAATAAAGGACTGTGGGAACTGTGGTCCAAAACATCTGGAGTACCAAAGGTTCACCACCACTGTTTTAGACCACTGGTACAAAACTGAGGAAGTGTTGTTTAATCTACAAAAGCGTTTTTATTGTAGGATTTCTTAATGGTGTATAAAAGTATCTCCTATTCTTTTTCATTTGTATTCCAGGGATATGAGTTCTTTACATGCCCACCCTAAACTTCAAGGGTTATTCCTACCCAATGTCATTTCTAAAACATATGAATGTGTTGTTTTTTTTACCCAAGAACGATCCTTGCATCTTGTGGGGTCATGAGGAGCAATATGGCTATTCTTTATTCCTCCTGAACTGTTTTAGACATGCAAGAGATATTTCTTCGAAACTAGAAATGGCAGGAAGTCAGTACCAGTTTTGAAAACACTTCTTCCCACCACTCACCACCCCCACCTTAAACAGAACATGGGACATGGTGAAGTGGTTTCCACATCCCTAGAAGGAACAAAGGACCTTTTCAGAAACATTAAAATATATATATTAGGAGGGCAGGAGTGCTATAGGGGAATGCGCTTGGCCCACACTTTGCCTCCACCCTGCAATAAGGGTTCCACTATCTTTCCTGCCATAATTCAAGCACTGTCCTTGCTTGCTGAGGCATCATCCCATCATGAATTCAACACCTTTCCCATCTGTCCCCACTATATTGGAGGAAGGGAGGGAAATGTGTCATTATTGAATTACGACAGAAAAAAGAATTGGTGCTGGATACAGGGCTGCCATTTTAGAGGCCAACTCCTGTGAAGATTAAGCTTTGGTTTCAACCAGTTACTTTCATTGTAACCTTTTCCTCTTCTTTTGCATCCTATTCTCCCTTATATTGCAACTCAGCCCCCAAAGGCAAAGACTCAAGGTAGAAGAAGAAGTTGCCAGAGAACACATGTTGTGAGATGGGGAAAAGAGTGAAGGAGCCCTGTCACGTAAACTATTTTGTGCTTCTAAGCTTGTCTGCTGGCCAGAGGTGAATCAGGAGACAACACTCTGCTACCAGCATTAAGAGCTTGGAAGTAACTCCTTGGAAATAACAAGTTACTTGTAATTTTTTCCTCAGCAATGAGCCTGTAACTACATTGTATTACAGGTTGTTATTGTTGTTTTTACATAATGAGCAGCAACATCACTTCTTTTGTGGCACAACTGTAATTTTTAAAGTTCCTTTTATAAGTGTGGGACTGTAGTTTCAGCAATTGTAAAATGAATACCAACCGGTTTATTGTACTGCCTCATGTTGCCCTTCAGGGTGCTGCCTCACCTCATGCTCTGTTGTGAGTGTTGAACCATCAACAAGATGGATGGGAAGAGAGGATGCTTTGCCCTATAGGCCAGAAGAATGTAGCATTCAGATAGTTTAGTAATTCAACTATTAATTAATTTAGTAATTAAATTACTTTCATGAAATGGAAGAATAAAGTTACTACTAAACACAATTAAGAAACTATAAAAGTAACTTTTGATACACTTTGATGCATTGCCACCAACATTCATTTTAAGCTGTGCAGATGTCCGGTGCTGGTGGAAGATCAGAGGGAACGTTTGACTGCCACTATTCAGAATTAACTGCTAGCCTTGTTGACTTTTGGATATGGTACAGGGAAGGTTATTTCATACGGGGAAGCCTTGTGTTGTCCCAGACTTTAGGCAGCAAAATTTTATAGTTCAGCCATGTAGAGGGTTGATGTCGGGAGTTATGGTCACTGAGCCTTTAAAACCATCCTAGAAAAAATTCTTGCTCAGCATATGCATTATGCCTGTATTTGGCTTTCCTTCCTCATCAGGTCTATTTAAGGAGTCTTGCTGTGTCTGTATGATGGGGTGTCTAAAGATGAAAAATTGCACTTCTGTATTCATGCAGAACTACAGTAAATCAATTGGCCTCAAGACCCTTTCCAGAATGCCCCCAGTTGCTTGAAAGACCTGTCACTGTTATGCAGTTGTTGCTGCAGGGGCTTTTCTCACCCAATTGTCCTGTCTCTAATGTCATTGAGTTTGATGGACTAATAAAATATGAGTGACTCTGACACATTTGACAGCACGTGTCGTAGGCCTGGATTAATTACATCTACACAGGGACTAAAGGGCATTTTCAATAGGTAAAATATAAGATATGAATTATGGTATAATCATAGCTGTTGATCATTTTGATGTCTACTTTAGGTTTCCAGATGTATCTCCCACTCTCATGATGGACCCCTTCATGAGAGTCCTTGACAACTTGCTTCTTGTTTCCTTTACATTGTAGGCTTATAATATTAAATGACTGAAATTCACAGTGCAGACCTACAACATATTTCTATACATCCTCAGAAGTGTGCCCAACTGGATGCAGTGAGGGTTATTCAAGAGTTATTCATACACTGTAATTTAAGGCAACACCCTTAAGGTGTTTTATCATTAGCTTACAATGTTTACCAACAGTACCTTCTCCGCAGGCATGTCCAAACTTTGGCCCTCCAGATGTTTTGGACTGCAGCTACCACAGTCCATTGCCATTGGCAATTGGCTTAGAATTCTGGGAGTTGTGGTCCAAAACATCAGGAGGGCCGAAGTTTGGACATGCCTGTCCTATAGGCTATATTTCTCTTTCTAGTTCTTGATTGGATATCAGTTACTGAAAATGTAAAATGAATATTTTGTTGCTTTTCCTTAATAGAAAAATAGGAAACTTTCACATTTGATATGTTAAGAACATAAGAACATAAGAAGAGCCATGCTGGATCAGGCCAAAGGCCCATCTAGTCCAGCTTCCTGTATCTCACAGTGGCCCCACCAGATGCGTTTGGGAGCGCATGAGACTAGATATCTGTCTCCTGATACCACTCCCCTGCATCTGGCCCTTGAAGTACCCTGGTTTTAAGCCTGGAGATTACACATCTCCATCATGGTTTGTAACCTGTGATGGACTTGTCCTCCAGGAATCTGTCCAATCCCCTTTTGAAGGCATCCAAGCCAGATGCCATGACCACATCCTGTGGCAGGGAGTTCCATAGACTAACAACGCGCTGGGTGAAAAAATATTTTCTTTTGTCTGTTCTTACTCTCCCAGCCCTCAATTTGAGTGTATGTCCCCTAGTTCTGGTATTTTGTGAGAGGGAGAAGAGCTTCCCTCTATCCACTTTACTCATGCCCTGCATTATTTTGTACGTCTCAATCATATCCCCCCTTGTACATCTCAATCATCAGACCTAAACAGCAAGGAAAACATTTGTTGCTTTTGTCTTATTGTTACGAATATCTCAAATATTTCAAATTTGCAATATCAGAATTGGCTACTAAAGAATATTAGTTAGTACATTTCTGGCCTGTTGGCAGGGTCAAGGTAATACGTCAGTACCCTGAAATGTAATGAAGGTCTAGCACAGGGGTCCTCAATCTACAGTTCATGGGCCGGATATGGCCCAGCGGGGTCCTGAATCCAGCTGTCCAGCCATTGAAGAACCCCTCACTTGCCCCTCCCGGCAAGTTGGGCTGCCACATGGGCAGGCAGGCTAGGAGAGTGGTGTTGGGATGGGGGGGGAGCAAAGCAGATTGAGCCTTCCCTTTCCCCCTTGGAACCATGCTGGGGAGCTGCAGGGTGCAGGGCATGGGCAACGGGAGCTGCTGCATGGGCCCGTCAGGACAGGCAGGCTGCACTAGGCATCGTCAGAGGCTATCCAGTAGGCCTTCCCTTTCCTCTAACAGGCTGGCAGGACCAGATAAGAGGAAGCCACGAGATGGGCATGGGCCACCAGGTGAGCGGCGCAGTCAGGTTGGGCCTCCGACTAGGCCATGTGGACTCAGCTAGGTTCGCTAGGCCTCAGGGCCAAGTGTTTTGGGGGGAAACCTCCCTGTAAGTGGCTAGCAGAGTGCTGCACTGGCTGTGTTTGGGTGCCCCCTCTGTGATCAACAACCACCCTACCTGATTAGGCACAGGAAAAACAAATGTGAGGGGGTAGGATGGGTGGGTCCAGACAACTCACATGGGGGGCTCAAAACGCGACTATTAAAAATACTATAGTCCAGCCCTCAACAATGTCTGAGGGGCAGTGAACTGACCCCCTGTTTTAAACGTTTGAGGCCCCCTGGTCTAGAACAAGCAGTGAAAAAAATGCCTTGAGTTCCTTTTCAAATGTGACATTTTGAACTTGTACATTGACTATTTAAAACATTCATTTGTTTAACCATAGAACTTAGTCTCATTCTTTAATATATGCGGGGGGCAAGTTCATCACCAGATGCCATGTAACTTTATATATCCATCTGGCTTGTTATGCCTTTAGCAAAACATTTTCCTGTTCCAGCTATTATATTTGGAATGCATTTTGTGCAAGAGTGATGCTTAAAAGCCAAACAAACTCACGAACCCCTCCTCACAATCATTATTTATTTATTAGTATCAGAGCATTGACTATTTAAAATTATGGGTGTATATGAAATAAAGGTAAAATTAAAAATAAATTAAATTGCTAAGATAATTAGACTATTTTGGACCAGCAGGCTTCTTTAATAGCACTATTTCAACCATTTCCTAGATCTCCTTTTGTGTGTTGTAGTGCACACAAAAATTAACCCTTATGTATTATAAATTAAAAACTGTTAAGTACCATTTTGCAAGCCCTCGATATTTATATTTAAGTCTTCTTTCAGTTTGAAAAAAAGGAGAGAGAGTTTGAACACTATTGAATAAAACAATGCAAACTAGCACTGGGATATATCTATGGTGATATGCATGGACTAAATTGTGAACCTTATGAATATTGGAGTGTGTTTTATTAACATTAATTTCATCTGTCACTTTTCTATCCAAAAGTGTGCTCAAAATGCCTTGAACACATTCCAGCGCAATGAAACAACGATAGTATGAAACCATAGAGACTTGACTTAAAATGCAAGCATCAGAACAGAAGATCTATACCTGAATTGAAATGCAACAACATAAACATTAGGAAAAGTGCCACCAAAGCTTGTGGGGAAGGCATGCAAAACAAAACATCTTAATACTCAAGGCAAGATGAACTAGAACAATGTTCACTGAAGGTTAGAATGCCAACTCAAAGATTGTTCAGGAGTAAGAGGGACTTGGCACCCTCCCAAAATTTGGGCTACAATTCCTATTTGCTGTAATGGGAGGGATTCATAGGAACATGAACAGAACAACAACTGAGGGGAACCATGTTGCCCACCCCAGATCTGCATGGACCTCACAGATGAGCATTTTGACGCATGACCATCACAACTCAGCAAGCAATGCCTAAAAACACGTTTTCATTCTCTGTTACTCAGGAAAAATAAACTAGGCCCTTTGTGACTATTTCCCCCCTGGATGGTGCCACCAATCAATACTAACAGGGGCTTGCCTTAGAGCTTCACTTTTCATTCTTTTTCATCATACCTTCATGAGGCCTTCCCTTCAAATTCTGAAGTTTAGAAGGATATTATTATCTCAGAGAAAATCCAACAGTCAAAGACTAGGGGAAAAGAAAAGCCAAGTAAGTGAAAACATTGTAATGCTTTGTATGCTTCAGAAACACATAGGTCTCTTTCGTAAAGCCTAGATCTCGGGGTGATCCAGTGTAGCTGAATATGGGGGAATTCAGGAGAGAGGAAAGAAAGGAAGTGTTTCTTCACACTGAACAGGGAAATGAGGTAAGTGCTTCTTCGCACGGAACCGGATGATTTTTAAAGCAGTCAGACAAATAGTAGAATTGAAACCTCACTGTGGCTGCCGGTCATGGTGGCTTTCCATTACCTTCAATATCAGAGGCAATGCCTGTTGCTAGGGCACATAAACAACAGGGTTGCTGTTGCATATGGTGCCACTGGGACTATCTTAAAGGGGGAGTTGTGGCCATGAATGATGGTGTCCAAGTCCCAGACCCCATGCTGCCCTATACCCATTGTGGGATTATAAAAGAAGGTGAGTTGGAAGTCTTGTGAGGCCTGCAGGAGACTTGTAGGACTAAGGAATGCGGACAAGGCCTCACAGGACTTCTGGAAATACATATACAAATGCATATACAAATATCCACTGGAGATGATTTAGCTTCCTTCTTAGGCAGCAGCTAGCGCAGTCTTTCCTCCTTGCCTTGATTCGGCACTCCAGAATGACTTCAGCTTTCTGTCATTTGTGGGGCTAGGAAGAAACGCTTAGCTTGTCACTACACCATGTTTTTTGCCTTCCTTGGAGAGTGTATTTGATTCTGGGTGTCCGCTGGCTGCTTCTCCATGCACACCTATTTGTTCTTATGAGCCTATTTCAGACCAGGGTGACATGAGGTCAAAGTGAACTATAACATGGAGGACTCACAACTAACTTTCCTCAGGCTGACGAAGCTGTTTGGATGCGCAGCAAAACATTTCAATCTCTCAAGAAAAGAAGTCTAGTTGCCATGACTCAGCTTCCAGATAAACTAACCTGGATGACTGAGAATCTTCACAGACTGATAGTGAGAGCCATTAAACAATGGAACAGCTTGCCTCCTGATGTTGTGGGCACCCCATCACTGGTGGTTTTCAAGAAGAGATTGGATGGCCATCTGTCTGGGATGGTATGAGGTCTCCTGCCTCGGGCAGGGGATTGGACTAGATAGAATAACTCCAAGGTCTCTTCCAACCCTATGATGATTCTATGATTCTAAGAAGGCCAGAGCCTTTTGGTGGGAAAATGGGAAGGGGGTTACTCTGCAGGACTGGGCACCCCTGAGTAGGGTGGCTATTATGGTTTGGCACCAGTAGAAGCTCAAATGTGAGCCCTAAGTAGCTGCAGTTAATGGGCCCAAGATGCACCTAAGCATCTGTTTGGATGCACTATCACATTATGGCATTCTGATTCTTCTCTCCCCTGTATCTAACAGTTATGTTTGGATATGTTGTACCATAAAGGGTGATCACCTTCTTTTCAACTGCATACAGGTGTTACTCTTCCTTCTAGGCAAAATATTCTCCCTGTAGTGTGCCCTCAGGCATTTAATTGGCCACTATGCAAACAGAATGCCAGACTGATAATTCTCTGGTATGATCCAACTGGGACTTGTGTTCTTTAATAAATTCCTTTCATGCAGAAATGAAATCCCAAAGCAGTTTTATATTTCTACCCTCCCACCAAGATTTTTCCCCCCTATTGCAAATGTTCTTTAATTTCCACAAGCATGAATACCTCTATTCTTTCAGTGAAGTGGGAATCCAGAATCCAAACCTTCATTAGTTTATCACATCGGATCAGGGATTTTCTTCAACTGGTTTGTTTTGTTTTGTTTGCATTGCAAAATGTCAAAGGAACAGTGGGAGTCAAGTGGAAACCATCCATCAGAGGGCCAGTCTTTCTTCTTTAAAGTAACAAATAATTTGAAAATTTGACAATGTCCCAACTGCTTTCTGTCCCGGTATCTAACCAGTAATTCTGCAGAATCCCTGCAGATGCGAACATGAGATTTCTGCCTCCAAGAAAGTGTTAAGCCAGGACAAATCAATGAATCCCTCAGATAAAAGGGAGTTAAGAAAGCAGTGTGTACATCTCTTTTAGAAAAGTTTTCTTCTCCATGTCTAAGAAGATAATATAAAGATACTAAAGCTCGGTTGTTTGTTTCTTTAAACTTTAGAGGCCAGGCCCTGATATTTCATCATGCTCACCTCAACAGAACATTTTGAGGAGATAATCTACTTGCAGTTTTGCTACATCCCATGTCCTTTATAAAAGGTTGTTTGTTTTTTAAAAAAGAGTTAAGCTTGGGAGCTGTTCCCTTTATCTGTACTGTTAAAGCCAAGTTTTGATGCCTAGCACAATGTTTTCCTCGCTGTTTTAGTCACCATTGCTCTTGTAATTTTTTGTTTTGTTTTCTGCTCTGCTATGTTTTCTCTGCTACTGTGGTACTGTTTCAGTTACACTAACAGATATTAGGATGTGGGGTTTAAAAAAAATTAAATGTTTTCACCAGAGAGCTGCCTTGAACTCTTCAGGATCAAGGGAAATATTTTAAATAAGAATACTTTAAATAAGAATCCACATGTATTTGCCCTAATGAGGGACATTCCCCCCTAAATTAGCATACTGCCCTCAGATATAGGAGGAAATGTTATCCAGTTGCCTGGGTTGAACTAAGTTTCAGGTACCAGTGCAGTTAGTTGGCTTCTTTCCATGGAATGATGAGGGTCCTACTCTGTGCCCTTTGTGCCAGGCAGAAAAGTTCAGGAATGTAGATAAGTCTTTGGGTCCAAGTCCCAAGTCCAGTCCCAAGTCTTTGGAACCAAGTCCTGAGTCCCAACTCTGAATCCCTATTCAAAACAAGCTCCCCTCCCCCAGAAAAGTGTGTGGGGGTTCCAAAGCACAAGTCACATGTGAGCTACTGAGGTGGGGGGAAATCCCAGAGATGAACCAGAGCCAAGTTACTGGTGCAACATTATGACGTGGCTCAAGCCGTCATTCCTGGAAAAACATCTAGAGCTTTGGCTGCCCTAGCCACCTGAGAACCTTTTAGGCAGCGAGAGCTTTCATACTGATATTTATTTATTTATTATTTATTTGTTATATTTCTATACCGCCCATCTTCCAGACGGAACTCTGGGCAGTTTACAATTAAACAAGGCAGTAGAAAATACAAAAAAAGACATAAAGTACTAATAAAATAAGGAGGGACAAGACCCTCCACGAGAGATGAAGTGGGCGGCAAAAAAAAATTAAGTAAAAAGGTCGCCATATGCCTCTTTGAAAAGGTGGGTTTTCAGGGCCTTTTTAAAGCTGGACAGGGACTGTGCAAGGCGCAGCTCACTAGGGAGATGATTCCACAGCGTGGGGCCCACCACAGAGAAGGTGTGGTTACGCGTGAGCAATTTCCGTGCCTCCCTGGGTGTGGCCACCCTAAGTGAGCGTGCCTGCGCCATTCTCGTGGGCCTGGTCCCAGTCGATCTCTGAAAGATACGCTCCGACAGGTACTCTGGTCCCAAGCCGTGGAGGGTTTTGAAAATCAAAACCAGGACCTTGAACCTTATCCGGAGGACAACAGGTAGCCAATGCAGGCATGCCAGAACTGGGGTGATGTGCTCGAATCTATGAGTACCCACCACCAGTCTGGCCACCGCATTCTGCACCCGCTGGAGCCTCCAGAAAAGGGTCAAGGGCAACCCTACGTAGAGGGCATTGCAGTAGTCGATCCTCGAAATCACGAGAGCCTGCACGACTGTCCTCAGGGAGGACTTTTCAAGGTACTTGCGGATCTGGGCGATCCTGTGGAGATGGATAAAAGCAGCCCTGGAGACTGCCGTCACCTGGGCTTTGAGGGAGAGGGCTGAATCCAGGACCACGCCCAGATTCCTGGCCCTGTCCGTAGGCTGGAGGGAACCCCCCCCCCCAGTCTAGGGAGGGGGCCATTGTACTCAGACGAGGGCACCCCAAAGAACAGAACCACAGTCTTCTCCGGGTTCAGCTTGAGCTGTTTAGTCCTGGTCCATTCCAGGACCGCCTCCAGGCACATATGTCATATGCTGCACTGGCACTCCTGTAATCTGGGCCAATTGCAGGTTTGAGAAAGCCCACCACTCCAGGGCCATCTTGGATCCTCCCCAAGCAACAAACCTCCTCTTCCCGACACCATATATACACATGCAAGCAAGCTTATTGTTCTGGAAATCATCAACAGCATCAGTAGGGTAAGCTATGTTGGCAGTTGATGGTGATACCAAGGGAAGCAGTGTTTCCAGCCCCTTGGTACTTTTCTTTCAGGACTATCTTCTCTCTGAAGAAAGAAATATTCAACTTGGCAGTTTTACCCACAATCATCTACATTCCCTCACAGTAGCTCTGGTCCCTTTGAGATGGCATCACAGAAGGATGTTGCAGCAGGGCAGGACTCAAAGGGATTTGGGTAGTGGAGATGACTGTAGCACCCTGAGCAGCACTTCAATTATTCTCCTTCTTTTACAATGTTTTTAAAGGGAGAAGTGTCTCCATCACCTGCCTGAACCTTCAGGATCCTGAAACCTCAGCATATCCCATGCTTGGCATATGTGTTGTGGTGGTTAGAATGTTGGACTTGGATTCAGGACAGCCAGGTTCCTGTTCCAACTTCATGATGAAACTAAGTAGGAGACCTTCAGGTAGTAACTCTTCTTCCACCTAGCCTACCTTACAGATGATGAATCTCTCATTTACTGATCTCTTGGTACATTAAATTAATTCCAAGAAATCTGATTAAGTCTTTGGATTCTCTGCTTATATTATTTAACAATGATGGCCTAACTAATAACCTTCAAAAGGGTTGAAGGTCACATGATAGAGATGGGCATGACCAGAAAAAAAAAATTCGAGTTGTCGTTTTCGGGACGGGTCCGTTTCGGGTCGTTTCCGTTTTTTGCAAAAAATTTAAAAAATTTGTCGTTTTGTTGTGTCGTTTGTCGTTTGTTGTTACTGCCGCCGCGATTTCGCGCGATTTGACGTCCCAGCGAGTGGCGTCCCGCCGGCGCTAGGTGTTTTTGTGCCCTAGGCGGCGGGGGGGGGCAGGGGGGGCATGGGCGGGCGGCGGCAGCGGCAGGGGGGAGGGGCAGGCGCGCGGGCAGCTGGCGCGGGTCCCGCAATGACCCAGAGCAGGCGGAAAACACTTTAAACTGACTTGCTGCACAAGGCTGCATCGAATAAAGCAATTGCAATTTTTGCAAACAAAGTGGGCAGTGCACCCACAGCAGAGCTGCAGGCAGGGTATGAAAGGACCTTGGCTTGCCACCAAGCAAATGAATTTTTTAAAATAAATCCACACACCCCCTCCCACTCAAACCTCCCCCCCCCTTTGAAGCACTATCAGAAAAGAAGTCCTAACAAACTGCAGGAGAATAAAAAAGAATAAACTGCGTTGCTATTCCCCACAGCAGACAGAGAATGAAAGGAATTATTATTATTTCCAAAAAAATTCAATTGAATCAATTCCCTCCCTGCCTGCCTAACTGAAATCTAAAGGCTCCGCGAAATCGAAACTAGTCTAGCACAGCAGCCAGCTACACACAGCCCTCTCCCACCCACATCCAAGCCCGGACTGTGACTCTTCTGGGAGTGCCTCAGCTTTTTATGCCCTCTTGCACATCCAGAAGTGTCAGTCAAAACCTGGCCATGTGATTGGTAGAATGGGTCCAAAAATTTGCATGGTCCCATCCCATGGCCAGCTCATCATTGCGCAGGTGTAAAAAAATAAAAATAAAAATAAAATAAAATAAAATCAGTGCGACCTTTTACTGCTATAAAAAACCCACTGCTGCTACTGTAAAAATTCAAGCATTTAAAATAGCTAATTTTTGCATGTTTCTGTGGTGCTTTGGTGGTTTTTTGGACCATGATTTCAAAAAAAAAAATTGTGGATGCCATTTTGGATCCCCCCCCCAACCGCATGGCAAATGGAGACGCCGAGGATGTCCCCTCCCAGCCCGGTACCAGCAGCCCAGGACAGGAGGGGGGGAAAGGCTGGGGACCCCCCCCCCAGAAACCACCCCTCTGGTAGATGCCCTCGGGCAGGCATATTTTCGCCTGCTTTTTTGGCCGGGAATCGGGTTTTTTTTAATTTTTAAAACTTTTTTTCTGTGCTGCTTGGCATCACGCGATCACCGCGCGATGCCAGGAACGACAACGACAAATCAGACCCACTTTTTCTTTTTTCGGTTCTAGTTCAAGTTCTGACAGCTTAATTGTCGTTACCGTTTCCGTTACGTAACGGAAACAATACCCGAAAACGGAAACGACAATTTCGCCAAGTCGTGCCCATGTCTATCACATGAGTTTTCATAGACTGTGGAAAAGATGTAGGCACTCAACTCTCTATTGTTTACTATGTTTGTCTGAAATCTTGTTTTGTGTGGATTTTCTTGGGGAAGTAAAAGCCTGTGCCTGAAATGTGGAGGCTTAGCTAAAGATCTATCATAGAAAAGCCCCCAGCACTTCATCTTTAAGATACTAGTGTGCTTCCAATATTGTTTTTATACTCCCATGCAATAAAAAGCATCTCCTTCAGAATGCTTTGGACATTCTTGAATCAGATTTAAGACATAGCTTTTTAACACTGTTCCCAAGTTATCTGGAAAAAGAGAAAGCTTTTACATGTTTCTTCAGAGTTCTACTTCAGGGAGTTGTATTTTCCTTTTCCTGCTTTGAATTTCTAGAGTGCCCCCCTTTAACTGTCAAAATATATATAGTACTGTTGGGTGAGATAGAGATGTTAAAGAGGGTGCAGTTTCACTGTATACCAACCTTGTTCATTAAAAAAACAAAAGCTTCCCAAATTCCATATGTCAAGGTTAATCTGGGTCAAAGAGGTCCACACTAACCATTCAGCCACACTACTCTGTCCTGGTGTGAGTGAAGTCCATGAGGGCCAAATGTGCTTATGTATGTGGAAAATCTCTTGGCATCTCTTGGCATCCCTGATTATGCAGTGTTTCTTCAGTTAACAAATTTGACACTTTGATACTTACTGCCTACCCTGAAAATGAGAAATACCAATACACCTACAAATATACCAGTTCCCAGTAAGATCTGGTTTAAAATGCAACATCCCTATCACTCCAGAAGAATTAAACAAGTGTACAAAGTCTAGTCAAAAAAGAGCAAAAAACTTCAAAAATTGTTTTAACAGTTTCAGGAACAAGCAGCTATAGAGTTAGTTAGCAGTCAAAAGGATGTGGCAATAGTAATTGCAGAACAATCCAACAAGGAAGTCAGAAAGCTGGCTAACCCAAGCTAATACTTTCATCCTGACATAGTTTGATCATTGCCTCAGGACAAGTACAAAGTGCAAGTTTGCAGCAGGCAGCAAATGAGCATAGTGTTCTCCTAAGAGATAATTAAGCTAAGCCAACTTCTGTCCTCATTTTTGTGCCAATCAGGCATTGGGTTTCCACAAAAATTTCAAGAAGACGAGAGTAACTTTCCCCTGTACTCAGCTGAAACCATTCTCTATCTATAGCAAGGAGTGAGCTCAACATGGCTTTGAAATTTTATTTCTCCCAGAGATAAACTGCATATACTACTGTCTTCCAATTACTAGAGGGCATCCCCCCTGATCATGCCAGTCATTCATCCTTAGCACAAAGTATAAAGCCTGACATTCCAGAAGTGCAACAGAAATCATGATTCCTCATTTTCCTCATCTCTTAACACCAGCTATCTCATCTGCCTTTTCTATATTTTGGCCAGTCTGATTAACAATACATGTGACAGAGAGAGCAAAAATACAAGAAAGAGAGAGAGAAGTGGCACAAAGAAAGCAGAAATCCACTTGTCCCTTTTCTCCTGATTTTTCCTCGTTTGCTGAGAACTCCAGGGCTTACCAGGATTCATATCCAAATCTCACTTGGGGAAAAGAGACAGCCTGATTCTGACTTCTTTTCTGAAGCCATGCTGATACTTATACATATTTCTGGATTTCCATTATACACTCCATACACACTGCAAAGCAGAACAAACAAACACAAAGCCAGCGTAAGATTTTCCACCACTTGAAAAGTAGTGAATGGCAACTCATGGGCTCTGAGCTATCTGTGACGGATCAGGAAAGAGACCTTGGTGTGCATCTGTACAGGTCTACCCAGTGTGTAACAGTGGTGAAGAAGGCCAATTCCATGGTAGGGATTATAAAAAAAAGGGATTGAAAATAAAACAGCCAACATTATAATGCCATTGTACAAAAAGATAGTAAGGCCACACTCAAAAAAGACATAGTGGAACTGGAAAAGGTGCAAAAGAGAGTGACTAAAATGATTACTGGGCTGGGGGACCTCCCTTATGAGGAAAGGCTAAAACACTTGGGATTCCTTGGTCTGGAAAAAAGGCACCTGGAAGGGGGATATGATTGAGACGTACAAAATTATGCAGGGCATGAGTAAAGCAGATAGAGAGAAGCTCTTTTCCCACTCACAAAATACCAAAAAAAGGGGACATCCACTCAAACTGAGGGTTGGGAGAGTGAAAACAGACAAAAGAAAATATTTATTTTCACCCAGCATGTTGTTAGTCTGTGGAACTCCCTGCCACAGGATGTGGTGATGGCATCTGCCGTGGATGTCTTCAAAAGGGGATTGAACAGATTCCTGGAGGATAAGTCCATCACAGGTTACAAACCATGATGGAGTTGGAGATGTATAATCTCCAGGTTTAAAACCAGGGTACTTCAAGGGCCGGAGGGAGGGGAGTGTTATCAGGCTGATATCTAGTCTCGTGTGCTCCCAGACACATTTGGTGGGGCCACTGTGAGATACAGGAAGCTGAACTAGATAGGCCTTTGGCCTGATCCAGCATGGCTCTTCTTATGTTCTTGTGTTTTTATGATCTGTCCCAATTCCAAGAAAAGATCACCAAAAGCCAGCCACCTTATTTTTATGTATATACATAAGCTACAAATCCCACAAATTCCTGTCTGTGGGAATTCTCTTCCCATCCTCTTCTGTTTCTTCTTTCATGTGGGGAGTGGGAGGAAAGTTTTCAATTAATTGGTTGACTCTCTCAACAGAGGTGGGGGGCCTCAGGCACAACCTGATACTTATCAAGCGCAGGGGTGTATCTAGGGGACGGAATGGTACATCTGTCCCGGGTGCAGCATTCTGGGGTGCCTGGAGGGGGAAGGAGAGGAGGAAGCCATGCACCCTCCCGCTAGCAGTCCTCCTTTCCCCCAGCTAAGGCTTGCCGATCCTTAGTCGGGGGAAAGGAGGAGAGGTGCTATCCGATGGGAGCATGCCCCTTGGCTGGAGGTTGCAGGGGTGGTGGCGGCAGGCAAGCAGGCATGGGTCCGGGGCTTCTCGGGGGCTGGCAGCAGTGCGCACCATCAGACCAGACCCGGTGCCTGATTTCATCGGAGAGAGGCATGGCAGTCACTGCCTCAGTGGGCTGGGCCTCAGTGCCTGGGGCCTCCTTGGGCATGGCAGCCAGGGTGCTCCTCCTCTGTCTGTCCGCCTGCCCACCTGGCACCATGGGTGGAGCAAAAGCAGCACCCGTCCCACCGGGGAGCCGGACACGCACCCTTGGCCACTGGAGAGCGACCAACCAACTGACCGACTGAGCAAGAGCGCAGGGGGCATTCTGGGTGATTCATGATTCCTCATTTTCCTCATCTCTTAACACCAGCTATCTCATCTGCCTTTTCTATATTTTGGCCAGTCTGATTAACAATACATGTGACAGAGAGAGCAAAAATACAAGAAAGAGAGAGAGAAGTGGCACAAAGAAAGCAGAAATCCACTTGTCCCTTTTCTCCTGATTTTTCCTCGTTTGCTGAGAACTCCAGGGCTTACCAGGATTCATATCCAAATCTCACTTGGGGAAAAGAGACAGCCTGATTCTGACTTCTTTTCTGAAGCCATGCTGATACTTATACATATTTCTGGATTTCCATTATACACTCCATACACACTGCAAAGCAGAACAAACAAACACAAAGCCAGCGTAAGATTTTCCACCACTTGAAAAGTAGTGAATGGCAACTCATGGGCTCTGAGCTATCTGTGACGGATCAGGAAAGAGACCTTGGTGTGCATCTGTACAGGTCTACCCAGTGTGTAACAGTGGTGAAGAAGGCCAATTCCATGGTAGGGATTATAAAAAAAAGGGATTGAAAATAAAACAGCCAACATTATAATGCCATTGTACAAAAAGATAGTAAGGCCACACTCAAAAAAGACATAGTGGAACTGGAAAAGGTGCAAAAGAGAGTGACTAAAATGATTACTGGGCTGGGGGACCTCCCTTATGAGGAAAGGCTAAAACACTTGGGATTCCTTGGTCTGGAAAAAAGGCACCTGGAAGGGGGATATGATTGAGACGTACAAAATTATGCAGGGCATGAGTAAAGCAGATAGAGAGAAGCTCTTTTCCCACTCACAAAATACCAAAACTAGGGGACATCCACTCAAACTGAGGGTTGGGAGAGTGAAAACAGACAAAAGAAAATATTTATTTTCACCCAGCATGTTGTTAGTCTGTGGAACTCCCTGCCACAGGATGTGGTGATGGCATCTGCCGTGGATGTCTTCAAAAGGGGATTGAACAGATTCCTGGAGGATAAGTCCATCACAGGTTACAAACCATGATGGAGTTGGAGATGTATAATCTCCAGGTTTAAAACCAGGGTACTTCAAGGGCCGGAGGGAGGGGAGTGTTATCAGGCTGATATCTAGTCTCGTGTGCTCCCAGACACATTTGGTGGGGCCACTGTGAGATACAGGAAGCTGAACTAGATAGGCCTTTGGCCTGATCCAGCATGGCTCTTCTTATGTTCTTGTGTTTTTATGATCTGTCCCAATTCCAAGAAAAGATCACCAAAAGCCAGCCACCTTATTTTTATGTATATACATAAGCTACAAATCCCACAAATTCCTGTCTGTGGGAATTCTCTTCCCATCCTCTTCTGTTTCTTCTTTCATGTGGGGAGTGGGAGGAAAGTTTTCAATTAATTGGTTGACTCTCTCAACAGAGGTGGGGGGCCTCAGGCACAACCTGATACTTATCAAGCGCAGGGGTGTATCTAGGGGACGGAATGGTACATCTGTCCCGGGTGCAGCATTCTGGGGTGCCTGGAGGGGGAAGGAGAGGAGGAAGCCATGCACCCTCCCGCTAGCAGTCCTCCTTTCCCCCAGCTAAGGCTTGCCGATCCTTAGTCGGGGGAAAGGAGGAGAGGTGCTATCCGATGGGAGCATGCCCCTTGGCTGGAGGTTGCAGGGGGGTGGTGGCGGCAGGCAAGCAGGCATGGGTCCGGGGCTTCTCGGGGGCTGGCAGCAGTGCGCACCATCAGACCAGACCCGGTGCCTGATTTCATCGGAGAGAGGCATGGCAATCACTGCCTCAGTGGGCTGGGCCTCAGTGCCTGGGGCCTCCTTGGGCATGGCAGCCAGGGTGCTCCTCCTCTGTCTGTCCGCCTGCCCACCTGGCACCATGGGTGGAGCAAAAGCAGCACCCGTCCCACCGGGGAGCCGGACACGCACCCTTGGCCACTGGAGAGCGACCAACCAACTGACCGACTGAGCAAGAGCGCAGGGGGCATTCTGGGTGGGTGAGACATGGTTGCTGGGGGGGGGGCACAAAAACTGATGTTGTCCCTGGGCGCCCCAAATGCTAGCTACGGCTTTGATCAAGCGGGCATTTCAACTATCCCCAGACAAATCAAGAATACTTCACACCTCCACCAGGAAGGCCATGGCTAATGACACATACTTTATGGATGTTGAGAAGGTCGTAAAGGTGGTCCATTGTCCACCTAATGAGCCTATTGAGACTATTGTTCACCTAAAAAGTCTATTCAGGCCATTTTTCATCTTATAAGTCTATTTCAAACCAGGGTGATATGAGGTCAAAGTGAACTATAACATGGAGGACTCCCAACTAGCTTTCCTCAGACTGACGAAGCTGTTTGGATGAGCAGCAAAATGTTTCAATCACTCAAGAAAACAAGTCCAGTTGCCATGACTCAACTTCCAGATAAACTCACCTGGATGACTGAGAATCTTCACAGACATATTGCCTTGACTATGCACCAAGAAGTAGGCAAGCCACTTTGGTTTGATCCCTTTGATCACACATGCTGGAAACCAAACCAAAACGCAGAGGTCCTATTGGCATAAACAAGCAAGCAAACAAAAATAGTAGCTCCTGTCGGGCATCTAAAAAGGTGCAGATAGGCATAGGGTTGTTCCCAATTGCTCATAGAACCTGTTGTCACCAGAAAGGGGATCAAACCATTCCATACCCATACTGTCCCAAGCCATGGGACAAAGTCCTGTCTGATCATCCCCTGACTTTCCATCCCGCTATAGGTATTATTAACTAGTTTACCAGTGTTGTGCTGTAGCAACAACACCTGGCATACATTCAAACTTCTGTGTAATTGTCAGAATCAGAAACCATCTGAGTAGGAGAAGGCTGGGAGATCCAAGCTAAAAAGTAACTTTTCCAGACTCTGCTCTCAGCTCACTGAACACAGTCTAACAAAATTTACAACATTTGTCCTCTCACTTTCATTCAAAAGAAAGGGGAAAGCAATTTGCCCAAAGTTCTTTTTTTTTAAAAAAAAATCAGAAGCCCTTTCTTGTCCAGAACACCCCCGTGAAGCAGTTTTGTGAACCCTGTGAAGCTATCAAGAGTCCTAATGTTATGCAGCCCCTTGCTGAGAATGGAGGTCCTAACGTTTTTGTGAGGTACTAAGGCTTTGGTTAACCTTGGCTTTGGCAGACCTCATTAAAATTGCTGCCTGACAGTTTCAAGTTTTAAAATATCAAGCGTGTCAGTTGTTTTATATTCAGTAGAACAATCCACCATTTTATTTGGGGTGTAATATTTTGCGTGTAGCTGAGTTGCTTGGAGGAGGAGGGGAGAGATGAAAGTGTTGGCCAATATTGCCATCTAGAGGAGAAGATCATTCCCACAGAAGAAGGAAGCAACAGCTCTTTAAAAGGAAAACCGATTTGAGTCAGCAGCAGCATCATACAAGGGAAGAGGGACGCCTTTACTTGGTGCTGAGAAGTCGGCTAGGCACGTTTTTCATATTGCAGACTTCATTCTTCTCACTGAGTCTCTCTACCACAAATAGGCTGTAATACTACAGTTAGAGAGACAGAGAAATTTGTATAACTTCAGTGTGCAGGGTGTGTTCTTCACCTAGGAACCATTGATTGTGGCACAGGATTCTGGGACATTGGGCCTTTTTACACGACCCCTAAGATCCGCTGGTCCCTTAAATTCGGACCAGAGATCTTGAGGGTTCGTTGCTGTTCTTCCCTCCCCACCCGCTCGGCACTTCTTTGTTCTGTCTGCGTGAGGGAGGGAGGAAAAAAAGCCTTAGAGAGAGACAAAAGAATAAAAGGCTTACCTCCCGGTGTTGGGGGAAGTTGCTCCGTAAGTGGGCGGGGTCGCACTTAATTGTCTGCAAACTCCGGAGCTGGTGGGTAAACATTTTTATTGTCCGGAGCTTGCAGCCATTTGCGGCGGAGCTTAGGGGTCGTGTAGAAACGCCCATAGTTGTATTCTTAGTGGTTCATTAATTCATGCAATGGCAGGCCTCAACATTTCTCCGTGCAATCTGAGTCAACTCTTTTTAAAAGTCCACATTTCACAGGATGATCAGGCCTACTTGGTAAGCTGTCTTCTGGGGAAGATTGTCCATTATGCCTTTTATGCCCTGGGGGAAAGTACACTCCTGATGATCAAGCCCACAGCTGGAAGTGTTGAGTTGACTGGGGTTGGCTTGGCTTTTGGAGAGTAAGGGTCACCCACTCAATTAAACAAAACATGGGTCTGGCAGGGGTACTTGTAAATATATTATTAAATAGGCTATGTATCCTCCACAAGGAGTGTGTAAGGAATGAAGACAGCTCTCAATGTGGTGAGTTCAGTGGCAAGTCTGTCACTGATGAGGGGGAAGGGCAGTGTATTGCTTGAGCCACCTATGGCTATACAGCTGTGTTGCCAAAAATTGGTTTTAAACTTGTTTTGTTTGCAAGCTTTTGTTTGTTTTAGATTTCATGTTCGTATTTTATTGCAATTTAATTTGTTTTTAAGTAAGCTTTAAAGTGCCCACTTGGTTTTGTAAATAAATTTGGGAGTAGATCCAGATTTAGTCACATCAAGAGCAGACCCACTGACTCCATGGGATATATATTATTTAAGTTCCAATAAACTCAGTGAATCTTCTCTAAATTTAGACCTGAGCTATTGCAAAAAAAATTCAAAAACAATTCAGTCGGTTTCATTATTTTATTATTATTTTACTTCTGAAGGGGGGTTGCCCTTATTAACCAGACTCATGGGGTCTAACTTCTGGATAGCTCCGTGGCTTACGTTATGGGTTCAATTCCACACAGTACCTCTTTGTCAGGGACTGACTAGATGTTCCATAGGGTCCCTTCCAGCTATGCAGTTCAAAGTTTGTTGTTGTTGTTGTTGTTAGATACCTCCCATATATGTTTTCTCAGGTAAACCACTGTAGCTCACAGAGACGGATAGAAACCTGAGGCATTGGGGTTCATTGATTTATTCTAGTTTTGCTTGTAGATAGATATTTCTAAAGCCCAAAAGCCCTATCCCAAAAGGTTCCTGCGTGATAGCAAATATAAATAATTACAGTATTTATGTCAAAAGGCTCTTTGGGGATCTTCTAATGCTCTTGACTATGTGAGCTACTGAAAAATAAGTGAACTCTTTACTGTAGTGATTGAAATCCAGTTCTTCAGTTGAACAAGAAAATATTGGGCAGACTTAGTCCATAAAGCAAGGGTTCAGAATATAATGGAAGCCCTCTTCACATTTCTCCCCTACATGACTTCCCTCAAAAGACCTTGAAAAAGGAGGGATTTTAGTGGTTATCCTTCAGCCGTGAGGAGTAGCAAGTGGTCTCCACAAAGACCTCACATTAGGGGTGAATGAACTGGCCAGCCATTCTGGGCCCCAACCTGAAACCTTCAGTGAGCTGAATATTCTGTCTCTAGTGAGTAAGGATGGAGGGGAGTCAGTAAATATCTCTATTGTTCTTGTCCCTACCCGCATATTCTATAAATTGTCTGAATATGCACCTAACTTTAAAGAAGAGGCCATTGAGCTTTAGAAAAAGAAAGATATACATCGGAAATATGTGGCCCCACATATGTTGTTGGACTATGTTTCCCATCATCCTTCATCACTGACTATGCTGTCTAGGACTTATGGAAATTGTTAAGTGGTTGTATGAACGGACACACCTGGTTATAAACTGCTAAGATTCCTTGCCCAGATCACTACTTATCCTCAAGCAGCCCTGCCTCCATACATTCTCAGCACAACTCTATATAAGTGGAATACATCATCATGAGGCCTTGCATGATATGGGTGTCCAACAGAGTGTGCTTATCTTTCCACCCAGTGAATGGAAAATGTGGGGCACTGTCTCAAACTTTATGCTCTCCATCCATTGATTGAGTGGTTAGAGGCAAGCATGAAATAAGAGCTACTGTTACAGTATGGCGGCATCCTACAATGTCACAGGCCGGGCACAAGTTCAGCATAACCACAGCAGTTAAGGGCGTTTATACACGACCCCTAAGCTGCGCTGCAAATGGCTCCCAGCTCCGGAGCTTAGAAATGTTTCCCCACCAGCTCCGGAGTTTAGAGAAAATTAAGTGCGACCATGCCCCCATAAGCGCGACCCAGCGCACCTTTCATGTACTTGCTCTCAGCAGATGAAAATTCCTTGATGCGGATAAGAGTGCCGGGCTCTCCTCGCTTGTCTGTTGTTTTTTTGCCTCCCGCCCCTTTAAGAGCCCCTTGAGAAGGAACCAGGAAGTAATGGGGCTCGTGGCAACTTCAACCGGCACCGGCTGGTTAGTAAAGGCTTCTTTTGTCCTTTTTTTCCCTCCCTCCCCTCACGCCGACAGGAGCAGGAAGTGCTGAGGGGTGGGGACGCAGGAACAGAAACGAACCCCCAAGATCTCTGGTCCGAATTTAAGGACCAGCGGATCTTAGGGGTCTTGTGAAAAGGCCCTAAGTTTAGAATGTGGCGTGGATCTCCTAAAGTCATTTGAAGACAGCTATATATCAACACATCTGCATATACTTAATTAAAACTGCTGGGCCTATTCAGCTGGCAACCCTATTAAGGAATAGTACTTTCCCATGTATCAAGGTCCGCAGATGTCATTCTTTTTAAAAGAATAATTCACATAATACTTCAAGGTGTCCATTATTTTCAGGTATTTCTATAATTCCCCATAGCTTTTGAAGCCTGCAGAGCTAATATGGAATGAACGCCTAGTTTTCTTCAGAGCTAAAGATAAAAGTGATAGACAGACACAGAAATCCCATAACCACTGAAAGCCTGCCTTAAACTGAATGAAACCAAGGGATTCCCCCCCCTTCTTTTGATATTAAAGAATAAAGTTTAGGGAATTCATTTGAAGCCCTCTGTTATGACTTCCCCCCCAAATCTCAGTTCTGTTTCACCTTGTGACAAAATAGCTAAGGTCAGAAACCTATACATTATAGAGATGGGCATGGAATGAACATTTTTTCGTTTCTGTTACCGTTTGTCGTTTCCGTTACGTAACGAAACGACAAACGAAAATTGTGATGAAAATGAAACGAAACGAACAGAACCATGAAAATTGTGGTCGTTACGTTTCGTTACCGTTAATGGCGACACGCAATGAAATGAGCTGTTTTAAATGTTAAAAAACGCCCTGGACATCCGTAAAAACGCAGCGATAATTATTTATATTGTCTGATAATACCTACCAGGGGGGTTGGGGTCCTTAAAACGTTTGTTTTTGTCTTCTCCCATCGCGATGTATTTTTCTTTTCCCTTTAAAATGGATGTCGCCACCAGCCACAAAATGGAGGCAAGCCATGTGATGTGGGATCATGTTCAACCAATAGCATGCCCAGGTTGCAGACTGGGTGGGCAGGTCTGGCAGCCACAGAGGACATAAAAAGCTCTGGCAGCCCCCATCCTCCTTGCAGTCTCTGGTGGGAGTTAGGGTGGGATTGCTGTCTCTGCGACTCTAGCTTCAGTCCTGCAGCCTCCCTGTGTGTGTGCGTGCTGCGTACCTCTTGGTGAGTACCCTCCCCTGCCCCACAGTGCAGTCACTCTGCAACTGCCTTGCACCCTGGATAATGCCCGCCGCTGCCTTTGCAGCCTCCCTGCATACCTAGTCTATATTGTGTCTCTGCCAGCATCCATTTTTTTTAGTGTTTTCCCTCTGGTCTGGGGCTTTGGGGGATGCCTGCGCATGGAAATGCTTTAAAAATCGCGCAAAGAGCGGGTAGAAACGACAAACGAAAAAATGAAAAACGGTAACGAAATTTTTCAAAAAAATCCCTACCAACAGAAACGAATCAAAACAGACCTCTCAACAACAAACGAAAAACCGAAATGCCATTTTCTGTTTCGTGCCCATCTCTAATACATTATATGGAGGAATGAATGTAGAAATATTTGTGTTTACTTACTGGCTTTTGTTAAAGGAACTTGAGACTGTGGGCCTCTTTCTTCCTGACCCCATTTTATGACCACCCTGTGAAATATTTCTCTGATGGTTAGCACAGAACTGGAGGGTTAAAGGTTGATGATGATGTGAATCACAGTTTCCCTTCCAAGGTACTCATGGCATTACATGGAATTGTTTATTCCACATGAAAGTTTTCAAAATTATCACAGTTTCTCGAGCAAACAGAAGCCTGACTAGATGATTTCAATTACAGCACTGTACAATGTGTTTCTCCCACTTCTGCAATTCACATAAGCTGCACAGAAGCATCACAAGTGCAGTTTAAGCCTTGTGTGGAAGTGTCCTTGAGACCATTGACACAAGTATCAACTCAACTCATGTATAAGTCCCCTTGGTTTTGATGGGTACTTGGGTATACGATGGAAGTGCTTGCTGTATTTTTCCAGTCAAAGGCTGAAGCGAGACTGAAGATTCAGCTGTGTTGCATCATACTCTGCTTTTTTGCACCAGAATATTGAATTTTTCTCCAGCTGCATGACATGCAGCTAATAAAATGGAAGTCTGCCATTTTGGGAGTGTTCATTTTTTTTCTTTTTGAACCTTATTTTGGATTGATTCACTGACATCCTTCTTGACCCTTTTTTGATGTGTATCATGGCAGAGGGGAGGTGGGGGAAGAAAAATGGCAAACACTTTGGAAAAAAATCAAATCCAAAAGCACTTGTTAGCTATCTGCCTGTTTCTCTGGGCTATGGCCCTATAACCTGTTACAGGTGTTTGAATATCTGGTAAAATTCCCTTTTGCCATGCAGTAGAAGAACAGAGGCCAACAGAGGAAATAGGTAGAAGTTCTCCAGAGTCTACCTCTTTCGCATTAACTGGCACTCAGCGTCTCAGTAACTCCCTCTGTGATATTTGTAGAAAAAAGAATAAAAATATTTCTCTAGTTAACAGTTGCCTGAAGTCACAGACTTGTGTAAGCCACTCTCCTGACTGCACATATACTTACCAACCAACCAACCATATCAGTAGCAACAGAACAACTGCCACCAACATACGAAAGAGAGGGGAGAAAGGGACAGTCACCTCAGCCCAGAATTGTTTGTCTGGATCATACAAACTATAGACACTGTTAGACAGTATGTGATGTTATAAATAAAATTCCTAACAGGGATGAATCAGGCATTGCCTTTTGAATATAATGACCAATGAGAGCCCTCAAGTAGCAGGATTCTTTATCCATTTATCTTTCTACTGCCCTCATTGGTCACGAGACCCCAAAGGCAGCTCAGCTGACTGTAAGTCTCATGCCACTGTCTAACATGCCACTTCATCCATGGGACATAAACATTCCTTTTAAGGTCCTCTGTTATCTCCATCATCCAGAATAGAGTTTCCCATTTTTAAAAGAACCTGGCTCCTCACCCCTTTTAACAACAAAAAAAATTCTCCTTTTGTCTTTTGAACAGGTAATTGACATTAAGGAAAAACTGAAGCTGTCCAAAAAGTTCTGGTCAACGTTACCCTACAGTATCTGCAAAGAAGAAAGAGTGACAGCTGGTCAGTCAAATGAGGAAGACTGCTGGAATGGGCATACCAAAGCAAAGTAAGGAGGGAGAGAAACCCAGCATAACAATTGCTATTTGTCTCTATAAAATTCCACAAATGACTGCAATGTCAGGCTTGCTCTTACTTTCTTATGCCGTGGTTTTCAACACAACATTCAGTGTTCACAAGGAAACATGTTTTAAAAGATACTTTATGTGCTGAATGTCCACAAAGAATGAAGACGTTTCTTCGCCATGAACTCAAAGACAAGCTTTCATGTTATCATGTCAACGCAAGAATCAGAAATACCAGTTTCCACCTTTCATGTTTTCATGTTATTATTATTATTATTATTATTATTATTATTATTATTATTATTATTATTATTATTATTATTATTATTATTATTATTATTATTATTATTATTATCTTCTTTTTGTCTCTTTTCCCATAGCCATTGGTAAATTGAAGAAGGGATTGAGGTTCTGATTCTCAAGGGCTGTTTCTGTATAATTTTTTGAAGGACAAAGATAAATTCACCTCACATAGACTTAAAAAAAAGAGCAACACTGCCACTGCCATACTGAGAGGAATAACTTTCTAGATAGTCTCTATTTAGATGTAATATCTGAATGGTAGGAAACAGCAGGTGTCATAATGAATTGTCACCACCTCAAATCCTTTTTAAAATACAAAAAAAAAGCAGTCTAAAGAATTATTCAGCCACCTGGGGGGGGGGGAATGGCAGAGGCACTGGAATAACACAGCAATTAAAGGTTTGTCAATAAGAATTTTTTCCCTGAGCTTTTAAACCCTTTTAAAATGGGGTTTGAATATGACAGCTGTGGAGGGAAACCACACATCTTTGAAGAAGGAATTCCATGCATTCATGGCCTTCACTCTATTTCCACAGTGTCTTCCAGTTTAATAGATATTCAGTTCAGCCAGTGAAGAAGTTCTCCAGGGCCTTGACTTATATCCCATCTTTATCTTTGTGCTATGACCCAAGGTGATTACATAGTCACGGTCTTGTGCAGTATGGAGAGTAATGGTGTATTTACACTTAACCTATAGCAGCAACATATTTGTGATGAAATGTGCATATACAGTATTAACTTAAATTAACATCTTCAAATATAATGCATGATGAACTTTTTTTGTGAAGCATGCATTCCTTATCTTCCATGTCCTCCTTTTTGGTGCCATCTCTCCCCTTTTTTGGCAACGAAGCACCAGCCAGCCTACTGGCACTGCTGGGAAAGGGAAGGCTAGAGAAATGTCTGGGGTAGCCAGGCCTCCTTTTCTTTCCTCTTCATTATGACTAAAATGATTAGCTGAAAACCTATTGCCAAGCATAGAGGTGGCAAACCTTTGGCACTCCAGATGTTTTGGACCACAATTCCCCCAGCCCTTTGTCATTGGCAATCTAGGCTTGGAATTCTGGGAGTTGTCATCCACAACATCTGGAGTGCCAAAGATTCGCCACCACTTGTAGGGCATTGAATTAATAGAAATGGCAGAGGAGTTATCTCACCAGATCTCCACTGATCCTGTGGTTGTATTCCAACTGGAACCTACTACGTTAAGCAACAAGATTTGAAGTATCATATGCCCTTAGGCTATCAATATGTTTCGCAAAATTCAAGTCCTAGATTTTTTTGTTCAAGCTATGACCATTTAAACTGATTTTAAAAAAAACCAGGAAAAGCTGTTGCCTATTGCTAGTTATTTTGTAACATTGCTGTCTGAAGTTGCATCACAAAAGTAGGACTAACATTGTTGGTATAATGTTCTCTACTTAGTCTAAAAAGTTTTTTTTAAAGGCACTGAAAGCCAATTTGGAGCCATTTTGATAAGAAGTTGTATGTCATTTTCTTGCTGGTTCTAAAGCTCATAATTTTCCTCTTTCCTCACCACCCAAAGCAATGGAAATCAGTGAACAAAGAACCAGAAGCACAAATGTGACAATTTATTTTGCCAGCATTATAACAAGTAATGAGAGCAGGTTACATTTCAGCACTGAAATTACCTTGAACAAGAACAACAGATCAATATTCAAAAGTCACTTGTAAGGCTCTGAATAAACCTGGTGTTTAGAAAAACATGCAATTGGAGCGGCTCTTCTGGTTACAGCCTTTAGCCACCGATTCCTGTCAGACCAGCGTGTTGCAATGGCAGCAGCCTGACACCCTTCCGATGGAGTCAGGATGTCAAGATCACTTGGGAGTTATTATAATCCTTCTACTCCCCACAACTGCCACTGCTAATTAAGAAGAGGTCAGGCAGAGTTAATTCTAGGCCACCAATTAGCAAATCCCACAAAGAAGCCTTGCTCTCCCCTCACTTTTTTAATTTTTAATTTTGAAAAGCAGTCAGTAATGCCTTATTATCCCTTGATATGATTTGATCAGGTCATTTGTGAACAAGGTGTTGGAAGGTAGAGGTGTGAGAAATTGTTTGCGGCAGATGGAACGCTAATGAATAAATGAAAACATATGTAACCTCTGGCCTTTTAGAAGACGTGCAATGGTGCGAGCGCTGTCACTGTCTGTATATAGAAAACCTTATGTGGAAATAAGGTTCCTATGAAGATTTTTAACTAGGCAGTTGTAAGTAAAAAAATCACCACACAATCTTGGTTAAGTTGCTCGTGCTTGAAGAGTTGGTGTGAAAATATTGGAATCCTTGAAGTAAGACAAACAGTAGAAGGCCCTTTCCTTCTCTCCTTTTGCTATCTTGTGTTCTACTGTTGAATGGCACTTGGAAAATATATATATATATTTCATTATAACTCCAAGAAACTCCTCACAAACTTGGCTTCTGGGAGGCTCCCGGTAGAACTAATTCATTTCAGAACAATATGCATGCTCCCCACATGCCTTGTTTTAAAACAAATATGCTATTTTTAAGGTTTCCTATCTCACTGATGCATTTCTTTCATTGTTTTTCTGTGCCTTCAGATTACCTCCAATTTATACCATTCCTGGTATAATATCCTTATAATATCCTTCCATGAACAGCCCTGCCCAGCTCTAAACTCTAGGCAGTGGCTCCCTTTACAAAATCAATCTGCCTCATACTTGGTCTTTCTCATTTTTTTTTTGCTGCCTTCAGTTTTTCCCAACATTATGTTAAGTGCCAGCAAGTTTTAACTTCTCATGAGGGGCTCAAAGTCCTTGCCGGGCAGAATATTGGACCAAGGATTGCATGAGACCAGTGGATCCGTGTTGCCTATCCTGTTCTACATATCTGTCAAGTGATCTGATACTAAATTCTCCACTTCTTTGTCTCTGACACAAAATATCTGTACCCTTTTCCTTCCCTTCTGTCCAGCGTTTTCTGTTCATAATGGGACTGGCCTTCCCATTAGACAGTTTTTTTGCATGTGAATATCAGTGGTGACAACCCGCCGGGCCCTTTTGAATCCCATGATTGCTTGTTTCTGGTGGAGGACACCGCTGAGTGTGCTACCCAGCTTGCTCTGGGCTGTGCCCCTTAAGCAATGCTGCTATTCTCCTTCCAGGTCAGGATGCAGTCCTGCCACTGAATTTTACTCACATGCCCACTGCCAGTCCTGTTGTCTTCAGTGCCTGGAAAGAAGCAATGCCACCAGCTCTCTGGACACCTTTGAAGCAGCAGCTGGTATGGGATAAAATCTTCAAGACCAAGGCATTAGGAAGGAGAAGGTCATGGAGGGGGAAAAGGCAGACAAGCAGCTGCCTATCCTAATTTTATTTAACATTATCATTTATCAATTGTGGTGATATGATCATAATAAAAATATACAATCATCATAATCAACAACGGAAATATTTAATATATTCTCAAAGGTTTTCACGGCCGGGATCTGATAGCTGTTGTGAGTTTTTTGGGCTGTTTGGCCATGTTCTGGAAGTTTTTCTTCCCGGAATATTTATTTTTCATACATTTTTCTATTCCAGAAGAACTGTAGAAGATAAATTTTCAGAGAGCTATCAAGCATTATGCATTAAATTATTTTATAGCCCATCTTTCCCCATTTATGAGTACCTGGTCTTTTGCACTGTGGTGCATTATATTGAATTTCAACTTAGTAATATAATAATTGCATGCTGTCAAGTCAGTTCTGACAGACGGCAACACTTCCAGGGTTTTCTAGGTAGAATACATAGAAGAAGTTTACTGTTCCATTCTTCTGAAGGTGTTCTGAGACTGTTCAGCTAGCCTAAGACTACACAGGCTGGTTCTTCTCTTGGCAGCACAATGAGGAATTGAACGCCCAACCCCTGGCTCTGTGCTGAATTAGATACAGTACTGATGACTTTATTTGCATGTATTAGGTTAAATTTGAATGTGCAGATTTAATAGGAATGTGCCCTCCATTGTTGTGATGGATGGTTGTTGTTGTTTTGTCACTCGTTGGACTCTGTGTGCTCTTTTTGGGGGGTAGGGACACCCATGAGCACCTTAGTCCTGTGATCCTACATTCCCTGAGTGAGCCTGCCCTTGGAAGGTGTTATCCAACTGCCAGGCCTGACCTAAGACTCAGCTGCAAGTTGAGTTGGCTTCTGAAGATGAAATGAAAACGAGCATACAGTTTTCCTTTGTCTTAGGAATCTGCAGTATAGTTACTTGCATCACAAGGAAATATTCACGAGTACCACGGCAGGTGGGAGAAGACATGCCATGCTCTCTCCTCGAAGTTGAGTTGATGCTTAGGGAGCTAAGAGCTCACATGTTGGTTCTTCCTTCTTGGGACATCTTAAGTCAACTTGACAGCAGGCGCTCAAACCCTACCCCAGCAGTTCCCCAGCCACAGAGATGACATGATGAGAATAAGGATATGGATATGTCTGTCTGATTTGGTTGATCCTAATCAGATCTCAGCTCTTAGAATCCTCCACCTCATATGGACATTGGTCACACGGGGTGAAAGATACAAGGAGCCATCACCCAAAAGCAGCATCTCCACACAGTGTCCCTACTCTGCTTTGTGTGCCAAAATAACAAGTGGCCGTTCGTTCACATTGGCTTGTAATCTAACGTAAATTACTCTCTTGCCTGGTATTTGTTGCTGTAACATTAACATTGGCATTATAGTGGTCCTGCCAGTATACAACCACTACAAGACATAGGAAAGGACCTTGGATTATTTACAGGTTAATTTGTCTTTATTTAAAAAAACAACACCTCAGTATTTGCTCATTGCTATGTCTTTCATGAATGAAGGCCTAAGTGGGAGCGTTAAGCTTGTTGAAAATGCCTGGTGGTTTTTGATGCTTCGACAAGAAGCAAGCAGAGGAGAGAAAGCTGTCGAGCAAGGTGTCAAACAGAGCAACAGCTTGTCAGCCATTTCAGGATAAAACCTCAGTGCCATTTCCAAACAACTCAGTTGAAAATACCTGGATGATGTTTCCAAATTATGGATAATTACAGTGATTTCTGACAACTGGAGCCAAAGATTCACCTGATTATATGTAGTTAGAAAGCATGGGCCTTGAGTGGAAAAAATGGCTTCTCAGGTGCTAGAGATCAGTTATTGTTGATTGTAAGGAAAAGGAACACAGCTTGTCCTTTTGTGAAATTTTGTGAAAATGCAGCTTTGATTACTGCTGACACTACTAAGGACAAGTCAGAACTAGAAAAGCTGGCTCTCAATGGAAATTATTTTGGGAAAGAATGCTGTAAACAACATCAGGTGATCCTTAAAGTTTTCAACTTGGCTGATAATGTGAATAATGCCATTTCTTTTTTTTTCTTTTCTTAAGACTTGGTGACCACAGAGAGAGGGAACAGGAGGAAGCAAAAAATTGGCGGTCAGCCCTTGTTGGCTGCTGTAGCTGTGTCTCCTGCAAATTTCGGTGACTGCAGCTGAAGCTGCTTAAAAAGCTGCAATCGAGGGCTAATTGCCAATTTCTTCCTCTCTCAGCTAACTCTTGTGTGGTTGGTTAAAGTGAATTCACCTGGGGAAACCAAACTTCTCCAGTCCAAATTCACTGCAGATCAATACAGAGTCACACTCTAACTCTTAGTCTGCCTAGGGCCACTGTTTTTCAGCCAGCCTCACTTGATGTTTCTGATGGTCTAATTGGAAAGCAAAGTAGTACGCTCCCCTTTACTCACGAGGGCACCCAAAACTTCCCTGGAGCAATCCATTGCAGAGGAAGATGGGTGTCATTAGCTAATCTGTCAGAGAAATTCCTCCTCTTCCTGAATTTCTCATTCAAAAGCCCTTGTGGGCTCTTGAGAAGTCCAGTTTTCATGGGTAGCCATTAGGGATGGGCATTTCATTTTGGAACCAATAGGTTATGAAATGAACCATGTGAGCCCAGGTGGTGCTTGGAACCGTCTGATACATGCAGAGCCAATGTATCAGACGTTAAGTAGAGTTTTATGGCTCTGAGGCCAGGATCTGTTGATATGTTATGTGTGGTTTTATGCTCTGAGGTAAATTCCTCAAGAGACAGAAACCAGATCAGATCATAGCAGGGTGAGGTGGGGTGGAAGAGAAGGGGGAGAGAATGGGAGTTTTTACCTTAAAGTCCATGAAAAAAAGTGGCAATATAAAAAGTGGCAGAGCCATAAAACAATACTTAACATATCAACACACCCTGGCCAAATCCTCCTTCCCACCATGTCTACTAATCAACTCTTCCTCCTCTTCCCCCTCCCCTATCTACCCCCCAATGCTATATATTAAGCCAATGAATATCTCGTATGAAAAGTATAAAAAGGTAAAGGTCCCCCCCCCCGCACATGCGTGCTAGTCATGTCTGACTCTAGGGGCGGTGCTCATCTTCGTATTCAAGCCAAAGAGCCAGTGTTGTGAAAGTCCATGGCCATGTGGTCGGCATGACTGCAAGGAAACACTGTTTTACCTTCCCGCTTTTTATGGCGGTACCTATTTATCTACTTGTATTTACATGTTTTTGAACTGCTAGGTTGGCAGGAGCTGATAACCCCATCACATATTATATTGCACACCTCATTCTGCTGCTATATATCTGAAGAAGTGGGCATGTCCACAAAACATTACATTAAAATATGAAAGTTAGTCTTTAAGGGGCCACATGTTTTGTGTCTTTTTTTCCTTTGATTTTTGCCTGAAATTCTTGAAAAGATTAACACAGCTATCCTCTCTGAAACTTCATCGCATTAAGTAATGGCTTAAGGTTTCTTACAGTGAAGATATTAAGGACAAAGAAATAGGGGCACTGGTAAGTTGGCAAATTTCATCTCTGTGTCTTAAGTAGCATTTGCTACACTAGGTAGAATCCTTCTGGTTTCTTGAATAAGGTTGACAATATTAGCTTACCTTGAACCCTGTTACAACAGTCATTGCTTCTTTCTTTCAAGACATACATGGTTGATTTAAACATCCTTTTTCCTGTCCCTGTTCAGGAAGAACAAAAAATCTACAGGTGTCAAAATATGTTTCCAAAACTGAACTGTTGTACTAGAGGACTGGGATGTATGAAGAAGCAAACCACTTCATAAATGCATAAATGAGTACACTCAATTATTATTTTTCTGTACATTTCAAATTGTGAGTTATGGTCTGCTGCTCTGCTAAAGTGACATTTCTGAAGCATAGGCTGGGTGTTAACATCAATTTTAAGACTAAACAAAATATGGATATCCTTTAAAAAGTAAAATGACTTGAGTGACTGATTGAAATATTCACAGCAAATGTTAGCCACTAGCTGCATGGAGAAATGTAACTTTCAAGGCCTGGATCAGGGAAATCATGAATTTTTAATAACATGATGTCTCTTAATTCTTCATTCCAATGTATAGATATCTGCCAGAGATCATGAATGATGGACTTACGAACCAGATCAATAATCCTGAGGTGGATGTGGACATCACCAGGCCCGACACCTACATAAGGCAACAAATCATGGCCCTGAGAGTCATGACCAACAAACTCAAGAATGCATATAATGGAAATGATGTGAACTTTCAGGACACAAGTAAGACTCTGTGTTTGGATGGGTTGTCTTCATCTGTCTTCAAGCCTCTTTCACTTTCATCTAAAGGCACTGTAGACATCTTTCATTCCCCCACTGAACACACGCTCAAGAGGTCCTTAGCTGTGAGAGAAGAGCATGCTGTTGCATCATCCTTTTAGCACATTGTGTTCTTACAAAGTCCAGTGAGTGTGTTCTTACAAAGTCCAGTGAGTGTGTTCTTACAAAGTCCAACTGTGGACCCTCACTGCAGCAGCTCTCATATCTTGAGGAAAGCAAGAGAGTATTTGTTTCAAGGCTGGCCATTTTCTGTAATTTCAGCAGTGTGCTAGAGCAGTGGTTCCCGACCTTGAGTAATACAGGTGTTGTCGGACTACAATTCCCAGAAGCCTTCACAAACAGCTACACTACCATGGGGGTTTCTGGCAGCTGTAGTCCAAGAGCATCTGGGTTTTCCAAGGTTAGGAACTACCTTTTAAAGTCTCACTGGTCAGGTAATTTTGGAGAAAAAAAGGAACTTGTCCCAAGCTCCAGACAAGCTCCATTTCAGGCTCTAAAATGTTTGTACCCTGGGGGGCCAACGTGTGTGTGTGGGGGGGGGGAGACCAAGTACTTTCTTCTCTTATGCCACTTCTCTGATCTTCCCCCTCTTCACACTTCCCGCAGGTGACGAGACCAGTGGCTCAGGAAGCGGCAGCGGTTGCACCGACGACATTTGTCCAACCGAGTTTGAATTTGTTACCACAGAAGCCCCCCTTGTTGACTCAGACCGAAGGGAAGTGGGCTCTTCAGCAAGCCATCCTAGCCAATCAGGGCTCACATGGCTCCTCAGCGGCCTGATCTTCTTACTGCAAAGACAGTGCAGATAATCCTGGCTTTGATTCATCATGACTGTCTTTTAGCTATTGGGGAAGAGATATAACAACCCACAGCCAACTTTCTCCTTTTCTTACACTCTTGGACCATGGACTGTTTTCTACCGGAAGAGAGCAGCCTGCTCCCCCTTTGTGCTTTCCCAAAGAGTGGCAGGTGTCAGGGTGGACTGTTTCCCTTCTTTTTCAGATAGCAGTGAAGACAATGTCCATGCCTCAGAGATCTCTTTCTCACGTTTTTATTACAGGAGACTTTTCAAAGCTTAATTTGCTTTTATGCTGCAGGAGGAAAAGGTGGGCGGTGCGGGGGGAGTTATTTAGTGTACATGAGCAGGTTTTTTTCCCATGACAAAGAAAAAGAGAAGAGAAACAAAAGAAAATGTGTGTTATTCAAAATCAAGCGAAGCCCAAGAACCGACAAATAAAATGCAAAACCCGAGGAAGAGGTGAGGCCTTGTTCCCAGGGTGCTTCCATATCGCATGTCAGATCAACACAGTGTTGTCCATCACTGAGGGAATATCTTTGAGCTTTGTCTTCTGTTTCGTAACACAGAAACCCTTCCGAGATCGGCCATGCTGTTAAATAGAATAAGGCCATCACCTCCAGCCCCTGAGGTGAGATGCCGCAGGGGCAGATGCCTGGCCATTCTTCCAGAGCCTCCCAGACATTCCTCACAGTTGGAGGACAGAAATGGCTGTGCATCACTACCTGGCCAACCCCCCCCCCCTACATCCACCGGCTGTCCTTGGGTACCACAGAAGACTCTGGTCCATCACCAGAGATGAAATAAAGAAGGAGGGAGGCACTATCATGATTTCGCCTCATGCCGCAAAACAACTTTGGCCAGCCATGAACAGACATATGCTTTGTACTCTATTGGCCCTAAACAAAATCTTTACCATTAGGTTGAAAACAAAATAGGAAAGCTGTTAGTAATAGAGTAATGTAATTCCTCAGAATGCTCATTTAGCCCATGTCTCCTTTGAATTATAACCATGTCTCCTAACTGCTTTACTAGTTATCCATGGTATGTAATTGACACAGGAGTCCACCAGGTTGCCCAACATCACCTGTTTGTAGTGAAGTCTTAACAAGTTTTAAACTATTTAAATTCAAGAGTTTATGACAGTGGGACAAAGTTTTTTTTTCCTGTAGCTGCCTGTTTGGCAGCAACTGTGTTCATTAACAAACTAAAAATGCAGTTTTCAAAGGAAATGAAAATGGTAATTGGATCCATATGTTAGTTTTTTGCATAGAAATGGCATCCTTTATATCAGTTTCTGTATCAGAAGGGAACTAAAGCACTGACACAACATATATATTATCAACATGCAAAATTTCTTTCACTTTTTTAGTCTTAGTATGACCATCTATTTTTATATATATGAATCTATCTATAAATATCTATAAATATATATATATATATATATCACAGATTTTAACTTCTTAATTACAAGCTCAGGGTTGACACATATTTGTAGGGGGAAAATGTTTTGTCAACCAGCTTTTATCTTCATTGTGCTGCACAGGAGAAGGCATCCTTTCATGATTGGCATGTGGAAGGACCACGTAAGATAATTCATTGTGTTTTCAAATGTCCCTTTCTGCGTGGAAATTCAAAATATTGGGCGGGGGGGGTTGTTAGCCTTCCTTCCTGTCTGTGCATTTGTTCATGCATAAACAATAAGGGAAAAATGTACTCTGAGGTGCTTTCATCAAAAGTCCATTTAACTGCCTGTATGGTTATGTGACGTGAAAGAATGTGCTTAAATCCCAGGGGGTTGTGATCTTGGTCTCATATGAGATAAGTGTAAAGCTCTCTCTCCCTCATTATGCTGGCCGTGACCCTCCTGCTGCCAAACATCTAGTAGCTGATGTTTGGTAGGCCTCAGTATGTGGTATCAAAATGTCTCCTGCTGTGAATAGACTAGGTAAGAGAAGAGCTCAAAGAGCCCTACCGTACTTAGGTTTTGAATTGCCTTTTGCTTAAAGTCAAATCGCCTTAAAAATCACGTATCACACTTCCAGTCACTTTTTCCATGGAGCCCCCTTGTCCATGCCCCTTTTCAAAAAGCAAAAAGTGTTCTGCTTATATACCGCCCCATACCACTACAAGTAGTCTTTGGGCGGTTTACAATTTTTAATTACAGTGTGCAGGCTACACATTGCCCCCCCAGAGAGCTGGGTACTCATTTTACAGACCTCGGAAGGATGGAAGGCTGAGTGAACCTTGAGCCTGCTACCGGGGATTGAACCCAGGTCGTGAGCACAGTTTTACCTGCAGTACAGGCCTTTAACCACTGCGCCAATACAGCTGCTGTATTGTTTTTTTTCTTGTGTCAGCCACCAGGGATGGTGTTTTTTTTAAACCGATTTCTAGACCGCTTTTCAAAGTGATTTGGCTCAAACTGCGGGCACCATGCACCGTTTTTTTCCAGGTTTCCCCCTCTGTATGCCTTATCCTGCCGTCAGAAAAGCCAAAAAAGAAATCCTCCTGCAGTGTTATCATTTCTGCCGACTTCTCTGGTCCTTCTACCTCCTCTTTGGGGTACAATTTTGCTTTTTCCGGTCACTGAAGTAGGCTATCAAAAATCAATGTGCCACATTGTAAGTACTCTAAAGGGAGAACCGGAAAATTAGCTACATTACTTTGAATGGAAGAACAACGGCATGACATTCTCTGGGGGGGAAAAATTCCGAAATTGAACCAGATAATGGGACAATGTCGGACTAAATCGGAACAAAAATCAGTTTAGCAAAGTGCGGACAGGAAAACCAGTTCTTGAGAAAATGCCCAAGTGCGGAATGCTAAATCGCTTCAGTGACCACGTGACTGGGGGGAGGGCAACAGGCGATTCAAAACAAAAAGCGGTTGCTGTTTGAGTGTGGTAGCGGCCAGACACTTCTGCTTGAAGGAAGGTGAGGTGCTGAAGGAAATTCCAGTGCATGGCATGAGCTTTGTGCCTTGCTGCTAAGCTTTCGCATGCAGAAGGTATAACAAGGGAGAAGGGAGTTCTGTCTGAATCCCTTTACACCCACATGTAGCGGTGGATGGGTTCCCACCCAGAGGATACCCTCGGTCACACAGGCATACGCCAGGCCCTTGTTACCAAAACCAGTCTAGTCAAAAAGGTCTAGCCTACAGTAGTTCAGAGTAGACCGTCCCATTTTGATCATCTCTCTGGTGTTGATAAAAGAAGCAGTTACTGAAACATTTTCAAAAAAGCCACTCACATCGCCATGAAGGCACTGACCATGTAAACTGTACACATTTCAAAATAATGGTTTTGTCATCTCATTATAATTAGCTATCGATCTAGTAATGAAAGTAGTAAGCTCACAGCACAAGTGTATAAATATACTTACGCACTTTTACACCTCCTTCCCCTAAAATGAATCATATATACAACTAATGATTATATACTGTGTCAAATAGGAAAAGAGATGTTGGTTCTCCAGGGTAGAAGGATTCCTCTTTTTTTATGATTTAACATATTTTCCAATCCAAATGTGTCAGTGCTGTCTAAGAGTTAAATATCATTATTCTTGACGATGACAATGACGATGATGGTAATGATGATGGTTTCAAATCACATGTTTGCAGGCACATTTGTGGTTGAACATCACCCATTTCCCAACATCTGGAAAAGAGTCCTCTGCAGGTGCGCAGCCTGAGTAAGCGAGTTCCATCATTTTCAAGGGGTTTGAGTATGAATGACTAACTTTGTCCAAATGGGGCCGTATCATATCCTTGCCCTTGCTTACTCAGTCTCTCTGAAAGTGAGTGTCTTGTATAAAATCAGACTGAAAGGCCAGTTTCTGCACACTGCCTGGCTGGCAGGAACTCCCCAAGATCTCATTCAGAAACTGTGTCTGGGCCTGGAGTTACCATGAACTGAACTTGGGTTGTTGTCTGTGCACATGCTGGTCTACTGAGCTGCAGTCCCTCAGCAGGCAAAATGCTGGGAAGCGGTGGGTGCTGCATACATTGCACAAAGTATCACTCCCCAGCTGTGTCTCTAATCCCTCACCCCAGCCACCCGGTCCCTGTACCAGGCTCCATGCATTGCCTGGGTCCTTTTTTATTGACAGCACACCAATTAGTGCTGAATCCCAGCCACCCCTTCCCTGCCTCCTCAGGGAGCTGACCATTCATCACCCGTGTGGGGAGGCTCTCCCTCCTGCTTCCTTGCCAGAGTGTTTGGCTGCCTGAGGAGGCGGGGAAGGGCTGGCCAGGTTCAATCACTGATTGGTGCCCTGCCAACAAAGAAGGATTCCAGGCTATGCAGAGCCCAATAAGTGGAACAGACCACTAAGGGTCAGGGTAGGGGATTAGAAACAGCCCAGCAGTGGCGCTTTGTACTTTATACAAAGCATGAAGCATCAATCAGTAGTGCTAACTGCTAAGGCAAAAGCTATAATTAATACTGTAACATATTTTCCACCAAGTTTTCATCCTCCACTCATTAAAATGAAACAATTTTCATAAGTATGATAATTTGACTGATACCCAGTTACCCAGGGCGTTTGTATACAATATTAGAGAGAAATGCTACCAAGAGCTTGTATTTCCAATAGATTTCTTAGTCTTGAGTATCCACCATGATCAAATCAAGATATAGCCACATTTGTGTTCAATGCTTCAACACCCCATGATCCGAATCCCATTCCCACCACTTGGCAGCAACAGAAAAAATTAAGGGATGTAGGGATGTAACAAAGCAGCATCCCTTTGGCAAACAATCCACACAGCCCAAGTTGTAAACAATAAACATAGATTATCATGCAGATGTCTACCCACACCATGAAAAGGCATGCACACACAGAGAGAGATTATCTACAGCGCGAACAGGAGAGCTTTGGCCTTCCAGATATTTCTAATGCCAACCCCAAGAAGCCTCAGCCAGGATAGCTATGCTAAGGGATCATAGTTGTTATCCAAGATACCTGGCATGCCAACAGCTTTCCTGCATTGTTCTACATAAGGCTGGCTCCCACTGACTAGTATGGAAACATAGGAACTTCCTCAGAGGAGGGGCCCTGAGAGGTAAAGGATCTTGTGTTGTACAGCAAAGAATGATTTGGAAACTCTCACCTATAGAAATGTCTACACATGACAGGAGAACAGAACACTGGAGCCTATGCTTCCTTCAACAGCACACACCTTCCTGCTCCAAATACCTGTCAACATATTCAAATCGTGGCTTCGTTCCCAGAAATGCATTCAGCTCCAGGGATATCATCTTTGCCCAGTTACAGAGGCAGCAAGACATCTGTCATGATGAGATTTGCCTGTGCTGCCAAGGCATACCTCTGAGAATATGATCCCTTCAAGACAAAAGCTGACACCACACATACCTGTGCCATGCATCCACATGCATCCTTCAATAGGCTCTTGGCCAGTGCTACAGCAGAATCAAAGTCAGAATCCTTTTATTGGCCAAGTGTGGCTGGACACACCCAGAATTTGTTTTGGTGAATTATGTTCTCCATATATAAAATGAAATATAAGAATCATATATTCAACAATAAAAACACAGTACAATACAATATATAACCTATTATTTAAAAAGGAAGAAGAGAAGTAAAAATTAATTATTCAACAGTTGGATAGCACTTGGAAAGGAACTATCATTATATCTAGTTGTCCTAGTATGCAATGCCCTAAAACGTCACCCTGAGGGTAACAAGTGAAACAGATTATGTCCAGGATGTGTGGAATCTGTATATATTTTCATCATCCTCTTTTTAGCTCGTGTGGTATACAATTCCACAATAGATGGCAAATTAGTAACAATAATTTTTTCTGCAGTTCCAGTTATCCTTTGAAGTCTATATCTGTCATGCTTAGTCGCAGAACTAAACCAGACAGTTATAGAGGAACAGATGATAGATTCAATAACACCTCTATAGAATTGAATCAACAGTTCTTTTGGCAGTCTGAACTTCCTAAGTTGATGCAGAAAAAACATTCTTTGTTGTGCTTTCTTAATAATACTTTCAATATTAGATGACCATTTTAAATCTTGAGATATAATAGTACCTAAAAATTTAAACTATTGACACTAAGTTATTTGATATCATAAGAGGTGGCTGTATAGAACGAGTCCTCCTAAAATCCACCACCATTTCAACAGTTTTGCATGTGTTTAATTCAAGATTATTTTGAGTACACCATAAAACTAGTTGTTCAATCTCTTGCCTATAGGCAGATTCATCATTGTCTCGAATGAGGCCAATCACTGTAGTATCATCTGCAAACTTCACTATTTTAACAGAGGAATCCTTTGACGTACAATCATTAGTATATAAGGAAAAAAGAAATGGAGAAAGCACACAGCCCTGAGGGGCTCCTATGCTAGCCTTGCTAATATCTGATATAATTTTACCTAACTTCACCTGCTGCTTTCTGTCTGTTAGGAAGCTTACAATCCATTTACAAATGTGATCAGGTACAGCCAGCTGTTTTAATTTAGTCATAAGGATATCTGGAATAATAGTGTTAAATGCAGAACTAAAATCAACAAAAAGAACCCTTGCATAAGATTTTGGAGATTCAAGATGTTGCAATATATAATGTAAGGACATATTACTGGCATCATCTACTGATCTATTTGCACGATAAGCAAATTGCAATGGATCTAATGACAAACCCGTGATAGATTTCAGGTGAGCCAACACTAGTCTCTCTAAAGTTTTCATGACCACAGAAGTTAAAGCAACCAATCTATTAGACTAGTTGCTTGCTGCTCTTATGCTTTCCTTTTGCTTCATTACCCTCAACCCAGGATCCCCATACTGTACTAACTGACGTAGCTTGCATCATGCCACTGTGGGTTGCTTGATGGTCTCTACCCATACTCACTGCAAGGATTTTGAAATCCTCTCCTCGGATCCATCATGACTGAGCCACAATGTCTCCTTTTTTTGAGCCCTGGCCATGGATGAAACGAATCCATCAATGCAGTTGGTAGGGACTTTCGGCATGACAGCTGGAGGCTGAGAACTGGCTCAGAATGTGTTGTTTTCTGGGCCTGTAGTTCCATAAACGTAACTTCATTTACACAGACAAACTTCTCTAGTGGCACATCTTATTGTCCTTTATAGCGGTGGTTCCCAACCTTAGGTCTCCAAATGTTCTTGGACAACAGCTTTCTGGTATGGACTTAGGCGTTTTCATTCACATATCCTATTTCAGCATTGTTAAAAACCCTTACTAGGTCATTGCCAGTGTAGGGAGAGATTTTTAAAACAAAAGTGCATTTGGTTTACACTTCATCATATTGTGTTATAGCATAAAATATTGCCCAATATGCCCTAGTTCAGATCCTGTCTGGTGCTTGGGAAAGTTAAGAACTCATTCAGATAGAACTTTTCATCCCAGATGTGTGCCTGGTTGTGCACTATAAATACCAACCAGGTACACGTTTTATTGCAATCCAGTTTATGCAAGTGTTATGTCACTACCTACAATGGCAAAGAGAGACAAAACCCTAGATTTCTGTGTTTCTCAGACCACTACTTGTAAATGGTTGGTCAGTTTATCATTTGTTTGTTTGTTTCACTTCATACTGAGGACACAGTGCAGGTGCCAAGAACTTATGTTTACTCATACACTAAAGCAAAATGTTCTGCTTATATACCACCCCATGCCACTTCAAGTAGTCTCTGGGCGGTTTAGAGTTTAATTACAGTATGCAGGCTACAGACACACAGTGGCCAGGTCCTGAGCTCCCAGGGTGAGCTATGTATAAATAGACTCTAATGGTCTAAAGCAACATTTGCAGAAAGCTGTAGAATTATAGCTCAGCAGCTCCCAGAAATAAGGCTGGAAATAGAAGAAGAGAAAGCAGAATTGACAGATTTCTTGAAGGCAAACAAAAACACTGGTGCTACGAGGTTCATGCAGTTGGATTTCCTTTTAAGCCCAAAGGGGTGCCTGTAGGAATGATTCCACATAGACACATTGTTGGGTTCAGCAAAGCCAGGCCTCATGCGGCAACAGCTTCCTTTGCAAGCATGAGTCCAGGCTCTTTATTGGTACAAAGGCAGAGCATCAGAGGTAGGGTGAGGGTCTACATGTCAGGATAGTGTAGGCTGATCAATTACTGGGAAGGGCTTATCTGATATAGCAGTGTCTTGATGAATGACTACAGATAGCTTGTTTCCCTACATACCATCTCATGGCCTTGCTGGCTAATGTGGGGGGAAGAGATAAGACAGAGCCTGGTTCCCTGTGCATGAGGCCCCATGGAATCCATTGTCCTCTCATCCGGGTTTTCCCCACACAGATGGAGGTTCAATGCTTTCCAAAAGGCTTTGCCCATGAAGCCGGCTGGGGTGCTTTTTAATCTCCCCAAAGGGGGTATCTCTATATCTCCACCTTTCTTGTTTAATAACACTGCCTAGCCAGGGTCTTGAGTGCGAGAGATGGGCTACAGGAACAACAAGCTTGGCACCCAGCTGTGAGGCATACCTTTTGCATGGCAACTGCAATGTGGTCTGGAAGCCAGTGACGTGAGGTCGTTTGCCTTAGGAGCCTTAAGCTTGGCGCCAAAGGGAACGAAGTTCCTATCTAAGGGGAAGAGTGGCACTGCTGCATGGATGGTGTTTGTCTGAGGCTCTCCTGCCTGGAAAGGACATGAGGTTAGCTGTGTGTGAGGCTTGTGACAGGGAGTCAGTGAGCTTGCCAACCACCTTCCCAAACGGCCTTGCTCATGAAGCCGGCTGGGGTGCTTTTCAATCTCCCCAAAGGGGATATCTCTATAGGTGCCCTTTAGCAAAGTGGTTGGCTTAGGTTGTTCAAGTTTGTGGGCTTCTCTTCCATCCCAAATAAAGCGCCTCCATGAAGGAAGAAAGTCACATGCTTGGAACCCATGTGCTTATCTGGTCCTCTCTCTCAAATCTGCAAAGGGAGATGCTTTCAATTTAAATATTATTCTTACGACAGCAAACAAATAGAATAAACCCCAGCAAAGAATAGCTCCTTAGAAAAGGTTCTTCAGGCTTTTTGAAATGTCCTAGAGACAATCCTAGAAGAGATGTTGATTTCGTAAATGAGAATAATGGGGGCTTACGATGATCTGCACTATTGATTCTGAGACACGGACGTTGGGCATATGAGCTGCCTACATCCAAACTATCTATCAGTCCTACTGAAACATGTAGGAAAGGCTCATAGGATTATTCTTTAATACTTTTCCATTTACTTCAGACTTTTTCCTACATGTGAACAGTCAGGCTATTTGTTTTATAGGAATTAAATGCCAGTGCCAGATAGGTGTCTTCCTTGCTTAACTAACCTCAGATGCAAGTTTAAAAGGGGGGGGGAACCGAGTACTTCCAAATTCCAGAGGTTCTCACAGAATACTGTTTGCCACTGATATTTTTGCAACCTACTTTAGAGCAACATGCTTACTTGCTAGAATCACATGAGACATGCTTCTCAGTGGAACAGTCTCGTTCCACCTGGAAGTGACTGGTGGATATGGCTAGTTTCTTTATCAGCATTATCAGACCTGAAAGTATGGCTAGGCTGATGCAGAAAGAAACCATTTTGTGTGAATTCCATGGAAGCTTTCTTTCCACAGAAATGGTACAGATTTATGAGATCCAACTATATTGAAATGGCTGTTGCACCAGAAAATAATACTGTAAATGAATTTATGGTTTTAGTCCTATTATTGATAAGGAAAGATAGTGGTATAGCTGTATATTAAAGGTTAATCTAGATGATGTAGGTGGCACATCATTAGACGCTAAAAGCACTTTAGTGTTCTAGCAATGCAGTTCTCTCCAAGCATTATCCCTGAATATCACTTGCAAGCAAAGCCCAAATCCACCTCTCAATGACCAATCACAAAACCATGCAAGCTGACACGGAAGCTATGGGAGATGAGAAAAGCTTCCACTATGTCATATTTTAGCATGTAAGGAATTCCCTGTTCTAACAATGGGTTACTGTAGCATCTAGTTCGAACCACTGAGCCTCAAGAGAATACATGATGATTAACCAAGGAGTGCATCGCTATAGTAACTTTTTCCAGAGAGGGTTATTTTTTTTTAACTTATTCAAGATGGCGCTCATTTGTCACAGTTTTCATGGAGATGTCGGGTGCTACGCAACAGTCATTGTTCCACCTCATCATCTTGAAACTAATGTGTCAAAATTGTGCTAATTAACATGAAAGTTTGCATATTAGCATGTGATTTAAATCAGGGATGAATTTGTCCAATCATACTTCAGTTTATTTTTGCACAGTAGGTATGGTGAATATCACCTTGTCCAAGATGTACACAAAGCTCTCAAATATTCCCTAAAGCTTGAAATGTCTCTTTTTCACGCCTCACTTTGTCTTGGAATGTGAAGGAGATATTAAATCTACAGAGCGTGTTGAATTCTGGAGTGAGGAAATAAAAATTTTAAAACCTGGTGCTTCTAAAGGCAAGTTTCTATATCATTTGAAGTGCCTTACGTTACCGTTTACCTGCTTATAATAACTGTTTATCTAACTGAAAAAGCTGAGTTATTTCTGTGCCATAAGGCAAAACTTCTTGTGTTTATGACAACCTACAGCAAACAAAATCTGTGTTAGTTTTGTGAGGAGGTTGTATTGGCAAACATGCAATAGATGGAGCCGCACATTGGAAATGCTACAGAATGCCACGCAAGTACATTAATCTAGCATCTTACTGAATGAAGATGAGATGTGACCACATCTCTGTCTTTATGGGACAGCACTGAAAAATCCATTAAAGTTGCTCGTATTTTTCTAGTGAAAGAGGAAGAAACAAGGATAGCCATCTTAAAATATCAACCGTATATGTGATGCTTTTAAGAATGAGGTCTCCTTAATGTGTAAGGATACAATGACTCTACCATTATTTAACTGGAGAATCGCCCCCTAGGATGAAATGCTGTGGGCCGCTTCCAAATGAAACTTCATTAGATAGGAATGGGTTTATTAGGAAAACTATGGGGACCAGGGATGTGCTCATAGGACTAAGCCATGGTGCTCAGAACGTCTCTTCAGACAAATCCAAGGACTCTTCATTTGGCAGAAGAGGATGCAACTACCTCCCAGAGCAGTTGGGCCTCAGCTGTATTCTTGCTCCATTGCCATTAAGAGCTCTCCATAAATGGTGCTGGAAATAATGGCACCTCTCTTGAAAATTATATTGTGGAGTGACCACTGTCTGGGCTGTCCATCTTTGTTTTTTGTGTACAACTATGATTTTCTGGTCAGGCTGCCTAGATGCCCTAAGCCAGGCATGTCCAAACTTCAGCCCTCCGGATGTTTAGGACCACAACTCCCAGAATTCTAAGCTTAGATTGCCGATGGAAAAGGCCTCTGGGAGTTGTGGTCCAAAACATCTGGAGGGCTGAAGTTTGGACATGCCTGCCCTAAGCACATCGATCTCATCTGATTTCAGAAGCTAAGCAGGGTCGGCCCTGGTTAGTACTTGGATGGGAGATCACCAGGGAATACCAGGTGCTGTAGGTGCCTGGAGTAGCAAACCACCCCAGTATTCCTGCCAAGAAAACTCCATGGACATGGGTTCACGAAGAGTCGGCCATGACTGTAATGACGCAACACACATGATTTCTGGTCAGGCAGAATTTTGTAGCACATCAAGGCTATCTGCAGCCAGTCCCTAGAAGAGTGCATAGCACAGCTGCAGTGGGCATGAATTCATTCCAAGATGAGTCCAGATGCACCTTGTTGGAAAATTTACACAAGATCCCTACCTGTGAAGATTCTCAGGGATCTTAAACAGATCCCTACCATTACATCTGCCTATTTTAAAAAACATTGACAAAAAAGAAGGAAGGAGAGTAGGATAGTGTGCATTTCCTCAGTTGCTCCCATGTGCAGTTCTCCACTGATGTGAGTTTCCTTTGGGAATAAAATTGACTAGACCAAAAACTGCAATCAAGTTGAGCATTCTATTTACAGAACTTGTGTGGGGTTGGGGGGGGGGACAGCTACAGTTAGGTATACAGAGTGAGCTCCTGAACATCTTCCGGACCTAGATGGTAGGTATCTCCCGCATTCATACTTTTTATATCTCAAATTATTGGGTATGATATGTGTGAATGAGGGTAAATTCTTATTATGTTTGAAATGAAATTCTCATCTCACAGTTTTCTCCATATTGTCAATATGAAGATGATGGTAAGTGACAACTGACTTTCCATAGACATTAAGGCCTTGGATTGGTGTCAGAAAGAAAGGACGGGAAATACCTTCCATAAATAGTGCTTATGGGCATCCTGCATTCTTCCACATGCCAACCCAACAGAAGTTCATATTTAAGATGGAGGCAAATGCCATTGAAATAAATGGGGTTCACTTTCAAGCACATTGTTTTTGAGAGCTGCTCAGTACCTTAAATAACCCCAAGTACCAGCTTGAGATATAAACTCTCTAATTAAGTCCCTATTAGGTTTCAATTAAATGAACAATAAGCTTTCTTAGAATTCATAATCTAATTTGTTAATCAGCCTGCAGCAGAATATCTTGGTTTGGGAGCACAAGGAGGTTAAACCAAGCAATGCAAATCAATTATTGTGTTAAATTAAAACAGAACTAAACAAGGATACAAAGTAGGTCACCACATTTGCACACCCAGGACTTGTTTTGAAGGCCAAATGGCACAGGCAGAACCTCCCTTACCAGGATCTTACAGTTCAGTGCCCTGACAAGTCCCATACTTGATGGGTACTGTTTCAAATTAGTTACCAAAGTAACTAATAGTAGCAGCAGTATCCAATTCACCCAAGTGGGGACTCCATGAGGGTGGGAATTCTTGGTTGCTACACTGTACTGTGTCTAAGGGCCTTTTCACACGACCCCTAAGATCCGCTGGCCCCTTAAATTCGGACCAAAGATCTTAGGGGTTCGTTGCTCTTCCTTCCTCCCCACCAGAGAAAGAGAGGAAAAAATGCAGCTCACCTGGAGGAGCTTCCCGGAGCTCCGTTTCTCTTCCGTTTCTCTTCTGCTTGCTTTTTTTCCTCCCACCTCTTCTCTTAAAGGGGCGGGAGGCAAAAAAACACAAGCAGAAGCCAGGAGAGCCCCGCACTGACCAGATTAAATCCGGACCTGGGGATTTTCACCCACCTCAAGCAGGTACAAGAAAGTGCAGCTGGGTCGCGCTTAGGTGGGCGGGGTCGCACTTAATTTCCTGCAAACTCCGGAGCTGGTGGGAAAACACTTGTAAGGTCTGGAGTTTGCAGCCATTTCCTGCGGAGTTTAGGGGTCGTGTATAAAGGCCCTTAGAAACTTCCAACACCAGTAATAGTTGCAGATATTTTTAGACTATACCTCTCAGAACTCCCCACTGGCCACGTTTGGTGAGGCATTTCTGGGAGTTGCCTTCTGAAGAAAGCAAATTGCCTAAGCTCTTCCTCTAATTGAGAAAAGATTGGCCTAGTGGGCAGGCCATGTTCTTCCTCACTGTCCCCTCATGATGCCCCTTGGGCTTTATCGCTAGAGTCACCAGAGAAAGTGATTTTCCAGTCATACGCATGAAGAGAAGGATTCCATGCATTCATATGTGACGTCCACTGCGACACAAAAGTTCTTTCACGGTAATTATGCAAGACAAAGCGTTGGCCTCAGGGTTGGTATTGTGCTTGAATCCAGAGCTGTTAACTAACCATAATGGCACCTGGCAAAGGCAGCATTGCTCCCCACCCACTTTGTCTGTGAAACACGAGTGTGAGCCTCTCACAAAAAAGGAGGAGGAAAATGTCACATTCCCTCAATATAAGAAGAAAATGTATATTTTCAAAAAGAAGTGTTGCCATTTATTTTCCTAATGCTCACCAGGACATTAGCCACTAGATTTTAATGATGTCTAAATTTGGGTGCTCTGGGTCCAAATCCCAGGTTTTCCGCTGGACTGCAAGGAGATCAAACCTATCCATCCTGAAAGAAATCAACCCCAAATGTTCACTGGAAGGACAGATTTTGAAGCTGAGGCTCCAGTACTCTGGCCACCTCATGAGGAGAGAGGAGTCCTTGGAAAAGTCCCTGATGTTGGGAAAGATTGAAGGCAAAAGGAAAAGAGGACAGCAGAGAATGAGATGGTTGGATGGTGTCATCGATGCAACCAATATGGATTTGACCAAACTCCGGGAGGCAGTGGAGGATAGGAAGGCCTGGCAAGCTCTGGTCCATGGGTCACGAAGAGTCAGACACGACTGAACAACAACAACAACAACAACAACAACAACAACAACAACAACAACAACAACAACAACAAACAACAAATCCCACAATCTGATGGTGTTACCAATTTGAACACCAGGTGGAATGCTCATTTCTAGAAAGCTTAGCCGGAGATATCTGGCCCTGCCTGCTGGACAAAGGTGGGGCCAGTGTCACCAAGAAGCAAAAGGATATCCCTTCCCACATCCATGACTCAAAAAGCCAATAGCAAAAGCGGCAGCTGGTGGATGGGCCTGACCACTGTATTGGGGAAAGCACTTTGTGAGAATGACCTGTGTGGCAGTGTGGTTTCTTCACCCCCGCAGCCTGTCTCAAGGGAAGTTACCAGAGCTTGGTAACACAACACACACTTTGCTGTGTAGAAGGTTCCAGGTTTGCGCCCAGCCAGTGCAGGCAACACTGAGCTAACCAGAACCGTTGGCTTGAAACTGTGCAAGGCAAGTTCTTATGTTTCAGGGACCAGAACAAAGTGACCACCAGCTCATGAGTTCAGTGTGTGCAACTGTAGCAGAGCTGCTATATCTTATTATTATTTTTCACTTTTGGTTTTTATTTTGTTTTGTCCTGCTTTGTTTTGTTTTGTTCCATAGATCTGGCAACATCTTGTTTGGCACCATTAGGAAATACCCTTGGTCCATGTTTTTAAAATATGCACTTAAGGTGGCCATTTTTATTCTGCAGGAAAGACAGTTCTATGGCTCCCTGATCTCTATGTATTCCTGCTCCAGACTGAATCTGCATTCTGATTTACTCCTGAGAAAACACGCTGAATAAAAAAGGGGGTGAGGAAAATTAAGAGCAGAGCAATGTTTGGCAAGCAAGCGGCCCAGAGTCCCATTCCAGATTGGAGGGTATCGCATTTCCTTGAGCAGAGGGGGGAGAGAAGATGTTTCTTCAGCAATGTGGAAAAGCATATAGTTTCTAAAATTATAACTTGCCATTTGGCTCTCAGTTTTGATGGCAGGTAAATAAATGCAGAGATATGTAGAAACCAGAGATAGGAAATCTGGAAGTTGAGCCATGGCAACTGGACCTCTTGTGAGACTGAAATGTTTTGCTACTTGTGCAAACAGATTTGTCAGTCATCTTCCAGATAACCTCACTGGTAGGACTGAAAATCTTCACAGACAAACAGGAAAGGCTTGCCGTGTACTGTATAATGACATGCAGTTTTCCAATAAACCACAGGAGGGCATTGCCTCCTTTCCTAGAGCATTCCATCATTGTTAAATCCATCCTTGAATGGAGCAATGTCCAGGGTTGAGGAAGTCAGAACTTGCAGCGGTTTTCTGTAAATGCACCTCATTCCTGTTATGTGCAACTGTGTTTTCAAAGTCCTTATTCTTGATGGTGTTAAGATGTTTTTAAACATTTGTTTTGTTGCTTGTTATGTTTATTCTTGCTCTTTCATTACTTATGGGCAGATTAAAATATATTTAAAAGATAAAAGTTGAAATTGATACGATAATAGCCTAAAACATGAAATAGCTGCCCAAATGCCTCCTGAAATAACATGGCCCTTTAAAAGTAAAGTAACATTAAAAAGTAACTAGAAAGCATTATCATTACACCAACATATAACACCACTCTACCTTGTGAACATTACTTTGGAAAAGTACCTTGGTTACACATTCGGATGTTACTTGCAACCCAGTGGATCCAAATTAGGTGAAGAAAAGAAGGGAAGGACCTGGAATAAGCATCATTTACATCTATGCTATCAAGGTAACATCTACTATCTTTTAGAGTTTTAGGAAGAAACAGAAGCATTTTCAAAATGATATAACTACATTTCAGTGGTGAAGTGGACTGGTGAGAGTTTCTCGAGGGGAGAATGAACATCCCATAATGCACAGCTGGTCCACATGCATTGGTTAAATATTTAATTCAGCAATTTCATTAGATTTTAATATATGTACATGAAATATGCAGTCAGTAAGTTTTGGAAATGTAACTTAATATCTAGCAATAAACAGCTGTACAGTACATGGAAACAGACATCCACAAATAATAATGAACTCTGAAACCAAGTCTCACATGACCAAAAAGTGTTGGAATTTTTTTCAACCTTGTATTCTGCCTTTAAGAGGTTTGACTGGGAGGGACTTTTCTGGGCTGGGGTAACCGGTCATTTTTCTACAATATGCTAGTTTTGATCTGTTCAGAACTGGGAGTAAGTAGAGCATTTTATTATTTCTTTTACCAAATGTCTCAGAGTTTGTTGTTGAGACTGTAGGTGCCAGTTGATGAGAAAATAAGGGATAATGAGCTCTGAAACTGAGTCTCACATGGCCAAAGAGCAAAAATGATTGAAGAAGATAAAATCCAGGACCTGAAGCTGTACCCAGGCTAAACAAGGCGGTGAATCTCCAGATTACAAATTGGGAGCATTAGCTTTGACACACAATGCAATTAGAATGCAGCTCAGAGAAGCTCACTCTGTGACTTTGAGCTAGTCATTGGCTGAAATCATGTTGTGTAGTTGCAAAAAAAAAAAACCCATAACATTGGGAAGCAAGCTATCATATGATAAAATTTAGCCAGAGACGTTATCTATTGCACACAGAACTGTATGATGTCATAACTTGGCATGCCACCATTAAGGTCTACAGAGATTTATTACTTTATGCCAATTTGCCTCTGAACTTTATTCCATTTGTGTAACTGTGCAACAGAATTTCAGCCAGTATCTCTACAAATTTACTTGACAGTGCAGCGGTAAGGAGAAAAAGGATGGAGGATGCTGGGCTACAAATGTAATAAAAGTTAAGTGTTAATTATCTCTTTTGGAGAGAAACGGGATTGGACAAACCCACTGAATCTAATCTCTTTCGTGTTCTCCAGCAGCTCAGGGATTGTGGCAAAGTTAATAGGAGTAACACAACCTGCTTGGTGACTAAGTGCAGTCACTCACACATCAATCAAACTCTACAGCGGCACACAAGGATTTGTGGAAGCATATCCATGTACAGTACTCCAAGTGCAACACTGCAACTTCTAAAAACACAACATGATCAACAGTCAGCCTTGGCTAAATACGTAGAAAAGGAATAGTATTGATTGCATATTTCCTCCTCAGGGAAGTGGCTTTTAAATGCTATGGGCATGCTCTGTATAGCAGTTGGCTAAATACTGTAAATGTTGGAAAACCTGGAGCAGTAAATAGGCATCCAGAGTTAATCAGCACATCCAGATTATGTGGATCTAAAGCAAGGGTAGAAGAAGGGAATGTGTGTTCTCTACCTAGAAACCCCGGGGGAAGAGTGAGTCACTGTAAATCAGAATCGATTTGATGACTCAGTTATGGATTCCTGGTGGAAGCATGAAATATCCAGGCAGTGGGCCATGAGCAGCATGTACCTGCCACCTATCTTTTTTTCATGGCAGGGAGAGAGCCTTCTGTAGCCCTTCTTTTAAAAAAAAAAAATCGAAAGAAAGTGAATTTAATTTAACCTAAAACTGGATTTTTAAAAGTGGAGAATATGATGAGTTCTGAATCTTTACCTAGACTTCTAGCTATTTCTACTTTCAGCAGGCAAGTGTAGCTCCCAGGGGATTTGGTGGGGTGGCCTTCATGGTGCATCTGGAATGTGTAGGAAACTGGTTCTCAGGCCCTGTCAACTGGCTTACCACTGGTCCAAAACTGTGTGTATGACAAGGTGCATATTCTAAAAGCATATATCAGATCTCACAATCTATTCATGTCCTTAGATTAATCCTCTTGGTTTCCACCTGTGACATCTGAGAACGCCTGTGCAGAGCTAATTTTTAAGGCAACCCTAGAGACAGAGTGGGCGCCTGAGTCCCACAAAGATTTATAAATGCCTGCCAAACATAGAGTATACCTCCTTTCCACATATGAGCCCACTGTTTTACTCACTTGAATCAACCAGCCACTCATAGACTGGAAATCCAGATCTACCCTTGGGACTGCCAATTATCCTTCTCAAGGGTGAAGATGTATATCATGGCTCCAAACATTAAAGATATGGGTACTTGTTTGAGAGAGCTAGATAAACTTAAGCTGCCCAGATATAGCTCTCTGTTGCTAACTCAACCAAATGTTAAATGCTACTCCAAATAGGCTCCTGGATCTAGCTGTTGCAGAGCTCGGCCACCATATTTTAGGGGTCCTCGGTGTATTTCTTGACATTAAACCTTGCATTCATGAGAGGTTCGAATCCCTTCCTGTGTCTCCTGTGCTGGAAAAGAATGAGCAGAAGGACCAGTACAATTACGGCGATCAGGGCTCCTCCGATGGTGGATCCAACCATAAGCGTCCAGGCACGAGCCTCCTCCGTAGATTCTGTAAAGGCGGGGGGGGGGAACAAAGCCGGTCATGCCTGTGTAAACTGCCAACTAGCATCCATATGGAAAACATCATGAGGGAAGAAAGACTTCAAGCTCCCCATGCTAGGTTCCCAATGTGGATCAGCTCCCCTGTGTTTACTTTTTGAGCGAAAACAGAGGAAAAGCCATTGCTGCTGACAGCATCTTCACAAGGTGTGCTTTGCTTCCTGACTTCCTTGCTTATAAGTGGCCGTGAGTGCCAGGAGAAAAATCTGTGCCCATCTGGAACAATCCCGGTGGGGCAGGGGGCTACAATTCCCATCATCCCCAAACAGCTTGCTTAAATTAGTGGTTCCCACTGGAGCTACAGTGTGTAGGTAGCTGCCGTGAATGTGGTACTAGAAGAACTGTGCTACCTGGCAGGTCGATGGCGTAGCTGTAGCCGAGTTGTTCTGCTGTTAAAAACAGCTCCTCGTTGGTGATGGGAGGGAAGAAAGGCACCATGTTGAACAGCCGGTTATGACCGATGGGCGCTAGCTCCTGAGGCCATGCGCTGTCCGATGGGCGGAATCGTTTCATCCATTCATCAAAAATCGCATCAGTAAAGGCATGGAGAACCTGTAAATGCAATGCAGATGGCCAATGAGGCAGATGACGAGACACAACATACAAGTGTAGTAGTAGGCATACCATGCTGCAGATAGGTGTTACAACAATGCACTCAGAGTGACTGGTTTTGCCTATCAGGAGTCGGTGGTTTGGAGTTATATTTGCATACAGGATCCTTTTGTGTCTCCCTGCTTGTTGCTATGTCAAGTTCTGTTATCGTCTCTGTCCAGTGAGTTCTTACTGTTTTCACAAGAGTCAAGATCAAATATCTCCCAGCTTTTATCATTTGGGTTTCCTCCCAAATCTGAAATATAGAGCAATTTAAGTATTGAGTATGTGTTTCCAGAGTGAGACTTATATATAGTTGGTCCAGTACCACCTTGGAAAGGAGGCACAAGAACATCACAAAATGGAAGTTGCGATCTGAAACACAGTTCTGTCATTGCTGCTGCCACCAAAATCCTCGGTGTCATGAAATCAGGCTGCCGTTACATTGATAAATGAGCATGGCTGTGGACCAAACAAGTGCAGAAGAAAGTGCAAGAGAAGAAGAGCACCTTTAAGAAATGGCATTCAGAAAAGACAGATGAAAATCGATAGAATTATGTCACTGCCAAATGAACAATCAAGAGGGCTGTGGCCAAAGCCAAGGTGGAACACTACCAAGATCTATGCAATCACCTGGAAATGCAAGAAGGAGAAAAGAACATTTACAGGTTAGCCAAAGTACAAAAGAAGGCCTCCCAAGATATCAAGAATGATACGTGCACAAAGGATAAAGTCAGCAAAAGACTCTAGAGCAATAGTGGCGAATCTTCGGCACTCCAGATATTTTGAACACAACTCCCAGAATTCCAAGCCTGTATTGCAAATGACAAAGGACTGTGGGAGTTGTGGTCCAAAACATCTGGAGTGCCAAAGGTTTGCCACCACTGCTCTAGAGCAAACAGAAAATCCTGCAGCAATGGTGAGTAGACATGGGCACGGAGAGGTGAAATTTTCATTTCCGTTTTCGGTTCTCGTTATCGTTACGTAACGGGTAACAGTAACAAGAATTACTCCGCTCCAGCTCAAACCCGAACTGAAAAAGAAAAATTGGGTCTGATTTTTCGTTGTCGTTCATGGCATCGCGGCGATCGCGCGATGCCAAGCAGCACAGAAAAAAAGTTTTTTTAAAAAACCCGATTCCTGGCCAAAAAAGCAGGCGAAAATATGCCTGCCTCAGTGAGAGCACCTACCAGAGAGGGGTGGTTTCTGGGGGGGGGGTCCCTGGCCTTCCCCCCCTCTCCTGTCCTGGGCTGCTGGTACCAGGCTGGGGGGCATCCTCGTCGTCTCCATTTGCCATGCGGTGGGGGGGATCCAAAATGGCGACCGCAATATTTTTTTTGAAATCGTGGTCCAAAAACCCACCAAAGCACCACAGAAACATTTGAAAATTAGGTATTTTAAATGCCTGATTTTCTATAGTAGCAGCAGTGGGTTTTTCTTGCAATAAAACGTCTCCATTGATTTTATTTTATTTTATTTTTATTTTTATTTTTTTACACCTGCGCAATGATGGGCTGGCCATGGGATGGGACCATGCAAATTTTTGGAGCCATTCCACCAATCGCATGGCCAGGTTTTGACTGAGACTTCTGGATGTGCCAGAGGGCATAAAAAGCCCACTAACCCTAACCCTAACCATAACCATAACCCTAACCCATACGCCAGTACACTGTCTTCTTAGAGGGCCAGAGGCACCCAGAGGTGCAGCCCACTAACCCACCCTAACCTTAACCGTAACCCTAAGCCTAGCCCTTACCCTAACCCCAACCCTAACCCAGATCTGTATGCAAGTACACTTTCCTTCTTAGTGGGTCACAGGCACCCAGAGAGGTGCCTCCCACAGCCCACTATCCCCTACCCCATCCCATTCCCTAACCTGTATGTCAGTACGCTAGTACGCTCCACTTCTTAGTGAGTCAGAGGCACCCAGAGAGAGAGGTGTCTCTGCCACTTACCCCCCACCCTAACATAATGTAATGTAATGTATGGTACACAGCGGCTTCGCGTTACGCTTCCCTTCCCTTCTTAGTGGGTCAGATGTCAGAGGTGCCTCCCAAAGCCTACTTACCCCAACCCCAACCCAAACCCAAACGAAAAACGGAAACGGCAAATTTTTGAAAATTATCGCGACAAACGGAAATGACCCGAAACGGACCCGCCCCGACAAACGACAACTCGAAATGTCATTTTTTCTGGTCGTGCCCATCTCTAATGGTGAGATCATTTCAACAAGATCTCCAATATTGAATTTCCACACCCACCAATCCCTGAAACCATGCCAACCTATGAACTAATTCTGGTCACTACCATCACAGAAGTCACCAGTGCAGTAGACAGTATGAAGAATATGAAGGCCCCTGGACCCAATGCTCTGATTTCTGGAAACTACAGAAACCCATCGTTGCACATGGCATTCCTAGATTTGGAGAAAGTATTTGACTATGTCCCCACATCAATTGATCTGGTGTTCCCTCCATAACCATGAGGTGCCAGAACCACTCACTGAGAAGGTCAAAATGCTACACAAGCACACCAGCAGCCATGTATGATGCTCAGCTGGCCTTTCTAACAGTTTTCTGGAGATGGCTGGAGTGCACCATGGCACTGCAGTGTCACTACTCCCATTTATACTACTTATGGATACTATCACACAAGACCTGTAGCAGAATGTTCCCTGGGCCATGCTCTATGGCTGCTGATTATGTTATGCTTGCTACTGCCACTAGGAACAAACTACAGTGGCAAGTTCAGACATGGAATGACTGCCTCAGCCACTTTGGACTCCACCTAAACATCAAGAAAACTAAGTAGCTAGAGCCTGTTACCGCTGATGGAACACTCCAAATAAACAGAGAAAACCTAAAGGAGGTGGATATCTTCTCCAAGGCGATGGTAACATCAGCGACAACGTGTGAGGAAGGGTGAATACAGCCTGGGTGTGAGGGCAAGAACTCGCTGGTGTGCTTTGAGACAGATGAATGCAAATCCATCTGAAATCCAAGATTTACAAGACAATTGTCTGCTCTGTAGCACTTTATGGCACAGAGTTCTGGGCAGCAACTATGGGCATAGAGAGACACCTCCATGCCATGGAAATGTGTATGCTTTTTTTGGACATTGTGTATCACCCACATCACAAATGATACTACGTGGCAGCAACTAGATGTAGCATCAATAACAGAGAAGATGAGAGAAAGCCAGCTCTGCTGGTATGGACATATCCTCAGAACAGCACCTTCCACCATCACCCAAACTGTGTACCACGTGGAAATCGAAGGCCAGAAGCCATGTGGGCAACCAAACCAGAGATGGCCGGACATAGTCAATAAGGACATGCACATTGTTGACCTGCACCCAGAAGATGTGGTCAATCAGTGATCTGAAAAGCAAACCCCGTACCTATGGGAAATGCTAGGAAGAAGAAGAATCTGAAGCATGGCTACATCTAGCACTGTTGTAAACCTTTCTCAGTTGGCTTTTTAATATATATACATATATATACCTCCTACAGAATGATATAGATTGTGGTCCAATGGCTGAGAGTAGATCTGACCTACAATGGGTCAGTGCTGAGTGTTTCGGGTTGGGTTGCCTATGCCAGTGGTGGTGCACTTTTGGCACTCCAGATGTTTTTGGACCACAACTCCCAGAATCCTGAACCTAGATTGCCAGTGACAAAGGACTGTGGGAATTGTGGTCCAAAACATCTGGAGGGCCGAAGGTTTGCCAGTAGCCACCCCTGGCCTATGCACGTAATGCACTGTTGAGCTATAGACTCACTAATAAAATGTAGATCTGGATTGTATTCTCTCTGACACCTGCTTCTGTTAAATGAATTGGGCAGTCCAGGATGATGTATAAGCAGCGCATCTACCTGAGCTTCAAATTTCCCAGGTTGCTGGACACAAGATAGCCATAACTTTGGTCCAAAAGCAGTAAGGTTTTTTTGGGTCACTGAATCTACAGTTGCAAATTATGCTATGTGTCTCTAGAAGGCAAATTTGGTGCTGCACACTGAATAGTTCCATTTTAAATTAGTATGACTTCATACATCTGGTCCCCATGGCATGAATGCTTTCCTTTTTCTTTGTGTATCAAATAAGCTCTTAAAGCCTGCTGTGAAGAAAGCAGCCTGCAGCTCCCTTTTCTTCAGCCTGGCTTCCAAATTCTACTGTGATAAAATTGAGTTCTAATGTTTTCTGCTAGCTCTCCTATTTTCATTATTAAAAGTGCTGCAGCTGGCGGGACCAAGCTTTAATACATCCACCAGAGGGAGTCAACAAACTCATTTATACCCCCATAGCACGGAAGAAAGATTTTGTGAGTAAAAAGACAGTGCTGCACAGGAGTCATCAAACTGAGGAGATTTGTAAAATATCATTTCCTTCATGGCTTTTTCTATCAAACCATGCATGGAAAACGTAATGCACAGAACATATATGTGAGCATTTCATCATAATAAAAACAATGATGGCTTACAATTTGATTTCTCATTATAAAATTAAAAGCATGCTAATCTTCGTTCGGTATGTAAATAACCTGAGCCAGCTTTCCTTTTTAACCACAATCCATTTCCATTCTTTCACTTTCTGAACACCACCTGCTGTTTCATGACCCCTGAACCCTCAGCCTCACTGCTTCTGCCCAAGAGTTCAGCCTCCCGCTTAACTTCATCTCTTATTATCAGCCCCGACCAGCATGTCCAAAACAGGTGGAAGGCACTGGGTTCCCTACCCCTACAAAATACATAACTTGGTGTTGAACACAATTCCACGTCTCTTGCTTGTCATGGGTTTCCAAAGCCAAGTTTAAGATACTTTTTTAACCTGGAGGAGCCAGGGTATGTGTGTGGGGCATGCTAAATAAAACATTCTTCCTACCACTGCACAACACCTCTTCCTACTGACCTTACCAGAAATGGGATGTAGAACCCCACAGCAATGTATCCGCTGGGTTCTAAGTTCAAGATCTTTATGTCTCAAATTATATTCCTAAACACATGAACCATGGCATACGGTTCTTGGGACATAGTGACCTTGGCCTCTGAGGAGACAACCATAAAGATGCTGCATGCCATTCTGGGCCCTAAAATAAGAGATGGGGAAGGCACATTTCATTGGTAAAGAAGACCATGAGGCACAGCATTTACATTTATTGGATTTTGCCTTCCTTTAGCTTTAAAAGTGGTAAATTGGACAGACAAAATGTATATTACCTTTTCACCACATTCATTTGAGGTGTGGAGCCAACAGTCATTCTGGTTGGGGATCACAGGAGTTTTACTGGGGTCCCAAAGGTTAGAGGGCAACAGAATGAGAAGGGTGCTTTTGAAAGTAGGGGAGAGCAGACTTGGCCTTCAAGGTACCTTTGGCCTAAAATTTCCAGCAGCCTTAGGCTGTAGAGCCAGTGCTCTCAGCCTACAGGAGCCGTGGCTCAAAAAACACCTGGGGGCCACAACGGCCCACCCTGCTTTAAGGGAACCAATAATAAAGACATACCACAAAGATAGGGTCATTCACTGCCGAATGAGGAAGGGCACCTGTCCCATTCAAAATGGAGTGGACCAAGTTATGGAGACTCACAACAGGCACGTCCAAATTTCCATCTGGCTTATCAAACCCTTCCAAAGCATTCCTGTGGTGGACAGTAAGCAAAGTAAAGCATTATCTTCTGGCAGTTCCTGGCCTATGAGAAATGCTGTTCTTGACCAAAATGATTAATAATAGTGATTCCCATGTGTGGGTTCTCAACGATGTAATTGAACTTGCAACCCCTACAAGTCCTGATCTCTGGCTACACTGCCTATGGCATCAGAGAGTTCTAATCCAACAACATCCAGGAACCCCAGTGTGATAATCACTGATGTCTACGAACACACCTGAAGCTAAAAGTAGAATTCCGGAAGAAAGGCGGTTTATCAAAATCTTGAAGAGACAGACAGTTTCGGACATCATCCAGAGTTGGCAGCCGATCGCCATCTTTGCTAAACGGATTCCTCCTCAGAAGCCCTTCGTTGGTCCCATTACATAGTTTCACCAGACGGTTATAATCGTCCAAACTTAGAATTAAAACAAAGAGACAAAGAGCCGTTAGACTAGAGGTCTGTGCCAAAAGTTGCTGTAATAGATTTAGAAGTCAGACTGCCAACTGTGACTGGGCTTTGTCAAAAACCAGCTAACCAGTGTTTCTACTCATTAACCCTTGGGGCAAATGTAAATAATTCCTATGGTAATATTTTAATGCCTCTAATACCCTAAGCACATGCGATCTCGCCTGATTTCGGAAGCTAAGCAGGGTCGGCCCTGGTTAGTACTTGGATGGGAGACCACCAGGGAATACCAGGTGCTGTAGGCGCCTGGAGTAGGAACTGGCAAACCACTCCAGTATTCCTGCCAAGAAAACTCCATGGACATGGGGTCACGACTGTAACGACACAACACACACACACACACACACACACACACACACACACACACACACACACACACACACACACACACACACACACACACAGACCAGGGGTAGACAGGTTTGGTTCTCCAGATGTTTTGCTCTGTAAATCCCGACAGCCCTGGCGAGCATCCCCAAGGCTAAGACATTATGTGAGTTCTAGTCTGAAAGACCCCCTGGAAACGGACCGTTGGAGGCCTTTGTTCTAAATAAATTTCCCAAGGCTGTGTTTGTAATTAAACCTAAGACCTTGCTATTTACTACAGGGCCCTAAATAACTTGGACTGAGACACCTGAGGAAATGTCTTCTTCCCTATCAATCAGTTTGGCCTGAGTGAATCCGTCTGACCACATAGGCACCTATCTGCTAGTTCTGTCATATCCTGTTCTTATGGGCTGCCATGTTACTTCCGACATACCGCGACTCTATGAATAAGCCATGTTCAAAATGCCCTGAACAGCAGCCCTGTTCAGCTCTTGTAAACTCAAGCCTGTGGTTCCTTTTGAAAACAGTATATCCCATATTTTGCTCTTCCTCTTTCCCCTTTGCCTTTCAACCTCCCCAGCATTGTTGCCTTGCTTTCTCACAATGTGCCTAAAGAAGGACAGCCACATTTTCATCATTTTTGCCTCAGAGATAGTTGATTTTATGTAGACTCACTTTTTTGCTTTTCTGATCATCCTTGATATCTGCAAAGCTCTCCTCTAGCACCTTTCCAGTGCAATCGTGCCCTCAGTCTTTTTCTTATTTCTTGACTGCAGTCTCCATTTGAATGTACGGTTTAACCAAAGCATACAAAATCTTTACCAATTTTAGTTTATTCGTTGTCAGCATTAAAGTTGTGTAGTTCTTCAGTAGTCATGATTTTGGTCTGCTGAGTCATTTCTTCTTTCATTTTCACTAATGGTAGTTTCAAGCAATGGCTACTTTCTACCAGTAAGGTAGTGTCATCTGCATATCTTAAATTAAAATTATTGATGTTTCTTCCACGAGTTATCACTCCTCCTTCATCTGAATCTAGTCTGGCTTTCTAGATTATGTGTTCTGTATATAGCTTGAATGGATAAGGGGATAAAATGCACCCTTGTCTGACATCTCTGCCTATAGGAAACCATTTTTTATCTCTCTCTCTCCTGCCCTAATGGTAAATTCTCATCCACAAATACTGTTATGCATGAGGACAATCAAGTGCTTTCTTTGAAGCACACTTTAACACAGCGAAAGTGTGTCAGAGAAGCTAAAAGCAGGAGCCCAGACTCCATTATGAACCTAGCAGGGTTACCCAAGGTGGAATGGTCCTAGTGCAAATACCAGAGTAAGATGCATCCACCCTTTTCAAAGGTAATGGTCACATAAGCACAAGAGAATGGACAGCTCCAATGGTGTTGAGTAACAGCTCAGGGGCAATAGCAGTAGCTAAAGGTAACACTGATAGAGAAGGTAACAGCATTAATACTCAAGCTAACTTTTGTGAATTTATTTATTTATTTATTTATTTATTTATTTATTTATTTATTTATACAACTGTATAGTATATGCTGCATAGAAGGTGGCAATGGTAAACCCTGCTGAACTTTCCTTACCATGAAAACCCTAAGATGATATAGTTACATCCTATAAATATGCATTTAAAGAAAACTAGGAAGCGGGGTCTTTCCTGTTGTGGCACTGCTTATTCTCTGAAATATCCCCTAATAGAGCATGCATCAATTTTTGTTGCCATTCAGACAGATCCAAAACTTTAATTCACCTCAGCATTTAACGATTTACACCATAGCGGCTACTGTTGTATACTGTCTGGATATGTGGTACACAGAAGATGATACAAAATTTCTTTAAATATAAATATGTATAGATTCTGTGTGAAAACTAGATGGCACTAAGGAACTGTAACTGTAGATTCTAACGGTATATGCAACCTATTGCTTGATTACAACTCCCATAAGATTTAGCCACCACAGTCTGTGATGAGGGATGAGAGCCATAATTTTTCCACTGCTGACAAATAGTTGACCTAACTGAAAATATGGGTGAGACAGGTTTTTTTACCAGAGAATCAGAAGGCTTTATCCAGAATTCCTTCTCTCAGCTTTGAGTACAGAAAATAATCAGGCTGAAAATATTTATAGCACAATTTTCTTTACAACAACTGACCACAGGTGGCAGTAACACACAACTTTGGCTTAACTGACAATTTTCCTACTAGAGATGTCCAGAGGTTTGCTTTGGGACTAAAGCACAAATCTCAGCACCTGCATCTCTTTTACCTGTTGCAAATTATCTCCCATTGTGAAAACCTTGAATTCTGACTTATTAGTTGTGGGTCATCTGGACTTGATGCTCCTAGAAGTTGATCTGTGCACACATCACATTCATTTCGGCCTGTAGCAAAATGCCAGTAAGGCAATGCAAAGGACTCATTCCCAATCATCCGCTAAATAACATGCGATGGGAGAAAGATAGAGAAGAGGTAAAACTTCAGATACAGATATTAGATGCAGATATGCAGTGATGCAATACATAGTTATAGTGGTTGACATTTTTTCACAACTTAGTAATACTTTTACAGCACCTGCCAAAATTGTATTTCATTTACAAAATGAACTGAATTTTGTAAATTTTTGTAAGTTTTTGTAAATGAATTGAATTTTGTAAATGAAATACAAAATTGTATTTCGTTTTACAAAGTGGTATTTCATTTACAAAATGAAATACCACCTTGTTCTCTAACATACCTACAGCCTACTGAAAGATACCACAACTGACAAAGAACAGGATGTAATTATGGATACAACCATGGTTAAGTTGCACAGACCACAACTAGACAGATTTGCTCATTCTATATGGTTCCCAAGTAATTGTAAAATCCTGGAGCTACTCGGCTTCACTAACAGAAGATGACACAGCTAGAGGAGATACAGAAAAACACCACAAAATTGATCTGAGGGAAAAAATGTTTAAGCTGTGAAGAAAGGCTAAAAGGTGCTTGTCACTCTCTGGGCAAATAAGCTAATGACAGAGGGATTGGCAGAAGTTGGTAAAATTATGAATTACATAGAACAGGTGATTAAAGTAAAATCATATTCTCTCTCACGGAGCACGCGGACATCCTGCGAGACTAATTGCAAGAAGATTATGTTCTTAGTGTCCCGCCAGCTTGCCTTCCTCCTCGTTGTTGACATGGTTGCCCTTGGCAGCAGGACAAGTGTGAATGATACCATCTGTTGATCTGTCCATTTTGGCTCACCGTGCTGAGAACTCATCCCTTCCCGCCGTGTGGTGGAAACTAGTAGCTGGCCTACTGCTCCCTTCCATTATGTATCCGGATTAAGCGTTTTTCTCTAACCTGCAGGTCTCTTTCCAGCAGCAGTAGGTGATACCTGTGCCAAGTCACAAAGGCAGGTCCTTGATGGGAGAAATCTATCGCTGTGAAAGGACGGCCTGGTCCTGTGAACAAAAGGCCAAGGTTGTTTAAATGAGAAAAGAATCTGCAGTTATGATTCAGAATTTAGCCAAACTGCAAGAGTCTGTTGCTTTTGTGTATTTTATTTCATTGGTTTATTTTGTATTTTAGCATTCCATTGAACTATATGCTCTAAACATGTTTACAGTTGTCCCCTGCCCTTTCGCAGATCATATACTGCGGTCCTGGTATATCATGGGTCTGCAATATATGAAAAAAAGCCCCCCTGGAGTAAGGAGGAAAGGCCTTCCCAGGCCTGTCGGAGGCCCCAAAAGTGCTTCCACGCAAACCGGAAGTGACTTCCGGTAAACCAGAAGTGACCTACAGATCACTAGAGAGCACTTTTGGGGCTTCTGGGGGACTGGAAAGCCCCTTGCAGGCCTGTTTGGGGCAGCGCCAGGCCTGGGGTAAATACAAGAGCCCCCAGAGAGCCCGCCCATTCCTGATTGGACCCAGCATCCACATATTGTGGATTTTCAGTAATTGTGGGTCGGGTCGGTTCCCTAACCTCTGCAATAGGTGGGGGTTTATTGTACTTCTAAAAAGATGGGGTTATTTCTGGGGATGAGAAAGGGGTACATCTCAAAGAGGTGTGGTTGTGATGAGGATCTGGACTGGTACTAAAGTATGATACAGCAAAATAATTGTAAATATGAATATAAAATGGGATGGGATGGGATGGGATGGGATGTACTGGCTGTAGGAAGACAAGACATTTATGATGGTAGAAATCCCCTCCTCACAGGGAAATTGACTTAAAACCCTTATATTGCTGGCATGTGCCATACACACACTAGGGGGACCCTAGGGAGACCCTCTGTGCAGTTGAATAACTTGGCCCCCTGAACCCCGTTCTTCTCCAAATTTTGGGAGATTACAAGGAAGAGCTTGAGGAAGCTCCCCTGCCAGATGCACAGGATCATTATTTTTGAGTACATATTGTATGCAGTAGGGAGCTATTAGGGGTTGCCTGGTTCAATTGGAAATTATTTTTTCCTAGAGGGACCCTCTTTGGACTTTAAAAACTCAGCCCCCTGAACCCCAAGCCTCTCCAAATCTTGGGGGTTCAGAGGGGAGAGTCAAAAGAAGCTATGCTATGATCTTGGTTCCTCTAGGACAAATAATTTCATTCCTAGAGGGGGAAATGGTGTTTTGTTTTGTTACAAAATGCATCCTACCGCTTTGTTATGAAAGAACAAAACATTGTTTCATTTTCATTTCCTGCCCATCACTAGTTGGATGTTCTCCTGCGGGAAACAATGAGGAATTGAGCTGCTGACCTCTGGATACCAGACCCATTGAACCCAAAACGCATTCTCATCTATATGATTAAGCAAAAGAAGAAGCACCGCTTTTGCCTTAATAGATGAGCTGAAGGTTTTCATAGCATATTGGGAAATTATTTTTACCTTCCAGCAATACGTGTGACCAGCCAAGTGGAGCACAGCTCACCAACTAATTGCCGCCTCCTTATTCATCCAGCCACAGTCAGAAACAGAAGAAAGGGGGTTTGTTGAACATGCAGTGAGATAATATTCATGGCCAACACGCTAGAGTGTGGGTCATGAGTCAGGCAGACTGAGTTATAGTGAACAATACAGGAGCAATTCTCATTTACAGTTCCTGATTTTTTCCCAGTTCACCCTCTCCTCCTGTGCCTTTCACAGCCACTTGATCTGAAGACATTCCCAAGCTATAAGTATTCCCATGCTACGAAAACTACCACTTGCTCATCTCACAGATCAAGCTGCTGTGAAAAGCACAGGAGCAGGCTGGATCATTGCTTCTATCCTCCCTTAAATGGGAGAATGGGGGGTCTGCGACCTGCATTTCACCCCTCCCGAGACCCCATCCATCCAAAATGAAAGGCACAAACCTAAGAGAGTGTCTCTGACAGAGTAATAATGCAGCCACACATAAAAGTTATAAATGCTGCAATTTGCCACTTGCGGATCATTCCCGCTGGGACCCAGCAAACTCAGCCAGTGCTCAGTCGCAATCACATAGTCTGGGTGAACCGTTGTCTTTGCGCGGTTTAGAGCATCCAGGAATTGTTCTCTCTCTTCCTCAGTCAGAGCGTGGATGTTCTTCCGGACAACCGGGGGCTTCTTCTCCTCACAAGTGGGCCCCATCCAGCCAAATTTGCAGTCGCCACAGTTATAGCCGGCAAAATTTTCTGCATTAAAGGAAAGCATAATTTATGTCACAGTGTACATATGAATAGCTGCCTAGATGCCCTAAGCACATCCGATCTCTCCTGATTTCGGAAGCTAAGCAGGGTCGGCCCTGGTTAGTACTTGGATGGGAGACTACCAGGGAATACCAGGTGCTGTAGGCGCCTGGAGTAGGAACTGGCAAGCCACTCCAGTATTCCTGCCAAGAAAACTCCATGGACATGGGGTCACGAAGAGTCAGTCACGACTGTAACGACACAACACACACATACATATGAATAAGGAAATGAACAGAAAGACACAGAAATAGTAGCTGCCTCACAGATGAGGGTAATTCGGAAGCAATAACATGGCTGAACAATGTAACAATGTCAAAAAGGGTAAACCATGACACTGTGGTATCTGAGATGGAGGGCAAGATGGTGCCACATCCCATCCTTTTCTCTAGTTCTAGAACAGAAGCCAACCAGAGTGGCACTTGATCCTCACAAATGCAAGAACAGGTTATATCTTTATAGGCCACTGATGAAAAATGAAAGATCATTGTGAGCTTTCTTGGATAAATTCCATTCAAGTATCACAAGTCCAAACATGACAAGATGGGGTTTGCCAGGAACTTAATCTTAAATGTTAAGTTCTTGGCAAGATCAATTTCACAAGGCATGGCAATCTTAGATGAAGCAGGAAGCAGCAGGACTGTTGTAAAGCTGCATCTGAAACAGACGATTGGGCGGCCACATCTCTTCTCCTTCCTCTCTTGATCCTTACCTTAGCAAGCAGGCAGTGTCCTTCAACACATCCAAGGACAGAATATAAATTTAGGAGGCACAAGGAAGGCTATATGACACCCACTACTGCTTGTTGTGCTGGCCATCTCCCATCTGAGGCAGTCACCTCACTCTGCCTCGCTCCATGGGATGGATCCAACACTAAGTTTCCAAAGTTATCAACATGTCGATGCCAGGTTAAAGGCATCAGAGTCAGTATGGGATACAGAAAGGACAGCCAGTCTTCAAGGCAGCCCGAACTTGTAACTTTTGTTTTCCTCTTTTAGTCTTAATGAATTTAAGAAGACCCTTTCAAGGAGACATGGAATGGGGAACTAAACTCCCAACCACTAGTTTCTAACTCAGGGAGGCATCTAGCAATATGATATATTATCCTGTGTTTTAACTGTGGAAAGCTGGGGGTGGAGAGAGAGAGTACAAAGGGGATGACTGCAGAATGAAAGATAAGACACCCATACATATTAACTGGGAGTTGAGTCATGGCTACTGGACTTCTTTTTTGAGAGATAGAAACGTTTCGCTGTTCATCCAAACAGCTACATCGGTGTTTCAGACCGATGAAGCTGTTTGGATGAACAGCGAAACTTTTCTATCTCTCAAAAAAGAAGTCCAGTAGCCATGACTCAACTCCCAGTTAAACGCACCTGGATGACTGAGAATCTTCACAGACGTACCCATACATATTCTTTGGCTGTAGCATTGATAAGGTAAGCACAAGAAATCCTGAATGCCACCAGAAACTTCCCAAAAAGCATCCTCTTTTACAACTCTTTTCAGACTAAGAGTTTCATTATTTATTATTTATTTTTATACCGCCTGTCTTCCCAGGGAACTCTGGGCAGTTAACAATGGGCCTTTTTACATGACCCCTAAGATCCGCTGGTCCCTTAAATTCGGACCAGAGATCTTAAGGGTTTGTCGCTCTCCCTGCGTTCCCACCCCCTCCGCACTTCCTTGTTCTGTCTGTGTGAGGGGAGGGAGAAAAAAAGGGAGAAAAGACTGCACTCTTACCTCCGGAGTGCAGGTGGAAGTTGCTCCGACCCCCCGTCACTTCCTGGTTCCTCTTAAAGGAGCGGGAGGCAAGAAGAAGAAGAAGAAGAAGAAGAAGAAGAAGAAGAAGAAGCGAGGAGAGCCCAGCACTCTCCGCATCAAAATTTTTCACTCTTCCAGAGCAGGTACAAGAAAAGTGTGCTAGGACGCGCTTAGGTGGGCGTGGTCACACTTAATTTTCTGTTAGCTCCGGAGCTGGTGGGGAAACATTTTTAAGCTCCGGAGCTGGGAGCCATTTGCAGCGGAGCTTAGGGGTCGTGTATAAATGCCCAATGTGAGTTAAAACAACCAGATAAAACACAAAGCAACAAGAGCAAAGCATCTACAGATTGAGGATAGCTAAAATTCTCATGAGAGAAATGTTTCCCACTGCACTGCTTCTTACATTCCTGCAACCTAGTCAAGCTTGTTCATGGGTGACTCTCATGGTTTTTTTTGGACAACACAGAGATATCTGTTTAAACAAATATTAAACTATAATACAAAAGTTAAATAATGTTAAGAATTAAATAGCCCTGTTCTATGAGTTTCACCTTCAGGGGGGAAATGGCATTTGGATCAAATATTTGCTAGGTAAACCTCAGCATTCAAGGGAGCTTATTATGTGTGCAAAATGTGCATTATAGAATAACTGGCTGTAATCACATATAACTGCATTCATAACCTCTGCCCTAGATCAGCAGACTCAGAGCAACATATTCAAGCAGTAATCCTTCAGAAGAAGCATTAAGACAAGAAACCCAACATAGGTCATACTTTTCTACTTAATTACTCCTGATTTATAAAGCTAAAGCTGTAAGTGGAGCAATGGCCACAGCATGCACATTTCTATGTATATACAGTATGATTCACTGATTAAAACAGCCAGGAGACAAGCCATACATGGGAAGCAAGGAAGGAACCAATGACCTGACAAGCATGAGTTCTTTCCCCTTTGTTAACTCCACTGCAATTGCATCAACAAACGTAGCCACTCCTTTGGATCTCAGACGTAGGAAAGGGAAGGTAAACAGGATGAACCTTGCAGGGACATTTAATTTCAAATGAGCTATGATGTCCCATAGCCAGGCATTGCTGATTTCAAGTAGAATGTGTGGAGAAAATTTTGGCTGGCCAGATGTGAAGGTTTGTTCAGTAGTATGAACAGATCTGTTCAATGGAAACATTGAACGACTCCAAAGGTTTCTCAGAATATAATAAACTTTTTATTGTTTGCTTCTTTAGCTCTTCTTTGTTTTTACTTAAAGCAGCATCAACAGTTGGCAACATCAAAAGGTCCAAACTTAAATGTATTAACATGTCATTTGACAACGGTATGTCACACCAAAATGGATGTGTGCTCTTTATTTGTGAGCCAGAGAACATTGAGCTACCAGGGGTCCCGCACATCATGTCCCGCAACACCAATGACGAACATAATCCTGGGGATTCTCCCAACTCTAACCAGGGATCCATCCCTACAGTCCCCCTTGAGAGGTCTTTAGATAGGTTACCGGTAGATTACTCTTTGCACTCTCCACACTCCAGGTGTTTCTCCCTCCTGGAGGTGTTGGCAGCGGCAACCCTGTCTCTGCTTTAGTGAATACTATTCCTTTGGTTTGCACCCCTCTTTCTGTCACTCTTATTGTCTGTTTATTTTCCCATTCAGCTATTTGCACCTCTACATCTGGGGTCCCTGGCTTCATCTGACAGCTCACCTCCTGGATCTCCCTTTTATAACTTGTCAAACTCATCTGACACCTCCCCCGTTCTTCATCCCCTTTGTCAATCATGTCTTTCCTCTCCACATAAAAAGTCTCTTATCACCTTCCTCTCTTTCCCTTCATTTCCCTCTAGCTTCTTCTCTGGTTTTACTGCATCTTCTTTAATCTTTCTTTCATCTTCCTGTATGTTCAAGATCTTCAATTCCTCTTCTATTCCTTTAGATTTCACTTCCTCCTGACTCATTCTGTCTTTTGCAGACGGTCACTCTCCTTCCTCTCACACCAGAAGATTTAGCTGCTTAGCCCAATGTCAGACTGCCACCAGCTTGCCGTCCCCTCACTCTAAGGCCATCAAACCTTTTCTTCAAACTACCAAAGCAACTTGCACCTGAAGGAAATCCACCTAAATGCTTTTTTTAATCCTAGCAGCTAGTCAACCTTCCCCACCAGGAATCTTCCTATATACTGTGGACTACAACTCCCAGCATTCAAAGTCAGAACTCATCAAATCATTACATCATAGAACCTTATATTTGGTAGGGGTCTATTAGACAATCAAGTCCAACCCGCTGTTCAGTGCAGGAATCGAAATCAAAGTATATCTGGCAGGTAGTTGACTCATTAAATGCCTGCAGCTTGGGAGCACTCACCCTCTCCTGAGGTGGTTGCCCTACTGCTCTAATAGTTAAGGAGTTTTTTTCTTGATATTCAATCTAAATCAGGTTTGCCATAACTTAAGACCATTGCATGTGTCCTGCATTCAGGAATGGTTGAGAACAGATCCCTCTCCTCCTCTGTATGATTGCCTTTCAAGTACAGATGGGCACAAAATGATTTTTTTTTCATTTTTTGTTTCATTTCAGAACAAAATAAAAATGAACAGATTTTTAAAGAAAAACGAAAGGAAACTAACAGGAATTTTTCCGTCCGTTCTGTTTCGTTTTTCATTAATGGCAAGGTTTCCCATAGGAACGCATTGAAAAGCAAAGCATTCCTATGGGAAACTGCTTTAAACAACCCGCACCTTTCCCCCTAATATGCCCAATTGGGAGGGAAGTGGGGGGGGGTTAAACATTTTTTAGCCACCGAAGCAAGCAGCAATGTCCGAGGCCACCACTTGCTTCGGTGGCTTAAAAAAGTTTTAAAACCTCATGCTCCCCCCCCCCCGCCCCATCGGGCGCATTAGGGGGGGGAATGGCACAAGGTTTTAAAACTTTTTTTTTTAGCCACCAAAGCAAGTGGCGATGTCTGCGGACACCACTTGCTTCGGTGGCTAAAAACAAAAATGTTTTAAAACCCCATGCTTCCCCCGCCCCATCGGGCATGTGGGGGGGGATGTACTGAATGGGGGGGAAGCGTGAGATTTGTAAGGATAAAAAAGGAAACCACACACACTATCTTGATCTTCTCAAAAGAGAGTTGGGGTGGATTTAATGAATACACAAATGCTCAAGAATAGCATGATTGTAGGAATTGTAACCTAGAAAACAAATGTACATCTATTGGAAGATGTATTGCATTTTTCTTAGTTTTTCTTTTTTGACCTCAAGCAATGTACAAAGCATAATGCACTTTGTGTTCCAGGGCATCCAAAGAAAGCTTGGCAAAGAAAGAAAGCATTTCCTGTAACAAAACAAAGCAAACTTTTTGTGCCCTTGTATATCAAAATCATCAGCAAGAGAAATATGATACAATGAAAAAGCATTATAAAAATAAAAAATATTTCAGAGAATATACCAAGATCAGATTTAAAGAGGTCCTTAATAGGTCCAAGAAGATATACTGTAGTTTCTTTAAGTGCCATAAGTAAACTCTTTCCAACTTATCCTGCAAAACAGAATGTATTTCAAACACCCAAGAAGCATAGCTTCCAGAATTAAAGAAACATCATAACCAGGTTTTCCCATTATAGTTTGCTCATCTTAATGTGTCTTTATCATTGTTTAGTGGTGGTTAAATGTTTGAGTATATTATTATAGACACTGACGGACTGACCCATCCCTCTGTCTGTCTGGCCGCTGGTTAAGATATTCCATTGTTATTAATAGAGGATAATCTCCTGATAACTAGAAATGTATCCACAGCCTTTGGAATTTATATCATAATCTGTAGAAGGTTTTAAGAGTCCAACAAAAGAGCAGAAGAATCTTTTTCTTTTGTATGAAACTTGAACAATTCAAGAAGCAATACAGTACTAGACTTCTATCTTGACTACTACAAGGCACTCTACATTGGGCTACCCTTTAAGAGTGTTTGAGACCTTCAGCTAGCAAAATATGTGGCATGGCAACTAAGCAGGTAAGTAGTACAGGGCATTGAGTTCATGTTACACCAATACTGAAATATCTGTCAGCTGCATTCTAGCCCTAAATTATGGGGATTGGTTTTTAATTTTCAAAGCCTTAAATTATTTGGGTCCTGCTGTTTAAGCTTGGAGGCTAGATATTGGCCAACTGCAGAGGATCCCTTATGAAGTATTTAACTAGATCTCACGGTGTTCAGAAGAGTCCTTCTTCAGAATACCAGTAACTGCAGAGGGTGATTGATGGGTGTGTAGAAAATGACTTTTTTTCTGGGTTGCTTCTAGACTGCAGAATCCACTCTAGAAACCTATTATCATTCCCGCTCTCTCTACTTGTAGGAAGGGCATGAATAGGCAATATCTTCAAACAGACCTTTTAAACCATGAAGTATTTATTGTGGTTATTTGAATTGTCCTGCTTATAAAGTTAACAGATGGCAATGATCTGATGGTTGAATCAGCATTCTATTTTTCTCCTTCTGTTCTGTTTTGTGATGCTTGAAAGTCACCTTGCACACTACTTTGTAGTGGAAAGGAGTTATGGCCATGTAGCAGACAATAACAACTCCACACTGAAATGGCTCTGGGTAGATTGGAATAGGATTGTATTGTTATAAGAAGAGACAGTGGGGCCTATCCAAACATTGTCATCCTGACAGCAGATAAACTGTATTAAAGGAAATGGGGATTAGTAATAATTAACCCATTTCTTTCTGTGAATCTACACTATGCATTAATATATTGATCCAATCTGTAGAGTTGTAAAGCTGCATATTGACTAGAAATCCACCACTGTGCTGTGCAAGGGGACAACCTTTGGAATTTGCTTTGTGCTGTAGGAATCACTTATTTCCAATATACTCAACTAAAAACCAACAAATCAAATATATACTGGAAGGACATAATACATCTCTCATACACTCAAAGCAACTACGGTCTATTGTTCTTCTCCCAAGACTGTCCACCTGTCTGAAGAGTGGGGCATAAATAGTAGCAAATTTGCTTGGATTTAGATTTAATTAAGTACACCATTTATTTCAATGGGTTTATAGTACTTGAAATATAGCTAAGCATGGACCCTATCTGTTGACTTTCCGTACCTTTCTTGACAAGCAGTGAAAAAGATTCATGAATGAAGGAAAATCTGAAGATGGTCACAGATCCACCTAAATTGCCTAAACAGAAACCCAACCAAAATCTAACAGAAGCATTAAAAAGTTGACCTGTCATTTATGTTCCAAGATTCAGGTAGAAAATCTCAGGGATCTGCCTGCTGCCATTTCCATGCTGTGTCCTTCACAGTATTTTCAGAACATGGACAGGGAAAAACAACAAAAAATAATAAGAAGAAACAGTCAACAAGATTCCATTCAGGTTTTCAGATGCTTACAAGATTAGTTAGTTAGTTAGTTAGTTAGTTAGTTAGTTAGTTAGTTAGTTAGTTAGTTAGGTAGGTAGGTAGGTAGGTAGGTAGGTAGGTAGGTAGGTAGGTAGACACAAAGACAGACACACAGACTGACTTGCCCATTTGTGTCTGCTCAATCAAGTTTGAATACACAGGGGAAGTAGATGGAATCTAGCAGAATTGTAGGATTTTTCTAGAATGTCCCAGAAACATCCAGGCTCCTCCGAGTGCTCAAGAAGCATCAGAGCTGGGGAGGCTGCCTCCGTCCCTCTTCCTCTCACCTGTGCACTGGCAACTTCGGTTGAAGAACTTCAGTGGCCAGCGCTCCCGGTCATCCACATTGCGAAGAGTGTAGGGCCCACTCCAGGGTTTGGTGTCCACTTGCACCTCCCTACAGGCACCTCTGCCTTGCTGTGAGCCGCACACATTGTCAGGATTAGAGCCCAAGGCTGGGCAGCACTGCTTGGCCTGAAGCATCTCCACAGTCATACACGCCCGTGGGAACTGTGCCTTGGCTCCCAGAGGCCAAAAGAAGCTCAGACAGCCAAGGAGGACCCAGAAAAGCAGCGATGGCAGCGGCAAGACTGTCGGTGTCATGTTCCAAAGTGTCTTCCGTCTCCAAAACTCAGCCTGTGAATATGTCAGCTTGTGTGACAGAGGGAAGGCAATGTTGATTAGCAGCCTCTGGACTGACTCTGTGAGGCCGAGTGTGCATGCCAGAGTGAGAGGGTGTCTTTTGTTCGTTGCTACCGACAAGGTTCAAGCTTAGGGGCTTTTTCTTAATCCGAGGCTAGAATGTGGTTAAAAGGCAGACAGTTTTGTTCTTTGTCTGCCAAGAGGCCGGAGCTGGGGGGCTTTATATTTTGGGGTCAGCCCACCATGATTAGAAGGATTAGCCTTCCGCAAACCTTCATGTGTAGCACATGACATGAAGGAGGGAAAAGAGGCCTCTTGAGAAGTGGGAGGAGGGGGATATGTCTGAAGGCACTTGGCTCTGCATCGGGGAGACAAACGTCTTTGAGTTGCCTGATTTGCTCCTCAAGAGCTTGGCAAAAACAAAAAAACAAAAAAACACCACAACAACCCTGCTATCCGTTCTCCTGCTGCATACTTAGGGATGTAAGTTTCCATTTGAAAAAGATAAGATACGTGGTTAAATCATTTCATTGGATTTATGAATCCCCCATTTCTCCCAGTACAGGACACTAGATGCTCAAACTGATGCTGGATAAAAATGAAAAGCATAAAAGAATCAAAACACAATTTTAAACATTTAACAGGTGCCAGAATCCTACTGGCAGTTTCCACTTGGCAGAAGGGAAATCATGCCGGTCTTGGCAGCAACTTGCACTTGTTAAGAAGGTGCTGGTTGCCTTCAGGGCAGGCATCCAGGTACACAACTAGCTCCTCATTAATGAGCAGTAATTTGCTACTAAGAGTTGAGGGGTTGATCATGCATGAATGAAAACTGCCAACAGAATTGGGGCCATTAGAATTAAATTAGAGACACAATTTAAAACAGTTCAAAAAAAAATCTGTGGCAAATAAAGCATTGAGCTAATAGCCAGGACTTTATTCTACAACTGATCAAACCCTCCCTAAGTTAAAAAAATGCATATCTCTATGTGCATGCGCACACACATGCAGATAGATGCACATGACCGCATATGCATATACATACTGTAAAAAGCTTGGACGCAACATATTAATAATGCTGATTCCTGCAATTTGCTACTTTGGAGAATAACAAAGGATAACAATTTTACTTCTATGGGTATTGTTCAAAGTAGCAAATTACAGGAATCAACACTACTCTTTATGTTTTACAGTGGTACCTTGTATAAAGGAATTAATTCATTCCAAATGAAATTATGTTAAGCAAATTTTCCTTTATACAAATTTCCCATAGGAATGCATTGAAGGAGTAATCCCATTTTATGTTGTACAGATTCACCCCATAGGCAATTATGTTAAGCAAATTTCCCCTATCTCCGGAATGTTTTATGTTGTACAGATTTTATGTTATACAAATTGTTTGCTATACAAGGGTCCACTGTACCTCCAAGCTTATTCTCCTTTTTGCTGTGAGAAGAATAACACAACCTCATTATTTGCAGCCACTTTCCTTTGTGTAGGTTACAGGACTCAAGCATTTTAATGGAAATAGAAAATATATAAAAATTGCTACCATTTGTAAAAAGAAATGTACATATAGAGCAAGGTATTTATGTAAGATATCCATTTAATATATGTATACAAGGGTGTATCTAGGGGGGTGGAAGGGTGCATTTGCCCCGGGCGTATCAATCTGGGGGCACCTGGAGGGAGAGCAGGAGGACGAAGTAATGCTTGCCAACGAGACCCCCTCTGCTGCCGTGCACCAAGCGAGGGGCAAAGCAGGCAAGCAAGCGGGAAGCGTGGTGGCCGCGGCACCCTCCTCCTCCCACTCCTCTCCTCCTCCTCCTCCTCCTCCTCCTCCTCACCTTCCTTCAGGCCACCGTGGGAGAGGTGTAAAGTGTGTGTGTGTGCGCGCACGCGCGCATGCACACACACACACACACACACACACACACACACACACACACACACACACACACACACACACACACACACACACACACACACACACACACCTATCTGCCTGTCCGCCCCCGTCCCACACCTGCATGATTGGGCCCCCGTTGCTGGGTGGGTATGATGCAGTGGGGGAGCAGGAGGGGTGCAAAAAACAAACTTTGTCCCCAGGCACTTCAAATCCTTGTTATGCCTCTGTATGTATATCATTGGTATAAATAAAAGACTTCATTATTTCTTGAAAGGCCACCTTAAAACTTGACTTTATAGGATAGCTTTCTTGGAATCTTAATTGTATATCTATATGCCTGTAAAGCTTTTTAGAGATGTAAAATTTCCAGAAATTTTGAAGCTCGGGGAAAAAAGTTTTTTTTCCTTTTTTTCAGGAAAAAAAAGAAATTTTCAGAAAAATTGAAAAAAATGCTACATTAGCACTTCCCCAAAATTTATCACAACTAGCATGTTAAAATATAGTGTATCCAAACAATTATTACAAACAGAATTAACTTTTTTATAAAGTAATGTAGCTAAATGATTTGATTTTCTGGAATCAAATAAATGTAAACTCTTACATTTTAAATTAAGTTAATTAAATTAAGGCAGTTACTTCACTTCTGTTTTGTCTCTGTTAGTGTTGCGCTTAGGAGCAGTACAAAAAATGTTACTTCACGTCCATTGCACAACTACTGAAATTTGTCTCGACCACGCCCCCAGAACGGGTGCTAAGCGCAACAATACTGTACCTGATGCTGGGGTAGAGTTTTCCCTTGTCACACTTTGTTCCCGCTTTCTCTTCCAAGACAAGACACCATGTAGCCATGACTGTCACGCAACAAAACATTTGTTTCTCTCAGAAAACTGTGTCCATTTCCCCCCCCCCCCAATTTTAACTTTTCAGAAGCAAAATATCGAAAAATAATTTTAAGTCCCCCAGAAAAGGGAAAAGGAAGCTAGACAAATTCAGTATTTGATACAGTACAAGACCATGAGGTAACACTTGTCACAACCATGGGAACACTGAAACAGGGACAAAACCACGTGATCGCGACCAATGCTGCCACAATGCAAAACTAGTCACAGAACAAAGAAGGATGTGAAGTAAATGCCTAAATTAAGTGCAGTATATACTTTCAGGTTCTTTTTGTTGCTCTGTATTTTCTTCCAGTGCTTTGAGGCCTAGTGAAAAGAACAAAACCAAACATATCCACCCACATGGAAAAACAAAAGTGAAGCCTTTTTCTGTTTCTTGTGACACTAGCAGCACCTAAGGGAAGAAATGCATTTTGTTCTTGTACTGGAGAGTTCAGTTTGTAACCTAGGACTTGCTTGTCCTTGTAGCATAGAAATTAGAGTTATCTGATACTATGCATATTTTTAGAAATGATTTGGAAAATATTTGAACACCCTGTCTTAAAATATTTTATCCGTCATGTTAAAATAAAACATTCAATAATCATTTTTATTTTTATTTTTTTCAATTTTTCCATTTTTTGAGGGGGAAAAACAAAAAGGCTTCAGGAAAAAAATGGGGGAAAAACCATTTTATTTTCATTTTTTTCATGTTTTTTCCAGGCTTTTAAATCTCTAGTTATGTTTATCTGGGTTTTTTTAAGTTTATTTGGTTATATAATTTTATTTTGCTAATATTATATAAGATTATACTTATTTTTATTGTATGTTTTATATAATTTTGGATTAATGTTATTGTTTATAATTTGTATTTTATTTTATTTTATTTTATTTTTGTAAACCGCCCAGAGTAGCCTTCAGGCTAGATGGCACAATATTTAAAAAAAATCTAACAAATAAGTAAATAAATAAATTTCTGCTCATATAAACTATTATACATCATTAAATATAGCTTGTTAAATTAACTTTGCATCGCACATGCATTCCTAAATCTCAGATTATCTATATATATTAATTAGTATATGATGGCTAAAATTCAGTTCCATAACTTATACTGTGTAAGGCTGATTACATCAGCAACAGCAGAAATATTTCAGAAATTAGGTACTTCCAAAGATCTCAACACTTCCACGCAATACCTTTCCTCATTGGGAAGCCTAGGGATTGCAGTTCTCAGGGTGGGGCCACAATGCCTACCGATACTTTCTTCCACTAGGAACTGCCCATCCTACTTGCATGGTCCAGGCACTTAAGGCCACTGACCCCAGGAGTGGCTCAGAGAGAGACCAGGAATTGGGTCTTCTCAGTAACTGCATCAGACCTTTGGATTCAACTCCCGCACCCCACCACTGGTGGCTACCTTTCAGAGATTGCTGAAAGCCTGGTTATTCAGACAGACCTTCCAGAAGAATCCATTTACAGAACACTGATTATTTACCAGTCCCTAAGTTAGTGACTCCGCCATCTCGACTGCTTTTATTAAATGTTTATGTGTTATATTGTATTTTAAGTTATTATTTTAGTATATGTTTATTTTATATTATGTTGATACTGATTCTGTTATTTATGTATTTATTTTAGAGATGGGCACGAAATGAACAATTTTTCGTTTCTGTTTTTGTTTTTTCGTTTCGTTATGGAACGAAATGACAAACAAATTTTGTCTCTAAAATGAAACGAAACGAACAGAAACACTGGAAATTTTGTTGTGCGTTTCATTTCCGTTACTGCAATATGAGTGAATTGCTTAAAATCCTAAAAAAATCACAAAAAATGAAATAAATGGTAACAAAATGGTAACGAAACGAACAAAAATGATTTTTTTGCAAAAATTTGCAAAAAACGGAAACAAACCAAAACGGACCCTCCAAACGACAAACGACAAACGAAATGCCATTTTTGATTCGTGCCCATCTCTAATTTATTTATTTTATTTTATTTTGAATATTTTTTCCCCACCTTTCTCCTTGGAAAGGACCCAAGGTGGCTTACAATAATGAGGGACAATATACAGCCCAGAACATTTAAGACATATTCAAGTTAAGAATGGGGAATTAGAAGAGGCATCTTGGAACATTAAAAGGTAACATTAAAGCTACAAAGAGCATGCAAAAAGAAAAAATCCCTTACAACTTGAGGGTTGGAAACTAAACATGGGTGTTTCATTTTGGAAAGGGTCTGGTTCCAAAATGAAACACAGCAGCACAGCTGCCGTTTGGTACCGGGACCCATCTTCCAGATCAAAATCAACCAGTCTCTTACCTTGCTTCACCTCGCGCAGGGTGAAATTCCAATCAGGAAGAAGCCTCTGACACATCATCTTTCCTTCTCCCTGGCGCTGGCCAATCAGACAGGGAAGTGGGATTATGCATGTCCCTGCACAATTCCTGATTGGCCAGCTCCAGGGTGAGTGAAAGATGACACATCAGAGGCTGCTTCCTCGTTGAAGTTTAGCCCCACACAAGGTAAGAGACTGGTTGATTTCATCCTGGAAGGTGGGTCTCGGTACTGAACACATGTTTCATTTCAGAACCAGACCCCTTCTGAAACAAAACACCCATGTCTGGTGGAAACTAAAATGGAAAACACTGGTGTTCTTATGAAATCCATCAAAGTAATCATGCATGGTAATCCATATAAAAGTCACATAGTAGGTGGTCCCTCATTCAGGGAAAGCTTGTCTGAAAAAGAAGGTCTTTGCCTGCATCCGGAAAGAAAGCAGAGATTGGGCAGCCCTGGCCTCTAGCAGGAGGGAGCTCCAAAGTCTGGGAGCAGCAACAGAGAGCAACCTTTCATGTGTTCTCATGAGACGCACCTGTGAAGGTGGCCTCTCCTGATGATCTTAGCACCTGAGTCGGTTCATACTGTGAGATTCGATCTTTGAGGTAGCTAGGATCCAGACCATTTTGTGCTTTGTAGGTTAAGGTCAGCACCTTGAATTGTGCCCGAAAGCTGATTGGAAGCCAGCGGAGCTGCTTTAGTAGGAGTGTAATGTGCTCTCTGTAACCTGCCCCAGTCAGCAATCTGGCCGCTACATTTTGGACCTGTTGAAGTTTCCTGAGACTTTTCATGGGTAGCCAGGGCCGGCGCTAGGTTTTTTTGAGCCCTAGGCGAGGGGGGGGCGGCGGATGGCAGGCGGGCGGCAGGCGGGTGGCAGCGGTGGCTAGGTGGGCGGGGGGGTGGGCAGTGGGCCAGTGGCAGTGGCGGGCGGGCGGCGATAGGCATGGGAGCGGACGGCAACGGGCATGGGGTGGCAGGACGGCACGGGGGGCTGGCAGGCGGTGGAGGCGGGCGGCGGGGTGGTGGTGGCGGCAGCAGCGGCGGGGGGCGGGAACGGGGGGCAGCAGGCTGGCCAGCGCCCCCTCTCCATTTTGGCACCCTAGGCAACTGCCTAGTTCGCCTTAATGGACGAGCCGGCCCTGTGGGTAGCCCCATATAGAGTGCATTATAGTAGCCCAGCCGGGATGTCACTAGGGCATGTGCCACAGTGGCCAGAGCAGGTTTCTTAAAAAACCTATAAGCTAATATTGTTTATTATTGTACTTATTTTTCTTATAATATATCAGATAAACAATAAGTAAGTAAGTAAGTAAGTAAGTAAGTAAGTAAGTAAGTAAGTAAGTAAGTAAGTAAGTTTTAATTACAAAAACTGCCAGTAAAATTGATCCTGGCGGGGACAATTGTAAGTAATTACAGATTGCCCCCTGCCTAGATGCCCTAAGCATATCCCATCTCCCCTGATTGCTAAGCAGGGTTGCCCCTGGTTAGTACTTGGATGGGTGACCACCAGGGAATAGAAGGTGCTATAGGCGCCTGGAGTAGGAACCGGCAAGCCACTCTTGTATTCCTGCCAAGAAATGGCCATGGGTCATGAAGTGTCAGTAACGACTATAACGACACAACGCACACACAAAAAGATCCCCCTTGTGTTCTAGCCCCACCACCACACACAGCTTCCTAATTATAAAAAATATTACACCGGAACCATGAAAGACTAAGGACCAAAGGAGGACATTCATTTTGGAAAAAATGGCTGGGTTAATGAAGTCACCAGCCTTACACAGAAAGATTTACATGAACAAGGTTTTAGCCTTAACCTCTTAAATAGCAGGAGACTTAATCCTCTACAATAAACAATAACAGTTTAAGGAAGAATAATGCAGGACATTAACTGAAAGTCTTCATGGAAGTGTTTAATCTCCAAAGGCAGCGTGGGGAGGTTACCTTTGAAGAGCCAACCCCACCTTGTGCTTGTGCAGATACTCTCTGTTTCTCTATGGGCGCTTTTACACGACCCCTAAAATCCGAGGCAAAGGGCTCCCAGATCCGGAGCTTAAAAATATTTTCCCACCAGCTCCAGAATTTTAAAAAAATTAAGCACGACCACGCTCACCTAAGCGCAGTCCCAGCACACTTTTCAAATACCTGGCCTCCAGGAGGTAAAAAAATCTTCCTATGCACATTGTAAAGTTGTGCATGCTGGGCTCCCTCGCCGTCTGTTTGTTTTTTTTTGTCCCGCCGCCCCTTTAAGAGACAGGAATCGCTATGGGGCGGCTCCGGGCAGCTCGACCGGCAGACGGAGGCGAGCCTGCATTTTTCCTCCCTTTTTTATCCCTCCCCTCACGCAGACAGGAACAATGGAGTGCGGAGGGGTGGGAACACAGGAAGAGCGACAAGCCCCCACGATCTCTGGTCCGAATTTAAGTTGCCTCTGGATTTTAGGGGTCATGTAAAAGCGCCTTTATGTCTGTCTGTAGCTTGAAGTGGCTTGGCTTTTTAAAGAGGCAAGCAAAGTAGCAGTAATAGCAGGAAGGGACAGAAGAGGGATTTCCAAAGGCAGTATTGTAAGACTGTCTTTCAAAAGCTAAACCATATTGTACGTGCACCTATCGCTATCTGTCTGTCTGCCTCGGGCTTGGCTTTGTTAAAGGTGAAAGTGGGGCAGCTACAGTGGAAGCAGGAGACAGGAGAGGAATTTTTTGTTTCCTTTTCTTGACTTGCTCTTTGACAGCCAAGCAAACAAAAAATAATCTCCTCTTCTTGACCCACAGCACTTCTAAAGATGTTTCAGGTCATATGATCACTGGGAAGAAGTCTCTGGTGTAGAAATGGGCACGAAACAAAAAAATGGTGTTTCGGTTTTTCATTTGTCGTTGAGAGGTCTGTTTCGGTTCGTTTCCGTTTGTCGTGAATTTTTGGAAAAATTTCATTACCGTTTTTCGTTTGTTCGTTTGTCGTTTCTACCCGCTTTTTGCGCGATTTTTAAAGCATTTCCGTGTGCAGGCATCCCCCAACGCCCCAGACCAGAGGGAAAACACTAAAAAAAATGGATGCTGGCAGAGACACAGTATAGAATAGGTATGCAGGGAGGCTGCAAAGGCAGCGGCGGGCGTTGCCCAGGGTGCAAGGCAGCTGCAGAGTGACTGCACTGCAGGGCAAGGGAGGGTACTCACCGAGAGGTACGCAGCACGCACGCACACAGGGAGGCTGCAGGACTGAAGCTAGAGTCGCAGAGATAGCAATCCCACCCTAACTCCCACCAGAGACTGCAAGGAGGATGGGGGCTGCCAGACCTTTTTATGCCCCCTGTGGCTGCCAGACCTGCCCGCCCAGTCTGCAACCTGGGCATGCTATTGGTTGAACATGATCCCATCACATGGCTTGCCTCCATTTTGTGGCTGGTGCGACATCCATTTTAAAGGGAAAAGAAAAATACATTGCGATGGGAGAAGACAAAAACAAACGTTTTAAGGACCCCAACCCCCCCTGGTAGGTATTATCAGACAATATAAATAATTATTGCTGCGTTTTTATGGATGTCCACTCGTTTTTTAACATTTAAAACAGCTCATTTCATTGCGCGTCGCCATTAATGGAAACGAAACGTAACGACCACAATTTTCATGGTTCTTTTCATTTTGTTGCATTTTCATCACAATTTTTGTTTGTCGTTTCGTTACGTAACGGAAACGACAAACGATAACGGAAACGAAAAAATGTTCGTTCCATGCCCATCTCTACTCTGGTGGATAAAGCCAAAGAAAGATGAAGAGCATTTACCGATGGGTATCCTTGAGAAACTCAAAATTTCTGATTTTTTGAATGGGTTTTATAACAGGCTGGGCAACCTCTAAGGGGCTTGGAACCCTTGTTTCCCACCCCAACCTCAGTGTTTGATGGGCTGCACCACAGACTCTCAATTTTTCATGTTTCCCAGAAACCAAGGAAGAACAATTTCCCTTTTAAATGCAGCACATGAACCTTGGCTAGTCAGAAATAGGAAGTGAGACAGTGGTCACTTCCAGTTTCTAAAAAAAAACCTGAATTACTGTAACTCTGAATTAAAATAGGCTTTAAGGCAAAATTACATTTAAAATGGCATACTTCCTCCCTTGTAGATTTTATGGTGAAATTGGGGCCGGGGGGGGGGGGGCTGGCACTGGGTGTGAAGAGTATTAATTCAAATGCCTGTAGCTATCAGCAATCCTCATTGCGTAACAATCCCTTTAAGCTGAATGTATATTAACCAGCTATGTATTCTGAACACTTATAATACCATGTAACCATGAAGTGAACACAAAGTAGATATCTAGAGGACACAAATGTATTCACAAGCACTATCTATACACTTATATTTAAAAGCAGACCTTGGTTAAGCAAAACGTTGGTTCTGCTCTTCCGGTGAAGCAGCGCCAACGGGCAGGGGTTTCCGCTTAGACAGCGAAATGCCTTGCGCAGGCGCAGTGAGTCCAAGGATGCCAATTAATTTTTAAAAGCTTTATTTAGAATAGAAACTCATTATCTCGCATGAAACAAATGTCTTTGAAGCCGTAGAGGGAGCCATATCTCCCGTCTCTACCTCCCTCCAGAGAGCGCATTCGGAACGTCCTTGGGCGTGGGTGATCTAGAGACCTGTCAGGACAGAAATACTCCTTAAAATTTCCCAGCTGGTTCTGTAGGGCACATCAAAGCAAGAAGGGTAGTTAGGCGTTAGAAGACATTGAGCTGGTGCCAAGAAGATCGACAAAGTTGGGAAAAACAAACTGTCAATGTTGTGTTTGATGAATGTACAGATGTTGGTGACGTATGTCTGGAAGGGAGGGGGAGAAGGAGTTTCGAAGAAATTATAAAAATAGTTGCAATCCTTTGTTCGACGGATTTCTCTTTCGGATTTTCGATCCAGAGAGATATCTCAGTTATTAATAACTAATAAATCCCTTTCCTCGTCAACTAAGACCCAGGCTTGTTTATGCAGTTTTGTGGAAGTTCCTACTCACTGGCCCCGAACCGAGAAAACAGTTCCTTTCAGGTGACCACACACTGAAGCCTGAGATACTGAAAGGCCTCCTTGAAGATCTCAAAAAGTGGGTGGAGTTGGACATCATTGGCACACCAGTGCTACCAGACCACAAAATTCTGGGCAGCCTCTTCCAGATTGTTCAAAGGTGTGTGAAATAGTATGAAGAATTATGGAACACTGAGACATTCCACAGGCTAATGGTCAATGCCATGCAGGCTACTGGAGCGAACTGGTTTCCAGGACGCTATGGGTGGGTTACCTGCTGAACTGGTTGGTGCTCCTGTCGATGCTCTGGTGGATAGCTGGTACACTGCTTCTACCAGGGCAGTGGACATGATTGTACCCCTCCATTGTGGGGTCTGCCCAGCTGCTTGGTTCAACCAGAAGCCGCGGGCTTTAAAACAAAATTGGAGGATGCTAGAGAGCATCTGGAGGCAGGCCCTGGTGGAAAATAATTTATCAGCCATTAAGATGATGCCTTCTATTTACCAAGCTAGGATCAGTTCCACCAGATCTTACTTCGCTACCCAGATAAGCAAAGCCCAAAATCATCAGGCCAAATTATTTCGCATAGTGTGTGATCTATCCAGGGTTGGTCACAGTGAAAGGCCTCTGCCTGGTATCTCCTGTGACCAATTTACAACACCTTTAAAGCTAAAATGGAGGGCATCCACCAGGACCTGAACCACCGTTTACAAACAGTAGATCAAGCCGAGATATCCAGCACATTGCCTTGCCCAGCATTGCTTTCTAGCTTTCAACCAGTAATGCCGACAGAAGTGAACAGAGCCCTTGATCATTGTCAGGCCAGCAATCAAGGATCCTTGCCTGGCCTGGTTAATAAAAGCAGCCAGGCCGACTATTAATGAATGGGCCCCAGCAATAATGTGTCTCCCCTTAAGGGCAGGGTTCCCCTGGCGTTCAAGAAGACACTCATTAGGCCCATTCAGGAAAAAAACTGGTGTCAGTGGTCCGTTCTGCTCATTATCAACTGCGGAGGATTGCCCAACTACAGGCCCTCCTTGATGTCAGGGTGTTAACTGCATCGGTTCATGTGCTTGTAATCTCAAGAAAGCAAAGTGTTCTGCTCATATACTGCCCCATAGCGCTCCAAGCACTCTCTGGGCGGTTTACAATTTAATTATGTAGACTACTGCAGTTCTCTCTACGTGGAGCTGCCCTTGAGATTAATGTGGAGATTGCAGCTGCCAGACTTTTAATGAAGCAAAAACAAAAACAAAAACACACACAAAAAAAACACAGCACCATCATATCACCCCCGTGCTGGCAGCTCTGCACTGGTTGCCGATATGCTACCGCAATGACTTTAAGGTTTTGGTGTTAACATACAAGGCCCTAAATGGTTTGGGACCTCAGTATCTGACAGAGCAGCTCCTCCCAAGAACTGCCCAGATCAGCCGTGCTAGCCAGGCAGGATATTTGGGAGTTCCAACCCTGTGGGAGGCCTGAAAAGCTGTGACAAGGAGTAGAGCCTTCTCAGAGGTTGCTCCCTAGTAGCGAAATCATCTGCCTCCAGAAATTCACCTGGCTCCCTCACTTCAAACTTTGAAAATACTATTGAAAACTTGGCTTTACCTCAATGGCCTTTCCTGATTTCTCAAACATCTAGTAACACGCTATTCTTCTTTTTACCGCTTTTCTCGTTTTTTTCTGTTTCTTATTTAATCAATCACCCAGCTATTTTTAGTTTTAGTTTTATTCTAGTTTATTGTTGTTAATTTATGTAGTTATATTTTGTTTATATTGTTTACATTTTGGTTATTTTGTTGTATTGCTATTCTATGTTGTAAACCACCCAGAGTAGCCTTAGGACTAGATGGGCAGCATAAAAGTTGAATAAATAAATAAATAAATAAATAAATAAATAAATAAATAAATAAATAAATAAGGTGTTCAACAGGAGTCCCTCAGCACTACAGTATCACCATTCACAAACTTACACCACACAAGAGTTCTTCCTCAAGGGTGCATGCTAGTAAGGGAAGAGGGTATCCTGTTGACCATTTGACTGCTGCCATTGGTGTTATCAACATTTAGGCTGCCCCTTTTCTATGTAAAGCTTGGCCATCCTTTGTCCTGCCAGCAATGCAGACATGATATTATGCAGCAATATCGGGCCATTTCCTGGCTTTTTGAATCGAAGTATAAAACCCCACATTCATAAACCCAAAAGTTTTTTTTAAATAACTTAATATTTTCTTAGCCTGCCTTTAGAATATGTTTTCCTTCCTCGAGAATTGTCTTCAAAGAATGATCTGAGGAAATGAATGAACACCAAGACAGGCACTTTTCTGCAAGTACGTAAATTGAGTAAGCAGGCACAAAGAGCCATTTAATGAAATAGGCAAGCCAGGGGCACCAAGTATCAGAAGGAAAGACCATCTGTACACTGAATGCTTTGTTGTGTCCATTGGTTGGTTGGATTTATTTTCTTGGGTTGAAATCTTAATGAACTCAGGGAGCAGAAAGTCCTGCAGGAAACTCATAACTCTTCAAGAATAATCACATGCTCTCTCTCACCCAGGTGGGTTTGTATCAGTATGTAATTTAGGGAATACAGATGGGCATAATTTAGGGAAACCTTAGTTACCCATTGGATTATGATAATAATAATAATAATTGTGCACCATCAAATCAATTCTGACCAATGGAGGCCCTTTGTGTTTTTTTAGGTGCACCGTACACTGAAGTGATTTATAATTCCCTTCTCCTGAGGGCGTCCTGCACTGCTCAAGGCAGCACGAGCCGCCTTCACTCACAGGAGGCACAGTGGGGAATCGAACTCACATACCTAAACCACTAAGCTACTCTGCCTCCCATTGTTCAGAGTCCCAAAATTCTGTAGAAAAATCTTGATGCCTTTCTGGTAGCTGCTCTTTCTTGTGGAATGCCATCCTGAAGGAAAGTTCCTCAGGAACATGGCCTAAATAGGGGTCTTGCAAAATATTTATTTATTTATTTATTTATTTTCAAACTTGTATACCGCAGCCTATTTCCCTAAGGGAACTCAGGGCGGTTTACACAAATTAAAAACAATAACAGTTATAGCTGATAAAACAGTATTGGCAAGAGGGGGGGGAGCCGGCACTAAAGGCTCCTCAGTGTGTGGTTTTCTTATTTTAGTGTTCTTCCTTTATAGTTGGTGCTTTGTGATAGCGGAGAGTGTGTGTCTGCATAATGATTATATTTTGTAGGATTGCATTGTATTTTTATTGCTATACTGCTTTGAGTTTGAGGGGAAAGGCAGAAGTACAACGACTTGAGTATTGGATTTTGTTGTGTTTTGTTTTAAATTGAAGGCTCCTTTTTAATTTGACCAATGAGGGGAAGCAGTGGAAATATCTTCCCAGGTCCATTTCTGTAGTTTTAATCACCAACACATCCTCATCTCCCTGAGAACTCTTGGCTGATATTAAGGATGGATCTTATTTTCTTGCTCCCTCAAGCTTAGGGAACCACAGAAAGGAGAAAGGAAACGTTTTTCCCCCCCCCCTTGCATCGCTGAAAACATTCCTCAACCTCCGTTTTATACTTCGCTTGTCTCTAATGAGAAGAACGTGTTAACTGCACCTAATTTAGGAGTGGGGCATATAAATCGGGCAGGGAGCCAAAGGGGGTCGGTGGGAGGCTTCTTTCCATGATGAGCGCTAGGATCGCAGGTCAGGTTCAGGGGAATCTGAATTCCTACAAAAACCCGGGAGGGTCCATATGCCAGTTTTTTTACAAGAGCCGTAAATGAGGTCTTATCCATACGTCCAAAATGCATGGATTCGCAGCCTTGAATTACGTAGTTTGCTAGGAACCGCACTAATAAGGGTCTGGATCCTATTGATCGCGCGGGAGGGGGGGAGCTGGATCACCTCCTTTCGACTCACGGGAAACATTGAATTCAGATGAAATACAGTACTTTAAATAAATTAGGAGGCAAGGGGGGATTTTTTCCGAAGAGAAAAGAAGACAAGATTTTCAGAAGAGAAAATATGAGGGGGAGAAAATGTTATCTGCCGAAACCCGGGATCGAACCAGGGACCTTTAGATCTTCAGTCTAACGCTCTCCCAACTGAGCTATTTCGGCAGCTGATCGGTTGCCTTTCACAACAGACTACAAAAAGGACTTCTCCATTCTCTCTCTTCCTCTCCTGTCCCCGGCCTACAAACTAGTTTTCATTTGAGGTTTTCAAAGATTTATTTGATCGTGTTTTGTTCTCGCTGAGGCTTAATAGTCCTTTAGTAACTCCAGTGGCATTACGTTAAAATGGCAGAAACACGAAAGCTGCCTTTAAGACTGGCCCTTTTTTTAAACGCCAGCGGCTCTGAGTCTCCTCTCAGATTTTTGAAGAGAATGTCGCGGATGGTGGGGTTTTAAAGCATGTTACCCACGAGCGCTGTGTGACAATTAATTAACGTACACATACTAGAGCATAAAAGAGGGTTTTTGGGGTTTTTTTTGTCTAGTTACAACAAAAGTTGGTCGGTGGCCTCTCTGGGACGTTAGATAAACAACAAGAGCCTATTGATCCACTGTCAGGACAATAAAAACGTGATTCCAGTTTTGATTAGGAGAGGTAAAGGATGCTCTGTCATCACTCTCATGGTAATTATTGTCTTAAAACGTCTGTGAAGATTCTCAGTCATCCAGGTGCGTTTATCTGGGAGTTGAGTCATGGCTACTGGACTTCTTTTTTGAGAGATAGAAACGTTTCGCTGTTCATCCATCCAGACCGATGAAGCTGTTTGGATGAACAGCGAAACGTTTCTATCTCTCAAAAAAGAAGTCCAGTAGCCATGACTCAACTCCCAGATATTGTCTTAAAAGGCCACAGGAATCCCTGAGGTAAAGCCTGTGACGCTGAGATTCTAACAGCTTTCTTCTGCCAAAGGAAAAATGGGCAGAAGTTGGGACACTTTAGAGGCATAGTTAACATTAATAGGGCATACACCTTCCAATCATAGTTTATCCTACAATAAATATGTTGCTATTTAAAATATGGCAAAGTTGATAGAACAGCAACCTTCAACAGGTTGGGGGAATCTCTGATTCTAGTCTGTACATACATACATTTATTTATTTATTTGTTAGGCTTATATCCCGCCTAACAAATCCCTTATTTCTTATATCCTTATATCTTCCCAAGCGGGAACTCTGGGCGGCTTACAATAAAACTCAATAAGACAAAGAAAGACAGTAACAAAGAAAACAAAAAGGAGGCAAAATCCAAGCATATATATGCATAAGCATGTACCAGTGCTGTTTGTAGATTAGTGCAGTTCAAGTACAATGGTTAAAATGTGTGTTGGGGGGCATTTAATGAAAGCATAATGTAGTGCTGAGCATTAAAATTATCCTGTAGACAACCTATGATTTTCAAGACAATACACATTATTATCCTGTAGACAACCTATGATTTCAAGACAATACATATTACACAATACCCAAAATACACCCAGCGCAATGTAATGTCTAGTTTTGAGACTCAATTATGGAGGTAATTCAGGGAAATGAACTCTTGCTTCCATCAGTAGTCATCTAAGTTCCAAACTGGCATAATTGACCCTAATGAAGGAATCGCTGTACAGAATTTAGATCAGTTTAATGCAAATGTGCCTTTGGCAGAATCAGCTAACGACAGTAGTGTTTGCACCAGTTTATCTATTAAAGCAAATGAAACCATGAAAAAGAATTGTTTCCATACTTGTCTGAGAAAGTAGACTGAGGGAATTAGGTCAAAGCTCAGAAACTTTCTTGTTTAAGTAATCATACCCAAGCCACTTCATTTGCAATCAGATTATACTATACAGTAGTTACATTTTACTGTATAATAGTCTCACACACCACACACACTTCTTTTTGTTAATATAAAAGCATTCCCCATGAAGTTTATCTGGATTTTCAAGGCTGTACTGACCTTGGACAATGTGAGCATTTCACATAGCCAGCATCTTAATCTCCTATCACCTGAGCCAACATCATGCTAGTGACTTCTAGCCCTTGCAGAGCTGCTGCTAGCATGCCAACGCCACAGGCAAATGACCAAACACAGGCAATATGCACATTCAAATAAAGTGAAGTGCCACACTGAACAGTTACATGGGTGACTACTTCATCAATCCTTAGCGCAGCATTTAAACTGAACTAATATGGATGCGAAAGGTCAATCACTCTGCATCCTCGCACACTTGAAACTGCAAAACAGTAATGTCCAATTCATTAAAGAACTTATAATTGATTTTAGGAGGAAGAAAGATGTACATTTACCATTGTACATAAATGGTGAGGAGGTGGAGGGTTGGTAGCTTTAAGTATCTGGGCACTTACATCTCAGAGGACCTCTCATGGACTGCAAACACCAATATGGTTGTGAAGAAGGCACAGAAGAGGCTGTATTTTCTGAGAATGCTCAGGAAGATGAATTTATCTCAACATCTACTTCTGTCCTACTATCACAGCACCACTGAGAGTGTCCTAACCTATGGCATGCTATCATGGTATGGGAGCAGCTCTGTAGCGGACAAAAAAGCTCTAGAGAATAATTAAAATTGCCCAGAATGTTACCGGGCTACAGCTACCAACCCTGGATGACATCTTCACATCTCGCTGTTTGAGGAAGTCACACAACATTCTGAGAGACTCTACTCATCCTGCTCACAATTTCTTCGAACTGTTGCCTTCTGGCAGAAGATACAGAACAATTAAAACTCGGACCACACGTCTTCTGAACAGTTTTTATCCCAGAGCTATAATTGCACTTAATAATGAACTCAAGGACCACCAGCAGTGAGCACTTGGACAGGATTACCTAGCCTGTTGTGTAGATGCTTGTTTTTAAGGGGGGGGGGTTGTGGGGAGGTGTTCGGGGATTTTTTGTGTATGTGTTGAAGGTTTTTTTTAATGTGTGTGAGAGTGTTTGGGGATTTGTGTGTGTGTGTGTGTGTGTGTGTGTGTTGAATCTGGTCTCTGGGTGTCTGAATTTCGTTGTATGTGTATACTGTGTATATACACACAATGACAATAAATTAATTATATATATATATATTTTTACAGTATGTGGTTTGAGTGCTTTTGGCGTTGATGGTGAAGGAGTTGTCAGGGTGTTTTTGTGAACAGAGACTGTGATGAAGTACACTGTCACAATTCCAGTGGTCCTGTCAAAATTAAAGAATTTTTGATACAAATCAGGATGGATAAAAAAGCAATGATTTTTTTAAAAAATCAGATTTTTTATTTAAATCATATTTTTAAAAATTAAATCTGATTTTCTAAATTTAAATGCTTTTTGATGAAAAAAATTTCTAAAGATTATCTTCTAGTTAAGATATATTATATTCCAAAGGTTATTGATCATGAAATTAGCTTTTAATTATGCAGCATAAGGCTGTAATAATCCATCCACAATGCCATGCTCTCTCAGAGGTTTCTGATTGTTTGGGGCAATTTTTCTACCTAGAAGATATTATCAAAGATGCTTGGTTTTGCTGTTCTCAAAACTGTGCATTTGGGTCTGCAATGATAACATGCATCCTTCATAGCAAAAAATGTTATAAAATAAACATCAGAATTCTATGTACACAGAATCAATCCCCTTACCTCTTAAGTGCTATGTTTCAAGAAGTTCAGTGAATAGAAGGTTGTTTGGAATGGAATAGTTCTGCACAAGGAGCAAAATTTGAGGAGGGAGGGACAAGCAGTAAAATGAAAGTGAAACCTTTTGAGCACAGTACTCCACATCTTGAGATCTTTATGTATAGCAGCCTGAGGGTTATATTATCTCACTCTCTCCATTGAGAAAAACCTGTAATGGCAGCAGGCTGTAAAAGAGAGCCAGTCTGGGAATATTTTAATGAAGTTCCTCTACCTATGGGTAAGGCAAAAATCCAAACACTGCAACAAATGCAAGGCGTGGCCTAAATGAAACAGTATCAGTGGTAAAAGAAGTGCAATCATGAAGATGTATGCATAATGCTATATAATGTTATTGTTTTGGTTAAATAAAACTATTTAAATTATTAGTAAGCTAACGGTTATTTTTCTCCTTCCAGTAAAGTACAGCATAACAGTTGTCCAAATATGACTGATTAACCTATTAAACTGGAGATAGTTCACCTTGCAATAATTTCATGATTATATATGTATTTCTAATGGGATATAACCACCAAATCAGTAATTTTATAACTGTACAACTAATCTGAAAATATATTATTCTAAAAATGAAACCTTCATCTGGTTGTAAATATTAAGATCAAAACAACTCCAGCAAAAATGAGTCTTTTATGTAGAAAATCATGATTTAAATCAAGCCTTAAATCAAATCCACCCTGATAGAAATTGATATGTCATTACTCCAAACATATATCTTTTGATTTTGCAGATGCTACTTTGGTACAGTTGAATGGCAGGTGTTGGAAACATGTCAAACTGACGAAGAACTGCAGAATAGTGGCAATTTGGCCTGAAATCACAGCATTCTGTCCTTTGAATGTATTGCTTCAAATCTAGTTCAAAAACAAGAAGCACTGGGGGGGGGGGAGAGATACACCATTGAATGTGTCTTAAATTTACAGGGATACCCACTTCAATGTTATTTGAATCTTTTCACGGACTTATAGATGAGGATCTTAATGGATAGTTACACCAACATTACTGTATGTGCAACAGTATATAAGCTATTTGGATTGCTCTTTGCACCCCTCATTGCATTCCAGTTGCATACCCTGGTGCAGAATGATACAAATAGAAACTTATTAACCAGCAGCCAATCCCTGCTACAGTTCAGACCACAGCACTTGCAGAAACAGAACCAAGCGACAGAATTCTGGCCAGTGAATTAAAAACACCAATGTGAACCAAAGATAAGGAAGGCAAGTAAATTATATTGAAAATAAGCATTGTTATTCTACCTCTTTTAAGATAAATATTTAGCATCAGCAGTCAGGTTTCAAACCTATCCTTGAAGTAAACGAAATCTTGTTGCCTACAAAAATAATCATTGAAAAACAATCATGGGAGACAATTATCTCTTCTCTTCTGATCAATGAATCTAAGATTATACAGCACTGTACAGTGTTTTGAAAGGAACAAATGATCAAACAATAACTTCTGGTAAGTCAGGATGAGGCCTTTGCAGCTTTTGTCTTCAAATTCATTACAAGGAGAAAATGTCTCTTCATTAAAATTGCTCCCTAGTCTTTTGAAAATAACACTGTTAATGAATGAAGATCACCATGTTTAATTTTTTAAAAAACTGCTTTTATTCATTCTTTTTTTAAAAAAGTTCATGTTAAAGCAACAACACTGCACTGGAATGTTGGGCTGGGGCCCAAAGAAGATCTACAATTCTGTTCTGTTTTCTTTCTTGAAAGCAATGATTGACATTTCCTGAACACGAGGCATCTGTACTTGAGATGCTTGAGCACTTTTCTTCTTCATGTGGTCCTGAGGTAGAATGGTTCCCTTCGTTTTTCTCTCCAGTTTTGCTGCAGAGCAAAATCATACAGATTCTTCAGCAATAGGAAAAGGTTCCAAAGCTTTCTCAGCATTCTTCCAGTTATGGAAGTTCTCTTGGTACCATTCAACTATAATAAGAAAATGAATATTTTAAAGAAAATAAGCATTATAAAGAATACATAGTATGCACATTTATAGTACAAATGCTTGATTTTAAAAATATACTGTATATAGATTTTGCTACAACTGAATGCAACAGCTTTCCAGGCTTCACTATCTATTTCAATAATGAAGATATTTTTTTCAGTTTGAAGCATTTCTATCTTATGATTATGTAGGAAAGTTTCAAGCTACACTAACAATATGACATGATTCAGAAACCAAAATACATGAAAAAATGCATCCAGATTTTGATGGTTTGAATATAATTACCATAGTTTTCACTCCAAACAGATGCACCAGGCCATAAGATGCGCCTAATTTTTAGAAGTGTGTATGTGTGAAAAAAATTTCACACAATCATACTGCATCGGTCCAGAGGTCTCTGCAGTGGCTGCTGGGTGTTTCCAGGTCAGAACAGCAAGGATCGTTTTTGAACACCAGCTCCCGAAAAGGAGGGTGCTTTAAAAGGATCCTTGCTGCTCAGGCAGAATCGTTTTAAAACACCCGCCTTTGAACAGCACAGGAAAGTGTTTTCAAGCAAATTGGGTGGTATACTTCGGCAAAGCAAGGATCCAAGGGCAGGCTTCTGAATCTCCTCAAACGCCTGCTCTTGGATCCTTGCTTTGCCAAAGGGTAGCATCACATCCCCCCTCTCTGAGAGGCAGACTGAGTGCTCCCCTTTGGGCAAGCAAGGATCCAAGAGCAGGCTTTTGAATCTCCTCAAAAGCCTCCTTGTGGATCCTTGCTTCGCTGAAGTGCAGCCCCTGATTTGCTTGAAAACACCTACCCACGACACTCAAAGGCAAGCATTTAAAAAGGATCCTTGCTGCTCAGTCAGGGCAGAATCGTTTTAAAACACCCACCTTTGAATGCTGCAGGTGGGTGTTTCAAGCTAATCGGGTGCTACCCTTTGGGCAAGCATGGATCCAAGAGGCAGGCTTTTGAATCTTCTCAAAAGCCCGCCCTTCGATCCTTACTTTCCCAAACAGTAGCACCCCATCTACCTCTGCCAGGAGCCTGCAGTGACTGCCCTGGAGGCTCCCAGTAGCGGCAGCTGCTGAGCTGTATTCACTGAATAAGATGCACAGACAGTTCCCCTTACTTTTGAGGGGGGTAGTGCATCTTATAGAGCAAAAAATACGGTAACTTCAGAACGGCAAACATGTCGGTCATTTGAATGACTACCAGCAACAATGATGCTTTCAGAAAAATGAAATAATCTAAAGGGACAAATAAGCTCATTTGATCACACTAATTTATGCCAGACAAACAAAAGGAGAACTCAGCTGACACAGTAAGCCTTCCTGTGCAACCCACAAAGCTCATCTACGACCTTCTGCAATGGCATGACATGTGACATAGGGGGCAACTATATCAAGTAACATTAGTGAAATTACTTAAACAAGGACCCTTTCTGGCTGCCAGCTATTGGAATTTTATGAAAAAAGGTTTGCTTTATGGAACTTAAGAACTATAGTTCTATACTGACTTTCTAGAACAACTTGGCAACTTAATGAAGCCCTCAAACTAGAGATGGGGGATTCATGCCTCGTATGAAGCACAAAGCACCCCAGGACTGCTGTGGCCCATCACCCTCCTCCCTCTCCTAGCCAGCTGGGCCACTCACTGGGTCCTGCCCACCGTCAGGGTCCTTTCCCTGCAGCAGCACACCAATTACCACCAGAGCCCCAGCCGATTTTTCCCGCCTCTGTGTGAAGCCAAATAGTCCATCAGGGAAGCGGGAGGAAGGAAGAACAGTCCCCGCATGGAGCGGAAAAGTGGTTGGCTGCGCTCAGACGTAGGAAGAGCTGGTCGGGGCTCTGGTGATGATTGGCACACCTCTGCCGAGTCCAGTGAATAGTCTCGGTGGCTAGAAGGAGGATGATTGGCAACACCTGGCCAGGGGCATGAAACCTCTATCTCTAATCTAAGCTAGCAATAGAAGTTGCACAATGGAATTATACCGCCTGAGACCTAGCTAGGAATGATCTTAAACAAAAATATTGAATGTAAAACTGTAATTTAGCTCCCTTCTGTTGTTATGTCAATTACCAATTTAGTCCTTCATGCTAAACTGCAAACACTGGGAAAGATCAAACTGAACACAGTATTATATGGCTTCATTCTTAATGCAAAACCGCAAATGTGATTAATTTGTATTCTTATATTTCCAACCATTTCCCCACTACCTGCCAAAATGCAATTTAAACACACAAATTCAATAAAGTCCAATTCGTTTTCCCCTGTTACTACATGCAAATAAAAACACATATAGATAAAAGTACCTTACTTTAACTAATTTTGACCATTGTCAAGCTTACTATCCAAGATCATCTACAAAACCAATTCCTTTAAAAGCAATCGTTTTCTGTTCCACTCCTTTTTCCAGATATATTGATAACATACTTGTCTTCTTTATTCCTTCCTTCCAAGGCACTTTAGGTCTCCAACCTAAGCTGTACATTTTCCCAGAATTCATTGGATATCCCATGTCATTTGTAGGTCTTTGAAAAGAGAGCGAGAGAGAGAACTGAATTTAATAAAGTCTACAATACCAAACATAAAACAAAAACAAAAAACATATATATAAGGGAAGAAAAAATAATCACAACACAGCATAACAAAAGAAGCCCTGTGCAACCCACCTCCCGCTCGGGACTCAGACCAGGCTGTGGGAGTTGTGGTCCAAAACATCTGGAGTGCCAGAGGTTCACCACCACTGCGACCCTTATTAATATTAGCTTTTTTATTACCATTACAAAACGTGTTTATCCTTCCTTGCATTCCTTTTCTTTTTCATCCCATTTCAATGGTAGAAAACACCCCATTTTCAAGAATTACATATGCATCATCGTTGAAAGGCAACGAGAAGGTCATAAGTCGCTTCCTCTGGGTCAATCCATTGCAGATGCCACCTCTTGTTCCTGCTGCCTGCCACCACTATAAAATCTGGGGTGTGATTTTATACATATTTGCTGCCCAAATAATTCCTAACCTGGGAATTATTGTAGCCACAGAACTAGGCTTGAGATCATCACAAGAGAGACCAATACTCATAATGATCTGCCGTTCTGTAGAAGTTTCCGTTTCAATTACAGTTTCATAAAACTAATTAGGAATGTAATACCAGTCAATTTGAGCTCTCTGAGGTGCCTCTCCTTAGGAAACGTAGCCAAACACTGTGACCTGAAATACTGTGCCACAGGTTAAAGGCAAAGCAAGTGGCCCAATAATTCCAGTAAGCTTCGTGGATGATAAATATTTCAAATCTAGGTGTCCCACTTACTGTAACCTACTGCAGAAACCAACACTTTTTACTGCACCACTATATGGTTGAATCAGTGTCATGGATATAGATGAAACCACTTTATTATTAAGAAAATGGTGGCAAGCAAGGAAAAAAGTGACATTGGAGACCAATTAAGTAAGAATGTGTTTTAGTTCTGTACTTCAAGGAGTCAGATTCTACTGCAGCATACAGCCAAATTGCTTCAAGGGCTTATAAAACTATGAAGTATTCCAATAAAATGAGTGGGTAGTTCAACTCATTTATTTATATAAAAAAACTAGTTTTAAAATGGTTTAAAGGTAGAAATGGTTCTAACAGTTGTAGTCTCAAGCAAATCATCTGATCCTTTTACTGTTCAAAGCATGCATTCTGTTCTGTCAAAACCAAATAAAAAGCTCCCAGAAATTTCCCTGTCCTGTCACAATTTAAGTGCCTTACAGTCCTAAATAAATAAATAAATAAATAAATAAATAAATAAATAAATAAATAAATAAAAAGTAACACACAAGGAAAAAGGATTACCATGAGGAGGAAAGCAGCAAATATCAGAAGAACTAACTCTGTACTCATATGAAATATAGCCTGTTAAAATGTATACTCCACAGTACTGGGTGGTCACAAGTAATAGCTGCACCAGAACTGTTCAAGGCTATTTTATTCCAGATTAATACCAAGTACTTTTGAGTTATGAAAGCCCACCATCACCTCCTCATCATTTTTCTACATCTGAGATTCCATACATCCAGACTCTCTTTAATCACACTATTGTGCCACAACCTACCATGTACCATTCAATTCTATCACCTTTCAGCTAGACACTGAACTTCTTAATTTCACTACAGAGGACCCATTCATCCTGAATATTTATCGATAAATATTATTCAGCATTTAGGAGACCATGCTGGATTGTCCCTTATTTGGACAGATCAATCGTTTTGGTCTTGGGATAGCTACTTCCAGAGATGCAGTCATGGTAGTCTGTCACAGCTGCAACCAAACAACGAAGAGTTTTGTGGCACTTAAAAGTAATGTATTTTTTTTTTGCCTTCATCTTTAGGATATGTAGCAGCCCTTCTTGAGATCTAGACAGTTTATGAAGCACTGGGGCAGACAGGAATTCTATTGATCTTTTTAAGCAGAAGAAATAGGAACAAAGAAATCTGGTAACACTGTAACCACCCTCAGCCTCAACCAGGGCAGCCAATGGTACAGGATGGTAGCTCCAGTCCAATAATATCAGGAAGATCCCATGTTGTATGCCACTGGAGCATGGAATTAATGAGCAGTAAAAAGGTGAGTTTGGAAAGTTTGGCAGTTTACTAAAAAAAAGGGGGGGATAGCTGACTCCTTCCCTCCCAGCAAAAAAAGTGTGCAATGCAACTGCTAAGCATGGAATTGTTAAAGTACTATACTGTATATCGTCCCACTCAATGTTCCTTCTGACTTTTTTCTCCACTGTGTGGGAAACATGTCCATCTGCATGAGGGGAGCGTGGTTTCATCTGAAACCAGGAAGTAAACAGGCATTGACCTCGGGTGCCACTGCGCTAACTAAGCTCTATGTGTGTTCCGTAAAAGGAACACCGGTCTCACTCCACACAGCTTCTAATAATGAATTTCAGCACATATCTTTCTGAAATATTTTAATAGCTCTGCTGTTGGTTGCTTGTGAACATTAAGCTGCAGATGTAAGGCAAGTTATGTTGCACATTTTCACTTGCCACAATAAATGTAGCAAGTCCCAGATTTTTTTCTAAGCTATGAACGGAGAAAGGGCTGAAGCCGCTGTGGTATCTCACTGGCGGTACAAGGTTAGGAGTTTGGGGAACATCTGTGCCATGCAAACCAAATCTACAAGCCTATTCCCCCATTCCACTTTCTTGTGAGGGTTTGGGGGAGAAATGAAGAGTGGTTTAGGTGCTCAATGTCTACCTTTTCATGTAGTGGCCAAAGCAAAAGCAAAGCAAAGTGTTCTGCTTATATACCGCCCCATAGCACTTCAAGTAGTCTCTGGGCGGTTTACAGTTTTAATTACAGTATGCAGGCTACACATTGGCCCCCCTCCCGCAACCTGGGTACTCATTTTACTGATCTCGGAAGGATGGAAGGCTGAGTCAACCATGAAGCGCCTACCAGGGATTGAACCCCAGGTCGTGAGCACAGTTTTAGCTGCAGTACAGGCAGACCACACCAACAGAGAGAGAGAGGGGACTAACCACTGACTACTAAACAAGCAAAACCTGCAGACTCCTGAATATGGAGCTAAATTCTCTGCAGTGGCCTCAGCCCTCTGGAGCAGCATGCCCCCAGAGCTGAGACAGGCCCCCTCACTCCTGGCCTTCCGGAAAAGTCTAAAGACCTAGTTCTGCCAGCTTGCCTGGGGTGAATCAAGCAGCCGTCACGCTTGTAGAAGGCTAACATCTTAGATCCTCTGTCTTTTAAAGCTTCACTGCTTACTCTTGATAATTATTTATATGTATATGTTGGTTTTAGATGCTTTTTAGATTGTTAAATCCAGTTTTATCTTGTTTTATATGGTAAATCACCCAGAGTCCCTCTGGGAAGATGGGCAATGACAAATACATACATACATACATACATACATACATACATACATACATACATACATACATACATACATACATACATACATACATAAAATCCAGTGTCAACCATTAAACATTTTACACACACAGAAGAAAGCATAAGACTGATAACCTGAAATGAAAATTACTCCCAGAAATTATGCATGTACTACCTGTCTTTAACATAATCCATCCAATATTCTGTCTCAGTATCTGAATTAGTATTTTTTATCTGCCAATGAAGAAAAGACACAGATTTCAAGTTAAGTAAAAATATTGAAAACATACAGTATATTCATTTGTATAATGTTATGTGTAGAGCTATACTAATGAATTAACATTAATATATTTTCTATGGATCTAGCCAATATTTCAATGAATAAAGGCACTCTCAGAATAAATTTAACATAAATTTGGCATACTATAACAGAAACCTCTGAATACTGAAAATAAAGTACCTTTATTTATACCAGAAATCCTGGTATAGAGTTATTTATGTAAATAGAATACTTTTTGGAAGTTAATCATTAAAAGTTAAGAAGTCTCTGCAGCCATTTTCTGTTGCATACTGAGTCACATAATTCAGCATGCAACAGATGTCTACAGATATTTCTTAATTTGAGGCAATTTGCCTATAAAGCTATACCTTTTTCATACATCTGCTGCAGAATTCCAGACAAAGGACTGGATCCAAGTTCATCTGTACTTAGAACACAGCCACTGAAATCAATGGCCTAAATCAAGAGCTAGTCCCAACTAGATCACACACACAAAAGCGAGTGTGATTTTATAGACTATTAATTAATTAATTAATTAATTAATTAATATAGTTAATTACTTATTAATTAATTGGTTAATCTGACCTAATTGTTTGGAACAGCAACTGAATTTAGGCCAAGAAATCTGCATGGGATCATAGTTTTTCAATGCCTGTGTGATAGGTGACTTCATCCTACAAAAACAAATTACCAAAAATCTGTAACCTTGCTTCTGTTCCTGTTGTCACATACATCTGTTCACACCCTAAGAGGTGTGTTATCTCAGATGATTCATTCAATTAAATGCATCTGTTCAACCGATTCAGCTGAGATAAGAGATGTGTCTATGTTGACTGGTGGTTTGTGGATCAAAGAGAGTTTGGGGAGGAGCCAGAGTGGCTTTAAGGCTTAGTCCAGCACTGAATTGGTCAGATAGGGACTTACACTTACTGAGAGAGAGAGACAGAGAGACAGGGGGGGGGGGGTCTGACTGAGAGACCATTAAGGACTAAAGGGCGAAGAGATAGGATCTTAGAACTTCTGTGAGGAAAATTAAATGGTGAATGTCTGTAAAGTTAAGAACAGGGTGTGTAAGTGATCAGCTTTACCTGTAACCAAACTGTAGTGTGTTTGAGCTACAGTATATTCCTCCTTTTGTTTGTACCTAAACACGTTACCCTTTATGTTTTTAAATCTACTTTTTAATAGATAAACTTATTTTATCTTTATTCAATTTAAAATCAGTCTGAACGCATTAATTTACTAGAGACGATAGTTGGTGGCAGCAGAACAGCAAAATTATATAAAGGGTGCTTGTCAATAGCCTGTGAAAGGGCCGAGGACAAAGCTTGGTAACATTACACCGAATACTCAGAACTGGTTTACTACTCCTTTCTTTTTTTTGGGGGGGGGGGGGTGTCCCTAGAATCGTGCAGCTTGCCCACAACTGCATGAGCTGGCTCTTCTGCACAGAGGGAAATTGAACTTCCAATCTCTGGCTCCGTAATTAAGCACCTTAATTCACTGAGCAATCCAGCCAGCTACGTTGTTCAGCCAATCAGTGTTCGGTGTTATTTACTACTCACGAGATGGATTAATTCCTTTGCAAGCTGAATGATAGACATCTCAAAATTAGTCCCAATGTTATAGATTTCGCCTGGCTTTCCCTTCTTCATAACAGTAAGAAACGCTTCTGCTACATCACTGGCATAAAGGAAATTTCTCTTTTGAAGTCCTGAGCCATGAATGCAACTAAAGGGGAAAAAAATAAAACAGTAGATAACTTTAGCATGAGGGTTTTTTTAAGGTAGCAGTTGTTAATTATCCATTGTTCTAGACCAACTGCCAAAGTTATAACTGGCCAAACAAAATCATAAGGAGATCTGTAACACTTTATTGTTGATTCAAGCTGTTATTCTTTGCAATGATAACAGCCTTCATTTGGCTCCAACTCCCTTATTTTAACTCACGTGTCCATTAAATCTAACCATCAGGTCTGGTGATTCGGGGATTGCCATGATTCTGTGTCCCTCTGTTCCCAGCCAACGTGGGCTTCTACACAGTGCAGTGGAGTATGCCCTAGGCTTGGGAACCCTTTGTCTACAGAAGAGGAAAGACAAATCATCCCTGCCCCCTCCCAATATTAGCTGAGATAAAACCACGGTTCTCAAGCTGGCATAATGAGCGTGTGGTCCCAAACCTAAACATAACTGTTATCTATGATCCTCACGCTGTCACACTTGGTCTGGAGGAATTTTGGAATATTTTGCTTCTGTCTCCACCCACACAAGCTCTCCAATGTCCAGATGGACAAATAATGTTGATGAATGCAAAAGCTCGCCTGTCTATAAGAACACTATTACCTTCCCTTCCTTTGGAATTTATGAGGAAAATGTGGCCATAAGTATGTGTTTCAGACTGTACCCTAGCAATGATAAAAACGTACATAACAGATCCAAACCATGTGAGCTGGGATATAACAAGAAAAATCTAGCTACCTTTCCATCTCACCTATATACGTGCATGTGTATTAGACAGGGGCAAAACAGTGATGATGTCAAAGTCAAAAGCCTGCGAGAGACCTAATGCTCTTTGGTCAAAAGTAGTATACTGTACATGCTGATTAATCCATGGAATAACTACATTCCAATTTATGGAACTCATTTCTCTGGCCTTATTGGTTCTGCTTTTAACTGTGATGTTTAATTCCATGCATCAAATGGCACAGTGTTTAATGATGCTTTGACAAACATATTTTTGAGAAAAGAACAACAAATGACACCATGACACATACCATTTTCTGTTCTGCTGCAAGAGGGAAATGAATTTTGGAATAACCTAAAAGGTAATAGAGAACCAACTGTTAATATTCAGGCTACTTTACAACCCAATGTAAATCATACTGAGCAGAACCCTGCACTCAATCAATGACCCATCAATGCAGATCAACATTTTTTTAACTTGTATCTCCCTACGGAAATTTAAATCTATTATTTTAATGGAGTGATCTCTACTTGCATAGCAACAAGCCGGAGATTTTACAAAACAACACAAGCAGTGGATTGACATAATTATACACATCGTTTTCATTTTATGAAATCTTCTATAAAGACCTAGTTCATTCAAGAAAAAAATTAAAATTTTTCTACCCCTGTGCCCCACCAATTAGTGTATCCAGAGTTTTGTATGCTGAAATGACTCCCTCCACCACTTTCCTTTCCTCTTTTTTAAAGATGAGATCAGGATTAGCTCCTGAGCATGAATGCACTGAAGACACAGAGAGTGGAATGAGGAGATGGTTTCATTTAAACGGGGAGAGACCACCATTACTTTGGAGAATTTATGTTCTTCTTTGATAAAGTCTGCAGCAATTTGAGGCCTGATAGGTGCATCTTCTCATTGTGTCTAGGAAATGGAATGATGGATATAAAAATGGAAAGAGAATCTTCCTAGATTATCCTAGTCTTTCTAAGGAGAATGCTATACTCACCTGGTGTTTTGCTACTTGATTTGTCCTCTGTGTATGCTGTGGAATCATGATAAAGTTCTCCTTGAATGTGAGGATTAGCTTAGGATAGTTATCATTCTTATTTTGTTGTGGAAACTGTTCTGGAATTGTCCTCGCTTCAGTATGTTTTGAATTCTTATTTGCTCCACAACTTTTTATTGATTTTGGAACTTTCAAAAAATAATTTGTTGAAACTGAAATGTTATTCCTTTTGACTTTTTATAACATCCATAATAAAATACTAAAATATTACAGCAGTTTGGTTGTTTTGGGAAAGGTAAATTGTAGGTATTAAACAACCACCTGAATCACCTTCTGATTCCTTACATTCTGTATTTTGGTATTCCTATCTGTCAGGGTTGGTGTACAGAGTAAAATAATCTTATGATTTCTTGGTAACTCCGTAGAGTACTGATTACTCAGCAAGAATAAAAGTATCGGGAGGGATATGGAGCAGGAAGATTACCCTTGGTCATCAGCTCATCTGGCACTCCTGGAATTTACTCACACCTAGAAAGTCTGAGCAGTGTGGCTTAGTGATTATGACCCAGACATAATCATTACGTAAGTGGTGGGAAAATTCAGCAATATAGGGGGCAAATTTTTGTTCTTTTCTGTTGGGAAAAACTATTCCTTGGGCCCCTCATTGGTTTGATGATACTGGAAGAACACATGAAGCCCAAAGGCAGGACTGTACAAGCTCTGTGCTAAATGCCAACACCCTAATAATGGGATATGGTTGCCTGTAAAGTAATCAATTTATAATACAACTTTCGGCTATTTCTGAGAACAACCCCATGGTAGTGTGAATGAAACATCCCAGTATAGAAACTATCACCCCAATCTACTCTATTATCACTATATAACTTTTTAAAGAGAGAAAATCAGCATGGCTTCTGTAAGGGTAAGTCTTGCCTGAAAAACCTTTTAGAATTCTTTGAAAAGGTCAACAGGCATGTGGATTTGGGTGAACCGGTGGATATTGCCTATCTGGATTTTCAGAAGGCTTTTGACACAGTCCCTCACAAAAGGCTGGTTAGAAAATTGCACAGTCAGGGGATAAGAGGGCAGGTCCTCTTATGGATTGAGAACTGGTTGAGATCCAGGAAACAAAGAGTAGGTGACAATTTATTTAATAAATAAATAAATGGGAAATTTTCACAATGCAGAGATGTGAAAAGTGGTGTGCTCCAGGGATCTGTCCTGGGACCGGTGCTTTTCAATCTGTTCATAAATGACCTGGAGACAGGGATAAGCAGTGAGGTGGTCAAGTTTGCAGATGACACAACTTTTCCTTGTGGTAAAAACCAGAGAAGATTGTGAAGAGCTCCAGAAGGATCTCTCCCTGCCTATCGTGGGCGTTCCTTGAAAGCCATTACAGTCACCCCCTGCTATTTCGCGGTTCAGGTACTGCGGTCCCACTATATCACAGGATCGCAGTACCTGCCCTGGCTCCAGCTGATTAGTGCTGGGGTGGGGGAGAAAAACCTTTATGGGTTTTTCTTTATGGGCTCTGAGCTATCTGTGACATATCAGGAAAGAGATCTTGGTGTATTGGTGGACAGCTCAATGAAGGTGTCTACCCAATGTGTGGCAGTGGTGAAGAAGGCCAATTCCATGCTAGGGATTATCAAACACGGGATTGGAAATAAAACAGCCAACACTATAATACCATTATAAAAATGATAGTAAGGCCACACCTAGAGTATTGTGTACAATTCTGGTCACCACATCTCAAAAAAGACGTAGTGGAAGTGGAAAAAGTGCAGAAGGGCTGGGGTACCTCCCTTATGAGGAAAGGCTAAAACATTTGGGGCTCTTTAGTCTGGAAAAAGACACCTGAGGTGGGATATGAATGAGATGTACAAAAAATGTAGGGCATGAGTAAAGTGGATAGAGGGACACTCTTCTCCTTCTCACAAAATACCAGAACTAGGGGACATCCACTCAAATTGAGGGCTGGGAGAGTAAAAACAGACAAAAGAAAATATTTGTTTAACCCAGCGCGTTGTTAGTCTGTGGAACTCCCTGCCACAGGATGTGGTGATTGCATCTAGCCTGGATGCCTTCAAAAGGGGATTGGACAGATTCCTGGAGGAAAAGTCCATTACAGGTTACAAACCATGATGGAGACGTGTAATCTCCAAGCTTAAAACCGGGGTACTTCAAGGACAAGATGCAGGGTAGTTGTATCAGGAGACATATATCTAGTCTCGTGTGCTCCCAGACGCATTTGGTGGGGCCACTGTGAGATACAAGATGCTGGACTGTATGGGCCTTTGGCCTGATCCAGCATGGCACTTCTTATGTAAATAAAACAGTTATCTTATTACTACCATGAGGTTTGTCATAGAACAGACATATCCATAAAGTTGTTTTGTAAAGAGACTGTTAGTTCCTTTATAAGAAAGAATAACACCTTCAGCTGACTTACTTTTTCTGGAAACTGGTGAGGTCCATACACATTGCTACTCCGTGTGATAACCACTGGAAACTTAAAGTATATACCATAAGTGTTATTAGTAAAAATCCTATTAAAACTGCATAAAAACTTGCAGTGATTTCCTCAAAAAACTGAAGAAAAAATAACCCATACCCTATTTAAATTTCAAAACAATAACAGCCAAGATCAAAATAATACTTAAGAGAATCATCTAGTTTTGTGCCATTTCATGTTTACATAGCATCACCTGAGGGGATTATCATCAAGTGTACAAACTAAATAATTCTTGCTTTCTGAGAAATGTATCTAAATGATACATATCATCCAATTCTGCATATTAAGGACATTTGTAGAAAGCACTAGCGAATACAGTACCAGGCAATATCATAATGTTACATTAGTACACACTGAATCCTCAACAAAGGAGACGTTTGACAGTTTCCAGTTGTGCAATCAGTTTCCATTGCTTTTGTAAAAAAAAAAAACTATGAATCATGATATGCCTTTTGGAAGGGAGGGACCAGAAACTAGTCTTCTGGGTTTTTTTTGGGGGGGGGGGAGGTTGCTTCTGATATGGAGGTAGCAAGAAGATAATGTGACAGCTTTTGCCTCTTTTAAAGTCTGGGCTCTTGAGCCAGGAAGGGTGAAATTTATTTATTTATTTATTTATTTATTTATTATTGGACTTCTATACTGCCCATCTTCCCGAAGGAACTCTGGGCGGTTTACAAAAAGCTGATCAGGTTCAGCCTAGTCAAACAGACTCACAAACGGTCAATACAAAACACAAACAGTTTAAAAACAGAGTATGCACCCCTGGCGTAAAGCTGCGGTAACTAACTAAATGGATGGCGGAATAAGAAAAAAAAAAACCTAAATTACGTCATCGAAGGCCTCGTGAAAGAGCAGGGTCTTTAAAGCTCTGCGAAAGGCCGCCAGGGACTCTGCAAGGCACACTTCGCAAGGAAGGTGGTTCCACAAAGTCGGGCCAGCCACCGAGAAGGTCCGGCTACGGGTCAAGATTTTCCGGGCCTCTCTGTGGGTGGCCACCCGACGCGAGTGCGCCCGCGACAGCCGCATTGGATGGGCCGAGGTTGATCGCTGGGCGATCCGCTCTGCCAGGTAGTTAGGTCCCAGGCCATGGAGGGTTTTATAAACTAAAACCAGGACCTTGAATCTGATCCAGGACGCAACGGGTAGCCAATGCAATCGAGCCAGAACTGGGGTGATGTGGTTGTAGTGACGCACACCCGCCACCAGTCTGGCTGCAGCATTCTGCACCCGCTGCAGACGCCAGAGGAGAGTCAAGGGCAACCCCATGTACAGAGCGTTGCAGTAGTCTATCCTCAAGATCACCAACGCTTGCACTACAGTTCTCAGGGAGTCGCCGTCCAGATATGGGCGAATCTGGGCAATTTGACGAAGGTGGAAAAATGCGGTTCTGGTCCCAGCAGCCACCTGGGCCTCCATGGTGAGCGCCGGGTCCAGAACCACGCCCAGATTCTGAACACTGTCCGCCAGCCGGAGGGAAACACCCTCCAAGCTGGGGAGAGGGCCTCCATATCCGGAAGGGGAGCTCCCGAAGAACATCACCTCAGTCTTCTCGGGGTTGAGTTTGAGTCTGTTAGCCTTGGTCCATGCCATGACCGCGTCCAGGCACTGGTCGAGGGTCTGGACAGCTTCAACTGCAGAGGTGGAGAAGGAGAGATAGAGCTGCGTGTCATCAGCGTACTGATGGCAGCAGACTCCAAATCTCCTAATGACCCCTGCCAGAGGCCTCACATAGATGTTGAACAGCATGGGGGAGAGAGACGACCCCTGCGGAACCCCACAAGGGAGTGTCCATGGGGCCCCATGCTGCACATACTGGGGATGGCCTTCCAAGAAGGACCGGAGCCAACTGCGAACAGTGCCCCCGATACCCACCTCAGAGAGTCGATCCAGTAGGATACCGTGGTCGACGGTATCGAAGGCCGCTGACAGATCTAGGAGAACCAACAAGGTAGAGCAACCCCTGTCGGCCACCCGGATCAGGTCATCTTGCAGTGCGACCAAAGCTGTCTCAGTCCCCTGACCCGGCCTGAACCCAGACTGGCATGGGTCAAGGCGCTGTTGTTCCTCCAAAAAAGGCTGGAGCTGGATCGCGGCCACCCTCTCGATGACCTTGCCCATAAAGGGAACGTTGGCAATCGGACGGTAATTGGCCAATTCATCCGATGCCATGCCAGGTTTTTTAAGAATGGGCTTTACCACAGTTTCCTTCAGGTGCAAGGGAAAAACCCCCTCCTCGAAGGAGCCAGTGGCGATGGCAGAAACCCATTCCGGCATGCTCCCTCCGGCAGCTTTTATAAGCCAGGCAGGGCAAGGGTCGAAGGGGGTGGACGCGGGCCGGCAGTGGGCAATAGCCCTGGAGGCCTCCAAAGAGGAGACAGGCCCAAACTCAACCAATTGAGGAGAGCGAGGGGGTGCAGCGTCGAGGGATGCCGAGGGTGGACTAGTGCAACCGGACTCGAGACCGGCCCGGATGGCCTCAATTTTTGATCTAAAAAAGGCTGCAAAAGTCTCACTACTGAACTCAGTAGGAGGAGGCCTCGCCAGACTAGGATCGGTGAGGTCCCGAACCACCCGGAAGAGTTCTGCCTGGCGGTTCGAGGCCTCATCAATTCTCAGGGAGTAGTATGTTGTTTTTGCCTCCCTGATTGCATGGGAATAGCGCCTAGTCTGGATAACAACTGCAGCCTTATTCAACGCCGCCCGGTCCCTCCTCCAGCTGCTAGAACAGCAGGATTAACTATTTGTATTGCCAGAAAGTTGGAACATACAAGCTGAAATCCTGCTGCTTAGTGTAGTCAGTTGCTCTAGATCAGTGGTTCTCAACCTGTGGGCCCCCAGGTGTTCCTGGACTGCAACTCCCAGAAGCCTCCACCACTTGCTGTGCTGGAAGGGGTTTCTGGGAATTGCAGTCCAGGAACACCTGGGGACCCACAGGTTGAGAACCACTGCTCTAGATAGATACTAGATATGGGCACAAACCCAAAAAGCAAATTGAGACATTTTCAAAAATCACCAATTCAACAGAAGTGTGACGATTCAACACATACAAATCAATGGATTTTTAGCAATTTGAACCAATTTGTTCACCCATGACCATGGCTTTTTCGGCCGGGGGGGGGGGCGCTTGCCATCTGCAGCCTAGTCCTGTCAATCAGAATCTCTAGGCAACCATGGGAGGGATGTAGAGACTCCTGGATTTGCAGGTCATGCAGCTGAATGCACAGCTCAAAGGGATCTGGAGGAGTTGCTCTTTCAGAGCCTTTATAAGGAGTTTCCTGCCTATGCCTACCTCTTTACTGCCTCTGTGTGTCAAAGAGGAACCAGCTGAAGCATACTTCTATGCCACCTCTGGGAGTTATCCTCCCTGTCCTAGAATTTTCCTCCCTAGTGCTAGAATTTTCCCCAAACCAGCTGCTAAAGGGTACGTTTCTTGCAGGGGGATCTTCTTTGTGGGTGTATATTATAACTTGGTCATCCAAAACTCGACCTTCATCAAAGCTGGAGGGATTGTAAAGGAGAGTCAAGGGAAGCTTCTCTACTATTTTGATGTCTCTAACTGCTGGGGTGGGGTGGGGGGACTTTACGGGTAATGCTACATTGTGAGTGTATAATTTGGACATCTGAAACCCAAAGCTCAATATACTTGGATGGGTTGTGCATGAGAGTCAGGGGGAAAATTCTCTGCAATGCTGGTGTCTCTCAGTGGCTGGGGGAGCATTCTATAGGGTTTTAAGGCCTAACGAACCAATGAATCGATTCATCCGTTTGTGGGGGGAAATGACCATTTGTGGTTCACGGACCTTGATGAAACCCAAACTTACTAAACAACAGGACTTCAGCCACAGTTAATTCACACAAATATGGATAGATGAAAAATTCAGAAGTATTGTATTTACATTCTCATGTGTGTATTATTTTCCATATGGTTTCCAATAAACTTCTTTAAAATTAAGAATCATGCTGTGGCATTTACCTCTCCATAGTTAAATGTGTTTGTGGAGGAGGATGTATAGGGTTAATGCTTTGGACCAATGAGGGATTGTGGAGGCGGAGCACACATGTTTAAAAGGCTCAGGGATGTGTGAGGGAGATAAGGTTAAGAAAAACTGAAATAAGGTTAAGAAAAGTTAAGATGAGGTGTGAGATGCGAGACATATGAGAGAGGTTTGAGAATAGTAAAAGGACAGAATTTGAGTGTAATCTGGTTAGAGGACATTTCAATTAACACAAGAAAACCTTAAACTGAGACAGCTTGTTGAATTCAATAAAAGTTATTTTACTTTATTAATGTTACAACTTGACTGAGACTTACGTTATTTCAACTAGGTAACCCTGAATGGTGGCAGTGAGAGTAAAAAGAAGGCATGTACAGACCAATGGTCCGTGACACGACTGGGGGCTCTGTTCAGGTCCGCCACACATGTTCAGGAAATAAATAACATAAAGATTAAAAAAATCATTTCTGCTTACCTGATATCTTTCCCAATAAGACTGCACAAAGCATTCAGCAGCTGCCTTGGAAGTTGCATAAGGATTTGTAGGTTTTTTAGGCGACAATTCATCAAATTCCTAAAACAACAACTTTTTAATGTTCTGGATATTCAGTGCATTAATTTTCCCCCCACACAGATTTATCAGATTAAAAATAGTTCCTACAAAAGGGAAAGGCAAATCCTCAACCCAAAAATGCTGTCAAGCATCAAATTAGAAAGCACTGTCACATGGGGGGGGGGGGAGGACAGAATGTACCAGTGCATCCCTTCATCATAATACAGTACTTTTTTCATTCCAGGATTTTAAGTGCCGAATTATTGCTATAAATGGAAGACAAAATCTTCCCTGTGTGACACACAAAAATCCTCAACGTAATTATTTAGGTTGGTCATGAGAACTAAAAAACGCTATCTATCCAACCAAAATCACTTTTCATTCACACAGAGTAGTCACAAGACCTCGTTCTGTTCAATTTTTTTTCAGAGGCAAACAGGCAAGGGACACACACAATAAAGCCATTTGAGTCAAGCTCACCTGATCACAGCCTCCCCCATAAACCTCATCAGTGCTGACATAGATGAACTTTTCCACATTAGCCTCATAGGCAGCACCAACAAGAGTATAAGTTCCATAAACATTAACATAGTTGAATTCATGTTTGTGCCAGAATGAAAGATCTACGTTGGAAACAGAAAGAATAAATGAAATAAGCCTTCAACATGGGTACCCAGAGTAACTTAATTTAATTTGATTTGATTTAATTATTTCTGCTCTCTTTTTTTCTTTCCTTTCTTCCCCGTACATCCTTGCTGCATCTTCCTGAGGGTATTCCCACTCTTTTTTGCTCATGTTGGTATTTTTAACTTGATGTTTTTCATCTTGTAAACCTCCCAGAGTTCCTGATGGAAGATGGAGCGGTATAAAAATGAAATAAATAAATAAATAAATAAATAATAAACTAAGGAACACAGCTAGTCTGTTTTGAGGGAGTTCCAGATCTGAAACTGGATTTTGTTTGAAAACATAAAAATCACCTCCCCAAAGCCACATGTTCCTTTTGAAAATTCAAGAAGGCTGCCCCAACAATTACAGGATAAAATGATCCTCCCTGTCCAAATCAAAATAGGGGAGGCAGTGTCTACCCTCAATAACTACACCAGCTTTTTCTACATCAATAACATTCACCAGATTTTCTGTTTTACTCATGGTAATCATTTCAATAATGCCAAAAATTGGGTTTGCTAGGTGGAGCTTTGAATCCAACTCTATCCTCCCCCTGCTTCAACATTTTGGTGGGTGGATGGATGGATGGATGGATGGATGGATGGATGGATGGATGGATGGACGGACGGACGGACGGACGGACGAAAGAAAGAAAGAAAGAAAGAAAGAAAGAAAGGTCAAGCATACAGATTAAAAGCCACAACACCTATTTTCTGCCCTGTGAGATTTGGTGGTTCTTCCACAATGAATTTTCTCTTTCCCATCCCATCTGGTTTGCTCTGCAGTTAAGATTAGTTTCCATTGGCATCTGCCTCCAATGACCCTCTAGCCTCCTCCCATTCTGCTTCAACACATACAGTGCTTGGTGAAACCATGCAGCTAGGCAGACTTGACAGCAGAGGTGCAATCATATCAACCTCTCTGGTGGTAGTGGTATACCAGCCATCCACCATCACCCTGACAGGAGCACCAACTAGTTCAGCCAGAATCTCCCACAGGGTGTCCTGGAATCGCATAGGATTCAGTAGTCTGTGGGTCCAGACACTGAACCCCTTGCTGGGGATATTTAAATGAACACTGAAGACTTGGTTCTTCAGGCAGGCCTTCTTTGAGTCTAGGTCGTAACACCAGTGATATATTATTGTTTAAAACCTACACCATCTCTATCTCTTTTAATCCATTATTTGTTTGCTTTGATTTCATTTTGTTTAGCTTACATTTTGCTTATGATATTTATTGCTTAATTGTCTTTCTATTTTGTTCTATGTTATTTTATACTGTGTTGTTTCATTTGATAATTACTTTTTTTTTTGTAAACCACCTCGAGTAGCCTTGTTGCTAGATGAGCACTATAGAAATCCAATAAATTAATAAATCTTCCATGGCTCAACTGAGTTTTAACTTATGTATGAATTTCCAACAAACAATGAAAATGGGCAGGTGCCAAGCAATAATGTGTAACAATTTGCAATCATGAATGCATACTTCTACAACATTAAAATATGTGTCCATATTGACACAAACATTGCCTCCACTGCACCAATAAAAATATTTTATTACAGTACAGATGTTTATTATAGTGACAGGAAGTGCTCACCTACATGTGTTTGAGCGGCAAAATGTAATACCACATCAAATTTCTCTTTCTCAAATAATGCTTTAATGAAACCTGGATCACAGATGTCCCCCTAAAATGAGGAAAAGGAAAAAAACAACACCAAATGAAGTTTTATATGTACAACTACCTGCCTGCTGTTTCAATCTGTTTCTTTCTCCCCTTTTTAAAGGGACAGCAGGAAGTTAAATATACATTTATGGCAAAGGTGGGGACCATGGCCCTCCATATGTTAGGGACCTGTAATTCCCATCAGCTGCAGTCACAATAAGCAATAATGAGGGATTAAATGAACTGCATTTGAAAAACATCTAGAAGACCACAATTGTTCATACTGATATATGGAACGCCTCAAATAAATCTTTACATTCCACCCCACACACAAAATCAATGTTATTTATTCAGTCCTGTGACTCACTACGCAAAAGTAAGTTCCACTGCGATTAGTAAGGCTAATTCATACAGGGCAGCTAATCTTGTTGGCGATTTTAAAGCAATGCATTATCAAACTCTAACTTACCTGGACAAACTTGTAGTTGTGTTTCTCAGAAACTATCTCAAGATTTTTTAAGCTTGCACAATAATCCAGCTTAAAGAAAGAAAGAAAAAGAGACTGTTTTATTACACAGCATGCAAAGAAACAAAAATAACATCCCTATGGATCAAAAAAAATCTCCATGAGCTAAGAGCTTTGAGAAAAAGCATGTGTCACAGATGGTGATGGCCAATTTCAAGGGTGACAGAAGCACAATAACTTAAACTAACTTTTAAGATAAACTAACTAACTTTGCTTAGTTTAAATAAAGTTTGAGAAATCACAATGCTATTTTCTTAGGCCACAGAGTGCTTTCTTATTACCTAAAATATCAGTCGGAACAAACATGTATGTAGATATCAGGTTTGTTGGGCCTTTAGAACAGCTATGTAACACTACAAATATCTGGTGGTGCATATTGTTGATTGGTTTCCAGGTACCCCATAACATAATTTATCAATTATGCACACCATCATGATCATAGAGAGATTGATATATCATGCCTTAAAAAGAATATCATGTATTAAACACCTATAAACATACTTGCTGACAACAGACAACAGAAGCAGGAAAAATATTATTATGAATATAGAAATACAAAGACCAAAAGGGATAACTTTCCTTTCAAGCTGTGCATGGCATGGTTCCCTGCTTTCCACAGAGGAGGAGTCTGTGGTTCTGTCACATAGTTCATTTTAAATTCTTGAATTCTTAAAGATACATAAGATGCAGAATAACACACCATATGACAATAATGTATTTTGGAACCTGATTCTCAGCCACAGTTTGGGATGGGTAGTTGGGTAGGAGACTTCTTTTTGCAAAAAAAGTAAAAATGTTGATTTCTTGATTGTAACAGAAATTCCATTCTGATAAGCACTCAAAACAACAACAACAACAACAACAACAACAACAACAACAACAACAACAACAACAACAACAACAGATTGAGGAACAAATGAAACTGTTTAAATTTTCCTGCTTTAAGATCTGTTACCAATAACCTGTTCGGTTAAAAAAACATTTCTATCCCATATTTATTTGATATGTAAGTGATATTTTCAGTACTATTTTGGGGAATTTACAATAGCATCACTGCACAACCCTTCCATTTCAAGGCACAAATTTTTGCAAAATACTAATTTAAATACAGTATAGTTCTACTTATGTAGAAATATATGCTGCAATCTTTAAATTGACATATTACAATCATATTGATGTAAGAGTTTAAAATATTCATTCTGTGTCCATTTCTTCAGATAATCATCTGCTAACTCTCTTGAGTTTCTTTTTCAAGAAGAAAGGCAGGGTAAAATACTTTAAATATTTTAAATAAATAAATAAAAGCACAGCATTATTTTTTCTTGTTTTGTTTGGTTGGTCTAACACTCAGAAGATCCCCTTAGCATGCACGTCACTGTGTGACTTTGATCAGCTCTAGTTTCTCAGCCACATCATAGAGTTGTTGTGACGATAAAGGAGAATGAGGACAGTCATGTTATTCAGCCTTCGACAAACAAACACATGTGATGCTCATACTCCACAGGAAGAAAAACTTCCAGAACATGGCCAAAAGTCCCTTACAAGAACTAACAGTACTTACATATAAAGTATTTTTATTTGAACACTTACATGTTATTTTTATTTGAACACATGTTGGGGGGTGTAGCCTACAAGTTCCGTGCTCCTCTTAGGGTGTTTATTCACAACCCCTAAACTCCGGGGCAAATGGCTCCCAGCTCCGGAGCTTAAAAATGTTTCCCCACCAGCTCCAGAGTTTACAGGAAATTAAGTGCGGCCACGCCCACTTTAGCGCGTCCCAGCGCACCTTTCAAGTACCTGCTCTTCCGGGGTGAAAATTGCTTGATGCGGTGTAACGATAGTGAGTGCGGGGCTCTCCTCGCTTCTGTTTTTTTTTTTTTGGCCCCCGCCCCTTTAAGAGCTACTTTACAGAGACAGGAATGTTGCCGCGGCAAGAACGGAGGCAAAACGGAGGTGAGCCACGATCTTTTCTTCCTTTTTTTTCTCCCTCCCCTCATGCAGCCAGCAGCCAGGGTGGGGACACAGGAAGAGCGACAATCCCCTAAGATCTCTGGTCCGAATTTAAGTGGCCAGTGGATCTTAGGGGTCGTGTAAAAGCGCCCTTAGTTGATTAGTTTTCATCTGCTGTTCTCTAACAACCTATATCAGTTTTATGCTCCTATCCAACTCCAGACCACTTAAATGTAGGGATGGGCATTTCATTTCGGAACTAGTAGGTTACGAAACGAACCACGCGAGCCCAGGTGGGTCTCGGAACCAGCTGATACATGCAGATCCAATTGCTTTACCTTTCCCTGTCTCACGCAGGGTTAAAATCCAACGAGGGATGCTGGCCAATCAGGAGCTGTGCAGGGACAAGCATCATCCTGCCTCTCTCTCTGATTGGCCAGCAGCACGCTTCCTCGTTGGATTTTAACCCTGTGCGAGACAAGAGAAAGGTAAAGCAATTGGATCTGCGTGTATCAGCCAGTTCCGAGGACCACCTGGGCTCGTGTGGTTCGTTTTGTAACCTACTGGTTCCGAAACGAAATGGCCATCCCTATTTAAATGTATTACTACTTATTGTTCTTATTGTTTATTGATTACATTATATATTTCATTATGAGTTGGCTTGGGACTTATAGGGAAAAGCAGAGTAAATATTTAACAATCAAATACAAACATACCTGTCCCAAGAATGTACTGTAATACTTATAACTGATAGTTATGTAAGAAAATTGATGTAGAATATAAACCAAGTTATAGTTAGGGTTAGAAAGCAATAGTGTTAATTATTTAGTTTTTAGTTAAAAATAATTCTGTTGAAAAGGAAAATAAATATGTTACCATTTGCTGGTTTATTTTCTTAATTTCATAGTGCATATTTTCATTTGATGGTTTTTAATATCTTCTGTATGCATCTCAATAGCACATTTGTTGTGTGATAAATAATTTCAAATTCAATTTTCGCAAGTTTACACCATGTCAACATTTCACATGAAATTTTTTGGCCTAATGTGCCAGTCAAAAATGCAGCAATGTTTCACTGATTTATCTTTTGGAACTCCATGGCATATTTCAAACTCTGGAATTAAATTAAGTGTATATTTTAACCAAAAGATCTTACCTTATCAAGATTAATAATCATATAGTTTGGATACTTTTGTACAAGGGAAACTACCACATGAGACGCTCTGAGGATTTGGAAAGAGAAAACACAGAAAATCAACAACAAATTTCATAGAACATTTCAGCAGCACTGCTAAAACAGGTCTATATCCATCTGCAGCTTGTCATTCCTCTCATTTTTGCAGTTCCTACATGATCACCCCAATTGCCTCCTTCTATCCATAGGACTGGCTGCACCTAACACATGAGTCTTCCAACAAGTCTTGCCACTGTGAATACTCCAGTCCATTGTCTCCTAAAGAATCCGCCATAGTAAAGACATATCTTAAGAGTGTATTATCACTGGTGTGGATTTGAAAAGTTTGCAGAACACTGCCACAATGAAAGCTTCCTGCAATGCCAAACAAGCAAAATTTCTACTAGTGATGAGTACTGCCTTTGGACAAATGTACAAAAACTGATTTAATCTGGAGTATTTGTGTTATTTTGGGATGCCTATAGTGCAGACCAACAAGATTCTATTTGCCCCCAGAGAGAGCACTGCACGTATAGATACTCTGGGATTCCATTCTCCATTTGAGAATTTAAACATTTTACAAGATCAACAATTTGAAGTGTGAATCTGGGAAATCAGAAGTACCAGCAGACTGAGCTGCCAGTGCTAAAAGAGAAGGGATGAGACAGATTAATAAAAATAATATTGATTCTAACCTATGGTGAACCCTTTTCCAGGGTTTCCTACATACAGTATGCTGTACTCAGAAGATGATTTACTATTCCCTTCTCTATGGGTGACTTGGGACTCAGCTGGTTGTCCAAGTCTTCTCAGGCTGGCTGTTCTACAGAGAAGCGGATCTAAATTCCCAGCCTCTCACTCCACAGACCTATATCTAAACCACTTACCTATCTAAGCCAGTGCAAAACAATGATTGTCTACAATGGCTTCTAACTTTGCTGTCTGAAGCTGCAGTTTGTAGTCATGTGCTAGCAAATTAGAACCAATTTACACCAACCCTAACAGGGTTTTTAAGGTAAGTTACAGTAGGTATTTAAGGAGTGGCTATACAGGTTCCATGCCCCCAGTGAGCATCCATTGATGAGTGAAGATTCAAATCTGTCAGCCTATCTACACCACACTACTCCAAATAAATATCATGATCTCTCCAGATGCTCCCTTTAATGGGACACTAGGGAGGGCTTAAAAATTGAGGACATCATTTAATATACCATGCCACAGTTATGTAGAGCTGCAGGGAATGCTATGCAGATTATCCTTTGCATTCTGTGAGTTTTTTACCCTCATTTCCTACATTTTACTTACTGTTCCATAATAACCAAACAAGTGAAATTAAGTACTTGTTGTATGGGTTTTTAAGTGGATTGATCACAAAACTTAGGGTGTTAGAATATGCCTTTCCCTATTCCTTTTTTTCATTTCTGCTTCACTTATTGGCAACTTTTAAAATGTTTTTAATAACCTGGCTGTTCCACTGACATTTTAAATGCTTATATGTTTAAATGTTCAAACATTTTGGGCTTTTTTAAAACTATGCTTTAATATGTAGCATTTATTTTTATTCCTAAGGATGTTTTTATTGCTTTTTTACTCTGTTTTGTCCCATGTTGTAAACCACCTAGAGTGGCCATTAGCTAGATGGGCAGTATAATAAATACCATAAGTATATAAATAAAATACTGTTGTAATTGTGCACATTTATTTATTTATTTACTCTGCCCAGGTGGTGCATACAGACTATTCGAGATGGCTTGCAAATGGCAAAAAGACAGACATTACAGTAAGAAATATAATATAAAATAAAAGAGGACAACAAAGAGCATAAAATATAAAAAAATGCAAAAGAGAAGACATGCAGAAACTAGGGCAGTGATGGCGAACCTATGGCACGGGTGCCAAAGGTGGCACTCGGAGCCCTTTCTGTGGACACTCGACATTGCCCCTTCATAACCAACTGTATACAGGTTAAATTACTGTATTGGCACTTTGCAAAAAAAAAAATAGTGGGTTTTGAATTGCAATTTGGGCACTCGGTCTCTAAAAGGTTCGCCATCACTGAACTAGGGCCATTGAGAAGGAGAACTATCAGCTGTGGCTGGTCTCTAAAGCCTCCCTAAACCATAAGGTCTTTCTTTAACTCCCTAGGAAAGTCTATAAGGGACGGGGCCAGATGAAGCTCCACCAGAACTTGGTTCCATAATATTGTGGCCATCACTGAACAGGCTCTATTTCATGTAGCAGACTTGGGAGCCCTTGTTGGGGTGGCCACCAGGAGCATTTTAGGCTGCAGTGCCCCCCCCCAAGGAGTGGGAGGGGCAGATGATATTGGGGCAAGGAACTCAAACCATGGGCTTGCTTTATACGCCACAGCCAGAACCTTGAGCCTGGTCCAGAAGGCAACAGGGAGCCAGTGGAGAAAAACCCGATGTTAAACATTTAAATCGAATCTACCGTGGCTCTCAATAAGAGACGTTCCTATCCGCGTATCATCAGGACAGTTATAGATTCAAGGCTGCCCCTTCTGGATCCCGCATACCAGGATTTCCTTTCTTTGCCCAATCATGAAACGTGGAAGTCTTCAAGAAACAGTTAATTTAAAAAAAAACCACCTTCCTATTTCTTTCCCCTCAAAACCCCCTGAGTTTCTTCCAAAGCGTTGCATAATTCCCTCGCCTCGAGTGAAACCATGCAACGTGGGTCACTCCGCTCACAACCGGTGCCCTAAAACGGAGTCAATAACTGCCCCCCCCCGCCGCCGCCGCCGCCGCCGCCCAGCAACCACAAAGGGCACCGGCTTGACCACCGTGGCGCTTAATTGCGTAGCAACCCATTAGCAGAGCAGGAGGAGCACCGCGCCAGGCGGGTTGCCATTTGGGAGCCATCTCAGCCGGAGGAGCCCCGGGAAGAGGAGGGAAAAAAATTAAACAAACAGCGCCGCCCACCGTAGGCTTCCCTCGCACTTCCCAAGACGCCAACCCTCCCACCCACCCCCCAAAAAACTGGCTTGACTGCCTAGTAGTTAGCGTTCAAACCAGCAGCCCCCCCCCTTACAGCCCCCCTTCGCTTCCCACCGGGCGACTTACATGAAGCCCGCGCCGCCGGTCACCAGGACCCGCTTCGCGAAGCCCCCCGAGGGCGAGGCTGCCTCTGCTCCCAAGAGCCCCGCCGACATTCTCCAGCCGCGGCCGGGGAGGGGGGGGAAAGTGTCCTCCTCCTCCCCCGTCCTGACGTCACTTCCGCTGGGTATTCCCAGTCCCGGCCGCGAGAGGCGTCCCCCCCCTCCTGTCTGGGTGCCCCGTGGCAGCGTGGCTTCACCGCCTCTTCTTCATGAGCAACGTTTTCCAACAAGGACACCCCCACCCCCCACCCCCCACCCCAAAAGGCAGCCCTCGGGACACGCACAGGCTCACACGCTCACATCCGCAGTTCAAATTCCAGATCCTGTATATTGCCTGACCCTTATGTTGGCCCAATTTAATTTATTATTGTAAATAATCCGCTCTGGCTCATCGTCCCGACGTGGCATTTCGGATATTTCTGACAAAAAAAAACCCCGCCTTAGTGGGATCTTCAGCGCTCTGCGTTTTAAACTGTGGTGTAAGCAGGGGAATTTGCCTCCAAGCAAACGTGAATGTGGTGGCAGTGTAAAATGATTTCAATAAAACCGGCCCCCATCGCAAGCTGCTGAGTATTAAAAAAAAGTAAAGAAAAAAGAAAAAAGTGGAAGACTAAGAGTAGAGGATTTATTTCATCACCCTGTTCTGCAATGAATTTATCAAACCTAGCTAGAAAACGACTCTCTTTTGCAGCAGGACTCCCTGTGTATGTTATAACTCATCTTGATGGAATACTGTATAACTACAGTATATAACTATAAACACCGTGGCAAATTGCAGTTGCCCTTTGTATCCTTCATACTGCATCAGCTCATGCAACCGACACACCTTGAGGGCGATAAGCAGAGTGGCAAGGTAGCCTGCCATTCATGGCCCTGAACTTTAGCTAACCACAAGCCCTCTGACCAATAATAAGTTAAGGTACCGTGTTTTTTTCTTCTGAGGCTTCTGCGATATCTCCGTATAACCGGAGCTTTGTGAAGCAAAGCTGTATACACCCTAGAAATTCCTGCCTATACCTGTGCTCGGCTTTGTGCCCACATTCAGCTTCCAAAATATGAACAATCATGCTGACATGAGTCAGAGGTGGTTGCTATAACAATTATTGGACAGATATAAAAATGTGCTTTGTATAATCCAAAAGTCTGGCAAAATGCTTATATTATTGATGGTGGCGATGGTTGCCTTTGGCGGTGTACAGAACATTTCCCATCTTTGTCCTAACATTTTGTTTTTAGTTTTTTTTAAGTTGAGCTTTTCTACCACTCATGGCTGACAGTTATCATTTTAATTTTAAACCTTTAATGGCAGTGTCATTTGTCATAGCTGCACAACCTATGTGCAGGCAGTTCAGAGTTAACTGGTCACTGTCATTTCAAATTTTAAGTCCATCATACATCTGTGAAGATTCCCAGTCATCCAGGTGAGTTTATCTGGAAGTTGAGTCATGGCAACTGGACTTCTTTTTCTTGAGAGATGGAAATATTTTGCTGCTCATCCAAACAGCTTCATCAGCCAGCCACCAAACGCAGTCCTATCTTCGCCAGTTGTGTTTGCCCAATTACTTCCACCGTTGTTGGTCTTGCCTGGAAGCTGACGTAGTGGTGGCTGAGGGCATGTGGAATTTCCACTTGTTCTTGGGCTGCAGTGACCATCATCCCTCCCTAGGAGCTATAATGGCCGAAAAGTAAAAGGCAGCTGGAGTCCGACAACATCCGTCCAACGCGACGCTGCCCACCTCTTCCCAAAGCACAGACCAGTGAGCAGCCTCCTGCGGTTGCGCCTCCCCGTTCCCTCGTGGCCGCGAAAAGCCACGTCACCAACGCCCTCCCTCGCTTTGTTCTCCCGTTGTTGCGCCCGCCCGCCCCCCCTCTCTCTTATATAGCCTCCTTAGCCACGCCCAGTTCTTCGTCTTCTCCGGAGAACTTACACGATTGGATCGTCCATCTCCGAGCGACGGCTTCCTTTCTCCGGTTGGAAGGCAGGCCGGCGGAAGGCGGGACGCGGGTGCTCTGTCTCCGCCCACCTTTTCCCCTTCGGGAGGCGCTCGTCGTTCGCTTCCCTTCCTTTTCTTCACCCCCCCCGCCCCCCCAGCCGTCGCACGGACACGCCCACCCGCTTTCGGAGAGGCCCTCCCCCCTCCCCCTCCCCCTCCGCCGCCGCTTCCCTTTCCAACCGGGGGCCGCCGGGCTCTGCCGACGTGGACAGGAATGGCGGCCCCGTGAGCGCCGCGAGCGAGGCCGGTTCGCGATGGCGGAGGCCCGGCGGCGGCGGCTGCTGTGGCTGCTGGCCTGGGTGGCCGCGTGGGGCGGCCCTCGTGGCGGGGGCTTCCCAGGAGCCGAAGCCAAGACGGTGCGGGGCGCTTTCTCCAGCCTGGCCGCCGGGACCCGGGGGGCCGCTCGGGCGGTGGCCCAGTTCCAGTTCCACGGTAAGGGCGGGAGGCGGGAGGCCCGGGGGGGGGCAGGAGGAGGAGGAGGCCGGTCCCGGGGGGTGTGGAGGTCCCTGGGCGCCCCTCGGGGACCCCCACCCTCCACCCCCCGCCCGGCCTGCCTTGGATCTCTGGGCGGGGAGGGGGGGAGGGTCACTCCCAGGTGGGCCGCCACGGGACCGAAGGCTGACTCCGGAGTAAGAGCCGCCGCCGCCCCACCACACACACACACACACACACACACACACACACACACACACACACACACACACACACACACACACACACACACACACACACACACACACACACACACACACACACACACACACACAGAGAGAGAGAGAGAGAGAGAGAGAGAGAGAGAGAGAGAGAGAGAGAGAGAGAGAGAGAGACAGGATCGAGGCGAGCCTTCCTTCGCCTCCTTCGGAGGATCTTCACGAGGAGAGCCGGCAGGAGATCCATCCCGCTCCCCTTCGATCGTACCTGGTGGGTGGCGTCTCTTATCCATTCCAAACCCTTCTTTGTTGCCCCCACACCACACACACACACACACACACACACACACACACACACGATCCCCAACCCTAACCCTCCCCCTGCACGCACGCACACACGCACACACACACACACACACACACACACACACACACACACACACACACACACACACACACACACACACACACACACACACACACACACACACACACACACAGAGTGAGACCTGGGTGATGTCCCTTGACAAGGAAAGCCTTCACTAATGAGCTGTGCCTTCAGCAGTTAAATGCGGGTGGGAGGGGGAAGATATGTTTTTCTTAATCAGTAATGGGGGCATACTATTTATTTATTATTTGTGATTCACATCCAGCAGAAGTCCTCATCTCGGACCCGTATTGTTTAGAGAAAGTTACAATTTGTTTTCAGGGAAAAAAACCCTCACATCTCTAACGGAAATAACGCTGGAAAGCCAGCAGTTATATCTGTGATTGTCAAAGTGCCTCTGCGTTTGGTGAAGTTTATATTTCTTGCAAAAGCGTGCTGTAATAAATTCATTAGTGTTAATGGTGCCACGAGACTCTTAATTGTTGTGTTGGCCAAAATGTGTTATCTTTATAGACAGTAGGTGATGCGGTTTTCTGTGTGTCCCATTCTGATGGCTAGTCCCAGCGGCAGTGAACCATGGGAACATTGCATGGCTGTGTCAGTGTTCCCTCTTCTCTGGGATAGTCCCAAATGTAAAGCAAAAGAAATGTATTGTCCTAAGATGGCATTTGCTGGTGATATTTTGCACTAAGTTCTTTTATTAAAAATAACGATGATAATGTATGTTTTTTTTTAATGTTGATCTTGTCAACTAATGAAGCAGTGCATCCTCTCTGCCGTCTGTGAAGATTCTCAGTCATCCAGGTGAGGTTATCTGGAAGCTGAGTCGTGGGAACTGGACTTCTTTCCTTGTGAAATCCAAACATTTCAATCTCACAAGACATCTAGTTGCCGTGACTCAACTTCTGGAGAATCCTCTCAGCTGATATTCTACCAAAGACAGAACAAATGGCCAACGGAGGACTGAATCTGGACCTCATTCCCTTCCTCTGTTGACTTAAGTGCTGATGATCTTCTGGAATATAGATCTGAATTGAGTATTTCCCAATGGAAATTCATCTGTCAGGTAGTAGCCAAGTATTCAAACCCAGGAAGAAGTTACTTCTCTGCATTAGAGGCCTGGGGAGGATGACCACCACTAGATAATGAAGTTTTGGTGGCACTCCATGTTAAGAGACTCCATTGCCAGCCCAGATGACTTTCTAGGTATACAATGTTACTTTTATATTTCGTTTTTTTCCCCTGTCTGATAGAGTTTGATTTCTTTTAAAATATCAAGGTGATGGTGCTCTCCTGTATCTCAAAATCAACAATGTAGCAACAGCTGCAGGAAAAGAAGCCAAGCTTCACTTGTTTCAAGCTCAGGAATGGTTAAAACTACAAGAGAGCTCTCAAGAATACAGCTGTAAAGAGAAGTGGTCCAAAGCTCAGTTCATATGTGAGTATGAGATGCTGGACAAGTCTAAATGGGTTGAAAAGCTTCATTGCCTTTTTAGTAGATCAGTTGATTGTCTATGAATGTGTTTAAAGATTTTGAAATATTCTAACCGTCCGATGTATTCAAGCCCCACAAGTCATGGGAATTGCCACAAAGGTCCAAACTTAAGCCCTCCTGGTGTTTTGGACCACAACTTCCAGAAGTCTAAGCTTAGATTGCCAATGACAAAGGACTGTGGGAGTTGTGGTCCAAAAACATCTGGAGGGCCGAAGTTTGGACATGTCCTTGTAACAAATACCGTACACAGCATCCTTTCCCAATCTTATGCCCTCCAAATCTGTTCAGATACATCCTCATCACCCAAGCCCATTCTGGCTGCAGTTGATGAGATCTGGAGGACACACGAGTGGAAAAGCCTGTCCTTATAGACTTACCTGCTACGCTTGTTTCAAGTTGGCCTCAGTCTATTTGCTCTTGCCTTAGGTCTTTCAAACTAAGTTTCCTCTGTAGCAAGCTGAATATAGGCAGTCTCGTGCTGCTGCGAACACAAGAATGTGAATAGCAGGGCGTCGTGCGCTACTGATGCAATGCCTCAGGACATTGTAAATGGATGTGCCCAGTGAGACAGGAGGAGCAGCTTGTCATATGCAACCTTCCAGCTGCGTTTACCCTTTGCGTTGCTACAGACTATCAATCTCAAGGTGGCTGCTTTGCTTTTGGGAGCTATCAATATCCATATAACCATACTTTAGGGAAGAAAGGTTTTTCGAAGTTGGAAAAAATGCAGTGGCTTGTATCTCAAAAGCTTCTCAAGATGGGTATATAGCTCATTATATGGGTCACATTTGGTGCAGTTATCCCATTGTTTATCCTGTGTGAGTGGTTACTTCACACCTAAATTATTTTCTTTACCACTTTATTTTTTAAAAAATGTTTCTGTATTGCTGCAATGATACTCTAGGTAGGTAAGATATATTGATGGTATTACTGTTTGGCTATATCACGTATTTCATTCAACCAAAATAACAGGAAAGTAACTGTGACCTAGCTGCAGGGAAGGACATTTTATGGGCCCCTACCCTCCAAATTATTTGACAGATGACAGCACCTCTTCGTCACCCTCACCATTATTTTTCGTTTAGTGGTTGCTCATAGGGGCTGGGAGAAAATGTATGGAAAGTGAACAAAAGCAACAGCTGGAAAAACAGATTGATTGAATACTAGCTTTCCTTCATAACCTACAGGTAAAACTCAAAAAATCAGAATATTGTGCAAATGGTCATTTATTTCAGTAAGTCAACTCAGAAGGTGAAACTAATAGATGAGACAGACTCATTACATGCAAAGCAAGTTATGTCAAGCCCTACTTTGTTATAAGTGTGATGATTCTGACGTACAGCTTATGAAAACCCTAAATTCACAATCTCAGAAAATTAGAATAGTGTGAAAAGGTTCAATATTCTAGGCTCAAAGTGTCCCCTCTAATCAGCTAATGAATCCATAACACCAGCCTTTAAATGGTCTCTCGGGCTGGTTCAGTAGGAATCATAATCATGGCAAAGACTGCTGACCTGACAGTTGTGCAGAAAACCATCATTGACACCCTCCATAAGGAGGGAAAGCCCCCAAAAGGTACAGATTGCAAAAGTGCTATATCAAAGTGCTATATCAAAGCACATCAATAGAAAGTTATGTAGAAGGGAAACGTGGAAGAAAAAGGCGCACAAGCAGCAGGGACGACCGCAGCCTGGAGAGGATTGTCAGGTAAAGGCCATTCAAAAGTGTTGGGGACTTTCACAAGGAGTGGACGGAGGCTGGAGTTAGTGCATCAAGAGCCAAGATACAGAGACAGATCCTCGACATGGGCTTTAAATGTCGTATTCCTCTTGTCAAGCCGCTCCTGAACACTGTTGCTCAGTGGTCTAAAGTCCTCTTTTCTGATGAGAGCAACGTTTGTATCTCATTTGAGAACCAAGGACCCAGAGTCTGGAGGAAGAATGGAGAGGCACACAATGCATGATGCTTGAAGTCCAGTGTGAAGTTTCCACAATCTGTGTTGATTTGAGGAGCCATGTCATCTGCTGGTGTTGGTCCACTGTGCTTCATTAAGTCCAGGGTCAACATAGCCGTCTGCCAAGAGATTTTGGAGCACTTCATGCTTCCTTCTGCAGACGAGCATTATGGGAATGCTAACTTCATTTTCCAGCAGAACTTGGCACCTGCCCACAATGCCAAAAGTACTAATGACCATAGGATTACTGTGCTTGATTGGCCAGCAAACTCACCTGACCTGAACCCCATAGAGAATTTATGGGGCATTGCCAAAAGAAAGATGAGGGACATGAGACCGAACAATGCAGCAAAGCTGAAGGCCACTATTGAAGCATCCTGGTCTTCCACAACACCTCAGCAGTGCCACAGGCTGATAGCATCTATGCCACACCGCATTGAGGCAAAAGGGACCCAAACGAAGTATGAGTACATATGCATGCTTATACTTTTCAGAGGTTCGATGTTGTTCTATTTCCAATCCTTGTGTTATTGATGTCATGTAATCTAATTTTTTGAGATTGTGAATTTGGGGTTTTCATAAACTGTACGCCAGAATCATCACAGTTATACAATAGTAAGACTTCACATATCTCACTTTGCATGTAATGAGTCTTTATCATATGTTAGTTTCATCTTTTGAGTTGACTTACTGAAATAAATGACCATTTGTACAAAACAATACCCCCCTGTCTATTGTGGGGGTTGGGGACCCAAACTGACCAGCGATAATTGAAAATCTGTGATATGCGGATGCAGGTCGGGTCGAGCCGGGGGGGGCGACATTTAAAATGTCTTTAAGCAACAGAGCCAAGTGCTTGCCTGGTGCTGGCGTGGGAAAACAAAAGGTTTTTCTCCCCCCACCCCAGCACCAATCAGCTGGAGTTTGGGGCTTGGGGAAGGGGGGAAATGGTTTTAAAAGCCCGGGCTTTTAAAACCTTTTCCACCCCTTCCCCAAGCCTGGGGCTCCAGCTGATTGGTGCTGGGGGGGGAACCATTTGTTTCCCTACCCTGCACCAATCAGCTGGAGCCCATGGCTTGGGGAAGGGAAAAAGGTTTAAAAAGCCCAGGCTTTTAAAACCTTTTCCTCCCCTATCTCAAGCCCTTTTGGGGTACCACTGTACTGTGGTCCTGTGATACGGCGGGACCACAGTATATGAACTGCGAAAAGGCAGGGGACCACTGTAATCTAATTTTTTGAGTTTCACCTGTATCTTTGGGTTGCCTGCTCAGGCTTTTAGAGCCCTCCAGTGGAAGCCCCACTGCTTCCTCGCTGCATCTCATAGATAGACTAACTAACTGACTCCATAGACTTTGCCTCCACGAGCAATACAGGCAAACCCTGCTTGAGGAGAAAAGTGGAGTGAAAGGGGGTTTACCTCTTATCCATCTCCCTAGCCTTCTCTTCTTGTGCCAGTGCTGCCACCGGAAGCTTGCCATGTCACCGTGGTTGCCTTCTTACTCGTGAATAAATGAGCCAAATCTTACTTGTGGGTTAGCTGTGATCCAACAGTCTTTCTGAAGTCGTCTCATGGGGGAAGAAATATCTCCAGTGTGAACAGAAGAATTGCTCCCGTGCAAGATAAGATTGTTTACACTGAAGTTAAGAACCTTTGAGTTCTGCTCCAAATTCGTTCATCTGGATAGATCCTAATTCAGTTGAACAAAAAACTTAGTGCTTTGCCTGTGCCCCCCTACAGCCTCTTGTAGAGCTGTAATATGAGATTGGGCATGAGCTACTCATGAGGGACGAGGGAATCTTACTTCATTGAACTTCCTGAACATTGTGACATGTTATGTACCTATCTAGGAGCAAGTCCAATTAGAACCAGTGGGATTTACTTCTAGGTATATAAATAGATAAATGTGCTGTACATTACCTTGTCTTAGGAGTCAAGCTAGCACTGGCATTTCCTAAAACTAAGTAGTGCAGGGATTGCCTTTCAACTATGTGCATATGAATATGTCACATGTTTCAAAGCTTGTGAATTATAAGGGTGTAGGGATATAATAGGAATATTAATATGCACAGATATTAATGATCCAGCAAGCTTCCTGCAAAGGATTCTGGGGGGCGATATTTGACTCTCTCTCCTGCACGGGAAAGCCCTGGGAGAAGGGAAATAGAGTCCCTAAGATTAACGTGCAGGAAGCAGATGGCTTACTATCTCGTCCTTCCATCCTGACATGGTATGGCCATAAGGAACAAACAAGACCATTCATCATTACCTGGAATGGGATGTAAGGAAATAACAAGCTGCTGGGGTTATCCATCATCCAGTCCCTCGCTAGGTGACATGTCCACGTCACAGAAAGCCCTCCCCGGGAGTCCATCAAGCCAATGACAGGCTGACACATAGGATACCACACGATATCTGTAACTCCACCTCTTACAGCTAATAAAGGCGTGCCTTGCAGCCTGCTCAGGGAGAAGAGCATGGCGGTCTGACACTTGAACCCAACCCTACGTGTCCGTGTAGGTTATTTCCCGACATAAGGGTTTACCTAATTTGTATTGCCTTTATTAAGTGATGTTTAAGTTGATATATTCCATGTACAGTGGTACTTTGGATAACAAATTTAATTCGTTCTCTGAGGCAATTCGTTATCAAAAATTTTGTTATCCGAAACACGGTTTCCCATTGAAATGAATGGGAAACCAATTAATCTGGAGCCCCCCCAAAAGGGCAAAAAGCTGGGGTTGTTTTCCAGACCTCTTCATAAAGTGCACTTTAAAGGCATACAGTGCTGGAACACACACACCCCAGAACACACACACACCGCAGTGCAGTGCAAACATGGAGAAATGAAACCAGCAAACTTGGCCCAGCCTTTTCTTGCCCAAAGTGCAATGGGGAAAAAAAATCCAAACAGACAAACAGAAGCAGCAAGTAAAATGCAGCCCGTTTTTGCCCCCGTATCAATGAGAAAGGTTGCAAATAGGGAGAAAATGAAAGCTGAACTCCTTCCCGAGCCATTTCCCGCCCAAAGAGCAACGGAGGGAAAAAAAAACCAAACAAGACAAACAGAAGCATAAAACCAGCAAGCCCAGCCCAGCCTTTTCCCACCCAGAGTGCAAAAAAAGCAGTGCAAAGATTACTAAAATGTAGAAAACAGATTTCGAAATGCCTTATAAAAAAGAGTGTACACAGGCTGCCATGCACACACCCACACCCGTAGTTTGTGGAGGAGTGGGAGGAGTTAGAGCTTTTTTTTTTTTTCATTGTGTTTTGGAGCCATTCTGGACATACTTTGCTGAGAGATTAGGACCTTTCGAACTTGGAAAGGTAGGGAGCTAGCTTTTATTAATCTTTGCACTCCTTTTCTTTGCATTTTTTGCTGGAAACAGGCTGGGGTAATCTTGCTGCTTTCTTTTCTCCGTGTTTGCATTGCATTGCAGGGCAGAGTGTTCTGGGGGGGGGGAGGGGAGTTCCAGCACTGCATGCCTTTATAGTGCACTTTATAAAGAAGTCTGGAATAAAAACCCAGCTTTTTGCCTTTTTTGGACCTCAGGAATGGATTAATCGGTTTCCCATTCATTTCAATGGGAAACTGTTTCAGATAACAAATTCTTCAGAAAATAAATTGCCATGGAGAACGAATTAAATTCATTATCAGAGGTACCACTGTATTTGAAGTACAAAAATAATGGAGATTCTTTTACAATTATTATCAAAGAGGGGCCAATAATAATCATTCGTAATTTATGTATGGATCAGACTAAAGATATATAATTAATGTTTCAGAAGAGTGGAATGCATAACTGATGGTGAACAGGGAACATGGAAGAATTATGGTTCATATTCTTCTGGAACATCATTTGCATATACTTTGGCTGATCCACATATAAATCACAGTGAAAGAGAAGAAAAAACAACATTGCTTTGCTATTTTGTGCTGGGGACTTATTTAAGTACTTGTATATCTGTGGAGATTCTCAGTCATCTAGGTAAGATTATCCAGGGGTTGAGTCATGGCAGCTGGACTTCTTGTGGGATTGAAATGTTTTGCTACTCATCCAAGTACTGTACTTGGCTTTGACCCCACAAGCAAAGAGATCCAGTTGCCATGACTCAACTCCCTTGAGTACTTGTAGTTGAAGATATATATATATATATATATTTAATTTAGTTCCGTGTTATACATAATGAGGCAGCTGGATAGACTTTACTATAAATTTATGAAGGCTTGACTGTATAGAGACTTTAAAAGGTGCCATTGTTTGTCTAGCTTAGTAATCTGGAAAAATCAAGCATGGCCACTTGATTGGAGACTCTGGGAATTATACTCCAGAAAAGTAACTTGCACCAGTCTCTGTTTAACGTCACCTAATTGGATTGGCAGGGACTGTCCTTTCTTTTAAGCCAGAGCCTTTTCTATACCAGGGATTGCACTTGGGGTTAGCCTATGCTAGTTGGCTTGACTTTTGTAGCAGCAAGGCTGCTGAGTTAATATTTGAATTGGGCTACATCTGGTATTAACATCCACTTGCAGTGTTTTGAAATCCCATTGGCTGCAGAGTAAGTTAAACTCATAGCTACCATTAATTTTAATGTGACAGTGCTTTTGAAAAGATTGTGATGGATTGTGCAATATAATTTTTAGGGACTACTGTCACAATAAAATCTAACGTTCATGAGCACATCGGCATAGATACACTCCGAGAGGCTAGGGACAACTTCAGCAATATATTGTGTTATGGATATGGCAGAAAGACTCACATTTTTTTTTGCTAGATGCAAAGCTGAGACGTTTATTGCTTATTGGTGGTGGGGTGTGTAGGGGGGGGGTCTTTCTTGGAACAAAAACATATCTGAAGAGACTAATTGTGTTTTTTGCTTTTTGAAGTGACCCTGAACAGCACTGAACAGAATTTGACGCTGTCCCAGGTTCCCTATCCAGACACATGGTATGTGTTTTATGTCGACAAGTTTACCTGTGTGGAGAACTATGAGAGCTCTGAATCGGAGGATGTTCAATTTGAACTGGTGTTGCTAAACCCTGATGCAGAAGGGAATCCATTAGATCACTTTAGTGCAGGGGAATCGGGTAAGATGTTTTTCTTGACATTGGGGGGGGGGGCAAGGGAACTGTCGAGTGCGGGCGGATGACGATAACATTCTAAAGTATTTCATCATGTAGAAAGTGTTTTACGTGTCAGGGAGCACTTGAGATTGTGTCGGGGTTGATTCCCACTCTCTGAAGGCAAAAATAGGTTACAGGTGATACCTTTATAGGCCACTAATAAAAATAAAAAACAAAGAACATTGCAAGCTTTCGAGTGTAAATCACCCTTCTTCAGAGCAGGTCCCAGAAGTTCAGACATGGTAAAAGATATGCTTTGCCAGGAGGTTACTTTTAAAGTCCTTGGTTAGATGATGTTTTTAAAGTCCATGGCTAGATGGGGTTGCAGCCAGGGCAGGAGTCTTGTTAGAGGCAGGAAGTTGGAGGGCAGTTGCAAAAGTTGCTTAAGCATTGGATTTAACACCCCCGTTCTTCAAACAAAGGAACATGGGTCATACACCGCCCCCTCTCCCTCACCCATCTCCATATGGCTCTGCGAGACATACAAATCCCTCTTGGCCAGAGATTGGCGGGGGCAGGGGGAACGAAAAGGGTTGATGCAGGGGACCCACGTGCTTCATTCTGCTATGGGGGGGGAATTAGTAAATCCCCTAGGTTTGCCAATTGGAACCAAATTGAATTCCAAAGGGAATCCTTGTTGGCTTGGAAAAAGGAAATATGATGCCATTGGGATGTTTGATTGCTTAAATTATAAACTTGTGTAGTTCAGGGCTTGTCTCCCTCTCCTCTTTGCAGTCATAGACAGATACCTGAAATGTCTGCTCAATTTGCACAACTCTCTCAAGAGAGAGAATTCCACAATTTTATATAACCCCAAGCTTGACTTAACCGGTTTGGACTCATTTAAGTTCAGATTCCTTGGAATATGCCACCCAAGTGTCTAGGACTACAATTCTCATGATGCCAACATAGCCAGTGGTCATGGCTATGGGAGTTATAATCTGGAGACCTTCAGCTGCCTGAGAAAAATTTTCATTTATATTAACAAGCAATTTAAGGCAGTGGGTCCCAGTGGATAATATGGACAGCATCATTTTAGCAAATTCTAACATAATTCTGATATAAACCATTTTCTGGAATGTATTAAGACTTCACCGTATAAAAACAATTAAGTATTTTTTTATGTTGGCAAATTTATCTATTCTCGACAGTGGTTGGAATCCTGTTGGTTTGCCTAACAAATGGCACAACTGACTTTTTCTCCCCTAGCTGGCAAATAACGTGTCCCAGGTAGGATTCTCAAGCACACACCAAATCACGGGAGCAAGGAAAAAAATTTTAATAGAGAACAACAGGATTTTAGCCACTGTATGCAAAAAAAAAGAAGGTACCTGGGATAAAAATACAGAGGAGCCCAACTCCTTTGGTTTTAATGTGATGGAGGAGTGGATGAAACATGTAGAAAATGAGCTTAATGCCTTCAAAAGTGTGGGTTGCCCTTTCAGTATGGCAGCAGTGACACCAAGTGGCAAGACCGATCTATCACAGGCAAATAACAAGTCAAATATTTAGGTGTAAAATACAAATGGAAGCTCATTAACACAGTGTAGAAAACAGGTGTTTGTGGCATATGCTCAGCATATCATGTTTGGTAGAACTAATCACCTTTCTGATTAAAAACAGAGAATATTGTACTGTCTTTTGATACTCAGTCCTTGCCATAAAGATGTGCAGCAAACCTGCTAACAGGGCTTGTTTGTAGGAACAAAACAGGGATGGAAGTATTAGGGAAGATCCTTACAATGTAATTTTAGGCATGAAATAGCATATAAATGTTTTCTTTTGTTAGCAAAGTTAAGATTGTTTGAAGTTGTAATATTCTCTGCTCTTATCTTAATTCAATCTCGGAAATTTCTTAATGTAATGTTCTTAATGGTAACACAGGAGAACTTAAATTAGGATAAACAGCATAATGTCATACCATCATTTAAAGGCCATTTGTTTTAAAATTTTGCGCTTGAAGCAAAATCTAGTTATTAGTCCCAATTAGAGTAGACTCACCGAATCAGTGGGAATTTTGTATGTGCAAATGTCACTTTCAAGGAGTCTTTGTTAGTTTAGGTCAGTTCTTACATTGGATGAGGCCTATACCAACCCATATTAGTGAGTCACCTTTCCTGGATCTGGGTCTCTTAGAAACATGCTTTACCAACAGCTTTAGAAGCCATTTTCTGGTCATAGAAGAGTAAAGTGCTATTTCTCCCAAGCAGCACTTCGGCTTTGGGAGTGTTTCCTCAGAGGCTTCATCTGATACTGGATTTGCCATCTTTTCTACGCCAGCTGCGAGCTTCTGAAACCTTCGAAATTTCTATTTTGATTCGTCTGTTCTTGTTTGGGAATCTTCATTCAGTTTTTTCAGTTAGATTCTTAATTTGGATTATTGAATTTGGATTACCCAGCTGTGTTTTGTTATAGGTTTATTAGGTTAATATATCGGACGCCTCTCTGGAAAGAAATGAGCATGTGTGGTAACAGGATCCTTCTCTTCCCAGGTCTGCATGAGTTCTTCTTCCTGCTTGTCCTGGCATACTTCATCACTGCCTGCATATATGCCCAGTCCTTGTGGCAAACGATTCAGAAAAGAGGACCAATGCACACCGTGTTAAAGGTGTTGTCATCTGTTCTGCTCTTACAAGCAGCTTCAGCTTTTGCAAACTACCTGCATTTCTCAAGGTAACTCTAAAATCCCATTGCCGAGCGTCTGTTCTGCACTGGCACCCAACCGGGCCTGTCTGCTGCTTGAGGTGGCGACAGCTATTTCAGAATTTAGAAACGTTAGTTTGTGGACCACAACTCCCAGAATCCCCCCGGTCAACATGGCCTGTGGCTGGGGAATTCTGGGAGGCTATTCAGAAAGGTGGTTCTGGCCAGCTTCAGTTGATGTTCAAGACGGAAGCTGAACTCTTCCCTTTGCAAGCCTAGCACTGTGGCACTGGGCCGCTTGTTCCCTCTCAGAGGTACACAGTGCATCTCCACCCCTTTCCAGGAAGAAAACTGAGAAAGCAGTGTGTCAGTATTCAGCCCTGCTGCCGCAGGTGCTTGTCTCCTGTGCAGAGGTGGAGACCCTGTGGGACTTAAGAGTAAAAATGTTTTTTGCTCTCTCTGTGATGATGTGCCAGGTTTTTCCTACAGAAATGTGGGAAATGTACAAATATGGAAATATGTCTGTGAACTTCAGTTGTGTTTGGTTCTTAGAGTATGACGCAATGCATTCTTCACATATTCACTACAGGAAATGCCAACAAATATGCAGCAGATACGATTAACTCATAAAATAAATTCCATCCTCAATAGATGCTTATGCAACATCTTTTAAAATAGATTGTGAGGTAATAGCAGTTGAATAGAGTAGATCTGGGGTTTCTAATAGGAAATTCCATTTACTGCCTTTAGTATTTCCCAATATAAAACCTAAATATACTTTGCTAATCATCGTTACTTTCTGGTAGTTAAAATTCCCTAGAAAACTGTTCCTTTCAAATAATTGTATTAATCCTCTAAATCCTATTCATCCAATCCTAAGTCTCTGCATTTTGCTCTGCTTGCTAAGTATGCATAAGCAGCATAGGACATTGTGACAATATTAATTCCTTCCTCTGTTCTGTTCCCTTCCCTTGTTTATGTAAGGAACTGATACATTAGTTCAGGCGTGTCCAAACTTCGGCCCTCCAGATGTTTTGGACTGCAACTCCCACAGTCCTTTGCCATTGGAAATACAGGCTTGGAATTCTGGGAGTTGTGGTCCAAAGCATCAGGAGAGCCGAAGTTTGGAGATGCCTGCAATAGTTCAAACATGAAAGATCACTTTCCCACGAAATGTGTTTGTATATATTTTTCTCCATACCTCTCCTTTCCCTCTTTGAAAAAATACAGACAACTTTAAAAATTTTAATTAATTAATTAATTTTATATAGTAGGTCCTCCATATATCTGTGGATTGGTTCCAAGCCCTCATCCTGTGGATAGTGAAATGGCAGATAATACTGAACATGCTATTTGGAGCATGGTAACAGGGAGGAAACCTATTTTCACATACCTTACTAGAACTGGCCACTAGAGGGCAACAGAAAATATACTATGTATTCTTTACTAACAAATACAGTTGTACCTTGACTTATGACAATAATCTATGCTGAAGGCATCTTTGGAAATCGATCAGGCCGTAAGTTGAACAGCGGTTTCCCATAGGAATGCATTGAAAATCAATTAATCTATCTATTCTGGAGGGAACTGATTAATAGGGAAGGCTGTCCCAGCCCCCAGTCAAGGCTGCTTTCCGCTTTCCCACCAGACAGCGGACTTTGAAAGGTCTGGCGTGTCAAAATCAGATTGGGGGTGGGGGTGGAGAGCAGCCTTTGACTGCCTTTGATTGAGGAAGAAGCCTGGGCGCCTTGGAAGGGAAGTGCTTACCTTCGAATAAGCACTTACTCAGAGTTAAGCGCTTCCCTTCCAAGGCTCCCGGGCTACGAGAAGATGCATCCGTCCCAGGGAACTCGTGGGGTGGATGCATGTTCGCCCAGCCCGGGCAGTTTGGAAGGCAAGCGGCAGTGGCAATCCTCCTGAAGCCGCTTGCCTTGCAAGGTGTCCAGGCTGCACGGAGATCAATGGTCCCTTCGATCTTTGCCCAGCCCAGGCACCTTGCAAGGGAAGCCCTTACCTCTGGGTAAGCACTTACCTGGAGGTAAGAGCTTCCTTTGCAAGGTGCCTGGGCTTCCCCAAGTTGCATCATGCCCGGGCAGTTTGGAAGGGAGGCATGATGGCTACCTCCTCCTTCGTTGCTTCGATCTCTTTTGCAGAAATGGAAGCAACCAAGAAGGAGGAGGTGGCGATGGGCAGTGAACGCTGCTCTCAGTTCCGCAGGACAGGTGACTTTCACAGGTAAAACCAGCCAAAGTCAGCTATCATGCGGAGCACAGAGCAGTAAGTCAAGGTACCACTGCATTCATAACACACACTCTGGCTTCCTCTAGTGGCCAGTTCCGATAATATATGTGAAAATACCTTTTCCGGATTTTCTGATTAGCAGAAGTCTGCAGCATCTGTAATTGCAAAGGGCACAAATACAGAAATATGTGACCATTATATCCTTCATGTTTCACATGTGTGGTGGGGCTTGTTTTGCCAATGATTTATTCTCAAAGTACTTAAACCTGATATATATTGTTTACAGTATCCAGTGATACTATTGCTTGTTGTTGTATTATACACAAACAATGCAGACATTTCAGTATGAAGCTTTTTGTTTAAAAAATGCACTTTAAACTTTAGGGTGACTTTTTGTCATTATGTTTTAATAGTTACACTAAAAATGGAGTAGGAGCACCTTTTATGGGGAGCCTTGCAGAGTGTAAGTATGTTTTTATTTTGTATAGGTTATAATTATAAACAAGAGCCTGAGAAGCTCATATCAGCGTCTTCTGTATCGTTTGACAGACTGAGTCTGCTGGAGAGCCACGACTGATTTAGTGGTGGAATGCAGACCAGATTCCTGTTGAAACAACCACGACTGTGACGTTCAACATGCAAGAAGTTTGCTTTTTTTGGCTAGATGTCTTGTACAAACTGCTTGCACAATTAGCTTTGTCTCTATGAATATTTCAACAATCTGGCCACAATTTTTAAGCTCCGTGTGAAGCCCTGTTTTTCATTGGCTTGCTGTTGCGGGCTGATGGAGTTGATTTGACAGAAATATTATTTTTGTTCCAAATGGTGCCAGCAATGCCATCCTTTTGTGAATCTACTCAGAAACAACCCCCACTCGATTCGGTGCATAGGGCTTTGTCTGCATAAGCCGTCACATGATTGCTTCAATACGTTAATATATTTCTCAAATTCATTTTCCTCACAAGGTGAGTGGGGGCTTAATATAGTGGATATAAAAAGTTTACACACCCCTGTAAAAATGTCAAGTGTCTGTGATTAAAATAAATGAGACAAAGATAAATTATTTCAGAGTTTTTTCCACCTTTAATGAGACCTATGAACTATACAATTAATTTGAACCACAAACTGAAATCTTTTAGGTGGAAGAAGGAAAAATAAAAATTGAAATAATATGGTGGCATATGTGTGTAAAAAAGTCACATTCAAACTCAGGCTAAGTAGGAGTCAGTACCCACCTGCCATCATTTAAAGTGCCTCTGAGGAATTCCAAATAAAGATCGGCCATGCTAGTAGATCTTTCCTGACCTTTTCTTAGTCACATCCTACAGCAGAAGCCATGGTCCACAGAGAGCTTGCAAAGCATCAGAGGGATCTCATTGTTAAAAGGCATCAGTCGGGAGAAGGGTGCAGAATAATTTCCAAGGCATTAGATATACCATGAAACACAGTGAATCCAGTCATAATCAAGTGGAGAAAATATGGCACAACAGTGACATTACCAAGAACTGGACGTCCCTGCATATTTGATGAAAAGACTAGAAGAAAATTGGTCAGGGAGGCTGCTAAGAGGCCGATGGCGACATTAAAGGAGCTGCAGGAATATCTGGCAAGTACTGGCTGTGTGGTACATGTGATAACAATCTCCCGTATTCGTCATATGTCTGGGCTATGGGGTCGAGTGGCAAAATGGAAGCATTTTCTTACAAAGAAGAACATCCAAGCCTGGCTAAATTTTGCAAAAACACATCTGAAGTCTCCCAAAAGCATGTTGGGGGGGTGTTATGGCCGGATAAAACCAAGGTTTAACTTTTCAGCTATAAATCCAAAAGATATGTTTGGTGCAAAAACAGCCCTGCACATCACCATAAAAAACACCATACCCACAGTGAAGCATGGTGGTGGGCAGCATCATCCTTTGGGGCTGTTTTTCTTCAACTGGGACAGGAGCCTTCTAGTCAAGGTAGAAGGGATTAAGAACAGTTCCAAATGCAATTAATATTGGCGAAAAACCTTCAGGCTTCTGCTGGAAGGCTAAACGAGGAATTTCATCTTTCATCATGACAGTGACCCAAAGCGTACATCCAAATCAACAAATGAATGGCTTCACCAGAAGAAGATTAGCGTTTTGGAATGGCCCAGCCAGAGCCCAGACCTGAATCCGACATAATATCTGTGGGGTGATCTGAGGAGGGCTGTGCACAGGAGATGCCCTTGCAGTCTGACAGATTTGGAGCATTATTGCAAAGAAGAGTGGGCAATTATTGTCAAGTCAAGATGTGCCATACTGATAGCCTCATACCCAAAAAGACTGTGTGCTGTAATAAAATCAAAAGGTGCCTCAACAAAGTATTAGTTTAAGGGTGTGCACACGTATGTCACCATATTATTTCAGTTTTTTATTTTTCCTTCTTCTGCCTAAAAGATTTCAGCTTGTGGTTCAACTGAGTTGTACAGTTCATAGGTCTCATTAAAGGTGGGAAAAGTTCTGAAATGATTTATCTTTGTATCATTTATTTCCATCACAGACACTTGCCATGTTAACAGGGGTGTGTAAACTTTTGATATCCAGTCAAGATCAACTTCATTTTTCGCTAGATCCTCCCCAACCACAATCAAAGAGCAACTACATTAGCTTGATTTGCTGCTTCTTTTGTGACAGCATTAAGTTTACATGACCACACGAAGACCCAGGATTTTTCTGGTGGCACCATCCACGCTGGCCTGTCAATTGAACACAGTTGAATCCATAGTCAAAGCCACCCGTCCTTTGATGGTGTCCTCCTGCCAATCCCTGGCTCTTCATTTATGCTCTGCTGCCAAACTTCTGGGACTCTCCAGGGGGTTACATGGCAAATGTGGGGAAAGGGACAGTTTTCTAAAATTCTTCATACACATGCAAACATGCACCTCATATTATGGGAACTTTGTAGTCTGCCGGAGCTTTAAAAATAAACAGTATATAATTTTTTTATTTATGTGTATGTCGAGAAAGTTGAGCTCTCACTAACCCTATTGAAACAATGCAATGATGAGGTTATCTAACACTAGACTTTTAAATTTAATTGTTTGTTTTTTAAAAAAGCTAACAAGAAATATTTTGGGGCAACCAGGGAGAAGGATTATGAGGGCTGGTGGTGGCTATCCTATAAGACTGTATTTCCCTGAATACGTGCATGGCACAGGACAGAGTCATTCTTTACAAGAGCGAAGATTTTAAAACAAAAAATTAAATGGTCACCATTCTCTTGCCTGTACCATGTTGCTCCTACACGTTTCAATAGTACTTCTGTTTTTTTAATATTCTTCCTGGAGCTAGTAGGAGTGCCTGAAAAATACATTTGAAAAACAAAAGCCCAAATGCAATTGCTGATCCCAACTAGAATAGAATTATTGACTTGCGGAAAGGTGAGTCCATCCTGATAAAAATCCCATTGGTTCACTACGTCTACTGTGGTTGGCAGTCACAGTTGCATTTAGATTGAAGACTCTGCCCTCCTGCAGACGTTTCCTCCAGTGACAGGACTAACCTTCCCTTTCCCATTTGATTAGTGCAAAAACGGCACCCATGGAGCCATAGACAAATGATGCACAACCTTCAGATGGAAGGTTCCATGTCACACCACAAGGACCTATGGGTGATTCCTCCATCGGTGTCCTGGCCCCTGCCATGTGACTCCTCCCCTGCCAGTTTCCCACTGGTTCCCCACAGATGAGGACAAAGAAAATGCTTTCCAGCGAGGAAAGAGGATCGCTGAGACGTGTGTGTATCACAGTGGAAACAAGACTCCGCTAGAAAGGATGTTCTCCGTATCAGGAGCTCAGAAAGTTGCCGGTAACTCTAGAAGAGGCCCTGTTTACAGGAGTAGTAGCACAAAACAGTATTGCATTTGAAAATAGCAAAAGCATTCGAAAGGACCAGAGTGAGCATCTTCTTAGTAAACCTGGTTGTATTAAAGAAGCGATCCTGATTTTGTTTATGTGCCCTTGCTGAACCAGCAGCCTTGACGAGGCAAACTTGTACAGTAGTTGTTGTCAGTGGTGCCATATTTAATATAATTTATTTGTGTCAACATTCTCCTCCTTCCTGTTTAGTGTGTGACATCCTCTCTCAGATGCAGATGCTGTACCTACTGCTGAGTTTATGTATGGGATGGACCCTGAGCAAAATGAAGAAATCTCAGAGCAAACCTCTCCAGTGGGATTCTACTCCAACCTCCACTGCCATCGCGGTCGTTGTGGTTGTGACACAGGTCTGGTCTGGCGTTGCACCTTCTGTTTACTGCAGATGCGGTTTGAGCACTTTGAGAAAGCCGTGTACAAATCTGAGTTGGGCTACACGCAGGCCTCAGAGGAAGAGCTGTATTGTTGTTGTTTTTCTGATCCCCTCCAGAGTCCCCAGCTCTCTTACCAATAAAGCACCAAAAGGGCCACTTCTATTCATAAACAAGATGTGTTAAAGACAGTTGTGTTCCCTGAAGCTTTTAGGAAACATGATTCCCATAAAGTGAAGTGTACGGAATTTGCATAAACAGGGGTTTTTCCCTCCTCTACCCAGAACTACTATCTGGAGGAGTTAATTACTCTTAATTGCTTCCAAGTGGCTCCTTTAATGATCACCCGCCCCTACTGTATTGATTATTAAAACAATTGTTCATCAAATACTCCCCATAGGCACTTTCATTTGAATATTAAGTAAAGGCTTTATTGAAAAGATGAAATTTCACAGAAATATTAGCTTACTAAAAAATAAAGACATGATTTCCCTTCCTAACTTTTAAAATGTGTAAACAAGCTTCAGAGGCAAGGTCTCTCTACTCCCTTATAGAAACTACATAATTAAGAAGTCCATATAGTCCATATGCAAAAAACCATTCCAGAAAAAAAATCCTTCTTTTTCTGTCTCTCTTTGTTCACAGCCTGGGAAAAACAGTCACAGGTCGTTTTAGGCCAATTAGAGTTCCCTTGCTTTTTGGATGGAATGCATATTTAGCCTTTGCTTACATTCCTTCATGATCTCAGATCTACGATCATTCAGGCTTTTCACTCTATATTAAAGATGTTTACGTTTGGCCTTTGCTCGGTCTCAATTTACGTTACATAAAGTAAAAAAAAATTATCAGTGTAGGAATTCCTGGAGACTTACATTATAAATACTAAATATTATTATTGGTTTCATGAGGCAAGCTGCTGTCTTTTTATACCACAAATGGCTAATAGAAACCAGAGCAATTTATGTGGCCCTCTATAGCCCTGTTAAATTTTAGAAAATACAGCACTAGTAGAAAAGATAGATTTGTTAACATTCCCAGTAGTGTTCACGCATGAATGTTACATGCTTCTGGGAGATGGGATAGAATATAGTAACCACCTAGAGCAGTGGTGGCGAACCACTGTGTTTGTCATTGGCAACACAGCCTAGGCATTCTGGGAGTGGTGGTCCAAAATATCTGGAGTGCCTAAGGTTCACCACCACTGACCTAGAGTGACCTTTGTAGCCAGATATAAAAATCAAATAAATAAAAATAAATAAACAGTTAATCCTTCAGCTTGCAGGACTTTAAAGATTTGTTGTATGCTCGCATAAAGGATTCTTGACATAGTAAAGTGTATCTGGGGGTAACAGAAGGAGGTGTCTTAAAGAAGGCATATATTAATCAGCTGTCTTACATACAAAAGTGAATGTTCAGCATTCTAACTAGTTCTAGCTGTTCCCTTGTTATAAACTTTATGGTGAAAAGGGCCTCAAAGCCAGTGTCTGTTTATATGAGCAGCACCCATGACGAGAATGAATTGCTGCCTCCTACAACTGTAATCCTTTTTAAAACTGCATTTCAAGTACAGTACAAGCTCTATTAAACCATTTAACAATATACAGTACATAAAATATGTTGTCCAATCTTTCTGTGGAAAGATTTCCTTCTCATAACTAACTGATTGTACATCTGATCAGAGATGCTGTAAGATTCTGGGAGCACTAGTTCAAAACAGTAACTTTTCTGATCTCTCAGTGTATGGCATAGTTAAGCATTAAAGATGTAACCTGCCACCCTGCTCAGGACCTATTAATTAAAGCAATCAGACTTTGCTTACATTAGTCCAAAGTAATTCTTAAGGGAAAGGAAACTTGAATCAAGCTTCTGACCACATTGGCTCTAAAAAGGTATCACTGCCTTTTAATTAAATCTGGTTTATTAGGGAATTTGTTTGTTTGTTTGCCACTGTTCCAATTTATTGAATGTATATTATCTCCCACCCCACCCCAAACACCATTTTCCTTTAGGACAGCAGGGTAGGAGGGCCATCATGTTGGTATTGTGTGCCTGACTACGTTTATGTGGGAAATGTTTGACCTAGGCATTTGCTTTATTCTAAATGGGTTGTTTGTGCTTTGCAGAGTATTTTACTAATTTGGGAGCAGTTTGAAGATACTGATCATCACAGTTTACCACTCACACCGGAGTGTCGCAGGTGGATTGCTCATTGGCTTGAGAATTTGCCTAGCTTTGTTGTTAGGCTGTGGCCTTTACCAAATCATTCGAACTGAGAGAAGTACACTGAAAAGGGAATTCTATATCACCTTCACCAAGGTACATGAATTGTATGAACTGTTGATAGAGTTTCTTGGGTCTATTATTACAGTGTTGTAGACACTTTAAAAATTGAAGGTTTATTTTGTGGTTTATACGCAAAAGATGGCACCAAAATAAATCTGTTAAACTTTTGCAAAACTTGTGAACTAATGTTTCTTGTTTGTTGAACACATTGAGAAGGGGGAGGTTATTTTGGTTTTTTTTACATCAAATCCCTCATATTTGTCTATTTCTCCCAAAGGTTGTTGGTATAGTGCAGAACAGCTTGACATATGGTCTAAGGAAACATTTGAACAATCTACTAATTTGGTATTGATTGGATGGGAATAATTAACAGCTGGTGTTATTTTTTTTCTCTTTCAGGGCTCTATTGTGTGGTTTTTGTGTCAACCAGTTCTGGTAGCTATTTCTCTAATGTTTAGAGATTATCAGCAAGAAAAGGTTTGTATATACAACATAACTTTTACTTTTTAGTATTTTGTGTTGGTTACCAAATTATTCCTAAACATGGACATTGGTTATTGTGCACATACTTTCCAGCTACAACCTCTCCCAAAACAACTTAGGAAGATCACTAATAAAGTTTACAATCTAAAATGTATATAATATCCATTTATTAATACTCTTGGAAATGTTGAAGTAGAAGTCTTTCACTCTTTATGAAGAAAAAGCATGTGGCTTAAAAACAGTATACAGTATGACTGCCGTGTCTGCGGAGAATCAGTTCTGGGATCCCCCACAGATAGTGAAATCCGCAGATAAGAGCAAACGCTCTTAGCCAAGAATAATGGTGGCAGAAGGGGTGGTGGGGTGCTGCCATGAAAGCTTTTGCCTCCAACATCCCCCAAATCGCAAGGAGGGAAGAAAGTGTTTCCTCCCTTTCTCCTTGCCGCTCAGCTGCGGTGAGGAAAAAAAAGAAAAAAACATTATTCCGTTCTTGCAGCCACCGCCACAAGTGGCCAGCAACAGCAGCAGCAAGGAGAGGAGAAAACTGAAAATGAAACTTACCACCCCGATGCCCGCCACCGCCCTCCTCGCCACCACTTCCACCACCACGGTGGTTCAGCAAGGCAGCAGATCAGAAGTTTTGCCACACTTCTGATCTACCGTCTGGGACCCGACCTGGAAGTTCAAAGGCCAGTTGGCCAGCCTGGTGAGTCCCCACCCCTCCAAAGAGTGCCTTGCTGGCCTGCCGTGGTGGCAGCCGTCACAGCAGTGAGGAGGAGTTTGGTGGGCATCAGCAGTGGTAAGTTTTGTTTTAAATTTCCCCCTTCCTCCCCCTCCCCCCCCCCCCCCTGATGATCCCCCTGATCAAATTGGTGGGCAAAACCCAGTCCCATTGATGTGCGCCCAGCCTGGGCGGCTTGCAAAGGAAGTGGTGGTGGCAGTGATCCACCGCTTACCTCCAGGCTGGGTAAAGATCACTGGCTTCTGGATCCAACAATGCAGCCAGACGTGTGCGGTGCTTAGGGGATCCATGTGAGAGGAGTGAGCAGGGAGCATCGGAGCCCCACCAGGTTTTACGAAGGCTCTTGGGATGGGCCATGCCCCTGGGTGGGCTTAGACCACCCAGCAACCCCCCCCCCCTTACCTTTGGACGGGCCCACGTGGGCCAGCTCAGCATTTCCCCAGCCCTGCCCGTTGGCCTGCTTCCTGCTGCCAACGGGCCTGGCTGGACCTGCGTAGCCACCCCAGCAGCCTGTCGGCACACTTGTTGGTGCAATTTCCGGGGGATCCACTCACACTCTGCAGTGGTGACGCACCAACCATCGCCTTATCCCAGCCCACCCATCGTCCAGCCTAGCGGCTGCCCCAAATAATAAAAGTAATACCTGTCACCATCCCTTCTCCCCTGCTAACATCAGATGGGAAGGAAGGGGCCCACTAGGCCCCGCGTGCCACATGGGTGGCCTAGCAGAAGGTTAGAGTGGCTCCAGCACTTCCTAGCTGACGGGCAGCCGGCTTGGAAGCTGGCGGAACAATGGGAATGTGGAGTGCATCGGCACTCCGCCAGGTTGTTCTGAGGCTGGGGGGGGGGCTCTCATTCGCGCAGACACCTGGCCTCCTCTGCTTGCCACCCGGCCAGTCTCCCCCACCAGCAGCCACCCTCAGAACCAGAGGACTCTCCTCCTTTCGCCACTCCTCCACCAGGCAAGCACACTGAGGCTGCCGCACCGGCAATTTGCCGGCACCACCCACCCTCCCACCAGGCTAACAGGCAATTGCCCGCCAGGCGAGCAGACAGCCGGCCCAAGGGAGGTAGGAGCAACTGCAGGTCGCCAGCTGTCCTGGCCCTCCGGGGCCCAGCAGAGAGGGAGCAAGTGGGGGAGGCAGCCATGATAACATAGGCCGGGAGAGGCTTCCTCACCAGGGAATCCCCAGCTCCATACCACTGCCCCTCTGGTATCAGCGTCCATGTGGCAGCCGTGGGGGCCCACCCCACCCCGCGGCCCTCGCCCTCCCTTTTTCCGGCTCGCTTCCCCTCCACAACCAGCTGCCCCCTCAATCATTGCCAGTCAAAGGCTGCTCCACGCAGCTAGCCAGACCCCTGATTTTGACAGCTCTGAGGTGTCAAAATCAGCTGTCTGTCGGCTGCAGGGGGGAACAGCCTTCCGCTGTCCATTGATTGAGGGGTTTTTAGACAGCATTCCGGAGGGAACGGATTAATTCAGTGCATTCCTATGGAAAACTGTGCCTCTTAAAATGAATTTTCTGTAAGACAAATTGGCCCGTAGAACGAAAAGTATATTGAGCTGATTTTTTAAAAATCTTCCAAAATGGCAAAGAACTACAACCCCCTGCTGAATTAGTGATTCCATGGAAAGTTCTTTTTTTTCAGTTTACAAGGAAATGCAGATTTTTGTGACTTCCCTGTTATTCACTTAGGCAATAGCTGGTGATACGCCATGATGCCTAATTCTCAGGTGAATTGCTCATGAAAACTGGATGCCATAATGAAGCTACAGTGGTACTTTTTATAAAGGAATTTATCCGTTCCAAATGAAAGTATGTTAAGCAAATTTTCCTTTATACAAATTAATGCATTGTAAACAGAGTAATCCCTAATCGTGACCATTTTTATGTTGTACGGATTTGCTCCATAGACAATTCTGCTAAGCAAATTTCCCCTATCTCCAGAACTTTTTATGTTGTACAGATTTTATGTTATACAAACCGTTTGTTATACAAGGGTCCACTTTATTACTCTTTCTTGGGCAGGGGGTGTCACAGGCTTATTTTATTCTTGGGGTTGGGCACCCTAATGTAGCTTATTATTAGCCCTCTGCTAGTTAGACATTCTGTAAGATATAGATGTTCTGGAAATATAGAAGATCAAAATTAAAGGCCATTTTTATAGTCTTAGGCTAAGGTAGTTGTGCTTAGTCCCTTAGTGTAACTAGTTGGTCTTAAATGAACATGTCCCAGTGATTTCAGTGGAGTTCTGAAAAATCTACTCTGAGTGCAGCTTCTCATGTGGAAGACAATTGGATTGTTATATCCAACCTTCATTTTAGATGGCACGAAAGTGTAAAGCTGTTGCTGTTGATCAGTTAATGTCTAAATGTGTACTTCCAGTTGTATCCAGTAAATTGGATTGTGCATTTAAAAACGGTCGTTCTTCTAGAGTGCTTTATCCTCCTTTCCTCATTTTCTTTATTTCTCTCTCCCCCCTCCAGATTATTACCATAGGAGTCATCCTCTGCCAGTTGCTGTCCATGGTCCTTCTGTATCGACTCTTTGTTTCTCACAGTCTTTACTGGGAAGTCTCTTCTCTCTCAGCAGTGACCTTGCCTCTCACCGTAGCATCTGGGCATAAAAGTCGGCATCATTTCTGAGATGAATTTAGGAGATCTGTTGACCAATGTGCAATAAAAGACTTCAAAGCTGCAGCTACGTTCAGCATTTGTCCATGACCAGGGGGTGATTTTTTTCCCTCGAAGAACTCAATAATAAAAATGTGATGTTCCAATATGACAGGGTCATAACAAACACAGAAATTAAGTGGATTTTCATCAGCAACAAGGATAAAAATGGTGACTGGCACATATGTGGTTATTCTTACATTTTGGATGAAGACAAAACGAGTTGTTACCCTCAATACATTCACTGCAGAACAGCTTCAGAGCTTAAAAGGATTGTGCAGGGCAATCTTACTCCTAAAATTATAGGTTGGTCAAAAGTCTCATTGAAGCATTTGTGCAGAAGTTAAAAGGAGGTTGAAAATTAGATCCAAGCAACCGGTGTATAATGTTTACAGTAAACTGTAGTTTTCATTCTGTGTAATTTTTTTAATATATAAAAAAGCACTTTCTTGCCTGGAGGTTTGAATATGGTTCCGGTTTTAGCTTTATCGCCAGTTGCTTTTTTACATTCTGTGGACAAATCCAGTGTTAGTTCCAACTAGAACAGATGCATTGACATCATTAGGACTTGTGGTATTCATGACTTAACAAGTTGTTTCAGTGGATTTGTTATAGTACGCAGCACCAATAGGAGGTAGCCTATAATTTGTGGCAAAATGTTACCAGAGAATAACCGCAGTGGGTGAACAACTACAGGACTGCTGTTGCTATTCTATCTAAATTACAACATTAGGGTTTAGAAAATAACAAAAAAGAGCCTTGTGTTTCTTAAACGGAAGAAGGGGAAATGAAATGTGTGATGCAGCACTAGAATTTAATCCTGATATAATTCATTACTCTTACATTGAGGATTCAATCTAATTAAGCCGTATTCACGTATTAAATTAACAGAAGCATTTCAAATAAATGTTAGTTTCAGTCATCAACTGCTCATGAATTCCTGCCCAAGGATACTTAATCAGGATTAAAATTTTCTCTGAATAAATGAAAAACAAAATACTCTCTGGATTTGTCATAATCCATGTTGGCAGTGGGTTCTAAATAGTTATTGTCCACCACCCTGGTAGGAGAACCACATTTTCAAAAGATGTCTAGCATTCAGACTGCCATTGTAAATACATACTTTTGTGGAAGTGCCTATTTATTGTTCAAGATTCAGATTGTATGGACAATTTTTTGCTATACAAATAAACATTTCTGTTAAGTATGTGGCTGTTTATTTCAGTCTTTGAACGTATTTTAAAATTGTAGGTGTCGTCCTTTGAAAAGCTTAACAGAACCTAGTTTTAAATCAGGCTGCCGTTGGTTTTCAGTTACAGATAGGAGACTCAGCTTATGCTGTGCTTGTACCGTCATCAGAAGCAGGCGTGAAAGCGGGTTGATTCATGCTTATTTGCTCTTCCCGCTTGCTTCAAGGCAATAGTCATTCTCGCTGCGTTGATCCAGTTGCTGAAAGAAAGGCAAAAGACAGAATGCAAAAGCTCCTGCTACCCACTTCTCCTACCGTCCCTCGCAACTTGGCGTTGGAACAAGACTAGCAACAGTAGGAGTACAGTACAGCTGTTGCAGATTTATCCTTAAAGAACTTACTGTAGGGGGGAAAAACCTCAAAGGAGCCTGAGGCTACAGCCTTGCCACTGCAAGCTTGAACATAATTTTAGGAATGCAGCCTTGACAATTTACAGACAACCTGGGCTTCACAAACACTGTTCCAACCGAAGTGCTACTGAAGTTAATAGGTCTTTCAGTTGAGTGTTTTGCAAATTGATCCCAACATTTCATCTCCTTTTATAGGTTATGTAGATATATGTCTGTGAGTGGCAAATGGCAACATTGCAAAATCATTCCTTAATCAGCTCACTAGTAGCTCCTTGTAATTCAGGACAAGAAAGAAGGTTGGGGCTGGAAAAAAACTGAAATAGTGTAATCTCACATCATCGGCAGATTCCCCAGATAAATCAGAAGCACTTTACACCTCCACCAGGAAGGCCACTGCTAACGACCCATACCTAATACAGTAGGTGTTGGGAAAGGTTGCATAGATGTGACTTGCACACACCCCAGTTCATTATCCATTCAACGATCCTATTGAGACCAGGGTGGGGTGAAATCAAAGTGAGCTATAAATTGGAAGCCTCCCACCAACTTTTCTCAGACTGACAAAGCTACTTGGATGATTAGCGAAATGTTTCAATCCCACAAGAAAAGTCCAGTTTCCGTAACACAACTTCTAGATAACCTCACTGGGATGACAGAGCATCTCCACAGATACCAGCAGAAAGGTTGCAAAACTAATTTTTTCATTTTTCTATCAACCACATCAAAATGTTGGTTAAGTTATATTTATTTCTGTGCACAGTTCTTTTATCAGCCAAACAAGTGCTCAGCTCATTCAAAGCCCTCCTCCGGTGGGTGCCCACTCAGGGGCAGCGGCCTGGCTTCCCTTCCCCACCTCCTCCAGGCGCTGCCTTTGAGCAGGCAAAGTAAAATGTTCTGCTTATATACTGCCCCATACCACTTCAAGTAGTCTCTGGGCAGTTTACAGTTTAATTACAGTATGCAAGCTACACATCCCCCCCCCCCAAGCTGGGTACTCATTTTACCGACATTGGAAGGATGGAAGGCTGAGTCAGCCATGAGCCGGCTACCTGGGATTGAACCCCAGGTTGTGAGCACAGTTTTACGTGCAGTACAGGCATTTAACCACTGCGCCACGGAGCTCCCCACCAGAGGGATCCCACCAGGACTGAAGTGCTGAACACCTGTTTGGCCAACAAACGGTCATGAACCACCGAAAGCAGTTTGTGCCCATCTGTAAAAGATGCTTTTGCTGGCACAAACTTCTATTAGTACAGTAGGGCATACATCTGATTTTCCTCTCAGCAAAACACATATTTTAGTTGTCCCAAGAACTGGACACAGTGCCAGTTGGGATCTTACATAGTGGAAAGTGGCATACATATATATTTTTTAAAAAATCTATATGTAAGTTCCTATGGAGTCATTTCCATTGTTTCTTCAATGTGATTTCTGCTTTCATGTAGTTCATATTGCATCAATAACAGTTGCAGTAGACTAGAGTATCCATGAGGGGCTAGTAGGCAATTAATGCACATCCTTACATTTAGGTGCCATGTCTCCATAGTTGCATGTGATGCTACCTTTGAGGTAACTAGGTTATATGACCTATTCAAAAGTTAACTGGGACAAGTTATGATTATATTATTCAGGTGCAGCTACCGTGTTTCCCAGGTAAATCTGTCCTTCATGCTATCCTCTGCTCCTACTTGTTCATAGAATAAAGTAGTTCTTTGCAGCATGGTCCTGACAGGACAGTCAAGTCGTCATGAGACAAAGCTTGGTACCACGCTTAACTGAACTTCCTGCTGGGATAGCCGGCACTGTGTCCAGTTGCATATTGTAGAATCACTTCCACTTCTGGATGGTGGAATTAGTTTCTGTATCTGCAGCCTAAAAATATGGACACAGTGTTTGCACTTCCATATGCTACCACCCACCTAGTTGCTCCTTGCCTTCAGCCCAGAGAATCTGACTGGAAAGATCTTGGTAAATATTTTGCTGTGGAAGGTGACACCTTGTGTAAAATACAGTGGTGTGACTGCAAAGGCTGGCTATAGCTACCACCAGCTCACATATACAGTACACATATTTAGAGGATGAGGTTGCAAGAATTTTCTCTGGGGCAACTTCAGACATTCTTCAAGGATATCGATTGTATCCTGTTCTTTTCAGTTTTAAGCCAAAACTTAGTTCTGTGCCAGAACTGGCCATGTTTCCCCTAGTGAATGACATTTATTGAGTGAAAGTGCTGCTGTTGTTACTAAATATTTCCCGGATTTTGATACCATTGACAGTGGTACCTTCTCCCATTGTGGCCCGGAGGAGGATTATAGGAGAGGAACAAACACCCTAAGTGGTCCATATAAAGAGAGTGTCCTTGTGAGAAAGTTTTTGTGAGTTGTGCCTCCTCAGATTGCCCTACAGCTGAACTGCCTGAGCAGCCACAGACTGTCCCACAGCTTAAGGAGGTTCAGTTTCCACATGAAGGGATGATTAATTCTGGTCCTTCGCATACGTCTTCTGCTTTAACCTTGTCCAATTTTATCCCACAGATGTTTCTTTCTTGGCAGTATGGTTCTTAAAACAGGCACAACTCCAAGTACTAGTGACTTCTACTGTAGCTTTCGTAGAGCTTGCCATCCTAGCAGTACAGGAGGGCAACCTATAGCACTCAGCACTGTTCTTGAATTTTTCTTTAAGCTCTTTGTTACCTGATTGCAAGCTATATATGCTGTCCTGTGCCCTTTGACAAGCATTCTGCACATGTTTTTGGAGCCACAGAAGTCTCTGCAACCAGGTAGCCAAGATTATTAAAAATTAGAAAGGATTTAGGGCACAGGGTGAGGAGTAGCTATAGACAGGACTGGCTAGTAATCCCGTTATTGAATTCTTGGTCACATGTTTTGATTCAAGAGTAGCAACTCTTTGTCTATATTTTGTGCTAGGAGAGGGGTGTCTTATAAATGGATTATAAAAAAATAAAAATCAAATACTCTGATGTGGATGAATTCAGAGACTAATAGAACAGATTACTGGGCTGGGGGTCCTCCCTTATGAGGAAAGGCTAGAACATTTGGGACTCTTTAGTCTGGAAAAATGGCGTCTGAGGGGGGGATATGATTGAGACGTGCAAAATAATGCAGGGCATGAGTAAAGTGGATAGAGGGATGCTCTTCTCCCTCTCACAAAATACCAGAACTTGGGGACATGCACTCAAACTGAGGGCTGGGAGAGAAAGAAAAGACAAAAGAAAATATTTTTTTCACCCAGCGCGTTGTTAGTCTGTGGAACTCCCTGCCACAGGATGTGGTGATGGCACCTGGCCTGGATGCCTTCAAAAAGGGGATTGGACAGATTCCTGGAGGAAAAGTCCACCACAGGTTACAAACCATGATGGAGATGTGTAATCTCCAGGCTTCAAACCCAGGTACTTCAAGGACAAGATGCAGGGTAGTGGTATCAGGAGACAGATATCTAGTCTCGTGTGCTCCCAGACGCATTTGGTGGGGCCACTGTGAGATACAAGAAGCTGGACTATATGGGCCTTTGGCCTGATCCAGCATGGCTCTTCTTATGTTCTTATGTTCTTAACCCATGATTTCCCAAGTGATTAGGCTATTATAGCACCAGACGTAATCTCAGAATTAGGAACAGCTTCTCTGATTATATTCTTTGCTGGACTCTGTCACTAGGTCATACTTTTCCCTCAAACTAAAATGGTTTTTACAGAACACTATTACAGTAAGTCCTCTTCACAGTTCACCAAACATGTGATCTTGAAACATGCTGGTCTCTACCTCCGTGAAGCTTCGCATTGGCTCACCACAGGGCTGTGTGCTTAGTCCCTACCTTTATTCATTATACACATATTATTGTGTATCGTCTGACCCATCAACGGTGAGCATTAAGTTCGCAGATGATTCCACCGTAGTGGGACTTATTAGAGGTGGAGATGAAATAGCGTACGGGGGTGGTGGTGGTTCAAAAATTATCCTCAGGCTGCCTGAAAAAAACTTGTACTTGAATATTAGCAAGAAAAAAGAGATAGTATTGGACTTCCGGAGGAAGAGAGAGGATCCTGCCCCCTTGTACAGCAAGAGGGGCTTTGAGGAGAGAGCTTCCTTTTTAAAATTCCTGGGAGTCTACCTCAGTGAAGACCTCACCTGGAAAATCAGCACAACCCAAGTGGCCACAAAGGCCCAACAGAAACTCCACTTCCTTGGGGTCTTGCGAAATAACAAAGTGAAACAATAACTGATGATTTCCTTTTACCAGTCTAAAATAGAAAGTGCTCTTTCATATTGCATTACAGCGCGGTATACGAGCCTGACAGCCATGGACAAGAATACATTACAGAGGGTGGTGAGTACAGCACAAAACATAATGGGCTGCTCCCTGAGTTCACTAGATGACATCACTAGGGATCACTGCCTTCAGAGAGCAAGGAAAATCCACAGGGATGACACACCCTGGTCAGCACTTCGGTCAGCACTTCTTTACTCCCCTACCATCGGGTAGGAGATATACTGTAGAAGTATAGCCAACAGGCTGAATAACAGTTTCTATCCGTGGACCATAAAACTCTTAAAAGGGAAATAATTTTATGTCGACATAGTATGATAGACTTGTGGGGCTGGTGTGTGTTGTGCAATAAGTTCATAAGGTGTAATAAGAGTGTGTAGTTGTTAGTGTGAGTTTCAGTGTTGAGAGGGTGGATGGGGGGGCTCAGCTAATTTAATTGTGCACATGTTGTACTTTGACAATAAAGGTTGTTGTTATTATTATTATTATTATTATTATTATTATTATTATTATTATTATTATTATTATTATTATTATTATTATTATTATTATTATTATTATTAGCTACTTTGCATTACTTCCTCGCCTCCTGCTGGCTCTAATAAATTCTTAACCTGTTCACGCTGGACAGTACTCTGTGATTTCTGCATAAGTATTAAATCCAGGTTTTGCTCAAGGTGTGTTAAGAACAGGGGATAAACTGTTCACATTGAGGAGGAATAGTAGTCAGAGTAGTCCATGGGAGACAGAGGGGTGCACTTAAGGACCTCAGCTCTTCTAGAAGAGAAGAATGAAGTCTGCAAAAAATAATAATAATAATAAACACAATGTATATTTACTTAATCCGAGTACATTTGTGCCAAAAAGCCACACCCTGTGTAAACAAAGAGTACCTATAGAAAAAGAACTTCAAATTCAGCACATTGTAATAGCTGGGTCCATTTCACATCCTTGTTTCATATGCTTCATATGGTGAATACCCCTATTGTCATAATCAGCATGATAATCTATGACAAATGAGTACATTTGAATACAATACAAAAATGAATACAATACAAAAAAGTACCAGAAAAAGCAGCCATCTTGAATCAGATATGGAAAGTTAACATAACCCAGCTAACTAATGAAAATATTTGCATTTGTGCAGATATTTTACTTTGCCATGCAAATTTGGCACTGCAAAGGGCAACCTTGAAGTGTAAAAATGCTTAAGTAAAACACTGAACTAGGTCAAACTATTTACCTATCCCTGGTCTTTATTTTTTAAGTTTTCAATTTCCTTTCATTACCAGCCTAATGTCCGTTGGTGGAAATAAGCCCACATATTTGAACTGTCTGAAAAACTTTGTCATTTTCTTTAAAGGGGGGGGGATGCATAGCATATAGTTTCTCTTTCTTGTTCACTCCTGCTTCCCCCTTATATACGTGCATACCTAAATATGCCATAATTGACATGACAGTTGTATTTAAATGTATGAACTAGACTGACTTGAAGCATTAAGCTAGCCGATCTGAAGTGTACACAAACCACTGCTGAATACAAACAAAATGGTGGAAAGGTTCATCTCAGCAGGCTCCCTGAATCTTATTTTCCCACTTCAGGATAAAGTATTGAAGAGTGTGCTTAGGTTGGCTAATGAGTATTTCACGGTACACTAAGAACACTCACCAGGGAAAACTATGCAAACAGGCAGTCTCGGGAGGCCATCCATTGACTTGTTTGATGTGGTAAGCGGAGCTGAAAAGAGCAAGCCGGGTAGTAAGTCATTTGATAAACACCACTTGGGCATGTGATCCTCTTTAAGACAATTGAGTTATGAATTTCAGTCCATAAGATGAAAACATACAGTTGAGTCAAAGGTGGATCAATATTTACAAAAGGACCTCTATTCAGTACCTTCACCATGAACCCTTGCTTCAGGCTGGAACTTGCAAAACAGCAGTCAAGCATACGGGGGAATGTTTTTATTTGGGGGGGAAAACACAGACACTTTCCTCAAATTATGATTACCTTAAATTGGGTTGTAAAAGTGTGGGGGGGCTCCTTGGAAGCAGACCAGTTTCATTTGCATTTAGGCACTGCAATAAATTAAAATAGATTACATTTTTAAAAAGTAAAAGAAAAAGAAACATTGGCAAGTGATTAGTCAGTTACACGATTTTACTGCTTGGGGTATTTTGAAACTCACAAAACCAAGAAAGATATCTTTTACTTTGAACGGTGCCTGCTGCACACATACGGCAACCACTTTTTCTAAAACACAGGAGATTTTTGACTCAGTGTACACAGAAGGTGCTGCTCAAAGCTCAAATATGTATTTGAGTGATAGGCTCTCAGAGCTGCACTTGAGGAGTGGAGGTCAGTGGGTGGCTGCTTAATAAAAGCATCCAGATGAAATGGCAGTAGAATAAGAGTATGGGAATGACCAGATATAATCTAAAAGGCAGTTAGCAAAAGCAGCGGTGGAAACTTGTGTGTGGTTGATTTTTTAAAAAAAATGCAAAATAAAGAAAATTCTGAAACTTCTAGGCTGCTGAGTTTCTCAGGAATTTCAAGCACATGGTGATGTATAAGAACTTCTAATTTGCATGCATGTGTGTAAGCAAAGAGGCAGAAACACAAATCTACTATACTTCTGTTGCTGCCACGCTAATTACAGTGTTCTTAATTACAGGTACAGAGTGCTCTCAGTAGTTTGTAGTTGTATGTTGGTGACATTGACCAAGTCACTGAGGAGTTGCATTTCCCACACAAATCTATTTCTCCACAGATCCTAGCAGATGCAAAATAGATTTAGAAGGACATCTTCCCTCATTTGCCCACATTTTTTTTCATATTTCAATCTGCAGGATTTAAAGTGGTGGCCATGAGGCAGATAATATACCAGTCCCACAATCAACCTGCAAATACACCTGCAGAGATACCCATTCTGCTTTGGCTTCCCTGGCCATTTTAAAGGAAACAAACAATCTCTATATAAGAGCCTCATAGCTCAGTGGTTCGACTGCTGTATTGCAGTGATAACTGTGCTCACCACCTGGGGTTCAGTTCCAGGTAGCAGGCTCATGGTTCACCCAGCATTCCATCCTTCCAAGGTTGGTAAAATGAGTTCCCAGCTTGATGGTGGTGGGGCAATGTGTAGCCTGCATAATTCCTTGTAAACCTTCCAGAGAGTGTTTTAAATGCTATGCAGGGTTATATAAGCAGCGTGCTTTTTGCTTTCTATGTCCATTCTGTTGTGCTCAACCCAGCCATTAGATTGAATGGGAGCTGCTTGCACAAGAAATAGGTCCATGCACACACACACATTCAAGCAGCCACAGATTTCAACACAGGGGCTGAAAGGCACAATCCAAACAACATTTAATGTACGTATCAAAGTATTATATCCATCAATAGGTGCTTTTATTTTATTTTTGTTTTAGTTTAGTTTAGCTACTTATACAGTAGGACCCCCTTATACACAGGATCCTTATCTGCTGATCCAATTATCCACAATCTGAATATGTTAAAAATATTAATGGGAAAATCCTAGAAATATATATTTCTAAAATTGAAGTTACTACAAATGGCCACGAGAATGAGCCAGAGATCCTACTATGCACAGTTGTACCTTGGTTTATGAGCATAATGCATTCCAGAAACATGCTTGTAAACCAAAACACTCATATATCAAAGCAAATTTCTCCATAAGAAATGATGGAAACTCAGATTATTCATTCTGGGGGCCCCCATGACTGGAAATGGTTTGAAAAATAAGAATACTGAAAACAAATTAAATAAAAATATAAATAGAAAGAAAAATAAAACCCTAACCTGCACTCCCCTTTGAAAATGTTCCTGGCTGGTGCAAGGGAGACCTCTATTCCTCACTCCTACCTCTGCTTTGGAGGCTTCCTGAGATGAAACATCACCCACAATCCAGCAGGGGGATGGAGGGAGGGAGGGAGAGAGACCACCACTGGCTCACTTGTGGTCATGTGAACTGCTCCAGTGCTTGTATATCAAGATATTGTTTGTTGATCAAGGCAAAATTTAAAATAAATGTTTGCTTGTCTTGCAAAACCCTCTTAAACCAAGTTACTTTTAAACCAAAGTATTACTGTATAATGTTCACTATTAAAATTACATTTGCACTAATCTGTGTTTTTCAGAACCATTGGGGGGTGTGGGCTTGGAATTAATCCCCCTCATAGATATGGTGGCCTTACTGAATTTTGCTTTCTTTGTGTCTGTTTTTTTCTTGTTTCTTTGGATGTCATAATTGCTAGCTTGATTTTGGATGAAGCAGCACTATTCATGGAAGACCCGTGGCAGAGTGTGCTGTGGCATTCCTGTCCTAATTGCAGGGTGTGGTTGCCATTTTGTTGGCCATTGTGGAAACAGAATTCTGGGCATGGTTCAGCAAAGTTTTGGAAGTAGTTCAGCAGTATTTCTACAGTCATCTTCCTCATGGTATTACTCTTCCTGCAAAGAGAGGCATGTTTTCCATGCACACTTCTAGACTAACTTTGAAGATGTCAGTGGTTTAAGCATATCAGTTCACTCTGTTCTCTCTGTTTATCCCCCAACTCCAAGGTTCCATGTCTCTATTGTTCTTACCATTTTGCAGGTCCTCGCTGAACTGTTTTCAAACTTGACAAATCACTATAATTTTTTGTGTACCATGGATGTCTTCAACCGATGTGAACGATATCTTATTTTTCAGTGGCCACAGCTTCTGAGCTCGCATGTGCTTAACCACACAATCTCAGTATTGAGAGAACTGACACAGTGTATATAAAGCAAAAGAGGTGACTTTTCAAAAAAACAAAACAAAAGCCTTCCTGATGATGCTGGGAGGAAAGACTATTGCATATTGTCTTAAGCTCCACAAAGCCAAGACATTGGAAGGTAAGCCTCGGAAAATCTCATGTCAACCCACTTCTGCACCGTGTGTCATCACCCCAGTTCATAGTCAGGAGTGGGCGAAGACAAGCACCGGAGATGCATTGTGTTTGATGGTCACTGCAAGATCTCCTCTTCCTCAGCCATATTAGAGAGGAGGAGGCAAATATTCCCTAGATCAGGCCTTGCGTGGCTCCAGAATAAAAGGTGGGACCGCTAGATCTGCTATAAAATTATTGTCAATGAGGAACTCTGCAGAAATTGCTCACAAAACCCAGCTAATGCTGCTCTGGATCCTGCTGGACAGCTCTCTTGCTGGTCCAAGTGGCTTGGTCACTGATATGATTCCTGGTGAATACTAGTCTGCTCCAAAGTGGCCAGCTAAGTGGAATTAGAGCATCACTAAAGAAATATAGAAGCCCTACAAAACTACTGGGAAACTTCTGTAGCCCATTCACACAATGCATTGTAATGGAAACTTGTTGGAAATAGGAAACATTTCTTGCAGAAGTGGATGTTTATTGCAAAACCAAATGATTGGCTGAAGGAATGGTGGTTTCATTCATGTGAGTGACTGTTCCTTTCCTAGAAGATGAGATTTCCTCCCAATTCAAAGCCAATAGATCAATGTATTGATACAATTACAGTGGTACCTTGTATAAAGGGCTTAATTTGTTCCAAATGAAATTATGTTAAGCAAATTTTCCTTTATACAAATTTCCCATAGGAATGCATTGAAAACGGAGTAATCCCATTTTTATGTTGTACAGATTCTCCCCACAGGCGATTATGTTAAGCAAATTTCCCCTATCTCCGGAATTTTTTATGTTGTACAGATTTTATGTTATACAAACTGTTTGTTATACAAGGGTCCACTGTATATAATTTTACTGTTTCTGCTCTCTTGAAAAGTCTACAAAGAAATAACCATGCTAGCCTGTGAAACCACATCTAGACCAAAAAAAGAAAATATGCAACACTGCAGTGTCAAACTGTGTTATAGAAGTGTTTTTATCCACAAAAGCTCAGAAAGGTCCCAAACCTATTGCTTGGCATAGTAATTTGCACTAAAGTAAATCCATTGAAGCCATGTAGATTTGGTGAGTCAACCCCTCCATAAGTTCCATTGATCTGAATCAACCTACTTCAACTGTGACTTGGCCCACGCGAATTAATGCAAATAATGGGGAAGTGGACTCATCAAAACCCACTGATTCAGTCAGTCTGTTTTAGTGAGATTAACAAGAGGAATTTGGCCATTGAAATATACCAGTTTTTAAGGTGTCACTACATTTTAGGGTTGTTTTTTCATTCTTGTCTTGTAAAGTCTGATGAATATAAATTGAATGGACAATAGACAGAAAGACAAACTGTCAAGCAGCTGTTTGAATAACACAGCTGAATAATATTGCACATCTGCGTCTGCACAATGTCAGATGATGTCAGCACATGCATCATAAAAGTATATGTTAGCCTTCTACAGTATCTCAGTATGCATGCTTATTATAGACATCACTTCTCACACTAAGATCAAGTGTAGTATTACAGACATGCTTATTTTACAGACATGCTTATTAGAGACATACTTATTATAATGGACAAGAAGGAGTAACCATTTGTTGTTATGGCAATCAGCTACTGTGCATAGTATTAATTCGTTTTGTCTGGCAAGATAAGTTTTCATGTAAGACATTACACTGGAATGCTTTCTGCATTCATCTAGGACTCTTGGCATTTTGGAAGCCCAAGACTTGTGTATTTCATCTCTGGCTGTCTCAGTGTTCTGTAATGTATATTATGTTTTAATGGGACTTTTCTAGTTTCCACTAGAGACAGAAGCATTTATTTTAGAAGCAAAAACTGTTTATGAGCATGGAGACCTGGAGTCTCTAATACAGCCTACTATCTTGAATGGCAGCAATATGATGAATAGGAGGTGGGTTTTTTGGGGGGGGGGTGTTTTAAGCATTGCTGATATGTTAGCAGCAATTTAAAAGAAATGGAAAACTTTCTCTCCTTTCCCCTCCACAGAGAGTGGGAAGGAACTTTTCCATTTCTCAAGTGACTTAAGCACTTGACAGTACCCATGAGCACACATGCTTGATCCAAATCAAAATGGAGATATCCTACCTGTGTGTGTGTTCATGCATACAAACACACACAGAGAGAAAGAGAGACACACAAACCATCAGTCCCTAAAGGGGACCTAAAAAATGGCAAGTAAGCATCAATCAGGGGCAAGCTATTTTGGAATGGCATGCAGATCATGTGGTCACTAGGAAAAGGAGCGAACCAGCCTGTCACCAGCCCAGACCAAAGGCCCATCTAGTTACACTCAAAGTTCAATGGAATTTACGTATGTGTTTGCTTATTGTGTGATTTACATCAGCAAATGGTTCAATGTGTCTACTAACAATGTGCCCCACTCAGCCATGGAAGCTTATTGGGGGAATGGAACTGGGAAAACCACTCTTGATTGTCTCTCTCACCTTGAACGCCCTATTAGGGCCACTATAAATCGGTTGTCAGTTCCAACTTAATGGCACAGAATACACAAATACCTGGAAAACCCTAAAACAGGTTGCCATAAGTCAGATTTGACGACAACGACAGCAACAACAATAACAACAACTGCTGCTGCTGCTGCTGCTGCTGCTGCCGCCGCCACTACTACTACTACTACTACTACTACTACTACTACTACTACTACTACTACTACTACTACTACTACTACTACTACTTAGTGAGGCCCCATCTAGAGTATTGTATGCAGTTCTGGTCACTCACCATACCTCCAGAAGGATATTATGGAAATGGAAAACATGCAGAGGAGGGCAACCAGAATGATTAGGAGACCGGAACACCTTCCGTACCATCTGAGGCTGCAACAGCTGGGCCTCTTCACTCTTGAATGACAGCGTGCTTAAAAGGTGACCTGATTGAGGTTTATAAAATCATATATGGTGACTGTAGACAAAGTAGATAAGGAAAAACTGTTTTCCTTATCGCACAACACTAGAACTAGGGGGCACTCCATTGAACTTTTGGTGCTAGATCTCAAACAACTAAGAGAAAGTACTTTTTCAACCAGAGGATCACTGGTCTGTGGAGTCCCTGCCAGGAGAAGTGGTGACAGCTGTCAGCCTTGGCAGCTTTAAGAAAGGATTGGACAAGTACATGGAGAACAAAGGTATCAGTGGCTATCATTATGGATGCCTAAGAACAACCTCCGGGTTGGAGAGATAAGCAGGATATCTCTCAATGCCATTTGCAGGGAACTCTAAGCAGTTGAAGACATCTGCTTGGGAACACCCTGAAGCAAATGGTGAGCCACTGTGTAAGACAGAATGCTGGACTGGATGGGTTGTGGCCTGTTCCAGCAAGGCTCCTCTTATGTTCTTATGTACTTGTACATGAACATGCAGTCAGATCCTAGCAGTAGTTACCTGCTGCTAAGAAGTAGCCATGTCATGCTTGCCTAGAGCAGATTACAGGCTGAAAATATATACCTGTATACAGAACTCACAAATTATGTTCATACATTTGAAAGAAGAGTAACAGAATGACAAATTAAAATAAACCAAGCCAGTTAAATTGGCTCATAATTAGAAGCAAAAGTGACAAGGTGGCATGGCGTGGCCTTATGGCAAAAGGAACACGCCACCTTTAGCCCTTGGAACCTTTTGGGCTTGGACAGGGTGAAGCAAGGTAACATGGTAAGGCCATGTGATTCTTTTCGATTGCCCAGTGACTGCCAGGATGCAGCAACTCACTTCTGCTTGGAATCACATCTGCAATGTGCAACCGATCTGCCTGTCAGAAGGAGAGGGAGTCTGAGCAATTCCCATGTACCCCACGGAACATGTTTTGGGGCAGTTCAGTCCCCAGTGACAAATTTGGTACAGTACTTGCAGCTAGTATTTCAGATAGGGCTCAACCTTCTGAATGCACGCAATATACGACCTCATTCTTGAAAATGTTTAAAACAGTTCTTCACTTGCCATTTTCACAAGTGGTTGTATTACATTGTTGTTTCGGTCTGGAATATATGCCTGTTGATATTTTGTCACAGTGACCATTATTTGGGAAAGCTGATTAGAAAATCAGGTGCACACTTCAACTGATACAGTATTGCCTTTACGGTCCATTTAGTATTACCAAATAGGTACTTGTATGTGGTGTCTCCTGCAAAAAAATGATCATGAAAGAGTGACACCTGATTTGAGATAACATTTCAGCCAGCCATTCACTGTCGAAATGTCAGCCTCAGTTCCTGATCAAGCAAATGAACAAACTAATGAACTCTCACAGTGATTTGTTATGAGAATGAAGCAAGGACATTTCATTCAGCCTTTAATCTCAGAATAAGTTAAATATTTGCTTTTGGGTTTCCTTTCCTTTTCTGTTCTTTTTTGTTCAGTCGCAGGAGGTCAGGGGGTGGATCCTTCAACCCCAGGCTTGGCAGAGAAGATTAACAATGGGGTTAGTTACATCATTAAAAAGGAATCTTAACGCATGCATCTTCTTACCTTTCAGAGCAAAAGAGGTCATGTCATGTGAAATCAGTGCTGGGAAACAGTCTGAAATATCCTATGTCATGTCTATTTTCATCCATATAATGTGGGCACAGATTGCATGCAGTCTAAGGCAATATAATAACAAGAGTCCCCCGACCCCACCCCATCCCCACCCCTAGCGCTATACTTTTATATGATATACGGTCTCGATCTTTCAAAAGGTACACATTCCTGCAACCAGGATGTTGCAGCTCTATATTGAGGTGCTTACAATGTCTCAGGGAACGCCACTAGGGGGATTGTTAAACCGTGCTGTACACGAGGAAGGAAACCCCAACCGAGTGTCTGGAAATGACTTTTTAACCGGCACCCTTATTAGCCAACTCCAAGCAAGCGCATCCTAAGAGCTCTCCAACGCGGCTTTTGGAAGCAAATTCCGATTTTTTCACATACACACACACGCCGCTCTCTTTCTCTTTCTCTTTCTCTCCTCCAGGTCAGCCTGTGTTGGGCCGAAGCCCTTTTCGTCTTTTTAGCTGCATTCGTGCCGCTTCTCCTTCCATACCTGCCCCCCCCCACCCCACACACACACACACACCAGAGCTAAGAGCCTCAGAGGAGCCAACATCTGGCCCAGCTTCCCTGAGTTTCTAGTTTGGACACCACCGCGGGTTTGGCTCAGCATTGCCCATCGCATAGAGATACTACTGTATCTGGAGGCAGAAGGCAGGAGAGAGAGAGAGAGAGAGAGAGAGAGAGAGAGAGAGAGAGAGAGAGAGAGAGAGGCTAAAATTGATGATGGGAGAAAGATTTATCCATCATGAAGGCGTTCCCTCCCCCCCCCTCCCCCCCTGTAATATTTTTGTTAAGGCCCGAAGAAGGATGCCGTTTCTAGAAGGTTTTGTTCCTCTATAGCGGAGGTAATAATTAAATCAGCATCGATTTCAAAACAAACGAGTCGCTTCCGTTTCGAGCCGATTCGCTCTCGTCCCATTCCCGGGATTCCCCCCCCCCCCCCAAAAAAAATATCCCGATAGTTTCGTGGAAATCAACAAGAGAAATCCGGGATGGCTTGGAAGACAAAAACTCAATTTGTATAAATCGAAAATATTCCACTGGAATCAGAGGACATTCACAGTGATGATTTTTTTCAGAGTTCAGATAAATAAAAGGAAAGAGAGACAGAAAGAACGCGAATGGTTTCAGGAAGATATAGATGGGGGAACGAAGGAGTGACTCTTGGTGGGGGGGGCGAGGACCCCGAGGTATTAGGGAAAACATGCGTGTTTTTTCTGCCAAAGGAGGATGTCAAATTCTTTTCTTCCTCTCTTTCTTTCTAAAGGCACGCTGAAAGGAAAATTCTTCACAGAATCTTAAAGAACTTTTTGACACAACAGCTGCAAAATCTATTTTCTAAACAAAGATTTATACATATTTATATGAGCTTAATCCCGAATTTTTTTTAAAAAAATAAATCATTCTCAGAACTGCAGAGGTAAACTATATGTAAATACCTCAAGTAATAGGCTTGTAGTGCAAATCACATCATTTTATCTTCAATTTTGCATTCGTTTTTCTGGCTTAAAGGTGCATCAGAGATATGCATTTTAGCATATTCAGAACACGGGGCGTGAAATTAAATGTTTGACAGAGTGAGAAAAATATACAGACTTTGGAGATGCCTTAAAAATAGTAATTTATGCAGATCTAGAGAGAAGTGAAATCATTTGCAATGAAGTGACCCTCTCTCCAGGAATTTTTTGCTCACTGTTCTTCTGTAATCTCCTGCTGTATCTTCATTTTTCATTGAACTAGCCAGTTTGCTGCGAAGCAGTCTTGTAGATAAGGGAAGTGCTAAAAGAAGAAGAAAGAAGACGCTCACTGGGTCCGTTTCCATTGCACTTTTACCCAAGGCAATGGGCAGAATTTAACGGATTCCTTCCAACATATGTTTTTGCCAGATAAGTAAACAGTGTGTGTCGGAAATGAAAAAGCATTTGCAATTTAATGACATTACAGCTCTCAGCTTAGGCTGGCGTGCTGCGAGGCGAAAAGCAGAAAAAGAGAGGAGAGTAGAAAGAGAAAAAGAACAAAGTTCATCTTCCCTTTTGTGCATTTTTATCAAGGAAAAATATTACTTCTTTCCCCCCCCTCTTGTTCTCTTTTCTTTTTTTCTCTTTTCTTTTTTTGTCTCACTCATTTCCATTTGCTTCTTTCCTTCTTTTTCTCTCTCTCTCTCCTCTGTTCACTTTTTTACCTCCCTCCCTTCCTTTTACACTGCCCTGCACTCATTACCTCTCACTGAGCCCCCCTTCCATTGGGGGGGGGGTGCTCTAATTCATTTATTGGGGTTATTCTGTTTTCTTTTCCTTCCTTTCTCTCTTTCTTTCCTTCCTTCCTTCCTTCCATTTTTTAAAGAAAAACAAAACAGCCTAGAAAGTGTTTATCCTACAAGGTATCTTTCTTTGGCTGTGTTGTTTTCCAGGTGTATGAAGAGCCCCCCCACCCCACCCCCAGCAACAGGGATGGGAGGAAGCACAGCCTGCCATAGTTTGCTCTCCCTTCCCTCAGTTCTGTCCTGAGTGTGGGGGTGGGGGATGGGGACCAAGTCAGAAACACACACACACACACACACATCTTGGGCTGTCATGGACCTCACCTGAGGGGGGGGGGAGATATGTTGAACGGAAAAGGAGGGAGGAGAAGGGAGAACATGAGAGAACCCATGCCTCCCCTGGCAAAGTTGGAGGGACTTCATGATGGAGACTGGTGGGAACTTATCTGAGTCAGCTTTTGGGGGGGGGGTTGCTATAAGACAACAGCTGACAGAACAAAACTGACCACATAGGTTTCAATGAGAGAACCCACCAATCCCTCTTAATATGATCAGCCCTGCCTTTTATCCAGATGGGGTTTGTGTGTGTGTGTGTGTGTGTGTGTGTGTGTGTGTGTGTGTGTGTGTGTATGTTTAAGGAATACGTCTGCATTTTTTTGTTTGGAGGGGAGATTGTTTTGAGCTAAGTGAAAAGAGGAGCCTGTGTTAACAGCAGGTGTGTGCTATGTGTGATACAAGCCTGTTAGCTTTTGTTGCTGTTGCTGCTGTCCACTAAGAGATGAGTGCATGTTTGACAGTGTGAGTATAGGACAAGGAAAGGCTCTAGCAGAAATGAGGGTGTCTAATGAAGGCAGGGAGGGTGGGAGGGCTTGTTATGTGTAACCTGATTCAATCAGTTCCCATTTAATTTGAGACAAATGGTTGTCTCTGGGAGGAACAGAGTACATGAGAATGTGAGAGGTGTGTATTAGGCGTGGCATGAATGCATTTAGATTTGTGTACAGTAGTCTTTACAATACATTATGTACATTAGTCATTACTGTACATTATACACAGTGAGCTGATATATGTGTATCGTACATGGCTTCCTGAGACGAGTATGGTAATCTATGGAGAGGTATGGGCAAAGTGTAAGAGGGCACAAAAGAAATTCAAGGTGAACATGGGATAGATTTGTAAATCTGTGTAAGTGTACTGAGAAAAAAAGAGAATTTGCATGAGTGTGTATGGATATGACTACAGTATATTTAGTTTTTGTGTGCTGGGTGTGTGCTGACTGTTATTTACTTTTTGTGTGCTGACTGACCTTAATATATATTTCTGAAAAGATGAGAGGCCAAGCCTTCGTGCAGTATTATGAGGCAAAACGTTCATTTGTTCATATGCAAGAAGTCTATTTGGGTGTCAGGAGATCTATCTGAGTGTAGCATAACAAGTGTAATGCAATGCATATACTGTACATGTAGCTTTGCACTGGTATAGTTGTAGCACATGTAGAGCTTATACAGTACTTGTAGAATAATGCATTGGACTATTGGGGTGGTAAGTAAGTAAGTAAGTCAGTCAGTCAGTCAGTCAGTCAGACAGACAGACAGACAGACAGACAGACAGACAGACAGACAGACAGACAGACAGACAGACAGACAGCCCTTCTGGACCTAGATTTCTATCTATAGGTGAGGCCGAGCTTGGAGTCACGACACGAGAGCCTGTGTTTGGTGTTAGTTCAGTCTGCATAATCTATGTTTTTTGTGCTTCCAGGTATCTTTTATTTTTTTCTACTTATAGGAGAATATGCTCCATGGATGTCATGGCTGGCCATCCATGTTTTCAGACCAGTTCCTTTGGATTCTTCATGACGGAGGAAATTGTGCACTTCAAGAACCAAGTTATTCTGTTGAGGCGAACGTAGAAATCACAGTCCATGTCTTTGTTTCACCTGTATCATGCCATTCTGTAAACTATCAACTCTAAAGAGTAGAACGTGGTCTGAAACCTTTGTGATTTTATTGCCATATGGTAATGTGGCATATATTAAAAATATAGTATTTTATCTATGCTCCTACCATAGCGTGTCACACCATCTCCGGTATGAGTTTTCTAAATAATGTGAAGAGTTTCCACAGCTGCTGCAAGACTGAGCCATGCTAGCATGGATGTTTATAGGCTGTTTTGACATGGTGTCTTCATATGAAATAATAACGTGAAGAGAGAAAACTTTAAGTTACAATAACAGCTGGAACAAGACACGTGGTGGGTGCTGTTTGAGGAGTTTCTGCGTGATAGTAATATGAATACTCACCATACTAACTGTTTTTAGACACAGAAGAAATTACTATGGATCCAGATCTACATCTAAGATAGTGGATGTTATGCTATGATGTTATAGCATCGTTATGATGGTAACTTGTTTTTCCCTGAAATGACTATTTAGGAGAAACCCACATTAAAATTTGCCCTGTTTTGTTTTGGGTGTTGTTGTTTTTATAGGTACCCATTTTGGTGATAAAGCTGCACAGAAATCGAGCACCATGAAACAATATTGGGCATGGACAGCACAAGCTACAAAAATGATAAAAACCACACAAAACCCAGCAACTGATGGCATGTCTTTTGAGTACCGTACCAGTTCTGTGAGAGACAGGAGGGAGGGAGAGACTGAGAGAACCATATTGAAATTTTGAAGTTTGATGTCAGAGATTTTTAACCATAATTATCTTGCAGTGCCACTATATAAAACACATCCTTTAGCCGCAGGTCAGCCTAGAGGTTGGATATAATTGAAAGGCCCCCTAGTCCGTTAGAAGCCCTATCTTACAGGCACAGAGTCAAAAAGACGCTTAAAGAAAATCATCTTGTCTAAAGACATGTGCATGTTTTACCATTAAATTACATCTTCCACATCTTCTAGATTCGGTGCTTGGAAAGTAGAAAAGGAAATCAGTTTGGACATAAGGAGGTAAAGTAGCTGGAGGTGGTAATTTAATCAACCAAGGATGTATTTCAATGTTTTTCCCCCTTGCCTCCTAAGCATTAGCACTTTAAATTCATTATGTCTGTTTGACAGATATATGCAGCCTTAAGGATCTAAAAATGAAATCCAAGAAGTATAGCCTGCTAGAGGACATATATTCAAGTTAAGAGATTAAAACCATTGCAAACAGAATGGAACATCTCCTTCCTTATAAGCATGAGTCTTTTGCAGATGTTAAATGCAGTTTGCTCTAATTATTTTTTTTAAAAGCTTCTCTCAAGAGCCTAAGTTTCCTAACTTCTGATACTGAGTGGATATTAGAAAGACAATGCTAGCTGTCATCCAGTCTCAAGCAGAAATAACAGTTCAAAGTTGGTGGGTGGTCTTATACTAATAATTTAATAATGAAGGCACAGCTGTAGCTGTTTCTTGCCATATGCTTTGAAGAACAGGGAGTTTTCCCTGAATTCTCCGTAAGGCCAAGAGCAGGGGGAAACCAAATGAAAAACCGAGTCTCTGTCTAACTGGGACAATTAGAGACTTCTGTATCATTACAACTACTTAGCAATGTTAATGATCAGCAGTATTAATACATCATCCTTGAAAATGGAGTGTCATCCTAATTAAAATGTATTAAAGTGAACATTAGAAAGTCATCTAAAGCAGTTGTGACAGATACTAGGAAGGATAAGGATACTCATTAGGTCCCAAATCTCTCTTCCTTTTTACAGTTTCAACAAAGGAAGTTTTGGCTCTTTGCTTCAGCTTCAGCCGTTCGAAAAAAACTGCAGCTCGACTGCAAAGTGATGGCATATATTGCATGAGCTTTATCAGTCCCTGTTATCTGTAGCTGTAGTTTAACACTTTGCACACAGCAAGGTCGTATTAGGCAGGAATTTAGTATATCTCTTTAAATTCCTTAGCAGGAGGATAAGGAAAGGTACAATCTAGTAAAACACACATGTGTCCAGACAGACTCTCATAAGATTAGAGTCATCTTTACAAATCACATTTCAAACCACATTGAAATGTACCTTTCGCTATTCCTTAAACCAGTGATACTGTAATGTTTAAACATAAATCCAGGTTGTCTATCATCTGATGGCTGATAACCTCTTAATTCTCCACACTGCCAGTTTGAGTTCCATGCTAAAGATGCACAGCTCTGGTGGAATTGTGTCAGGCCCGGAAGAGATAAGAATACAGCAAAATATGTGGTATCAGGCACAAAATGAAGTAGTAACAGTGACCTAAAAAACCCACATTCAGCAGTTCATTGTGTTTAATGCTTAATAAAGAGGAGAAGAATGGCATCTGCCTGAATCTTTCAATTTTTTAAAAAATGTGTTGCATTTTTCTTATTTGGTGGCTGACACAAGTAAATCTCTTCAAAATGGAATTAGCTTTGGAAGAGGGCAGGGTCCTAACTAAATCTTATTCTGTATTGTCAGAAGCGTTTTACAGCCATTAAAACATTGTCAGCCAATAAATCTACATCAACTGAGCCCTTGTTTGCAAGCCATTGCCTCAATGTAGAGTGGAGGCACAACTATGTACACCGCATCCCATCCTCAGGAATGAAAGGGGACATGACAGAAACCCTGCCACAGTAAATGTGTACTAACAACAGTTGCCCTTTGACTCTGCCATATAAGGCTGGTCATTTTGTATTTGTAGCCACATGAGAATGCTACTGTAACCAACACACACACACACACACACACACACACACACACACACACACACACAATTTTCTGAATCTTTCATGTGCAAACTTTCTTTGTGAATAATATGTTTCGTGTTTACCCAACAATTTGGGTGACGATATGTGAAGACCTTCTGCAAACAGCACTCCAGTTTTACTGGAGGTCTTGTTACTCTGTTGTTTTAATATCACCTGGCTTGCCCAGGAAAAAGAAATGGTTCTTCTAAATAAAATACATATGGCGTGGATTTACAAGGGGATCTTGAGTGAAAAGGTAAGTTTTCTTCCCAACAGTTTTGTTAGACCAAGAGATATGAATAAATTAGGGTTGCAGACCCCATTACAATTTTATTCAACATCAGCTTTTCAAGCCAACGCACTAACTAAATCTGGGCTCTTGATACATTTCTGAAGTGACTATGGAGGTGGAGCAAAGAACCCAGGGACACTCAGTGGCCTGAAGGGCACTACCAATGGATTGTTTATACTAAATCCTTAATCTGTAGAGTTTAGAATTTATTTATTTATTTATTTATTTATTTATTTATTTATTTGTTTGTTTGTTTGTTTGTTTGTTTGTTTGTTTGTTTTAATTCTTGTATACCACCAGTCTTCCGGAGGAACTCCGGGCGGTTTACAACAAAATAAGACAATGACGAAATAACAGATTAAATAAACATCACAATCGTTTGCTTTTTTTAAAAAAAATTAAATGATGCAAATAAAGGAGAGGAAGGGGAAGCAAAAGTAATTGGAACTTACATACTATCTAGTACCAAAGGGAAGCCTCACATTTACACACAACCATGACGCCGAATTGCTGCCTAGATGCCCTAAGCACATCCGATCTTGCCTGATTTCGGAAGATAAGCAGTGTCGGCCCTGGTTAGTACTTGGATGGGAGACCACCAGGGAATACCAGGTGCTGTAGGCGCCTGGAGTAGGAACTGGCAAACCACTCCAGTCTTCCTGCCAAGAAAACTCCATGGACATGGAGTCACGAAGAGTCGTTCACGACTGTAACGACGCAACACACACACACACACACACACACACACAAAATGCCGAAGACCTCTCCTGTAAATGCCATTTGCCAAGACACTAGGACGAGTCTCAGAGAGAGGTCATCAGCCTGTAGCAGCTACTCTCCTCATCATTCACTCAAGCTACGGTGCATAGCATACTGCTTGGTCCCTGCCTCTGCCTTCCCCACTTAGCTTTTTAATTATGCTACTAGGACTGAAGATGCATGTGTCTGTGTGCAGATGAAGGCCTGCGTTCTTGTGAGGTCAGAACTTACTTTAAGAAATAGGAGTTCATCTCCTCTTGATCATAACCCTTTGGCGGGGGACATTGCAACTGGTGCCAGAACAGTTGTCTTCTGCTGCTCTCTTTTGTTTGTGTCCTACAGGCTAAATGTGGGCAAATAATTCTGCCAGAAATAATTCTGATAGTACTATTATCAACCTATACACACCTTAAGATATGTCATATTTTTTCCATCTATAAGATGAACCCATATATAAGATAACCCAAACTTTTCCAACCCAAACTTACACTTTTGCAACTGTGCTATTCTCTCTTCAGCTTACCTCCATGTACTGTATAAAATGACCCTCAATTTTCAGTCTAACAATTTTAGACAAAAATATAGTCTTATACACAGAAAATACAGCTACTGTTTCTACATCCCAATCAAAAGGAATTGGGGTTTTGATAGACATCTAGAACTGCACCTTGGACAAGATACGGCCTTGGACAAGAGTTGGGTCAATGTATTTCCAAAAGAGCACAGAAATGTTAGTCACCAGTCTCTGTGCCCTGCATTCATACATGGATTAAATGGAGCTGGGGCCAGTGCGTAAATCTAGAGACAATATTAAGTTAAATATTCAAGCCATTCACTTAGCTAGAGTTCCTGTTTTCTAATTTGTCTCTGACCGGAGGCAGAACATCTTCATTGATGTTTTGATTTTTGCAGGATCTGAACAGTGATTTTATGTTGCAACCAAAACTGTTTCCAAAGGTTTTTCAGCCCAGATGTTCTCTTTGTTGTGTGCTTTTCCCATATACAGTAGTTGATCTTGAATGGTCAGCTGTAGCGATTGATACTTTCATTTCTTATTACATGACCAAAACATTCTGGCTTTCTGCATTTCGTGGGTTTCATGATTTCTTGGTTTTTATTTGCCCATCTTAATGCGTCTTTATTTGTCACTTTCTTGATCCAAGAAATTCTTTACAATACATTCACATTTCAGGTGCTTCTATCTTTTTTTCACAGCTGCCTTTGTAGAACATCGACAAGTTTCATGCTACGTAGCAGAGCAGGTCGTCCTGTAACACATGCCTCCTCAAAACCAAAGGAGATTGCATGCTTTATCTTAAAGCAGCTATTCTGGTCTGTCTCAGTTCTAAATGTGGTTGCACAGCTATAATCCGACAGATCATTCAGCCAAATTTCAAGGTGGTTTTATTTTCCCACGTGGTCCACATTTTCATTTTAGATCTTTAACTGCATTTCCTTGTCTGTTTGTGTCTATGACCATCATGCTTTTAGCTTGGGTTGAGCATATGTTATTTCTTAGGAAGCAATAATGGAGCATTAAATTCTGTTTCTCAGTGGTTGCAGTTAGTAAACCCTGTTGAACACAGTGTAACAAACCTCTGAATACAGGTATGCTTATCTGTATCATTTGATTTACTGCACTGAACACAGTGTGGCTGACGTCTGAGTACTTGCTTTTGCATAAACCTATGCCACAATTTTACTCTGTCGTACTCAAAAGACTTTCTTCTGAGTAAGCATTCCTATGTGTTCGTTGTATAAAAGGAAAAGTCCCTCGTTCTACTCAGTTTTGCCTGTGTATCCTCAGCACTGTGTTCAGTTATGGGCACCACCGTTCAGAAATAAAGTTGGCAGACTAAAAGGGATTAAGAAGAGAATTATGGGGATAAGAATGGATAATTATCATTCTTATAAACAACAGCTTCTCAAATAAAAGAGCAATTTAGCAATAATAGAATTAACCCTCTTGGAAGACTGATATAAGATTTCAGCAAAAGGTTTGCCAGAGATCCCTTGGTGAATCTTTGATTCCGAACACCAAACTGAACACCGTTAAATTACAACCGCTGGGCTGTGCTTCAGAGTATGTTATTAATAAAATTGTAATAAAGGTAATTTGTGAATGTATTTATTTATTTATTAGATCTATACCTCGCCCACTACTAAGTGCTAGTGGGCTTCCATGTTCTTATACGTGCCTGATGCTGGGCTGTCCACTTATGTTTGTGACTGTTTCATTAGCTCAATGCTTGTATGTTTTCCAGCAGCCTGACAAACATAAATTAAACAAGGGAAGCTTTTTCAGGATTTTATCACCATACTTTGAATAACATTCATCTTTTACCTTGCTGTTCTCAGTCTGTTGGCAAGGATTGGAAGAACTGGCAATCCCCTATACAATCTTCAGAAGGCAACAATAACTTTGTACCTATATATGCTGGATATATCAAGTTGCTTAACTTAACTTTGGCCAATAAATACTGGGACACTGAGTGTGTCATCTCTGTTTGGACCAATTTAAACTAAGGACATCTGTGTTGATTACACAGCCATGGTTGCTGTTACCCTTAGTTTAGCACCCTTTAGTTCATTGCTTATGTTCTTGTCAGTTCTGCAGTAATGTGTGTACTCATCATTTCCCCTTGAGTGGTCAAGGGAAAGCACACAAGCAAGAGCCAAAAGCTCTGAGCCAGGGGTGCCCAAACTTTTTGTAAGGAGGGCCAGATTTGGTGGCTGAGAATGAGTCAGGGGCCAGTTGCTCCCCGACCCTGCCACCCCACTGCAAGCCCCACCCACTGACCCATATGCCTCACCCACTGACCCCTTGTAACCCCACCCACAGGAAGGAAGGCGGGGACCAAGGGTGGGAGGGAGGAAGGAAGGTGGAAACCAAGAGAGGAAGGAAGGAAGGTGGGGAACAAGGAAGGGAGGGAGGGGGGACCAAAGGAGGGAGGAAAGAAGGAAGGTGAGGACCAAAGGAAGCACAGGGAGCCGTGGCCACAGGTTGCCCCCTGGAAGAGGCGATCTGTGCGAACTGGCATGCCCTCAAGCTCCCCAGCAGAGGCGCCGGCTCGGCCGCCAGCCCACCCCCACACATTCCCCTGCGGGCCACCCAAGCTTCCCAGCGGTACCGGTGGTGTGGCCCGCCTGATCACTGCCCCACGCGTGCACCCAACCTCACAATGTTCCCAGCTATGCTGCTGGCTGCGTCCCGCTCGCGCGCCGCCCTGCACCCACGCGCTGAGCTTCACAAGGTTTTCAGTGGTGCTGGTGGCGGTGGGCCACCCACACGCCACCCCGTGCGTGCGCCCAGCCTCACATGGTTGCCGGCGGTGCCGGTGGCAGCAGCCCGCACGATGGCCAGCCGGCCGGTCAGCCCAACCCCACAAGCTTCCCGGTGGTGCTGGTGGTGGTGGCCCGCCCCCTCACCCACCCACCCAGCCTCACAAGCTTCTGCTCGCCGGCCGGCCGGCCTGCCCAGCCCCTCAAGCTTCCCAGCAGTGTCAGTGTTGGTGGAATTTTTTTTTAAAAAAAAACATGGGGCAAAGGAGGGGGAGGGAGGGGTGGGCCACTCAGAATGGCCTGACGGGCTGGATTTGGCCCCCGGGCCGGACTTTGGGCAGGCCTGCTCTAAGCCTTAACTCCCCAGGTGTTCTTGGATTACAACTCCCAGAAACCCTGGCCAGTACAGCTAGTGTTAAAGGCTTCTGGGAATTTTAGTCCAAGAACATCTGGGGACCCTAGGTTGGGAACTACTGCTCTAAGCAACAACTGATTGTACAGCCACCTTTTGGGCGTGCATTGGGGTGTCCTAGTCAAAGCAACAAGTTAAGAGTTTTCTGCAAATCCGATAACATGAATATAGACATGGATACAGGAATTAGAACATCAATTGTTTTCTTGTAGGAGTTCCCTGCTACAATTCCTTTCTCTTTTCTAATAGTAAAATGGCCTAATTGCATTCTTTCATGTGTACATATTAGACTGCTGTCTTGCTTAATGCAGCCTATTTTGAAATCTGGCTGAAAACAACAATCCAGTTCATGCTGAAAATCCCAGATAGTTCCTTGATACATTTAAGTTTATATAGTTATGGTTTCCTATCTGTACAATTATAAGTATGATTTGATGGGGGAATGTACACTTTTTGTGGGGCCTAGTGTTGGTTCTCAATAAGCACTGTCTAAATTGCAGTAGGCCTTGATCATTGTTGCCTCTGGATAAGATTGCCAATGCTTTCACAAGGTATTTCATGAAAGATCAAGGACCTGGTGACATTATATTGACTAAGCATGAGCACAGTGCTTCCAGGTAATACAACAAAGGCAAATATCTTGTTCTCAAACAATCAGGCTTGTTTGCCTTTATGGGGAAATTTCAAGAGAAAAAAATTGATCAAGTATAAGAAAGAAAAATATAGATCTAGTCCAAGGCAGATTTTTTTAAAACAAAACAAAACAAAACAAAACATCTTTTTCAGAGCTTAAATACAGGAAAAAGGAGAGCAAAATGTTTTTATTCCAAAACATTTTAAAGACATGATTACATTTCAAGTGGGAAAGAGTTTTGGGGTAAAAACATAAGGTAAGCTGATAAATGACACCTGTCCAGGTGCTCAATATATGTCACAAAGAAGAAATGCATGAGTGGAGACAGCACCCTCTGTATCACATTTCTTTTGGAAAAGGTGAACAGTGACAATACACTTTAAAACATACTTCAAGTACTTACATATTTCCACCTATACAAATCAAGAAGAATGTTACAAATACACATTAAAATGCACCCTGTAAGTGGCTGTTCTTGAATACACTACATTGACACATCTAGATGAAAAAACTTTCGTGCATTGTAAAGAGCATAACATTTAAGTACTGCAGTACTGTCAAAAGTTAATTATTACTGGGTGTAGAATAAGAACTGCCATCGTACATAAAACTCAGCTTTATTCCAAATCAAGCACAATTTACCTGAGCAGTTTTTGAATGCTAACGAGACTTCCAAGCACGTTTGATCAATTTTCAGTTCTCAGAGCCGGCTGCCTTGTGGGTGGGTACCAAAATGTCATCCTAAAAAGATAGCCTTTTTGCTCTTGTTGACTGCTGCAAACTATGTGACCAGCTGATCTGCTGAACATGCATCCAGTCATTGATACTATGAGTTGTTTCTTGCAGGTATTTTGTGTGCTTTTTTCCATCCCATTCTCTTGTTGCTGCATGTTTTTTTTGTTTATGTTTTAGGGATTGTTACATATAAACATGTCTTTCTGTCATGATTGTAGGAACTACTGGCTCATCCATACACACTACAAGTCCCAAGCAAGCTTCCAGAATGTGCATGTATCCTAGGCAGAAATCAGACTGATGGTAGCTTACCAAGTACACCTTATGCAGGTTTGTGCTAGAATCCACAATAGATGGTCCCATTGGTTCTGAAGAATCTACGTGTTGTTAACCTTAGAAATATAGACTTTACCAGGCCATTTCCAAGAGCTTAACCACACTGTAACAAATAAAGGATGTAAAAACATAATTTGTTTTTGCGTAATATGGCATGATCGCATAACACACTCAGACATGACACACATGTTCAGACCAATGTTCTGTATGTGTAAAAGGGACATACAATGGGATCCTCAGACCATCAATATCCAAATTTATACATTCGTGATGCATTTAATAAGTTTACTTGAAAATATCTATATGCCACCTATTCAAAGAAATGTTCCCAAGTAGAATAACAATAAAAATATACTATAATCCCTTGAAAGCAGCAAAAGGCAGTGTAAGGAGCAACTCTTCAAAGATATTGGCAAATGTGATTTTAAAAGCTTTGGGGCAATCAGAAAGGGTTGTGCTTTGGGCTGGCACATACATGTTCACACTGCAAGCACAAAGCAACCCTCCTTCAGGATCAGGTAACTACTGGCAGTGCCACTTGTTGGATTCTGGGAGTCCCCCAAATGAACATTTTCAAACTTCATTGTGCTCAGAAATCAAATGGCTGGGAGAGAATCTTTTTTTTTTTTAAGTGTTGATGGGATGTGTGATGGGATGTGCCAACTAGCAACCAAGTGGCTGATGTTTGCTTGCAAGTTTCCAGTCAGTCTTTGGAGCCAGCCCTAGACATGTTGCGGCTGTATGTTTGAATGTTACTGACTAAATGGATTAGGGATATCTACAGTTACAATGTCTGAATGGGTGAGATTTGTATTTCAGAAAAGTAAAAATGTAGGTGAATTTGTTGAGTGATGAATGCAGGTCTTCTACAAAGCATCAGTTTCAGACCGATTCATGTGTTCCTTTCAGAGCAAGCCTATCTCAAACAGTGTCACTCTTAACAACTACGGTATTTCAGCATTGTCTTTTTCATTGCCCAGCCAGACAGGTCACTTGCCTATTGCCCTGCCCCAAATAAAACTTATTTCATAGAATCATAGAATCATAGAATCATAGAATCATAGAATCATAGAGTTGGAAGAGACCTCAAGGGCCATCTAGTCCAACCCCCTGCCATGCAGGAACCCCATCACAATATTTCCGACAGATGGCCATCCAGCGTCTGCTTAAAAACCTCCACAGAAGGAGAGTCCACCACCCTCCGTGACAGCATATTCCACTGCCGAACAGCTCTAACTGTCATGAAGTTCTTCCTAATGTTCAAATGGAATCTCTTTTCCTGTAGTTTGAAACCATTGCCTCGAGTCTTAGTCTCTGAAGCCATGGAAAACAAACTTGTTCCCTCTTCAATATGACATCCTTTCAAATATTTAAACATAGTTATCATATCCCCCCTCAGACTTCTTATTAAAAGGCTAAACATTCCCAGTTCCCTAAGCTGTTCCTCATAAGACATTTCCTCCAGACCTTCAACCATCCTGGTTGCCCTCCTCTGCACCCGCTCGAGGTTGTCAACATCCTTTTTAAATAGAGGTGTACAGAACAGGACACAGTACTCCAGTTGGGGTCTGACCAGAGCAGAATAGAGTGGTACTATCACTTCCCTTGATCTAGACGCTATGGTTCTGTTGATGCAACCAAGAATCGCATTGGCTTTCCTGGCAGCCACATCACACTGCTGACTCATGTTCAACTTGTGGTCCACCAAGACTCCCAGATCCCTTTCACAGGTACTATTCTCCAGCCAAGTATCCCCCATCCTATATCTATGCAACTCATTCTTTTTAACTAGATGTAGCACCCTACATTTCCCTCTCTTGAAATCCATTCTGTTAACTTTGGCCCCATCCTATCCTCTAGGGAATTAGCAACACCTCCCAATTTGGTATCATCTGCAAATTTAATTAGCATACTCTCTATTCCTTCCTCCAAGTCATTAATAAAGATATTGAACAGCACTGGACCCAGAACAGAACCCTGGGGCACCCCACTGGTCACGTCTCTCCAAGCTGAAGAGAGGCCATTTATGATCACCCTTTGGGTGCGATCAGTCAACCAATTACAAATCCACCTAACAGTAGTACTATCTATCCCACTGAGATCATTGGAGGACTCTAAATATCTCCACCATCTGGGACTCTTTCCCACTTCTTTCCATTCAGGGGTAAGGTTTTGATAACAGTTTCTCAATCCCATCCTAACCATTCCTTCAGCCATCCTGCACAAACCATCTGTGTTGGCTGCAATAGCATCCCATATTTGTCCCATTGCATCCACAGAGACTTCCTTCTAAGTACAGGTGCCTTCGATTGCAACCCTAGGGAACATTCCTATCCAAGGTTACCAGGAAGGAAATCACACTGGACTCAGTGACAGTCTCCTACTGGGAGCACTGGCATGAGACATAACATAGTCTGGGGAAATTTTCCGAACCCTATTATTCTAATACAGTATGGCCATTTGATTCACGTTCCAGCTAAACTATTTTCAACTGCAATTTGCTTTCATGGTCTTAAGTCTGTAGTTGTGTTCTGCCAGTAAATTGCTCAGTGGACTTTTGGCTCAGAAGGTTCTGGCAGACAACAAATATATCATTAGCAGCTCCATTTAGAGGAGCAGCAGCTAATTCACATCACATTGGCTTCTGCCAGTTGAGCTGCCATTTTTGACACAGGGTCTAGTCAGCGGAGGATTGTACAAGAAGGCAGTAAGAACGTCTTATAAAACATAGCTAATTGGTATGTGTGACCCTCAAAAGGGAGCCTAATTTTCTAGGTAGTGTTTTAAATAAACTTCGTTATTGTTATTAGCATTGGTGATCTCCTGCGCTAGAATAAGGAGTGTGGCATTTGTTCTGGCAAAATTAACCTAAAATGTAAAAAGCTTGACCTTTTTGTATGCCCAGCTCAGCAAAGTAATTCCCATTGTTGTCATGTGTTTACTTGGGTAGAACACCAGATCATATAACTTGCCATTTCTTAAGCTTGTTCTCCTCTTTGTCTCCTCCTCTCAAAATGGCATTTGCCTTCCCCTTGCCTGGTAATTGATAGCAGTTTCTCAAATTTCATTATGAGCAGCCAAGGCGAATTTCAGCCAGAGAGGAAGCACGTGGAAGCCGTTTCCGAAAGCATATTGCTTGATCAAAAAAATCAGCGGCAATTTGGGGTTAAACCTCTGAAAACTACTTTTTAAAACCTGATACTTCCCCTTTATGGGAATCCTCAACTGGGTTTTGTTTCTTTGCTTTTTTGTTTGCTTATTTGTTCTCTTTAATTTTATTTTATGGAGATAGCATAGAGGTCCCCCCCACACACACACACTTCTTCTTGTTGTTGTTTTGTTGTTGTGAACGTACAAAAACTGATAGGAGGGCCCATGCGCTGCTTCTGTTGTTCCACTTTTCACCGGAAAGCGGTCTGACTGTAGAGAATCAGAGCTGCTGCCACGTCGTCCAATCAGCAGCTCAACACCGGCTCTCTGTCCCTTTAATCTTGTTATCGCCGAGCCCAAAGCTGTCCCCAGCAGGTGGGGAAACCTCCGCTGAAGGAAAACAAAAACAAAAAACACACCACGAAGTCTAGTGCGGAGTCAGAGCTGCGTTCCCTTCTTCCTTCCCATCTCTTTGCAGGAGAGAAGCAAGAGGGGGAACTGCCGGCAGCCCAGGTCTTCTGAAGAAATGGGGGGACAGGAGTTTTTTTCCCCCCCCAGTGAAAGTTTTAGCACCAATTGTTTTTCTCCTCTTCTCAGTTCACTCCTTTCACTGCCCTCGTGGCGCAGTGGTTAAATGTCTGTATTGCAGGTAAATCTGTGCTCACGACCTGGGGTTCAATCCCAGGTAGCAGGCTCATAGTTGACTCAGCCGTCCATCCTTCCGAGGTCGGTAAAATGACTACCCAGCTTGCTGGGGGTGCGTGGGGGGGGGGGTAATGCGTAGCCTGCAAACTGTAATTAAAAACTGTAAACCACCCAGAGACTACCTGAAGTGGTATGGGCAGGTATATAAGCAGAACACTTTGCTTTTGCTTTTCACTGGCAACCTGCCATGGCCGCTGGCCCACCACCAACACCACCAGTGAGTGTGTTCACTGGAGCTAGCTGGACTGAGCACAAGCTTCATCCCTATTCATCACTGAAACCCCCACTCCATTCCTGACAATGTAGACTGAAAGGCTTATAGTATTTTTTACTGCATTGCTCCTGTAATGTGCCCACATACACACACACACACACACACACACACACACACCACCACCACCACCACCACCACCATTGGCTTCCAACATTTGTCCTGGACTTGAAGACTGTTGACTAGAATTCGATGACCCTACAAAGCAAAGTAAAGCAAAATGTTCTTCTTAAACAGTATACCTCCCCATAGCACTTCAAGCACTCTCTGGGTGGTTTACAGTTTAATTCGGAAGGATGGAAGGCTGAGTCAACCAGGAGCCTGCTACCTGGGATTGAACCCCAGGTGGTGAACACAGTTTTAGCTGCAGTACAGGCATTTAACCACTGTGCCAACATCAGAAAATACCCCAGACTTTCCAGCAAACTAAGCCACTCCAAAGTGAGTCACACCACTGGCCCTGCTGGCCCTTGAGTTGCTTACTTGGACAGGCACGAATTCTTCCATGATCCCAGGCATAGGTTTCTGCCTGAGGCTTTTGCCTGCTGTGCTACTTGGATTATTTAGTGACTGATGCCTGGACAAGGCCACGACTTGGGTAAATGAGTCTTTGTCCCAGTGTACCAAATGTAGAGGGCACTGCAGTCTAGAGGTGAATCTATTGGCGGAATAGAAAATAAGCAGCAACCCTCTCCAGCCTTCCTTCACTTCCTTTCCTTCTTGTTTTTGGAACACACACACTTTTCCCTTCCTTTCTGGGGGAAAACATGTTCTTCTGTTCCTTTTTATGCCTTGGAACCAAGTGGGTGCACAATGGGGGCCCTAGCTCCAGGTGTTAAAATGCCTGGCTGTAGTAGCTCTGTATGTGAGGTGATGTCTGCACCTCTTTACAGGCAAGATCAGTAGTCACTGATTTAGTCACAGCTCCTACAGAGCTCAAGAAGAAATATTATAGGCACAGCACTGTAGAAGACATTGATTTCCTCTCTTCTCCACTTGCTAAACATGACATCCAGATTCATCACATTCTATGTATGACCAAGAAGCAGGACATGTGTATGTGTGGCTCTTCCCTGAGTCAAATGGGAGCAGACTCAATTTTCAGTAGATGGAGTGAGAAATTGGACACCATCTTGCAAAAAAAATTTTTAAAAGTTTTAGATATGCAGGAAAAAACTGGTCTTTTCCATAACCCTCACCATCGTGGTCATCCTTGTTTCTGTATGTCATTTCCCCAGAAGGTCACTACAGTGACTGCTTACTATATAGATTCTGTAATGATATATGCATTTTTCTGGGTTTTGTGAAGGAAGCTGAAGAATTAAAGAGAATGGAGGCAGGAATCACAATGTTCTAGGTGCACAAGTCTAGTCTCCCTGCACTGAAAAGCCATGAGCAGCATTTCCCAGAAAATGGGAAATCACACTGCAAACTTTACATCCATGTGGCTCATGCAGGATGCACTTCATATGCATTTTACAGACCTAGTTCATATTTCATTCTCTGACATCCAGCAATGAGATGCATCAGTGAAGGGGGTGATTACCCAAACTGCGCAAGATGGCCTTATCATTGAGATGTTATTTTAATACCACTGTGTTGAGTCCAGTCAGTTCCCAGATTCAACTGTCTGTCACCAAGGGCTGGGCCCTGCATGCCAACACATGCGGGTAACTTGATTTCTGTACTGGCAGTTAATTCAGCTTTTCCATTGGAGGTTGGAGGGTGGGAAGGAATGTGTTACTCATGCTCTATTACAGTGGTGGTGAACCTTCGGCACTCCAGATGTTTTGGACCACAACTCCCACAGTCCTTTGTCATTGGCAATACAGGCTTGGAATTCTGGGAGTTGTGGTCCAAAACATCTGGAGTGCCGAAGGTTCGCCCCCAAGGCTCTAGTACCTGCAATGGGCCTTTAACAGTCTCAAAGCTAAGAACATGAAGGTACAAACCAGTACAATATGTCAATAGTCCAATGTAGACCAATCAAGCAATGCACATGAGCATGCACAGAAGAACCATGGCATCATCTCTGATTGACACATGGAAGTTACTCAGCTGCCCACATCAAAAAGATTTCCAGCCAGGGAATTTCACAATGTCAGCTGCTGTTCTGTTTAAATAACAAAAATCATCCCAACCTCTTTGGCTTGATGCCTTGTGAAATGAGTGTTCTCCCCATCATGTTGTTGACAACACGCTGTTCATACTGAGTAAGAATGTTTAAAACCCAAAATTTGACTAGTAGTACTACCAGTGTGGTGCAGTAGATAGAGTGGTGGACTAGTACCCTGGGGAACAGGGTTCGAATCCCCACTTGGCCATGGAAACTCACTGGGGGAAATGGGAATGGTAAAACCACTCCATAAATATCACACTTATAACTTGAAAGCCCTGTTAAGGTCTCTATGAGCTGGCTCCAAACTGCTTCCATTGTTTCCATAACTATAGCATTAATGATACTAACAATGCACAATGCCATCCTATGCATTTTTACTCAGGAGTCAACATGCCAGAGATTTCAATAGGACTTAGTCACCATTCAGCATGACTACGATTGCCACCAGAGTACATGATATGACACTTCCATCCCCCCCCAAGTGTTTGGAAAGATGTTCTACTCTCACGCTCACCCTTTGGTGCCAAGTGGTGAGCTGGAAAGGTCTGATTGCATTGCCTTGTGGCTGGTGGGGTGGGGGGGAGAGACAGGGGATGGGCATGCCAGTAATATCTTTCCAGGAGAGGTGTTTAAAGCTGCCTTCTGCAATTTCCTATAAGAAATCTGGTTCTACTGGTTGATTTCAATAGGAGAATTCTTTGCCTACAGGCACAGGATGAGTAATGTGCCCTGCATCTCCTGCTTCTCTGCTCAAATGATAATAAGCACATTCACACAAACACAAAAAGCCACGAAGTGTTTACAATGACTTCGTTTCTTTCACTCACCTAAAAAGGCTCTCAGAGTTGGAAAGGTTGCTGGGGGGGGGGGGGCACGGGTTGGAAGGAAGTGGATCTGAATCAGAAAACGCCATTCCTTTTCGGAGCCCCGCAAAAGCCTGCTTCTAACCAACCTCGCTTCCCGGGGGGTGGGGGAGAAATATGAGCGTCGCTGGCTCTACCGGCAGCGAAAGCTCTTGGAGCAGATTCTTCCAAGGCTCCACGACAACCGAGGACTCCGCCAGCTTCCTAATGAAAGGAGAGAGAAAGCCAGGCTAAGCGACGCGAAAGAGGGAGGAACCCGCCAGGATCGGAGAAGGCGTAGGATGTTTGTACCGGGCAGGACCGACGTCTCCTCTCCTGGATGTGGGAGGGGCGGCGAAGCGAGGAGGGGGGAGGCTGGTCGGGGAAGGGCAACCTGAAAGCTAGAGGTGGCCAGCCGGCAGGTCGCCCTAGAATTAGAAGTGAAACTTTCATAGAGCGATGGAATGCATGGTTTCCCAGGGCAAAATCTGCGAAGAGGAAGGAGCAAGTAAGGAGAGACAGAAAAATCCGCCTGGAAACATGCATGTTAAGAGGCGATGGTATTATACGACACTTGCAAAGATTTAAAGGGGTGCAGCCAGGAAGTGCTCCCTTGAGTCCTTTTTGGGGGCCACCGGGGACGAAGTTATCCCACTTTTCAGAAAGGAGTTACCTTTACGTATACGTGATCTCTGATAAACTGGTCCGTGTTGCAGCCCCTAGCCCATAAATGTTGGCCGGCCTGGCAACTTCGATGCTATGGATGTCCAGGTGTTTGGGGGGACCGTGCCGCATATATTGGTCGGGAAATTTATTTATTTTTATTTTGATGGACTCCCGAATATAAGATCCCACACCATTCAAGAGAAGCCATCAATCTTTCACTGGCTGATTTTGGAAGTCGTGTTTGATCCAGGTGAAACATCTTTGTTCGGGACCGTGCGTTTGTTTGTTTGTTTGTGTGTGTGTGTGTGTGTGTGTGTGTGTGCGTGCGTGCGCGTGTGCGTGCGTGCGTGCGTGCGCGCGCGCGCGCGCGCGCGATCGCCCTCTTTTCCTTTGCAAGGAGACCGACAAGCAGGCTCCTTCACCCAGGAAAGTGGGTACGGCTCGTTGGGGGGCTTCCAAGTCCGCCGCCCAAGCGCTTCCTTCCTTGTTTGCTGAGGCGCAAATGGCCCCGGGCTCCTTGCCAGGCGCGCTCGCTCGCTCGCACACACACACACCTGTGACCTGGAAAAGAAGGCGAATTCGCAAAAAGTTCGTAAGTGGCTCCGGATGCTGCTGCTTTTTTCCCAGGCAGCCACAGGCCTCGGCGCTAAAAGGCCGAGCCAGCGATTTCTTTGGAAGATATTAAGACGGGAAGCGATCAAAGAAAGGAAACTTGGAGAGAACGCAAGGGGAAGAGTTTGCCTTCTTATTTTCCTCTTTTCTTTTCTTTTCTTTTCTTTTCTTTTCTTTTCTTTGGGGGGGAGGGGGTCAATTGTTTTCTTTTTCTCCCTTTCCTCGTTCAAATGATGAGCCCTGACGAAGGAGCAAGAGGTGAGGAGAAATAGGGGTCCAG